>OY776284.1:35093743-35742397 GCA_963675345.1 Trididemnum clinides | reverse complement strand
CCGTAACATCTTGATTTGGCCATTCGTCGAGTATATTGATGCTTTTTGGCTTCGTCTTGTGGTAGTATCTTTTACTAATGTAATTTGAGTTATCGAGTAACCTAAAAAAGAAAAATAAATTTTACGCTTTGTTCTGTTCTTAACTCTTTCATCTGGATGTTTTGTTCCTAGGTATTGGTTTTATGGCTGTTAAAGACAATTTGCCCTTGTGCTCTATGAAAATTAGCGCGATTCATTGATTGCTTTAGCAACTAAAATAAACTTGATTGATTGATTAACAAACTAAAAGTATTTTAGTGGGGTTGTGTCACTAGGGGGAAAGAGGACGTCCCCCCTCCTTTCGTTAGTGACGCAACTACTCTGAAGTTCCCCCAGTGACACCTTGTACAAACATTGGTTTTTGGAGAACAATTTCACGACGTTGGGAGTGAATCAAGGTTGAAGACGTTTTTCAGGAAACACTCCTAAATCGAGCATCTCTTTTCAGCACTACCCCGAGTGGCGCTGTTTTTAGCGAAATGTCACTGACTTTAGTGAAGCAACTACTTAGGAGTGCCTTCCTCTTTTGGCCAGTGCCCCTCCTGTTTGACCTTGGCAAATCAAAAGAAATCAGCCTAACTTGCCTTTGTGCTCCTTTTTCAAAAATCTTTGGTGCGCTACTGGATGCATTCAAAGATATTTAGGATCATGTTTGGAAGTTGAAAGCCTGACTAGGTAAAATCTGAACCCACATTTTATATCTTTTCAAAAATATGGATCATTGCTGGTTTTATTGAAAACAGAACAAGGGTGCGGCGAAAGCAGCGACGATTCATTCGTAAGTTATGAACTAAAGAAATCAGTTACGCAATTTATTAGAAAATGTGAAGTCGATTTTGTCTAACATAAACGTCATTACTTATAGCAACTGTCCTCATTTAAACGGAAGCAGCAAAACATTTTATTCCCTTTCCTACGCACCATCTGTTGATACAACTGACAACCGTTTATCAAAGGAGTGGTTTTCCCACTTTTTGACTGGCGAGTCTCACCGCTCGTTGTTAATAATGGAGAACTCCACCACCTTGTTCCTCTGTGCATGATGGTCACTTTTTTGAATAGTGAAATGTAGTGGAAACTCTTTAATTTTAATCTATCGCTCAAAAACGTAAGGGTTGTTGCGGATATCGGGAAAATTTTTCTTGGACTCCAAGTTTTAGAACTATCATGCCACAACAAAGTCGATTTTGAATTCTTCATTTTTCCGCGCATGGGCAGCAGGTAGGTTTGCCAACCGTCCTTTATTTCAAAGGACAGTCCTTTGTTTGAACCCCCTGTCCTTGTCCTTTATTAAACTTAGAATTGTCCTTTATTTCTAGAGCTGAAAAAAATTTACTGCAAGAGACGAAAAAATTTGCAAAAGTACAGTCCAATCGCGGTTGTGTAGCACAACCCATGGAAAACCGGGTGTTAACCTTTTTTTTTGGAGGCCACCATATCCGCGAGCGGTATTTTTACATGGTGGCCTCCAAAAAAAAAAAAAAAAAGGTCAAAAGGTCAACACCTGATTTCCCACCCGAACAAGAACAGAGGGTCTCCAATTGAGGATTGTCCTTTAAAATACAGGACGGTTGGCAACTCTAGTCACAGTGTCCTTTATTGAAATTTGTCAAAGTTGGCAACCCTAGCAGCAGGTTAGGTCAAAGGTCACCATCAAGTTCAAAGTATCGGTGAAAGTCAACATGAAAAATTGTGCTTCATGCGTTCGTTCTATCACCAGGATCACGAATCTTTTTGCAACTGAGAGCGACTTCAAGGATTCTGAATTACGTAAATGACTAAATGGCTGCCAATTTGAAAGCACATTTCCAAAGTAACGAAGTTCATCGTTTACCTTCAATTTCAGTCATTCTCAACTGTATTCTGAGCTCGTTTTGATTACCATAGAATTTAGCCGGCGGGAGATCTGGTGCTAGTGGGTGCCGTCACAAGCACATTTCGAAGCAAATTCAGAACATGTAGTAAAGATAGAGTGTTTTTTTGAGATCATTTTTGAAACCCCGACTCCCAGTTTGATTTCTAAATCGATGCAAAAACTTTTTTTCGTCCATTTTGGTGGCCAATCACACGCAAAGACTTTTTTCATTTCACATATTTGACTATTGTCGTACGGTCTTGGGGGGAGTAGCTCTTTATCCCCCTCCTGAATAGGTCCCCGGACACAACGTTAATGAGCTCTGATCTAAGGCGTGCGCAATTTGTTGACCAACCTTGCGAATTTACCCACGGTTTAAATTTAAAGTGGTATGTACGAGTTTAGAATGTTTTTTTTTAACTTTACCATGATTCCTATTCCTTAGCTTGACTTGAAAAAGATGAGGCGCCTTTAAACGCAAAGCTAAATTACAGGGTAGAAGCTACGACCACAAAGTCAAAGATCAATACACACTGTACGCCTAATTTATAAGTCCCTAAAAATATTCTCCAGACACACTAACATCCAATCAATACTTCATTTATATGCATTTTCAATTTTCCTACTTCGATACCTTTTGACCCAACTTGGTGCCCATGCGCAGAAGCAAGTGTGAACAAGGTTGTTGAAGGCGCTAGCGCTCAAACATTGTCTCAGAGCAGTTACTAACTTCAAGATGGTCACTTCCCAGTCTTTTCCATCAAAATCAAATAATTGCTGTTTGCACTTCGTTCACCACGTCATGGTTGATTGATTTCTTCATTATGCGTATTGCTCACAACAAAATTTTTAAATGTTTGGCGGCTTACCCATTAGAGCTATCCTCTTTTAATCGTTGCTTCAGACCACTTTACAGAAACCCGTTACTTAATTTGTCTCAGAGCCGCGAACAAATTACTGCTTTACGCAAACCCTTTGGCACAAAGCTGGCAATGATAGCTGGGTAAAGGTAAGCGAGCAATTAGCCTAGCCAGTTTGAAGCAATGCGAATTCACGTCTTGCATAATGAAGTCATGCTCACTTCAAACGAGTAATCTTTCCTCTTTCAATATGGGTTTGGTTTTACCGATATGATTACACTTTCTAAGAAGTATTGATGGGGTTATTGACGGATTTATGATTAAGTGGGTAATCGAAATTAGTTATCAAACTTAAAAAAGGAAAAATGCAAAATCACAGGCCAAAATACGCTATTGAAATTCATATCTTATAAGTTTGCTGTTATATTTGTTTAGTGCAGAATAGACAATATTTTTACGTTTGGGTATCACTTATTGGCTGTGTCATTTGGAGATTTAAGCAACCGTAAGCTTTTATGCTAAGCTACGCTGTATATATTGTCTTAAACGTATATTTTCCCGTCGTTTGCGGCAATGCCTTGATAGCTATGCATAGAACAACTTGCGTTCGGTTTCGCTTTGGTGTTGTCGCTGCTGCCGGCTTGAGAATTTTTTTCCACAGGTTGCAACTGAACACAAAACAAATTGCCTTGAAGTTCCCAAAGCACAACAGGGCAGAGCCCAGGCGGACGTTGACTAGCAATTCTGCGATTATTAGCTCGTGCGTTATGACACTGAGCTGCGCTTGCCGCCCTTACCCTAGCCAGCCTACGCTTCCGTATTGAAACCACGCGCGCTATCTGCGCAGTTACGTTGTCAGGAAAAATGGGATGACTCTGTGCTTGTCGTAATGATATCATCAACATACGGTATAACGCTGCTTATGTCGGTCACATGAATGAAGATTGCTCCACGCATTTCCTTTTTAACTCCACCACTGTATCAAAAATTGTCACGCGGCACAAAAAATTATAAGTCTTGATCGACTTGATCGTGTGTACAATAGCTGATAAGAGTTGGCTTACAGCTGTAATGCCACGTTTATTGAAAGCTCTGCTTATCATAGGCCGTAAGTGCACGTGTAAAAAGACGCCTGTCATCGCAAAAGCTGAGTTCCAACGAAGTCGCATTGTTTTGATAATAGCTTATTCATAGGAAAATAAGCGGTAATAGTTAACTGGTGGTGGCGTTTGAAGTTTTTTTAGTTGATTATTATTCGTGCATTATTTATATTGGTCTTTGCTTTGCTAACAGCAGTTATGTAATCAGCAAATCGAACGATAGCAGTGAAGCTAATTGGGCGTGGGGGGAATAATGGAGACTGGGTTAAAAGAGCAGAACCTTTTTATTTATCATTTGCATCATTTGCAAAACGAGATAAGTTTGTCATAACTTTTCGCAATTGGAAGCTTTGTATATTTTATTATGTTGAATGTGCGACAGTAAACGAAGCACGCATCGATTACGCTAAAACGCCATGCTAATGGGAAGTCGATGAGCTATTAGTATATGCAAAACAGACCTTGGCAGATATAGTCTTTATAGTCGTGGTTCTCAACCTTTTCTCTACCATGCCAACGAAAGAAATGCCCTTTGTTTCAAATTCCCCAGACTTAAAACTAGGGTTGCCAACTTTGACAAACATCAATAAAGGACACTGTGACTAGGGTTGCCAACCTTCCTTTATTTTAAAGGACAGACCTCTATTTGAACCCCTCTGTCCGGGTTCGTGATCGAGTGTTGACCTTTTTTTTTTTTGGAGGCCACCATGTATAAATACTGCTCGTGGATATGGTGGCCTCCAAAAATAAAAAAAAAAAGGTCAACACCCTGTTTTCCATGGGTTGTGCTACACAACCGCGGTCGGACTGTACTTTTGCAAATTTTTTCGGCTCTTGCAGTAAATTTTTTTCAGCTCTAGAAATAAAGGACAATTCTAAGTTTAATAAAGGACAAGGACGGGGGGTTCAAATAAAGGACGGTTGGCAACCCTACTTAAAACAGATATTAAAAGTAAATATTTTTTGATGGATTTATTAATCAGCATTGGTGCGATACCTAACCCTGCTTCTTAGCTACTAGATCTAAATAAGTAGCTTAAATTCAGATAGTGCACAACGTAAATTTCCTTTAACTCTCAGCCTGTTTTTGTATAGTATTTGGTTTCGATAGCAGCGAGAACAGACAATGCAGCTTCACATAGATAGGTGGATTCGAACATAGTTAGAATTCGAAAAGCCTGAGTTAAGAGAAAAGGTTAGAGAAGGTAATTGGCGAAGAACATCTCAAGATCCATTGTTAGCTGTAGAGGTGAACTTTAATTCAAGAAATTCTTCTTGTTCTTAGTCAAATGGGTTTCTGATGAACTTCCAGATTTTTCGCTTCTCATCTATACTCTGAGAGTATTTGACGAATTCTGTTTTCAAGTCATTTAGGTGAGCCATCGCTTGTTTCTTTAATCAATGCCCAATGCGTCCGTCTGTGAGAGCAGAACTCAAGCAACTAAAACTCGCTGGATTTTCTGGTTAAATTCGACTTCTCCATCGCTTTTTTAGAGGCTGAGAAAGTTTGAATGATGTCATAATGGTTCATTATCCTTGTCTTTTTCCTTTGAAATTGAAGGTTGAGAGCATTTAACTGTTTGAAAATGTCCGTAAAGTGAACCAGTTACAATTGAAAGCATTTGGACTGGAACTTGTCAAGTAAATCCGCCTTCTTTCGCGGATTGAGAAACATTGCATCTGCTTTTCTAATTTAAAAAAACATTTTAAGCATGTTCTTTTTGGACAATTATCGAACATTGTGTGGAAAACTAAGGCTTCATGTTTACTTTGTAAATCCTTACTCAGCATCTTGAACAGACGATTGCTAAGCACTCCCGTCTTTGCATAGTCGATTACCACAATAGCTTCGTTCAAGACATCTTTTGTTTCAGGAAGCGAGATTCTGGATTCTAAAGTTCGACGATGAAGTATGCAGTGTACCTACAGCAGATGTATTTTTCTTCTTTTATTCTGTTAATGAAGCAATAGTGCAGACTAAGCATTGCAGGAGCTCCATCTATGTACACTCCTACCGGTGATTCCCACTTAGTTGGTTTTCTTGAGAGAATATTGAAAAAATATGAAAAACATCCGCTGATGTACTACTTTCAATGGGCTGATACGCAGAAGTCGTACGACTTTCCATTGACTGATTTGCTGAAATCTTACTACTTTCCATGGGCTGGCAGAATAGTATATTCTATTCTTTTTGAGACGATGTTGCCAGACATGAAACGAGCATACACCAGTAGCTGAGCGGAATTTCCTATGCCAGTCGTTTTGTCACACTGGATAGCAAAAAAATGACTTTTATATTTGGTTGAGCACATGATCTTTGTTATCTTGAAACAGTTTATCGATCTTGGATTTTATCATTTGATAGTGAAATTTAGCAAAGTATGTTTGCCCGATCTAGACTCGGTTGCTAGAAGTATCCTTGATTTTAAGAGCTCCCGATACTATTGTTCCTCTTGCTCTTTGCAAGGAACAGCCTGAAGAATATTTCAAGACAGTGCCGAAACACCCCACTACCGTCCAACTTCGCTTCCTGCAACAACTAGCTTTTTGTTGCGAAGAATGCCTCATATGGGTTGGATAAGGCAGGGTGTGCTGCTGTTAAACGCGGTTTAAACCGTGAAGGTCGCATTGCGTGATTACTAAGGGTTTTGTGACATTTTTCTCACTGTGGGACTTTTGTGTCACCTTTTTGCAGGGTTACAAAGCGAAATTGAACAAGATCGTCGAGATACTTTCTTTTCTTTCCACCCATTTCGATCATTTTAACTAAAATTACTGTAGGTAAAGTTTAGCTGGTTAGAGAAACACGATCGCATAATAAAAGCAATTATAAATTTAGCATTAACTGAGTTAGACTTGAAATAAAATGTATTACATCTTCGGCTGCTTGCTGTTATAATTAATCAGCACAGCGGGCAGTGACGGTTGGGGGTTAAATTTCCCGGGTATCAATGTAGTGCAATCTCAGCCTAGCAAATATGTTTCGTACAAAAGCAGTAAATACACAATTATGACAATTTATTGTTTGGCCTGTTTGCATTTACGATTTCTTGATTTTTCCTATACGTTTTTGATAAAAATGTATACTTCAACAACTCATCTGCGATGGTCATCGCCCACTGATTTTAAATCGATAATCTCTGAAGCTACATCTGCTATCACGATCGCTAGCTTGATCCATGCAGTCAAAACTTCCTGCAGAAAAACTTTTGATTCTATAGTAATAGTTGCCGACTAAATACGTGCAAAAATTCCCAAAAAAGAGTCCAAAATTTCCAAAAATGACAAATTTTGAGTAAAAAATCCCAAGATGCTGAAAAGTTTTTGCAAGTTATAATGTTTGAGGTGTGACATGGAAGCAATTTCCCATCAATTTAGAAAATACTCTTCGTTGTTGTGTTGATCTCTAAAAAAAGGTTTTACGTTTTCCGACGCAAAATTCCAACTTTTGCGGTTGAATTTCTAAAAAACAAAATGTTCTCAGACAAATTTTTTCAAAATTTCTAAAATATCGGATCGTTACACCAAAACTAACTGGTTACGCCAAATATCTCTACTAGCAAAAAATCCCAAGATTCTAACAAAATTCCCAAGATCGGTTTTTAAAAATCCCAAGATTTTTTTCCAACGCATTTTGAGAAAAAATTCCAAGAAAATGCTAAGTGGCCGCAAAAAAATATCAAGATTCTGGGGTAAATGCTCAAGATTGGCAATTATCATTGCAATGAGCTACCATTATTGTTTTGCGGGATATTGATAGGCCACTATGATATCATAAATTCTGCATTTGAGCTTTTTAACAGATGCAATGTGTGTGTGCTTGTGCATAGTAGTGTTTTGTCAGCAAAAAAATGTAAAAACCGGAGATGATGTTATACAGTAGAGCACCTTAGGCTTGAACTTTCTTGAAAATTTCTTGATGCCCCTCCCGGTAAAGAACCATTGCTCTAGAACTTTGAAATTTCAATTTAAATCATAGAAAGTTTAGTGGCGAGTGGTTCGTTTCCATTAGTACAATGGCTTTCAAACTGCGGTCCGTGAAAAAAATTTTAGAGGCCATCAACAAGAATTTTGGAGTACATCAACAACATTGATAAGGCCGCAGCAATGAGTTATTGTGCAAAACACAAGAGGGTCTTTTGCGTGGCGGCTCTACCTGTCAGTGGTTGATTTTTAAATACGCAAGGCCGTTAGAATTTCTCCCAAGTTTAGAAAAATAGGGGAAAAGCTGATGGGGTATCCGTTAAAATAAGTAAAGGGGTTTTACTTGTTTAAAATTTTGAGAAAAGCTACGTTAGCCTGATGCTCAAGAGCGAGCGCACGTTGTTGAGGTGACCGTACTCCACAGAAGAGGTTGTCGTACGGTTTTGTACGTTTTTTTCTCAGACATTTATGTACCAAAGTTTTCATCCGCTTTGATAGTCATATGGTGTTACATAGCGTATACCTTGTTGTATACACTTTCGGTTTTGTCAACAAACGTTTTTTTGTACGTTTTCGTTCGCAAAACTGAATATGTTTTTGGTACGTACTTTGACAACGGCATATACTGCAAGCCATCTAACAAACATTTAACCGGATATTGTAACGGCAAAGCACGAGAGCAGAAAACCGGACAAAAATGTATAAGATAATATATTTTTTGTCCGGTTTCGTACGTTTTTTGCTTTCACAATTTTTCGTGCAAATATTTTCATCCGCTTGGATATTTTGGGCGATACGATGCTTTACAGTAGCAATATATATTGTTTGTTTGATATTTGTATGTTGTCCATAACGTACGTACCAAAAACGTATTCGTTTATGCGAACAAAAAAGTACGAAAAATTTTCGTCGACAAAATCTCATGCCCATCCAACAGGTACATAGTGCAACATCATAGGAAATATCCAATTGAATGAAAATTTCACAATAAAGATACCAGAGAGCAAAAGGCGTACGTGTATTGTGTGCAGCCATCTACACTGTGTACAACAATGTTTAAACGTGATTGCAGATGGTGCTTTGTTGCGTTAAAGCATGCGGAATCACTGACCGCTTATTTCGGCCCTAGAAACAATCAAGGGTGCTACTATAGCGTGAGGTCTACCGACATAAGTCACCTACCGAGATGCAGGGTGAGGTCTACCGCTTGATTCGCATCTACCGAGGTGCAAATCGCGTGAGGTTTGGGTTAGGGTTAGAACCACTGCCCTAACCCTAACCTTAACCCTAACCCTAACCTTAACCCCTAACCCTAACCCTATCCCTAACCCTAACCCTAACCCTAACCCTAATTCTAACCCTAACCCTAACCCTAATTCTAACCCTAACCCTAACCCTAACCCTAATTCTAACCCTAACCCTAACCCTAACCCTAACCCTAATTCTAACCCTAACCCTAACCCTAACCCTAAACTTAACCTTAATCGTAACCCTAACCCTGGAATGTATGTGTGGTGTTTGGAATTATTATAGCTATAGTAGTAAGTGTGCAGCTATAGTGTGGCTATAGAGAGGGGAGGGATAAATAATTCATTGGTAGACCTCACGCTATAGTAGTAACCGGAGGTAGATCTCACGCTATAGTGTGGTAGACCTCACGCTATAGTAGCACCCAATCAAGTAAATACTGCTTTTGATGGTTTTCAAACAATGAAATGTCCTGTAGCGTCGTGTGCGGTTCCAACCAGCTCCAAATGACAATCAAACAAGGCTAAATCTCATATGATAAATGAACTTTCGTGGAGTCGGGTTCAGGTCAACCTAGCAGACTTAGGCTAAGCTGGCGAGGTTGACGTTTTTTTCGCAGTTATTTTTGACGCCTTGTTATTTTCATAAACTATTTGCTTGGAGTAGTTTATGCTATTATTAGAGCGTTTTTCCGGAATCGTTTGCGCGCAAACAGTTACTAATGACACGCAAATAACAACTTCAATTGCAAGCATGCTATTCCTGAGCAGCCTTGGCCAGTAAAATCACGCAACGTAAAATTGCGTGGCTTTGCGCACGAAACGCAAGCTTGATTTAAGTTCTTGCGTTGGCTGCCTACCAATTGTTCCTATGATGACGTTTTAGTCAAGTGTAACTTTAGAGCAAAAAGTACCGTCTACAAAAAGATATGCTTTTGAAACTGCTGGCGATTTGATAATAGCTTTTGTCTGGTTTAAATTCCCAAAAGCATTTTCGTTTTATCGCTTTACAATATGGAGTGATGCTGACTCATGGCACGTGGTTATATTTATGGTATGAGATGTGCCACGCAAAGTGCAATATAAGGTAGAACAGCAAATGCACGCCAGCCAGATGCGATTTCTTTGTTGGAAGGAACTTGAGTTTTGGTTGCAGGCCTTATCCTTCGAATTCAGAAAGAAGTTTGAAGTTGCGGCAAAATATTTTAAACTATGTTTTGTAATTTGTTGCAAGTACGAAGCAAGCAAAGCGGTGACTTAAAATCAATACGAAAGAAGAATCCTGCTATGTTTTCTGTCAGTGACAAGTCAGCACAGTAAAAAGGCCACCTGTAAAAACTAATGCCAGACGTGGGCTCCAGTATAGCAAATTTTATTCACTACAAACACGCCTAACCCCGGCGTTATTTTGCAAACTAGTTTCAAACCTCCCAGTTTGGTGCACAATGTTAGTTCCAGAATCTATTCGATAAATTTGATAGATACTACGCAAACAGAAATTTCTTACCAAGCCGAAGTCAACCAACAGTTTAGCAATGCAGGGTAGCGTCAATAGTTCCTTCACTTGTTCGATGAACTCTTGGGACAACCTTTTCGAATGCCGGTAAAAGACCACTGTTATAGCACATTCGATATGTTTCTATTGAAATTCTGTATCTGGCTTTCGCCATGTTTGTTATCGCAATGTTGCTCAACGTTTACGTGGCTTGATATCCATTTTGAAAATTACCTAAACCGAGATCTACGGCTCGGTTACAAATTTTGCGGCGCGTGTAGTGTCCTCCAAGACGTTTTTTTCAATTTCTAGCGTGTTTTTCAAAAAAAAATTAGGAAATTTTTTTTGATTTTAGAGATTATTCAACTAATACAACAGATAATATTAAAAAGGTATTTTCGTTGATGAATCGAAAAGAAAGCGAATCTAACCCCAGCTAATGTAATTGCTGAGACCCATCAAATTGGACAAGATTAAGCGGTTGTAAATTTCTGTTTTACCTGTACGTTATGCGTACTCCTGTTTCATCACCTTGTGCCAGTAGGCCGCACTCTACCTTTGTTTTCGATGCTGAATACATTTTTCAAATTCATGTGTGTAACTAGTGAATTCAAAATGTTAAGTATTTACGAAACCAAATGCATCAATAACCTTGGAACAAGTCCATGGGACAAACCGTCAATTAATCTGTCACGTTCCAAAAGATAAGAAGGCAGTTGCAACACGTGATAATGTATCAAACAGCGATAGAAGTTGATGTTACCAAAAATATTTCGAGCACTAGTTTTTATGTTTTGCGTCTTTTGAAATAGGTTAGAAACAAATTTTATCGATTAATAAATAACAGTGGTCTTTTTTTAAAGGTGTCAACAATCGCTATCGTGTTCGCGTTTAAATATCTTGACAAAAAGTTGATACAAATCATAGGAAGCTGGCGTATTACTAGCTTTAAAATAGCGCGTGTCTAAGAGAGCGCGGAAGCGTTGCCATTTGCGCGTTAGAAATTCAGCATCAGTTCTCTTAATTTTAAAATAATATTTATCCGTTGAGAGTGAGCCGTGTCGTCTCGTTACGTGACTTCGAACAACAGCGTTTTTGCGTGAATTACGCTATTTCTGCCCGCGACTGACGTCAGGCAAAGAGCAAAAGTAAGCTGCATTGAAACATCTGTTTACTGTGGCGGAAGTTTCTGTTTCTTGTATCATATAACGTAGTTCCACTCAATTTAGACTTGATTCAAAGCAGTTCTTCTATAATAACAAACGAAACCAGCCAGAAATGATACGCTAAATATAACGATGAATAACGAGTTGCAATGTGCTTTTTGAGTCAGTTTGGTTTTAAATTGAAAATAAATTGCATCAGCCAGCCAAAATGGTCAGACAGCTCTTTCGACCAAACCGTCAGTTTCGCTTTGTGCTTCGTGTCAATGCATGCAAATGAACTCAAGATTTTTTTTTTTTGTTAAAAATACTGCTGCGGCCAAAAAAATACGGTTTTTGCCCGTCGTATAAATAAAAAAAGCTTGTAAAATGTGCCGCAACCGAATCGAGCATAACCTTCTTTACGGCAGACCGCAGTGTTGCTAAAGGGTGGTCAGAAATAGAGCGAAAACTAAAAACATGACGCCCCCAAAAATGTGTAAACTTTGTATCAGAATGTTTTTTCCAGATTCAGGTCAAAATTTCTCGTTGATTTATTATTGGGACTAATAACGCTGTGAAAGGTGTGTTCGATCGTGGTAGGGGGGTGGGGGGGGGGGAGGAGTTCTTGATGGTCCACACTTTTTAAGTAATTTTTGAGATCATAGAAATAAATTTGACCAAAATCATGTTTTAGTTCACGTTTTTAATCTTAGATAAATTTTGCATCCTGTAAGTAACATAAAATTGCTTGGATTGCATCTCATAAAACTATGTGATTTTGCGCAAATAAATTAGGCTACGGTTAAGTAACTGAAATTCAAGTTTGAAAATAATCTATTTAAATGAAGTCTCCGGGTGTGGATTCGCATTTTTACTTAAAATTAGCTCAAAACCTGGACTTTGAATTTGCTGACATTTTCAAGCAAGTCCGAATCCGGCATCATTGCACAAGTTCAAGGCTGACAAAAAGTTTTTCTGAAGCAAAAGCCACCGGCTGGAAGACAAATTATTGTGCAACGACCTTGGAAAATTGAAACGACACCTTACGGCGCCGAAAAGCAAAGTTCGAGGACCACTGGCTTAAAGACCTAGCCAAGAGCAAGCGACAAATTAGCCTTAGCTGAATATGCCTGGTGTAGAAGAATTGCAATTTCATACTATATTGATTAAATCAAATTTGGACTTGTCAGAAAAAATTGCTAGATCCAAATCCGAGTGCGAGATAAAAATCCATAAATTTAATGCCCGGTTATAAACGCAAGCAAAAATTCTGCCAGTGAGCATCGTCTGATTTGACGCTGCAGCGCGCTTGATAGGCAAAAGTATTTTTGATTTCAAAGTCGATCTTCCCTCGTGAGATAAAAGTCAATTGAGGTCAAGCGCATGCAATATTGCTTTTGATGTCTTGATGCAGTTTAGTGTTCGGCGGATAAGGGAGTCAACATGCATCCGCTGATGAGTTGACATAGTGTTTATAGCGAATGTGCAGAGTTTGTTGGACAGATTTCGACTCTAATTCTAAGCAGTTGCCACTTCTCTCTCCGCCAGGATTTCGGTGAGCACAGAGTGCATTGTCATGCGCCGCAAATCTGCATGATGTACCTGCCAAAACCGCCGCTTCTTTTGTGGTACGTAAAGTCTTCATTATCACGTATGGAGTTGGTTGACAAAAAATAATTTGGTTACCGCTGTGATGCGTTTAGTCCAAAAGCATCCGGTTACGAACCCAGAACAAACTATGAATCTTAGAGTTTATCCCTTATTTTTACTGCCTTGGATGCGCTGGATGCGTCTCGGTTCCGGGCTGCCAGTCTGCCTTCACTACTAAGGCTCTGACTACTAAACCCAGTCCCTCGCTCTTGAGCCGTACGGGACTGACAGTGTACGGCGAACGACATTCTCCTGTAACGACAAACCACGAATCTTAGAGTTTATCCCTTGTTTTTTACGATGCCACTACGTCGGGTCTGCCCAGCTCAAAATGGTAAAAAAGGGTCATGACAATCGTGTGTTTTTTTCGCGGGCCGCACGCTGACATTTTTAATTGTACTCAGGGTCACTCTGCGCCCAGATCAAAAAGTAAGCGCGTCGTGAAATAACGATGTTTTCGCGTTGCAAAAAGAATTTATAAGACAAAGTAAGCGCACAACTCAAAAATAAGCACGTTTCGCATCAGTAAGCACAATTTTATTTCCTGAGATGCTGTTCCAAGAAATAAGAACAAAATGGCAGCCGTGGCAATAGGACCAAATGTGATTTTGTTAAGAGCAGCATTTTTTCAAATCGTCTGACGGATCTCGACAAAGATTTTCGCGGGCCGCCTGCAGGTTTTATGTTTCGCAGACCTGCATTACATGCTAATAATGTTACGAGTTTAAAACTTGGTCATGACTTATTTTGCTCCTTTGGCTTTGCTGCAGGAGGCTTACCATGAGTTTTCTAGTTGATGTTGTTTACTAAAATTTGTTTATAATGCATTTAGCAATTGTTTCACCTCCTCCTCTTTTTTTCTGGAAATTGTTTTCGGTCAAAAGCAAAGGATAAGTTTTTGGGAAAAAATGCACGAAATCTTTTGCAGTAAAAAATTTTTCGTCGGTGGAGTTACTAGTTCTGCTTTACAGCTGCAGCCCGGGATCCAATTTCACTGTCGAGTCATTTGCTACAAATATTCTTGTATGCGTGTAAATAAATTTACTCGCTTATGGTTCACGATAAGCTAAAATCAGTCGCTGTTTTCATCAAACAGCCAAATTGAAAATATTTTTTGAAACTTTTTTATGGAAACACTAATCGATTTTCTTCAATAGTGGCCGCAGAATAAGGTTCAACGGCTTTTAAATGAGGTCGCTGAAATATTACTTTGACTTGTATTGTTTGAGATCAAGTTGTTAGCTTTAGTGCAGAGTAGTTCTGCAATACCAAGAAATACGCTGTAATCGAAATAATTCTTATTAAGCAAAGTCATGCCTGAGGAACCCAACGAGTACGCCTCAAAATAGAATTAAAAAGTTTTTGATTTTTGTAAAGACTCTTAAAATTGTTTTTACCTCGTCTCTAAAAAAATCTGCATCAAACTTTTTGTTTGCTCGTGTGTTAAGCAGAATTTTTTAATTTAAAAGTGTTGCGCGTGTTAAAAACGGTTAAAAAGATATCAGATGCTGGCATACGCTGCTAGCCATCATGGCAGTCGTTGGCCGACACGATATTTTGAAATATTAAGGAGTAAGAAGATGCCACCCAAAGTGAAGGCCGAGCGATGACAAAAGTTGAGCAGCTTGTAGACACGAAGCGCTGAGTGCACGCTGCTGTGTTCATCGCTTTGTACCGCTTGTCGGAGCATCGCAACGAGCGATTTACTGGTGGTGCGGCACCGGACGTTAAATGCCTTGACGTTCGAGTAAAGCAGAATTTAAGCACGCCGTCTTTGTTTTTATTATGACGTCACAAGCGTTCTACGTGAGGACGCGTGTTTTGACGAAATAAAACAAACAGAAACGGTTCTGCTTGAGCGTGACAATCATGCATAGGGAAACTGGTTTTAAGCTTGAAATTAACAAGAATGTGTCCACTCTAGCGCTTTCGATTTGGCGCGATGCCAACAAGCGCCGCGAAGAACAGCTGGTAAAAGCTTTTTCCTCGCCACGAGTTAATAGTTTTTCTAAACCTCAAGTTTACCTGCTTTGGACGAATAGGGCAGGAGCGTTTGAATCCAAGGATTAGGAAAGCGTTTACATAATGTAAGCAGGGGCTCATGTACCGGCTTGCTTTCTCCTCATTAACGTTTTTTGCAGAAAACAGCTTTCAAACACGGTGTCTAGTAATTTTGCGCGTTGAACATGCTGCTTGCTCTAGTGTGTGATAGCATTCAAAAAATTCATTATGGACGTGATTAAAGAAGAACGTGACGTCAACTTATGCAAGACGGAAGGGTTACACAAAGATATCCAAGATGTCATTTTCGATTCCAGTCTTGACGTGAATAAAAATAAAAAAGTAACAGAAAAGCCAGAAGCAGTTCGAAATGAGAATATCAATCACTCAAAGGGAAGCGTGAAAGATTTTGATTGTTCGGTTGGTAATAGTGAAGAATCTTGGAATGAATGTTTCGATTCACAATCGAAATTTCCAAACCCAGACAAAATAACCAGCACTACATCAAGTTTTCATTTGAGTATGTATATATTTGGTTACCCTTATTTCTTACTTTTATCGAACGATATAAGGTGGTTTACAGCAAAAGTGGGTCGAAATTGAATTATGTTTTGCCATGTATTTTCATCTTCCGGTCTCTGGGGATGCCTTCTGTCGGTTCCACTAAAAGACTGTTGTATTCACATCTGTTTTGGAGTTAATTTACTTGTGGCGGGGTATTTTGAGTCGATGGAACTTAAAGTTTTATAAAAACTTTTTTCAAATTCTTTCAAGATTCAAATTGATTCGAATTGTTCACCATTGCTGCTAGCGCTGAACATTTCTCCCACTAGGCCTGCAACCAGACAGGAAAAATTGCCGTAAAGTGCTTTTGTCAAGGACACAGCAGGTTTGAAGACCCTGCCGGCATCGCACAAGCGAAGTATCATACCGTGCCAAACAAATTGCGCTGCCAGCTTCAGACAACATAGATGTCTAATGTCGCGATTGTTCTAAAGCACGCGGTGACATTTGTAATATTGGCTTAACTTTTGAATCACAATGTAAATTTGTTTTTGAAGTTGATCTTTTTAGATAGAAATTTGTCTAACTTGTTCAAATTTGTTCAAAACTACCCAACGCTTGCGGCGTATACTTTTGTTTCCACAACAGACGCCTGTATTCGATAAACAACTTCGTTTCTTCGTACGAATCGCTCTAAGAGCACCTCTGAGTTTTTGGGGTCGTGGTAGAAGAACTGTCGGCTCAGATTGCGTAAGAGGCGATTTCTAGGCGCCTACTAGTGGCAGTCCGCCTAGTTGGTGGTAAAGCTGTCAATTTATGATGACTGGTTCGTGTGGACCTTTGCTTCGTCTTTCGGACTGGAATGAATCTCCTTGTTCAATTGCATCGCCACCGAATTCGAAGAGAGCCTGAAAACGCATTCGAAATGAATATGCAAATGAGCACATGAAAATGCTGGCTAGATTCAATATAGCTCGAAGGAACTGAGATTTTATTCTTGGAAAAGTTATTGCAGCAGTGTCACGAAATTTCAAACCATCGGCTTCATTAAGTTATTTTAAAGTCGTTCTTAGCAAAACACGCTATAAATATAGGAAACTTAAGGTCATTTTGCGCATTTTAAGGGCTGGTAGGCCTTTAAAGTTTAACATGTAATGGTGCTTTGTGTTTGTCTGAAGTGTATTAGTTTTTAAATAACTTTGCTGTCTCTTTAGTGGGTTATATATGGCTCCAGTTCCTTAGTTATAATATTCACAATGATTACCTATTTTAAATCACATCGCTTGCTTTATCATAAGCTGACAAAGACATGTCATATCGTTGTTTGACTTCAAATATTTATTTACTCTCGGATCAAAGTTCTCATTTTAATTTTTCTAGTGTAGCTCTATTTCTTATCAACCAGCACTGGCATTTGTTTCCCTGTTAAGAGGAACAAAAAAACATAGTGCGGCTGATCCTAGAAATTGTTGAACCTGGTTCGGTATTAAACCTTTTTGATGCGGTCGCTTGCAAGGAATTCTTCCCAACTTTGCAAGGACGCTGAGAATTTTTCAGCTATTGGATGGTTATTGGTTTCACTCTCATGATGAGAGTCTTAAGATGAATACTGCCAGGATGCATGTGGGAATATTGGGATAAAATAGTCCCTAAAGATCCGCAGAAGGCTAGTCATTGAAGATATTTAAAAAAACATATTTTCACTTATTGTAGGGAAAAGGCTAAATACTTTCAGAAGAATTGACCTTGTATTAATTTTTGTGAATTTTTGAAAATACGGTAGAGGGTGCATTTGAATTAGGACGATTTTGCAATCCACCCGCAAGGCTGGAATGCAGAATTAAGTTTAGTGCGGCACTGTAGATGTAGGGTGTTTTTTGGACATACGTGTGTAACATCGAAGCGGTAGTGGCGACAACGGTTTCTGCAAATTACGAAGACATAAAGATGGGCTCAACGGCTAATGTGGCCGGAATATTGTGCTTCACTGAGTTGGAAGAGCGAAGCCGCTCACCCAGCATTAAAGGCTACTTTTGGGCACCCACGAATGGCAATTTGCTTTGCAGGTAGTGGGGCTACATATGTTTTGACTGGTTTGAGTTAAACTGCCTGATTTACATAAATCTAATTTAGTTTGGGTTTATTTGTGACGTGGTAAATTAAAAGCAAAGATAAGGCTTGAAGCGAAGACGCATCAAGCTCCAGTTTGGCTATGAGACCCAGAGATTTGTAGCAGGGCTTAGTCTAAAACCGACTGCAACCACATTAACTAACATTCAAAGTTACAAAATCAATGGATTGACGACATACTAAAAATCAACATTCATCGCTAAGTAGTAAGGCATATTTTTTCATTAAGTGTGAAGTAGAACATCACAAACTTCATTAGTATTTCGGACTCCTCTATTTCAAATAGACTAAAATTGCAATTGAATACTGAGTTTAATTCCCTGTTAAGTCATGCCAATGGTTATGAAAATGTTATGTACAGATATCCAACTTGAGGCTCAACAACAATAGTGGTGTATAAGGTCAACTTGTTAAAGATTGTTGTATTTTTGACAGTTTGAAGTTTAAACAGATATAATCAATAACGAATCCTCAAACCGATTTCATTTTAAAATACAAGAGTCGAAATTTACACAATACTGTAATTGCTTTTTTCCTTCTTGTCGATTACCTCAAAAAGAAGACGTGCCCAAACTGAGCTGCTCCAAATTCACAAAAATCATGAATCAATAGATGAAAAATTCAGCTTCATGCCCCATATGCGTATAAAGGTACCAGTGAAATTTCAGAACAGAATCGGCCAATCGGTAGATTCGATCCGCAGTTGCCCACAATATTGTTGCTCAGCTGTTCATTGAAGCGTATTTGTTTAAGCTCTGTTTAATAACCTTCGGTCATAATGAGCTATCAAGACGGGTAGCAAGCTTCTTGGCTTCTTAACCTCTCTATCACTTATTGTCGGCTCTCATCTAACATCTCATTTAAACCAGGAATCAGTAATTATTTTATGGCTACCAAAAAGTACATAAAATTTCCGCCCCAACGATGGTCATTAATTAATTTTTTTGTTGACTATCAATGGCCAAACCACCTGCACATAATGATTAGCGAACTTGGTAGACTGCTTTCAACATCAAAATTAGGTTTATTTTTGATGTTGAAGGCAGAAAAAATCTCGTTTAAGTGCCTTCTCTGAAGCTCAACAAGCGGATTTGCCTGACTCCCGCCCTAAGTTTTGATGTTCGAGAGAACCTGTGAATAATATTTTTCAAAAAGAAGTTTTGGGAATGATCCGATCTGGTTGAATTGGCAACCTACTGCTGTCGAGGCAGATGTTTTAACCATTGCAGTATCGAGAAAATTGCGTGGTTGTTGAAACAACCAAACAATCACAATCCGTTGAAGTTTGCCGGTGTACACATGTGACGCCACGATTTTTAATTCTACAGCTCGTACAATTTAATGGAAACTGAGAAAGCACATGTATTAGTAAGTCAAAGCAGGAAACTTTGCAGTTGCCTCTATGGAGAGATTTTAAAATGGAATTTTGAATGCAAATTTGTGTTTGCAACCAGTGGTGGCTTTCAGCAGTTTCGCATCGGTTGGTGCCAACCGGCTCTTAAAATTTTCTGAGATCATGGAAGCGTTTGTTAAAAACATTTTGGCATAAATTTCCGCTTTGAACATTTAGAGCTCAAAAAAGAAAGATCTTCGACGCCTTGCGTTGTGGGAACATTTATCAACTTTTTTTTGATATAATCTGCTCAAACAACTTTTAAATGCCACCACTTTAGGCGACCCATGTGCTAGTAGACCTAGGTTTTTCCAATAAATTTCAAAATTGTGTCGGGAGTTGGGCCAATAGCATGTTAAAGTAAAAAAGTGTTTGATGAACGAACTCAGAGATTGTGGCATGTAATGCGACAAAGTCAGAAATAAAAAGTTCTAGGTTACAACTTAAAATTTATAGATAAAGCTTTTGTTACCTCAAAGCCGGTGGTCGTGGTGTGGGAACGAGTCCGATAACAAAGAAACAAGAGGAGTAAACTTTGAGGCCATTTTGATTTTGCGAGATATTTGAAGGAAGTCTTTTTGAGGTAGATTTGAGGAGGATGTGGATCACTCCCTCCATTTGGTATACAAATCATTGGTGATTGCTTATAAAAAATCGGTTTCCGATATCCTTGCTCTATTAGTGACATTTATTTTTAGCCGTAAAGCAATTTCCCTCCAATTAAAGAAAAGCGCTCCAGTACAAATTCAAAAATTGTAATCACACGTCAACAATAAAAAATATAATACATTCCTAAGCAACATTCCTAAACAAGAATTCCTAAGCAATAAAAAGGGAACTATTAGCAGAAAGCTAAAGATAATTTCATGATACTTTTGAAACGTTTGCCTCTTTGTTGCATTTATTGCCCCCTTTTCTTCCAAGCTCAATTTCTTGATTCCGAATAGGACCTGGGAGATAAGTCGTTCAACTTCCAACAGCAGCTTTACTTCAGCTTCAATTAAAAAAGTGGAAAATTCCAAAGGCTTTAACCACCTGCCGATTTTTGCTGTTTTTATTGGGATGGGTTTAGAATTTGCCTTTCGGTTGCGTTTTAGGTGGGGTTGGTTATAATTATTTGTTATGTAGTAAAAGAATGATTGCTTGCGATATAAGAGGCGCGGTGGTTTGTTGCTGTTCTGTTATGGTAACAGAAACCACTTTCAATCTTTTTCTCCATTGGTAAACCTATGTTTCGATACAAGCTTTCATTTGAAGAACGTGATGAGGGTAGCATTGCATATTTTATATACACTTTTGTTTCAGAATTTACTTTTTTATGCAGCACAAAATTCAAAAGCAATTGTTCAGAAAAGCTGAAAACTTACGGCGATTCAGCTCCCTTATAAGTTTCTCCGCTTGTTTCCCAAAGATTAAATTGCTATCAATTTGGGAAAGGCATTTATTTTAAGAAAAGCTGGCAGAAAGGGTATGCGAAATGTTCGTACTGTGCAATGTTTGAAATAATTCTACAAATAGTTTAAAACTAGTTTTTTAAAGTTGACGTTTTAATCAATTTTTCACTTAAAGAAGAATGTTGATAGTATTTTATAGCCATTAGAAAAAGTTTCTCGATTAATAATTCTTCCAAAGTTTATTTTCCTTCTTCACCATTATTACTTGCTCTGAGTTAGGCAGAAAGGGCTCCAAATTTCTCGTCAGGTCTTGCCAAAAACTTGAAAAAATATTTATACTACTTAAAATATGTCCAAGTGCAAACGTCTTTTAGAAAATAGCCCCAAAAAGTTGGATAATAGGTTATTTAATTTACGGTAATAACTTGCAATTATGACGTTTGCCTGCGAAATACAAAGCGTGTTGTAAACAAAAAGCAGCTAAAGGCGAAACTGCAAAAGAAAAGTGTTTGCTGTCTGCTAGTATCTACACCGGAAGCGGCATCGTGCACAAGGTTTTCTTAATTGTACTCAAAGGTCCATCCGTTGTCTATCGACTTGAAGTCGACTTGATGTTCTGAGATGAGAGCATGCTTTCTTACGATGGAGTATTCAAAAGGAATTATTTTGAGAGGAGGATGCTTTAAAGATCGATCCAAGAGCGATCAGTATTCGATGGAAAGAGTTTTAAAGTACTTTTGAATTCTGAACAAAAACCTTTAATTGACAGTCCTCGGTACGATTTTTTTTGAAAATAAACAACTTCTTACGCATTTTGCCTTACCTGTTTCACGGTCGTAACTAACGCTTTCAAAACTTGAAATTAAGTGAACCGGCCGCTCCGCCTGACAGCCGCCCGCTCCGCCTGACAGCCGCCCGCTCCGCCTGACAGAGACAAACGTTGCGTGAACGCAGGTGCGAGGAATAAAAGTTGTTAATTGTTTTTGGACCTTGCAGTCTCATCATGACAGGGGCAGAAGAAAAATGGGGTGGGGGTCACTTTTCTATTGCTACCATCACGTCATCAATGTTTAATATTGGTAAACGTCCACAAGTTAAAAGGGAAAACGGCGCCTGATGGACCGTCTCCCATGGTTACGCTACTGGTTCTGTGGATCATGTAAATCAATTCATACAAAGGACGATGCGTGGCGCGTAAAATCGAGATCAATTCCATTTGATATTGAATTCATTTCTAAACTTTTTTGACCCTCAACTTTTGCGTCTTTGACTTTGTGTACGTACTAGGTGGTTTAACTTCTATCCTAGAGATATCGCCCTATTCCTGTTCTACGTTTCCCGCCACTGTTTTTTCATTTGTTCGCTTTTTGTCTTCCTGTCCAAGGAAACCTTTTGCCGCTCAGCCGGCATATGTTTGGTTCGGATTCGCTCCGCAGTTACCGCGCTTCTGTCACATGCAGGAAAACTTCCGCAAAGTTCCTTTTCCAAAAACACGACAACGTAGCCGTCGTGAGGTTCGAACTCGCGATCGTTGTCGCCGCAAACGCTGTCCCTCATTCAAACAGCTCGTTGCCTTCTAAGCTCTAAAACTGTTGGTGGCGTTCAGTCGGTTGTAGCGCTCGCGGCAAAATGCACTGTGCCAGCAATGCCGATAACTACGAAGCAGGTCTGACCCTCTATGTTCTACTTGTGTTTTTGCAGACGTTGAGGTTGAAGATGTTGAGCCTCTGAATAAAACGGACCCTCCTAATGCCTTTGAGGATACAATATCGTTAAACCGAAGCACCCAATCCTTAAGGTCAATTTCCACAACGTCACAGGACAAGTTAGAATCCGTTTCGGCATGGAGAAGATCGGAAACTGTTGATATGAATACAAAGCCGCCTTCTGGAAGATTAGAAGAGGATTCAATTGAAATTGGAACCTCTAGCTCTCATTCTCAAAGCCTTCCGTCTTTTCGAAACACAGCGCGCGTTTTCATGAAGCAATCGAACAAAGAAATCGGTTCTAAAAGCGCTAATGATATAACACATTCATTAAAAAAAGTTGAAAAAACTGACGAACTTCAAATGACAATTGGCCGCAATGGTGTTGCAAGTAAAGAAACTGAAACTAGTGCTTCACCTCCTTGCAATATCAATGCAACTCATCACTCTGAGACCCATGAGACGGCGTCAGAAAAAATCAATCTGGAAATCCCTAGAACAAGAATTGTAAGAGGTGCAGATATTTTTAAAACCCGATCTCCCCTACATCGTGACTCCGATACCCCCAACAGATGGCAAAGCGCTGTAAGTTTGTTTTTTTGTTACTTTCTGGAATGAAATTTGTTGTTTGTTGATTTGTTTATTTACCTGTATCCTTTTGAGCCCAGACTCGCCCGAGAGCAATGGCGAGACTAGAACAGAGCAATCATCCAGACATGCTTCGATGCTTCCAAGTTCCAACATTCCATGTGAATTGCTTGCAATTCATTGATAGTTGGAATCTATCATGTAGACGAAAATTATTGTTAAACTGCTTTCCCAAAGCACTCCAAACATCCATTACGTCATTTTAGCTTATGGTTATGTATCATTGCTGCCGTAGAAATCGCATTCTGACTCCCCCGTCCACTGCTGTCAATAGCGGTTTTGAACCAGTAAAAATAAAACTTTTATAAGTCTTCTATCCTTGGCTTCAATTTTGAAAAAGAGTCTTGTATTTTGTTCAGCAAAATTTTTTAGGTCAAATTAATGGCCACCACTCATGATGGCCCCACGGCCTGTAACAAGCCCCTCAACGTTCATCCGGATACCATAAAATCAATCAACAGGTAAGTTGGTGGAAATAAACTTTATAACTGATATTATGGAAGCATCTCCCCCAGCATGTCGCTAGAGACCTGCTCAATGGGCACCCATGACGAGCGGCCTGCCTGGTTGGTGGTGGGGGGGATCTGGTTCGCATTGTGTATCCACGACTGGTTGAAAATAAACTGCCGCTTTCCTTAACCTGATTTTGATTGGATTTGCGATGTAAACTTGATTCACCGCCCGAGAGGTAAGCAACAAAAACAACTTTGCACGTATGAATAACTCGTTTCTACAGCATACACATTTTTGTGATTCGCGCAACTTGTTGCGCAACAACTTTGCGCAACAGCTTTGCAAACTTTGCAACTTTGCAACAACTTTGCACGTATGAATAACTCGTTTCTACAGCATACACATTTTTGTGATTCGCGCAACTTGTTGCGCAACAACTTTGCGCAACAGCTTTGCAAAATTTGCAACTTTGCAACAACTTTGCACGTATGAATAACTTGTTTCTACAGCACACACATTTATGTGATTCGCGCAACAACTTTGCAACAACTTTGCAAACTTTGCAACTTTGCAACTTTGCAACAACTCGCGCAACAACTTTGCACATATGAATAACTTGTTTCTACAGCATACACATTTTTGTGATTCGCGCAACTTGTTGCGCAACAACTTTGCGCAACAGCTTTGCAAAATTTGCAACTTTGCAACAACTTTGCACGTATGAATAACTTGTTTCTACAGCACACACATTTATGTGATTCGCGCAACAACTTTGCAAACTTTGCAACTTTGCAACAACTCGCGCAACAACTTTGCACGTATGAATAACTCGTTTCTACAGCATACACATTTTTGTGATTCGCGCAACTTGTTGTGCAACAACTTTGCGCAACAGCTTTGCAAAATTTGCAACTCTGCAACAACTTTGCACGTATGAATAACTTGTTTCTACAGCACACACATTTATGTGATTCGCGCAACAACTTTGCAACAACTTTGCAAACTTTGCAACTTTGCAACTTTGCAACAACTCGCGCAACAACTTTGCACGTATGAATAACTCTTTCTTGTACCGTACACACGTTTTTATGCTTCGCGCAACTTGTTGACATTTCAACCTTGAACCACAAATGCTGCCCGTGACCAGTAGCGAGGGTTGAATGAGTCGATTGTTACAAAAGCTTTGTGCTTTTGGGGGCATTTAAAAAGATAGGCCACCACGATTCGGTTTTATTATTTTCTTTTGCTTCATAAACAGGGACATCTTTCGTCGTCGCACTACTTTAATGAATTATTTGGGAACGCCTCGCTCCGCCGCTGAACCTCGAAGTAGCCCTCGAAATTTTTTCTACTTATCCATGGAGCGTAAAAAGATCAAACCGTCCACTCCAGATTCACTCGCGTTGCAAGACGCTCCGTCAGCTTTTGATGGCGTCGAAGATGGTCCGAAGAGAAAGAAGTACAGGTGACAACTGCGAAGGCAATAGGCCCGGTGATTGCGCTCGAGATGCGAGAGCTCAACGCATTCACAAGATTATCTTGTTATGCTTGTTGTAGCAATTTACAGCGCTTGGCTGAAATGCTTGCGCGTTGCACTCACTGTGCCAGCAGCACCGGCTACTTCAAAGCTTAAATAAAAGTTTTTAGCATGACTGAAAAGATGTTATCTTGACCGGAAGAAGAAAATTTAAAACCAATTAATAACTAATTTGTACTTAGTTAACGTCTCAATGTCAAAAATCACAATCGTTTTCAGCAGAGGTCGTTAAGGGTTTTTTTAATCAATCAAAAGCGTTTTAACGTTGGTAATCCAATTCGTACTTTCCATTTTTTTTTCAAGTTTCTTCCGCAGTATACTGTAATCATCGCTTACCTGATGTATCGTTGGTGACGCAATACAAACAATGTCGAAAAGTGGATTGGCATGAATAGCATGCAATAATTCTTTAATGATTTACTACGCAAGCTCGTTTTGATAAGTCGCTCAAACTTCAATTTGCAATTGAATTTGGTTTTTGCCAATGCAGTCTATAGTTCTCGGTTAGTGAAAACAAGCATTACTTGGTGTAACATGCATTTACCGTAGCTTCGGAGTCGATACTACTGTTGGCACAATGCAATTTGAACACAAGCAAGTGAAACTAATGTGCGGTGTCTTTTCTATACTGCAGCAACGCGCAGCGTCATGTTAATTTTTTTCTGCCATTTTCAGGCTAGGTCGCATTTTCCGGGGCTTAATTTTCCCCACTCTATTCAATGCTTTTCACTCCGGAAAGTTGGAAGAGCTTTACAATAGATATTTTCTCCGAGAACGAAAGTCCTTGCAGCTGGCTGTGAGTGCTGTCTCAACTATTGTAAAGGTAAGCGTTGAGCAAGGAATCTTACTTGAGGGGAAGTGACACAATTAGGAGGCGTGAGCACCTCCTCCCCAATAGCAAGATGCAAACATTTGTCGGCAGTTTTTGTTTATTTTCCTCTATACTAATATAGTTTGGATTATGCATTCTCCATCAAACATGCATTGTCATTTTGCTTTTTGGGGAGAAGAGAAATAATGAAAGGCTGCTTAATTGTTTGAAATTATGAGACGTAATTGGGTACTGAACCCAATTAGTTTAACACGTAATTTCTGGAGATTTGCCCGAAGTTATTTTTTTATTGCGCCAGCCTATATTTTATCATTTAAAGTTCCTGGAGACAAAGCTTTTTTTATTCTCTTTTCTTGTTTCTTCGAAAGCAAAAGGCATGGGAGTTGTAATGCAGCTCAATGCGTAAATGCAATCGCAGTGTTATGGAGATCAAAACTTCCTCTTCGTAGTATGCAGCCTTAAATCAATATCCTAATCGTGCCGTGCCAAAGACATTAAAGGTGGCAAACGCAGATCAATATCAGGCGTAATGTGGAGAATAAAACAAGAATCCAAATTTCCTCATGATTGTAATATGTCCTGGCGCTAAAAATCATTTTGTTTCAAAAGCGCCAAAACTGGCGTGATGCCTATTTGAGTTCAGATTATAGGTCTGTGCACGCCGGGGTGGTTTCGACTCCGTCCACCGAAATTTCCAGGATAAATTGCTGCGCTATCAGTAAAAGTGCTCTGTGTACACAAACCGCGTCAGCACCGGCAGCTGCAAGTTGACTTTGCGACCAGCTGTTCCGAACAAAACGATATCCCGCAACGAATAGTAAAACAATTATTCGACTAATCAAGCAGTCAATTTATTTTCCCTGCGGACACAGTTAAATATAGCCATACTATTCCAATTAATCATGGAGATAGACCAGGAGACTGCGAAAGAGCTCTAAGCTCGTCGAGGTCAGCTCTCACCCAAACTTTGTTAAAAATTCTTTTGCATAATGGCGAAAAAATATTCAATAGATTTGCAGCAATGATAAGAATATCGATACTGTACCACTGCCTACGTATTTCCGTTTGCGCAAAACAAAGTTCGTCGTAGGGTCTAAGCCCCTAGCCGCGTTGGGCATCTCTTTCCCATTACCGGCCAGTAAGCAGCCTTGCGGTTTATTTGCCATAGCAACGTGAATCTTATCTCTTGTCAGCAGCGTTGCCTGATGAACAGAGAGGGAACTTGCCATCAAAAGACGGCGGGTTGACGGCGAGTTGACGGCGGGTTGAGCGCTGAGAGCGTTACGATGCATGCGGCATGGCCGAGCGGATAGACGTTTGTTTTCGAGCTCACATATCGCGTTGAAACTACAGCTTGCGCTGTCCGCAGTTTTATCTATGGGTGTACGCTTGCTCGAAGACCGCGAGGTCACTCCCCAGTCTTCCAAACTCTCTGCTTCTCCAGGACCGAATACGTTTTCATCTCCCAAAAAGTTTGGTCTGACTTATTTCCACGACCAACACGTGGCCCACTTTGCATATGAAAAAAACTATTTATTCTATTCTACGAGCATTTTATTTGTTACCTAGTTTATTTAAGATAAACCGCAATAGTTTATTTTTTGGCTAAACAAAGTTATTTTGATTTGACGAAACCGCTATATATCACTTTTTGGCTGCGAACTGACGAGATATTTGCCAGGATTGTGTCATAAATTATAGGTTACATCAAGATCACTGCTTGAGGTAAAATGGAAGTATGAAAGTTGAAATCCGCCACATGTTTACTCATTTTTAAGGATGAGACTGGCGAAATTCGTTTGCTTCTCCGAAATTGTTTTAAATTTTAAAAGTAGTTTCAAGGGAGCTACCCTTCTTACGTTTGAGCTCATTTGCCTATATCACTAATTTTGAAGTGCATGGCTGCGTTGGAGGAAATGCTTCTCAAGCAACGCTAAAAGCCTCCTTACGCAAAAAAGCAATTTCTGCTCTCGCAGAGGAGCTAGGTCTGGCCAAAGAGTTTAGCTTTGGTCTACGGTGGTCAAAAAGCGCTGTTGTTTTTTGAGTAGCGTAAGATGTTCGTAAGTCTTGGAGTAATTGGCGATAAATTTATTTTTTGCCGATCGCTTAATCTTGAGTGTATTTGCCATTCCTTTTCATGACGCTGCCATTGAAAACCTAAATTCTAAGTTTTGATCTCTCTTGGCTTAAAAAGTTATTTAACTTCGCATTACTGTAACGTTTGCAACTTTTGTTCACATCCAGTTGATTAATATTTGGTTCGTTTTGTTTGCCAAGTGTTGCTTGATTCCAATTTGAAATCAATTAATTATTTGATTTATTTACAACCCAGCTTAAAATAGTTGAAATAACTGAAACAATTTACGTGAGATTCGCATGGGAACAGCATAAACTTAAATCAAAATAAAATCGCATTAAAAAAAAACGTTTTCATGCTTCGCTTATCTACTTGGTCGTCAAAACGGATGAGTGAGTTGAAGCCACGTTTTGTAGCGATAACTGTCGACTGGTCATGGGTTCAAATCATTCAGTGACTGGTCGTTTTGCCTTTGAAAAAGGCAGTTTGCGAAGACCTTTTCGGCATGGCGGATCGTAACAAAGAGTAAATCCATTTAAGGCAATTCAAGCGGGATGGCAAAACTTGGAAACACCGACGGAGGTGTGGACGATCATCCTATGTTAATCTGCCATTGTCGCTGCCATGCGAATCCGAAGAATAAAACTGCAGTATAATCATAGCTGCTATTTCGCGTTTATTTCTAAGATTTGTGCTTATTTTCGAGGACTCTGCCTTAGAAAACAGAGATGTTTCTATTTCTAAGAAAAGAAGAAACGTGCTTATTTTTAAACAAGTGATTGTTATTTGAACCTTTTTTATCAAACTTATATCTTTATTATTTCAGATTATTTTCATTATAATGCTTGCTTGCCTTAATCGCTTGACCCTAAATATCGGCTTAGTTTTGGGAATACCTTCCATTGTCAATTTAATATTGATATATTTTGCCATCTTCAAAATGTCTACGTCAAATTCAAAATCCTATTTATATCTTAGGTAAGTTCCACAACTTAGCATGTTTAATGTAGCAAAAGATGTTGTTGCTTACCCTTTCCCTTTCTTGTGATGAGGTACGGCATGAAATAGAAGCTCCAGTTCAAACTGTAAGGAAGCAGGCGGTCCATTTTGAAGCTGATGGTAACGCAAACTGCAGACTAATAGTCCCATGATCAACGAAGCATACTGTTACGGACGAACTCCGTAATGTCGCCTCTTACGACATTCGTAAGAATAAGTCGTTATTTTAATACCTGGGAAGTAAAAGTAAATGGTCAGCTAGAGGCCAAACGCGAAAAAATTGTTCAGGCTTCTTTAGATTCAGTCAAAAAGACTCCGCAAAGTAATTGCCCAAAGTTTGAATTTATGTTTTTAAAACCTAGGACTAGCACCTACTGCTAGGCATAAGCTTTATTTTCGAAGCAACTAAATCGTCCAGATGATCCTGAGCCTAAGGTTGATCTAGTTGTATTACCAGTTTCTCCCCTATTTACCCAAAGGCAATGCTGCCCATCTTTTATAGTTATCTTTTTGCTTTTGATTTGTTTTTGAATTTACTATTAAATTTTTCAGGGTGCTCGGATTGATTTCATGGCTATGCATGACTGGTTATGACCAAGGAATTGTGTTTATGACGACGCCCTTTGAAAGGAACCACGTGTCCCACTTAACAGTTGGCTTAGCTTATCTTGTCGTTTATATTTTTGTCATCTACACCATGTTGCCATTACCCCTGCACTGGGTATGTATTGTGTTTAAGATGTTCACACTGGGCACTATATCGAGAATACTACTTATTTAAATGATGAACAGAGAGAAAGAGGGTGTCGAATGTGCCCTTGCTTTGGTTTTTAAAACCTTTGAAATCGCACAGTGTCAGCACTGCTGGCAACTTCGAAGCGTTTCTGAACACAAGATGTTTCATGCTTAATCGCAACCTTTTTTCTCAAGTCTTGAGAAGTAGATGTGCTGTTTAAATAAGTGAACAATTTTGTTTGGCATTGTGACTCATTGTTAGAAAAATTAATGAAAAAGTTAATAAAACCACCTGTGAGGTAAAGTTTTGAGTACTTTGATAAACCTAACAACTGATAAAAATTGACTGAGTTTTTTTTTTTTATTGATTGCAGTTATATCATTCCCACTTGCCAATGTTTAGGTGTATCTACACATAAAGTAAATTAATTTTTCCTCTTCAACGGCTGCAAAGCTTATCAACGCGCTCCATCAACTCGGTCTCAACATCAACCTATTTCTGTATTCAACTGATTGGCAACGAAAGACGCAAATCAAATTTATTTTTAGCGGCCTTTCAATACAAACCAAATGTTCTATGAAATGAAAACATCGAACAATTGACTTCAGCCGTTGCTTTTTTCAACAACAGGCAAAATCAGAAAAGTCATTCATTTAACTATTTCAGAGCAGTTTTATCTCTCCCTCTAAACGAGGAGATTCCTTCCAGTCTTCACAAAGAATACCTTTGAATACTTGAGCATTTGGTTGGTAATAGAACTGAATTCGGTTTTTATGGGAAATGCAACAAGTGAAGCTGCACGCAGTAATTTTTCCAAACCGCAAACTGTCTCAGTAACATTAACACAAGTCAAAAAAGCTTTGTTACACTTGACCGTGGAGGTGTTTTTTTGTTTGGGGTGCAAGCTTTTAAAATATTAGTAAGCGAGCTTCTTTTCTTGCGCCCGGGCATTTAGGGCAGTAACCACAAGCCTGTTGTTTGGTTTAATTGTCACAGAGTAAAGTCAAAGTCGTCGATCTAATCACAGATTAGCCCAATGGTAAATTTACCAAAGGAGGTGTGTTTTAGGAAGGTTGCAGTTAAAATGGTTGCTAATTGATTCCTCCCATTTAGTAGTTCTAAATTGGCGATTGATTTATGAAGATGAAACGATCACTTGGCAGGGGTTGCCCCACCGAGATGACCGGCTCGGTGGCGTTGTGAATGAAGCGTCCGCTTTGCATTCGGTAGGCCCGGGTTCAATTCTCTTGTCGAGCCGTACCAAAGACTTCAAAAGCGTTGTTCAAACATCAACTGCTTAAAATTTAGCAATGGGCAATAATGCGGGGGGTAAAATGTGGAACTGAGTTTGCGCGGTCGGGGTAAAGACGATTGAAGTCAATTAAGTCAATATTTTGGTCGTAAAGAACAACGAAAAACCGCAAAGACCACTTTTGGGTACCCACCAGTGCCAGTCCGCCTTGTTGTTGGTGGGGCTACCAGTCACTCATGACTGGTTCGAAATGGGCTGCCATCTTTCCCCCAGCCTAATTTCAATTAGGTTGACAGCATGAACCTGAATTGCCGTTCGTGCCGTACTTCCATCCCAAGGAAGAGGAGGAGTAATTACAACAACAACAAAAACCGCATAAACCAAGTCACAGCAAACTTGTAAAATCAAGAAAAGACAATTTTTTGTTTATTCGTTAGTGTTTTGTTTTTAGGCCAGTTGATAGCTAAGCACTTGATCACGCACATTTGGTGCATTGTATTCGCTTTTATAGTTTTACTATTTGTATAGGAAAGTTGAGTAAAACTAGATTTTGCGTTACAATCGTTAAGATGGAGCAGTATGCGTCAAGGTCACTTACATCGTTTTTGCGGTCAATGTGGTAAATTTATGACGCAAAATATTTTCGCATAAAAAACGAGTGAAAATATTTTGGTGTACAGACCAGTGATTTTCATCCCTTTTTTCAACATTAGTTTCAAGCTGCAATCTATTTTTTCTTTGGCAAGTTGTTGACAGTTTTTTGCAAATTAAGAAAAATTATGCCGCAAATTAAAGAAATTTAGCCCGGTTTAAAAATCAGTAATGAAAAATAAAAATCAACTAAAATTCGATATGTGTTTCCATTACAATTTAAGTGTCTGTACAAATTTAAGAAACATTTAGTTTTTCTAGTTTTTTAACTCTTTTTTCCCTCGTAAAGTCAATAAAGTTAATTTTTCGCAAAAATAAAATCGATTTTCTTATGAATTTTAGGTCAATAAAAACCGCCCGATCATAATTTAAAAAGAGTTCAGTGGTCACCTCAATGGCCGCAGTGCGTAGCCACCGTTGGCGCTGCAACGACTTACCCAACCAAGAGGAATCGTAATGGTGGCCTCTTTGTTTGAGGGACATTGAAGTAACTCGAAAACTCAGGAGAAAAATCAAAATTTTTTGTCCGCGTGAGCCAGATCTCCTAGAATCGCTTATCTCCACTTTTGGTGAACGTACTAAGAATTTATTGTGAAATTTAATGTAAATTTTGCCTAATTCAAAGCTGTTCTCTTCTCAAATATTATTTTGGGCCACTTATACCAATTTAACTTTCTCACCTATGATTTCTTTTCTACTTAAAAAACGTTTGAAAAACGCTTTGTGAAAACTACTTTTAAAACTTATTTTTTGGCGTTATTTGAATATTTGCTCATCAACATGAGCTCATTTGTGATTGTTAACATTTTTGTTTCAGGCCACAGCTTGCGCTGTCCTCACAACAGCTGCTGGCGTTTTAAGTCGAAGCTTGACTCTTGATCTCTTTACGTCACCGCCGCGGAGCGATTTCATTGGCCAAAATTACTCTGACAATGCTACCAGTGAAACTTTGTTAAATCAAACGTCGTATGACGTCGCATCGGGTAGTTCCGTAACCTCTGAACTTTCCGCTCTGGGTTATCACATTGGAGCGCTGGTGGTGTTACTTTTATGTGTACACATCGTGGGAGGATGGACAAGCTTTCTAATGGAGCGTTCCAGAAGGGAGGCATTTCTGGAATCAAGGGAATGTATCCGTGCCAATATGAGACTGGAAAGAGAGAACTATAACCAGGTATGACCATTGAAGTTAAATTACTCTCATTCACCCAAAAAAGAACTTAAGAAAAAAAATGCAAGTTGGAGCCTACTGTTGTGTTTAAATTACAGTATTTTAGTCGCTGCCAACTGAAACAATGTCAATTAATTAACTAGGAGTCCGCACGGCAGCTTCTTTAAACTCTTTTTCATTTGTGTTTGATAAGCAAACAAGATCTCGTTGTCTGCATGTCAACTATATTTTTCCGGGTGAAAATTCATTCATTTACGCCTATAAACTTGTGCTTTGTATTCCAAATCCTTACGGAGGCAGCACCATAGGCTGCTTCGCCTCGCCGGATGTTTGCTACATAGGGGCGGAGAAATTCCCTTTTTGGGGCACAAAAAGCAAGTCTGAAAATGGTTGGAATATTAAGGTTAAGCTTTCTTGATAAACCCAGGTTTTTCCAGTGTTTCTTTTAAAAAAACCAAATAAATACATTTTATTTTGAATAGAAAAGTGGCTCAGTAGCCTATTATTGGTTCTGCTATGTTTAATCAAAAGTTGCCAAGAATGTTATTTTCATAAAAGGAAATTTTAAATCATTTTCAATAAATGAGTGCTCAGTTAAGGCAGTTTTTGATGTCTTCACGCTCGAATAGTTTCTTGGATTTTTCGCTTAACTGAAATTCCCAGCCGCAGTTAGGATCTTGCTCGTGACGTCGACACTAACGGCTGGAATATTTCTTTTCTGCGCGATGAAAAGTCATACACGTGCAGGTGCAGGAGGGCGGAAAGCTCCGAAGCGATCCTAACCGTCTTCGAGTCGGCAGTGAGGTTGCAGTCGGTGCGAACCGCGGTTTGAACCCGAAACGTAAGCTCGAGAGCGAGCCACCGTTCCGCTTGGCCGTGCCGCACTCGACGGAACGCTCCGGTGTGACGGAAACCGAAACTGCGCTGGAAACTCGATAGGAAAGCGGATGACACGTTCCGCTTGGTTGAATCGAGATTCATGGCAATCGTGCTTCGAAAGTGAAAAGCTGCAAATTGAGTTTTCGGGTTAAAGTTTGCTTGTAGCTCACTCGAAATAACGGTTCAGGGCACTTATCCTTGCGTGGTTGCGCTGATTGAAGTAGAAATAAAGAGTGACGTCAATCTTGCAGACTTCGAAGCGAGTTTGAGCACTTTATATATAGCGAAAGTTGCTGCCTTAATAAAGTCATGAAATTGAACAGTAATCCGGGAGAAAAAATTGCAATTAGCTTTCTTTGTTAAATCAAGAAGCACGAATAGTAATACTATTTCATAATCATAATCATATTGGACTGAAAGTACTGGCAAAACACAGCAAAAATACCCATTGCTACAGTTTACTTTAAATATTTTCTTGCAGAGCCACCTTCCTGTTCTCTTGAAGGGCGTTCTTGATAGTATAAACCAGGGGTGGCCAACCTTTCACCTACCATGCGTCAACTTTTTATTATACGGTTTCAGATGCGCCACAATCTCCATAAATCCTGGCGCAAGTATTTCCCTCCTATGTCGCGTTTGTTTACAAAAACAAAGATTTGTTCGCGGTTGTAAGCTGCGTGTTATTACCACAAGGTTACAATGCGCCGCAGCTTGGCCACCCCTGGTATAAACAAAAATCAACTTTTGCTTGTTGCTAAAGGTTGCCTGTTTTGAAACCGTTCCATAGGTGATGCTATTGATGCTGTTGAATATAAAAAGCGTTCATTTACCTTCTTTTTGCCGCATTTTTGTTGGCTTTGACGCGCAGATTCAGCTCATGTCTATCGCTGTACGCTCGCTTTTGAATCAGACAATCTGCTGGAGCGACTCAGCTCTTTGAATTCAGAATGCCTTCTCGCTGTTATGATCCTGTTGCACGATTAGTTATTTTACGTGCTGGCATCCAAAAGACCAGATGTTTGTCGTGTTTGCTGACCGTGATGCCCTCCTTTTCAGGAACGTCTCATCCTTTCAATTATCCCACACTTCATTGCTCTGCAAATGATAAACGACATTTCCGGAAGTCCACCGAGCGTCGCGGACGGCATCGACAGGGCGTCCAGCTTTTCAAACGTCGCCCGCGTTTCAGGACAGCACAACCGCGTCTACATTAAGAAATACGACAACGTTAGGTGAGTTTTAAGCCGAAGCTGCGAATTTAAGGGGATAGCGCCACTGTCATGTTTCGCCTTTCTTACTCTTTCTCTGGACTGTTTCAACAACGACCTCTTCGCAAATTTGCACCTCGCTCTGGAGCCTGAGAAATTTTTGCTTTTTTGTTCTGAGAGAAATTTTTCTTTTGCCGCTTTAAATTAATCGGTTACTGTGTAGAGAATTTCCAATAAACTAAACCGGTCATTCTGTTAATCGCATCTGGTCATTTAAAACTTAATCAAAAATAGCCTATCAACCAAAAGCGGAGATAAAAACGTTTTTCAAACCATCTGCGATCTGTCTAGTTAAGTGTCAAATCAACAGAATTGTATTCCAACAGAATTTCTATTTGTTATGCCAACTAACGTCGACAGTGATAGACCGATGTTGTAGAAATTTGGCTTAAATCCATTTTTTAAACGTTAGTTTGACATTTTGAGGAGTAAACTCCGTTGTAAACAACGTTTCGAGCTTAAAAACGTGTGCCGACGTAGTGCTTTCGTTTCAATTTGTGGAGCCCTGCGTTCAAGGCGCCAACCACCATCTAATGTTACTTTGATTCCTATCAAACTTTGTTGTTATAAGGGCTTCTTCCGATATGAACTCGACGGCGTGAGGCTTTGCTTGTTGCTAGGCTGCTGTCTATATAGTTTTATTTTACTGATACGTTTTTGATAAAATCCATTTCAGGTTTATCGGTAGACCTAAACAAATGTTTGCCCGGCACATTTTAGTAAAAGTTTATTGTTATCAAAACTTGAACAGTCTGTTTGTGATGTCAGATCTTTCATTCGCTTCCAGATCTTTCATTGGCTTTCTGGTCTTTCTAGAAAATTTTTCAAAACGTATCTATATTTTTTAAATTTAAAGTATAGGATCGGCAAACTATCCAGCTTCCTGAAATTAATGCAACGCTCTTTTCAGCATTCTCTACGCCGATATTAAGGGATTTACGGAGTTATCAACTAAACTATCCCCTAAAGAACTTGTCTCCACTTTGAACGAATTATTCGCCAGATTTGACGGGTAAGTTCTCAAAAATATGAAACATAAGAAAGAATTATGACATGACTATTTCATTTAATTTAATCTTGAATATATTTTCTCAAGTGTTTTCTTTTGAACGTTTGTGATTTGTATATAGTATTTAGTTTTTCTGCATTAAATCTGATAATGGTTAGAGAATGGATTCTCAACCAAGGGTATATTTGACCCTTGAGGATAAATTTAATGGAACGTGAAATTAGCCACATAAATATGCTAAAAGTAATTGTTTTCAAAATAGTATCTTCAAACAGACGCCGCCCATTAAAGCGTCAAATTAATTAATGAAATTTGGCTCGTACCGTAAAACTTTAGATGCCCTGATATAGGGCAGAAGATTTTACAATAAGAGCTATTGCTAGCTGCTACTGCTGGAACAAGGTTAAGCCAAAAAATGGAGGTATACTTTACTTGTACGAGAAGTTAAGGGGTAAACGGGAGCAAAAAAGGTTGAGAACCCGTAGGTTAGAATATTCGCTTTGGAGTCCCTAAACTTAGGTTTAATTCCATTTTCAAGCAATACTGAATACTTTGAAAACGAAAGATCTGCTTGACGCCAAGCAATAGCAGCAAACCGGAGGGTGGGATATGAAACTGAATTTGCTCTGTTGTGATTTAAAAAAGTGCGATCGGCCTCTGCAGTCCAAGCCCGCAGCCACTGTTGGCGTCGAAACAAAAAAAAATTGATTTCAGACTAGCGGAGGAGAACAACTGCCTGCGGATCAAGATCCTGGGCGATTGCTACCACTGCGTTTGCGGACTGCCCGAACCCAGACGCGAGCACGCGCACGCTTGCGTTGAGATGGCGCTTGGCATGATTCAAACAATACGAAAAGTTCGTCGAACATATCAAAGCAATTTGGACATGCGGATCGGTAGGTGGTTGTTATCGTGTGGCTGGGGGGCGACATTTACAGCGGAACTACACATCTGCGTTGTGACCTGCGTTGGAGTTGACAGTGCTGCATTGCACAAGCTCTTCAACGAAGCCAAGAAAATGGAGCTAAAGTTTCTTGCTAAGGGCATCACTGCGCATAGGACTCGTAGTAATCAAAGCTACAATCTCTAAATTACGCGGCATTGGTCTTTGCAGCTACTATATGTTATCAACTTTTATTTGCTGTCTTACAAGCTTGCGCGATGCTTACTACTTGGATCAAGTAGAAATGTTTTTTATCGTGCCGGTTTAAGATAGTGAAGCTGATTACTTTGCATGTCGTAAACTAATATGCAGTTTGCCTTGCAAGTTATGTGCTGACTGCAAATTCACGGCATGCCGATAATCGCAAGGTAGAGAAAAAAATTGTTAGCAACGAAATTGAGTTGCTCAGGCACAGAAATAGGGACCGAACCATCTAAAGTTTTGGATTGGAAAATGGGAGCCAAATTTTTATACTTCTATTATTGACTTGTTCTTGAGAGCTCCTACAGGATTTTGGAGGTAATGATTTGGGATATTGACCTAGTGTTAGGGTTGAATCTAAGATGATCAACATTTTTAGAGCTCATTACGAAAGTCAGTAAAAAAGCTGGAAAGTTGACCTTATGGTATAGGCGTTGATAGATCTTTAGGGAAGGGAACAGATGCCTTCTCTGATTTTCTTAGTCACGGTCATGCTCAGATATACCGTTTCTTCTGATGCTCTTAATCGACCACAAATTATATTTGTGGCAGGCATTCACAGTGGCTCTGTTCTATGTGGCGTCATTGGCCATCACAAATGGCAGTTCGACGTTTGGTCACATGACGTTGATATTGCCAGTCACATGGAAGCAGGGGGAATTCCCGGACGTGTCCACATTTCGGAAGCTACCTATCGTTGCCTAGGAAACGATTATGAGGTAAGATGTCTCGTAGGCTTGCTGCAATGTGGTTTAGTTTGCAATTTAGCTTAATATTTTTGTTCATAATAGCGTGATAAAGAGCTTGGCTTGTTGACTTTTGATTTGGTTCCATCAAGCTGCTGCAGACCGCTAAGACTTAAGCCAGGAATTTATTCATTATTCATATACCGTTGAGACCTCATATGCACTAAAAAGTGCCTAAAGATTGTCAATGTTTCAAAAAAATTCTTTAAAAGTTAACGTCAGGAATCAGACAAGTGCCTGCCTTTTACAAAATAAAACTTTTCCACATCTTGCAAGGCTCGGAACACTTCCAAACCGCATTAATTGTTTTTTTTCCGTTTCCCTTTACGCCCGCTGCATTTAGGTTGAACCTGGAAATGGCGGGAAGCGCAGCAATTACCTGCGCGAACGCAACGTTGTTACTTACCTCATAAAAGAAAGAAGCAGCCCGAAAAAATCTGCTTCTTCTAAACAGATACAAAATGGATTATCTAGCCATAGAATGAATGGAATGTCGGAGTCTCTTCCTAATATCCCTGCAAGTCAAAACCTTGAAGTTGCGAAAAGTTCAGTAAGTAAATTTTTGATTGAAGAAAATAAATGATTGATACCAGCAGAAACGTTTTTCTGGTAGCTGATACAGCAGAACTTTTGTAAAAGCTCTTCAGGTCAACTTTTTCCTGCTTTGTGAAAGTAAAAAAATTGACATATGGTATATTTTCCGAGGACAAAAGTATGTGATCAACACGTGGTTTGATCTCGCGATCACGCAAGCATTGCCGCCATGAAACGATGGTCCAAACCACTCGACCACTATGCCAACACCATGAAGCGCTTATCCTTAAATATTGTGTACTTGCTTTTGTGTTCAAGTTAGCTGGGACTGATGCTAGGGAATAACATCATTTACGCAAAATGATAGCAGCAATGAAGAATATCACTAAAAAACCGTCCAGCTTTGTGGATGCCCTAAAGCCGGCTCTTAAGATATGCGGCCATCCAGCATGTTGCAAGAGACAGCTTTTTGTCATACCCTGATGGTAGTTTGCCTTGTTGAAGATAGGCCTACTAGTCTGCATTTTGTGTTCACGATTAGTTTGAAATAGACAGCCACTTTTTGTTTGTCTAATATAAATTAAGTTGGCCGCATGAACCTGGAGGAGCGGGTTTTTGCTGTGCCTTCATCCCATTGAAGAACGAGAGGTTAGCCAAACGGTTTGTGCGGTGTCTTCACCCTATTGAGGAACAGTGCCGGATTAAGGCTTTTGTGGTCTCAAGGCATATTTCAAGTATGGACTGAACTAATGATAAGAGTAAATAAAAAAACAAAAAAGCTTTATTAGTAAGCATTTATTTCTTAGCAAAATTTAATAATTGGAAATACCAGCTAAAAATGTTGTTCGATGTACTTACACAATAACTAGTTCCTAATAAATTGAATTTTAATTCTTCTCAATTTTGTCGTAGCAAATTCATCGATAAGTGAGATAAAATCAGTTTCATGTAGCAGCTCTCTTTTAATACACAAAAGTGCCTGTACACCAAGGTGGTCCTGACTCATGGTAGATCGCTTCACATTCTTAGTTCGAGCAAGCAGTGAAAACGAACGTTCTCCAAAGCAATTAGTAGACATAAGTGCATATTCCAAAAATTACTTCGGTATTTGGGGATGCAGTGTAGACTCCATTTGGGTGAAGCAATTTGAAAATATGTTGAGCAATGCCTGTTGACTCTTTTCTGCTGTATTTTTTAGACTGTTCCTTGTACCAGCAAATAAACTGACAGAATTCTGAGTAGAATTCGAAAGAGAGATCTTTTGGATATATATCAACAAGTCTTTTAATTGCAATTTTAATATCTTCATCGAACATCGAATCAAATTCGGTTAGAACGCCAAAACGCTGTTGCACAAATGAATGTGATTTAATGCATTGTTTCAAAGTGTTGTTGAGTTGGTCAATTATAAGATAAAAGTGCTCACTTCGAACTTGTTCACTCCTGACATTCCTTGCAAAGCATCAACAGCACTTCCTTCTCTAAAATGCTTCTTGCGTTTTAGTGCTCGTCGTGATTCACTTGCAAACTTATAAGATTTGTTTCCACTGCGTTCAAAAGCTTTCACGTCGTAAAACTCAAACTTTTCTCTGCATTCAGTTACAAATTGATCCACACTTTTCATAAAACTAACAGCGATGGTAAGTTCAATGCTAGTGCTCTGCAGCAATATGCTGCATTTGTTGAAGCGCTGAAATATGTCATTCCATAGTTCACACATAAAAGCTACTTCTTTGGTACCCATTTGCTTTGCCAAAGCGTTTGCCTGATTTGGAGTATCTCCAGTCTGATTGACTATCATCAGTTGCAATTTCCTGAAGAGCACTCTGAAACTGCTCATATCCTCTAAATACAGCCTCAGTGGCATCCGCTCTGGCAGACCATCGGGTACGGGATGGGTATTTAGGAACAAGACAACCAGGCTCCTGTTTTACATAGGATAGAAGAATTCCCTATCGATGTGTAGAACTTAAAAAAAAAGTTGTACAACCGGCGCAGAAACCCAAAGTATGATAACAGCTTCAGCGCAACAATCCACTACAGATTGATCTACTAAATTTAGTGAGTGACATGCACACGGAATACAATCCACTAAGCTGTTCTTGTTTTTCAAAATTGCTGCATGCAAATATATTTGCCAGACATATTGCTGGCATTGTCGTATGTCTGTCCACGGTAGTAATTGAAATCAATCTTCTGCTTTGACTAATACTAAAATAAAGTATCAGTGAGATGCTGGCCAGTGTGACTGGAAATGTTGATGAACGTGAGAAAACGTTCTACTGGCTCATAATTTGTCATATTGACATGACGAATGATAATTGTAAGTTGGTCAGTGCCAGTGATATCTGGTGTAGAATCTACTGAAGTAGAGAAATATCTTGACTTCACAGTCTCTTGTTCAATGACACCAAGCACTTTCAGTTCCATTATTGTAACAATTTCATCACATATTGTTTTCGAAAGATAGATGAACGACCGCGTCCACAAATGGACGAATATGTTGAGAAAGAAAAGAATCAAACTGAATAATTAATTTTAATATTTCAAAATAATTACCATTGTTTCCAGAACCAATAATCTCATTGCTTCCCTGAAGTGGTAAACCTCTTTCACAAAGAAAGGCAATTGCTGCAACACAACGGGAAAGTACACTTTTCCAGTAATTTCTCTGCTCGCATAGTTTTGTGTAACTTTTCATCAATGCGATCAGAAGCAGTAGAGCGATCAGTTGAAGTCACAGTTGATTCAATATGTTTGGCGCTTCTTTGATAAATTTTTAAAGTTTGATTTATAATTTTCCAGTCATTGTCGCCTGATGCACATAATTTTATACTTCTATCTGATGAGAACAACATGCATGGAAAACAAAATACACTGGTCTTGGATGGAGAATAGACAAGCCAGTCACGAGTGACTACCTCTCCATTTGGTAAAACGCATGTGAATGCACTAGGATTAAGAAAACGATTCTCTCCAGAATAATCTCGTTTTGTTTCTGGATATTCATTTGCTTTATTTCGAAAATGATCTATACTCATATTAGTGCATACCTCACGCAATTTCTCAGTTATATTACCAAACAAACCAACATCATTTGGTTCACCTTGAATCGAATGTGAACTCTGAATATCAGAAGTGAATGAAGCTTCTATATCATCATCATCATCATCATCATCATCATAATTATCATCACGGCTGAAAATGTTGTCTTGGACAGTGTTTGACAGAGAAGGAATCGGAGGAGAATCGCTATGCAAGTTATCACTGCTGTGTCCAGCTTCTTTCTCAACAACTTGAAAAGACGAAGTTAATTTGTGTGTTTTAGTCAAAATGAAGTCTTCTTTTTCCTTTTTCTTCTTTGATTGTTAAGCTCTTTCCCAGCCACTTTTTTGTTTTGACGTGGCAAACAGTGAACTTCAAATAAATTAATAAAAAATCAATTATACACTTTTTTAATATATGACAGTAATAAAAAAATTTTCAATATATCATATATTTTTGGAACACACCTCTGAAAAAATATAAGTGTATCAACACAGTTTAACACAGTTTCGCTACTTTAAAAACACAGCGCCATTTTAATTTGTGATAAGTTTATCAAAAAAATATTTTATGTTTTACATAGCTCAAATTAAATTGTTTTCCTGGCAGAAGTGGCCTGTATTTTTTCGTGGCCTCAAGGCCTAATGGGTAATCCGGCTCTGTTGAGGAACAACAGGTTAACAAGAAAGAAGGTTAAAAAACCACAAAAGGACGAAAGCTGCGGGAATATCCAACTAGCTGGGGGAATGAACAACTCAGTCTTATGTAGGCAATACAGTGTTGGGAACATCGAGACTCTCTGTTGATGAAAAAAGCGCTATAACATGGTCGGCTCTTGCACGCTCCACAAACTTTCAATGGAATATGTTTTACTTGTTCTATCAAAAATGTGTTTCTTGAAACAAAGGTGTTTGCAAAAAAAACAAGATTTCTGCGAGCATTCGAAGAACGTTACGTCGTGAGCACTAATGAGCAGCATAAAGAGAAATCCATTTGAAACTGTTCAGTAAAAAAGTAATGCCATTCCTTGAAGATGCGGAAATTAGATCGCATTGGTCATCTTTCTGTGACGGAAAACCAATAAAACAACGCTTTTTCAGACTGGAAACGGAGACATTGAACACGCCGGTCGGCTTCTTGTCAACAAACGAATCACTTCATTGAAGCAGAGCGAAGCAAGAGCACGAAGCGAAGCAACTGATTCTCAGTTATTTGATCAAAATGATGTTTTCAAGCTTAAATTGACAACCAACGCGAACGGTAAGAGCTGCGTCTCGAGCACGTTTTTTGTTTAAATGTAACTTTTTGAGTTTAAGAACGAAATTACGATTTGTTTAACGTCACTTCGACTGAAGTTGTTTTTGAAAAGATTTTTGTGGTCGCTTTCATCAGCAGCGGAATGACGTCAAATGGGAAATTTTCCTAGCGATCATCTACTAATATTCAGCATTATTCGTTTGTGTCATATTTTGAATTTAAATATGTGATGGAGAGTGGGTGTGTGCATGAGCGAGAAGGAAAAGGAAAGGGTGAACAGTAGTGCTTTGTCGAAGGGGTTTGAAGTGCTGTTTTATGGCATTAATGAAGCACATTTTGCCTCTAGGAAAGGCACTTTAAAGCTTGCGGCACTGCTCATGGTAGAAATGCAGTGTGCCAGCTGTAACGGTAACTTTGAAGCAGGTCTGAACATAACGTTGGTGTAATGCAACAGACAATGGTTTTTCCGTGCGTGGAGAAGAAAATTCTGAAACTCAACTGTCAGTCTCACCCGACGCTCTTTTTGCATTGCACAGTTTTAAGAACTTCTACTGACAATGTTGCGACGGAATTTTTTTTGCGGACACGTCCATTTTGGAGTAATTAAGGCTTCGAGTGATTTAATGCGAGTGGAATTTTGAAATCAATTTCTTAACTCAAGTGGAAGTGAAAAATTTACCGCTTTTCTGTCTGCAGCAAACAATTTGCAATGTTGGCTGATCTAAAAAGGGTTAGACAGCAATGCGCAAAAGAATAAAACCTGTTATTTTTGCGCACATTTTTATAGATTATACCGATTTTCGAAATGGCTTCAGTAGCTGTGACGCAATGGCAGTTCTTCCCAACTTTAAAACCAAATGTTTTTAAAGTTTGAACCTTCATTAAAACAACATTGGTGACATTTAAAATGTAAAGTGCAGCGTCGCGCCGCACGAAACAAGTAGGTTCGGAAGCGAGTGAATAGCGGCAGACACACATTGCATAGCAACTTAAAACGTGCAAAAGCAAAAAATTTCCTAAGTTTAGTTTCAGAAAATTAAAAAGCTTTTGTGTATTTTCCGTTTCTCTACCGAAACAATTTTTTAATCTTTCACTAGTTTACACGGTGACATGTAGCTATAGCAGAAACAGGATTGCTGGTTTGTTTTGTATTATATTAGCAAGTTGTCGAGATCGTGTAACACACTGCCCTTCAACCTCTATGCAGCTGAGATCTATTTCAACTGTTTTGAGCAATGCAAAAGGCTACCAGTTTGACAATGCACTTCTGCAATACCAAAATTTCACAGTTTATTTTGAATTTATAATATTAACAATAATAATTTAAGCTCGTTGGTGATATTTATACTATTTCTGCCATTGGCTTGCTGGCAACTGTTGCGGATCCTACGGGCATCCCTGAGTCGCCGGCGCCAGTGTTGGTGACTCCTGGTGTAGTGGATAAAGCTTACGCCTCGCAACTTGTGGAATTCCGTTTTGAACCTTAACCCTGGTCACGCTAAAGGCTTTTTACAAATAATACTCTGTTTGAATCGTTTCCCGCAAAAGAGATGGCGTGGAGACTAAAACAGGCCTACTTGTTGCTCGTTTGAAAGGCACTTAATAGCTTCCCTTACCTTTACGTGGCAGACAGAGAGAGGGGATAGGATTAAGAAGCTTACCTATCTTGTTGATTGAGCTTACCTATCTTGTTGACTGGTCAGACCAAAGGTTCTCAACCTTTTTCTTGCCGTGGCCCATTTCGAGAAGCCACAAATCTTTGTGGCCCAGTTTCTTGCCATGGCCAACCTTTTCCGTGTGCCGTGACCCAGTTTAAGGGCCACAGATTTTCGTGGCCCACTTTGATCACGTCTGTGATGTGATGATAGCAAAGTTTCTGGGATTAGCGTCAGAAGTCATGGCAGCGGAGGTGATCTCCAAAAAAAGACCATTGCTTCCCCAATGCCGAGGATGGCCAGTCCACGGGCGGAATTGGAGTTAATTCACAAAGGAAAGTAAGGTCGTTGTGCCTTCAATTCATGGGTTATAATCCGTATAGCTGTTCATATGCATCAGTATTTTTCAACCTCATTTGACTTGCAAACCCGTTATTAAAGCATGCAAACGTCTGTGGCTCACACGGCTTACGTGCCACCGGTTGAGAACCAGTGGGTCAGACTAAAAGATTCTCAAACAGAACAGGAGCTCATACTCTTGAATAAATGAATGCATCACTTTGGTGGCTATGCTATCTTTATACGTTGAAAAAAGTTCTGTGCATTACATATGTGCACAAAGAAATTCCCGATACTTTATCACCCACGGGACCCTAGATAAGTGGTTCCCTAATACAAAATGATCGCATTTTTGAAACAAAACACATTGCATATCAAAAGATAAAGATACATTCGGGTCCACGTTAAAATGTGTACAAAAGACAGTGGTTGGTGCAAGAAGGCCCAGCGTCATTGTAAGCTGCTTGCTATATGTGTCTTGCTACCTTGTCCAAATTCAAGTTAGATTAAGGAAATTTTGATTGCTGTCGGTGATCAAAAATGGAACCCCTGAGAGCGCTTTATCCGTATATTCTTCACCTCCGTCATAACTTTGGGTCAAACAATTTTGTATATTCTACCAAAATGTCTTGTGACCAACTTTACCAGAATGTGGGGAAACTTTTTATATTTCTACAAACACTGTTAAAATGGGGTAGAACTCTTTTTTTGACTAATTAATCACTGCATTCTTTCAGTTTTCCGTTAAAAACTTTGGACTCGCTTGCGCTTGAATCTACTGTATTTGCAAGCTGCCTACGCGTTTGGCTCAGAAGGGCTGTTTTGATTCCTACAGTTGCTACCTGCTCAGGTCTTTACATAAGATCCTTCCTCTTTATTTGATCATGACTAAAACAACCTAGTTTTATATTACACCCCTTATAATATTTCTATCGCCAAACGTCAAGCAGGAGATCTATGAATATTATTTTTGAAGTCTGTTGTACGATTCGACAAGGACATTGAGCCCAAGTCTACCGATTGCAAATAGGAGGATCTAACTACAACACTACCGTGGCTCAGCATTGGTCCAAGCTTGAAGCTCACGATCGCAGTAACCTTGTAAAGAGGTTGTTAATGAAATTTTTACGTCTTCTCAGGACTTCATTTTGCTTTTTTCAATTCGTACTCTTTCTTGTTTGTGCGTCCAGCATTTTTTCACGCACACTTTATGTTGTTTTGTATCGCCAAAACGCAAGTTATTATTAGCCTGCTTGCATCAAAAGAAAGAATAACCGAATCAACGTACGCGTGATGCCCAAAGTGTATATTGGCTTACAAACTAGAAATCATCATTTTTGTCTTTTTTTTGACTAGGAATCCGGAGCGTCTCCGCCGGAATGGACCCTTTGGCTTCGGACCAAAACCCGCTGCCCTCTACAGAATGCAAAAAAAATGCTTGGTTTTGGAAACTTTTAAAAAGGTTGACTGGAAAAACTTCGTCCGCCAACGAGGGAAAAGATGACGTAAAAATGATGGTTCAACCCGGTAGGTTGATGCGTGACGGCACTCAGGGAGCGAAATTTCGCCGCGTGTGACGGCGCTAATTTCGCTATAAGGTGGTGGCAATGGTAGTATTTACCTCTTGTTTCGATTTAAAGCTCATTGTGAAACTAAACGTTCCGGCTTCACGTCACAAACCTAATGTAGGAAAAGGAACCTGGAATGGAAAGTGGTACCCATTCGAACCAATAGTAAATATTAACTGTTAACCCCACTACCTGCATTCGTCAGTGCTTCATTTATCGAATCCTGTGGTTCTCTAACTTTCTAAACTGGTGTGTTTTAATTGTTTGAATTGATGGAGACCCCATCATGGCTTAGTTTTTCTTCTTTACATTGTAAAGACCCATTTTTAATGTAATATCTGGTGCAATTCGATTTGCTTCTCTTTTCATAAAAATGACATTTTTTCGGAAGCTAACTTGTGTTGGGGTCCTTAAAGTAATTGTATATGTGGTATGACTCGACATGGGCATTGAACCCAAGCCTACCGATTGCAAAGTGAAGTCCAGTGGCCTGCGGACTACAGTTTGAGATCCAACCTGTTTAATATGATGTGTGGTGTCTTTTGCATTTAGTAAGCTGTCTCTTTTCAAATCTTGCTTTGCCGCTAGGCAATGATAACTCGGAAGCTATCCTACGATGGAGTTCACTTGCTTCTGGTCTCGACTTTTACAATGAGGTTTTTGTGCCTGATTCTGTGGCTGGCACTCCGAACGCGTCTGGATTCATCACGCGCCGACCGGTTTGGGATACGTCGGATCTAAATTCACCCTCTCACCCGAAAACAATGAACAAAAAGCGGCGAAAACGATCAATTATTTCCGAGAGTGGTTGGCGTCCAGAACTGCCGTTCCAAAACATTCTATCGACTCCAAACTTGCGAAAACACAAACAAAAAGTAAGTATTGTATGCTGACTGCACTGTTTCGATTTGTAACGTCTCATCAGAAAAGATAGTCAGACCTATGTTTTCTTTTGAAACAATGGAAGGTCTCGGCTTCTCATATCCCTCCGATGATCTGTATTTTTTACTTTTGCTTTTATCTTCCCCCCCAAAGAGAAAAACCTTTGCTGCTATGTATAGAACAACTTGTGTTCAGACTTCTGCTTCGCAGTTACCACTACTGCTGGCACAGTCTGGTTCAACCACAAGTCTGCAACCGACTGAAGGAAATTGCCATAAAGTGCCTTTTCCTAGGACACGACGACGTAGCCATAATAAGATTGGAACTCACGATCATCAAACCACGAGCGGTGCTACAACCCGCTCAATATAGATCCGCCCATGCAATGTGCTGCGCTTCAAAGTGGTTTACAGGTTTTAAAACGAACGAGCGCATTTTACTTATTGTTTCAAAATGTTTACTGGTTGTCATTGTTCAGTTGCCACACGGCCACATTGACCGGCCTCTCTTTCCCAAAATCTTGAACAGCACCGCTCTTCCTGGACCCGGAGACCACGAAGACATCAACGCCAGACTGGAAGAGGACATAAGCCGCATGAAGGGAAATGTACAGTCCAAGCACAAGATTGAAGGTAGTGAACATAATGACCTTATTGCGAGATACCTTACTTTTGCTGTCGATAAATAATGTTACGTGAAAGTGACATAGTTGCGCTCAAGACGATCGAAAAAGCCTTGAAGACGTTATGTTTGCTGTACCAAAGAATGCTGCTGTGTGTGATTAATGAGACTTGCGGCGTAGGTAAAACCTCAAAGCGATTGATGATAATTTTCAGTTTGTTAAAGTAAAATGTAAAGTTGTTCCTTGGCGCTTTTCGATGCTAACTTATATTCTTTCAGTTGCAATGTTATTTTAGCGCAAGAGCATGGTTCAATTGCGATTTGTAAATTTTTTACGGTTTATATTTAATCTATATTTAATTATATTAATATATTTAATCTCCAACTCCTATTGCTGAGCGCCAACAGGAGAGAGGTCTGTAAATGCCGTGGTGTAGTGGTATTGTTTCGGGGCTTCAGAGCAAAAGGTCTAGAGTTCACAACTGTATAGAAACACCACTGGCATTCGCCAGAAGGGCATCCGGAATTTAAAGTGCTACGTTGCTCTAGTTAAAAAGCCTGGTTCGAAAGCGAGTGTGTAGTGGTAGACATACATTGAATCAGTACGTCTGAGTCTGCGAAACGCGGGAAAAATGACGTCAAACCGACTTTTTTGGTATGATGTAGATCAAACCGAATAGCTACTATACCGTCCGTTTGGAAAAGACACTTTACTGTGGTGGTTTCTGTTTGGCAGAGTCCAACAACCATGCCACGAGCCATCAATTGAAACTTGGATAACTTGATCACATTTTCTATGCTTGGCCTGTGCCAAAGTCTCCGTATTTAAAAATTAACAAATAATCTTAAACCTTAAAAGAAAGGATAAACTATGGTTGAACTTGAAAGCTTAAACGCAATTGGTTATTTCTTTGTGGCAATCTTTTTAGAACAGTGCCAGAGAAAAAGTTACTAGAATATTCTTTTAAATGCAATCTGTAAGTCTAGCACATTTACTTGAGTCAGCATTACAGTTAATAAACTACACTAGCAACACCTGCTTCCAAATCGGTAGACTAACCTTTGATTGCTTTTGGAGTCTTGTTATTGAAAGATTCGCTTTAAAAGAGGTATGTAGAAGATCCTTTCCTTGACGCTCAACAATAAGAGAATCGAAGGGAATGAGATGTAAAGCCCAATTTGCTCTGTCAATGTTTAAAAACTGCTTAAAAAAACAGCTGCTATTGAAAAAGAGCCAAAAATTGTAATGAATTTCATTTTAACAAGCTTAAAGCTTTCTTTTTAGTCATTTGCACCAAAGTATGAAATCACCTAAAAATGGACAGATATTGAAAATGTGCCAATTTTGGAACTTTAGCGATACGTAATTAGTGATTTTATATTTGTGAACAAACATCAGCAGATTCAACGTTAAATAAATACAAATATTTTGCAAAGTATGTCAAGTTTTGCAAAATATGTCAGTACTTTTTGGAAGTAATAGATGGTTGGCAGTGCTAATCATTTACACCTGACTGTAGACTGCAGATACATGGCGCTAGGCCAATTCATTTGCTTATAACTTACATAAACTCGCATGATCAATCTCTTTCATGACCTTAGTTAGTTCTCGGTCAGATATTAACTGATTTCCAACACGTGATGACATATTAACTTAATGTTTACGTTAGCGTGGTTTTATTTCAGTAGTAAGCTAATTGTATTTGCGATGGAAAGTTAATTATATTTATTTAGCATTGAAAAACAAGTTAGGCAATCCCGCCTTAAAATTTTGCGATCGAAATGTAGCAAGTCATCAGGAATGTGGGAAGGTCTCGAAGGCAAGAGAGACAAGCAGACCAAACCGCACTTTCAGTTTTCGAAAGGGGGGTACCTTTCACTTTTCGCTGCGGCGCAGCACCACCCACGTTTGATAACAAAAAATTCATTGCACGAAAAATGCAAAAAGATCTCAATTTGTAGTTGAACTTTAGAAATAGAACTAATCGTCCAAACAATTTCAGGCATGTCTCAAATTATGAGTTAATTTGATCTAAACTTTTCAAAATGTTTTAAACGCAATCAATTTTTTTTGAAAGAGCATTTTTGAGGGACGAGTAATGCAAGGGAAGGGTCGATCGTCCCCCGATTTAGCTTCCTTACAAATCATTAAACCAATGCAATGCAGTTTTTAAGACCTAGACACTTTAATGAAACCTCAAGGTCGAAACAAGCTACCAGCATCCGTCAAAAGTAAATTTCTGCTTGCCGGAATATCAAAGTGTGCGTCGTTCTATCATGAGTTACGTTCAGAGGGGAAGGAAAAGGAGGTTGGGCCCTACATTCTGACCTTTAGTTTGTCCCTGAAGTGTCGTTACTAATAACATAAAGCTGCAGCCGTCTGGAGTTTTGAATGCACGATCTTGTGATGATGAAAAAGGTGCAAGCAGAAAAGTAGTAGCTGATCGCCTTTCTCTTTGTTCTGTCACCTTGCACCTGTAAAAGTGATAGAGCATTTTTATGGAAACACCCAAGAACCTTGTCAATAAAAGGCTACCGAAGTTTTGGGTACCCTCCTCTTAGAAAAATTTGGTGACCCATACAGACTTGGGGTCGCTGTGGAAACTGCCTTGCAGCAGACTCAACTGCCTTGCACTTAAGGTCGGAAGGTCGCTCTCGTTTCTGAAATGGTTTCCAATCTGAAGACAGTGGAGAATTTGAGAAGTGTAATGGTGCACCTATTGGTGTTTAGCATCATGCTGCGTGTTTATGAAAAGAAAGTTGTGTGTTTTTACAATCTTCGGTCACTGAAAAATTTTTGTCGGTTATGCAAAAAACGTGTTTAGTTAATACCAAATTCGAAGTTACCAATGCTGTAGGCCTCGCCCATTTTTGCCACAATTGATTGAGGCAAGCAAGGAAATTCATGTAAATTTTCTGAAAGTGCGCAACCATGCAGTCATTGTAAGATTTGAACTCGCAATCTTGCGATCATTTTCGTCAAGAAACGGCGCTCCAGCCCTCTCAGCTACGAGCCTGGCGAGCTGTAGGCAAATATTTGAAAGGAATCATCAAGGAGAAAGACTTGGCAGTAATTGAAATTTGATTTTTTTTAGAACTGGCTTTGAGATTTCGAGACAAAGACTTGGAGAAGAATTACTCAGCTTTGAGAGACGAAGTGTTCAAAACAAATTTATTCATTTCCTTTCTGATAATCCTTGCTTTACTCGTGATACAGTTTTTGATACTACCAACAATGTAAGTAAAGCTCCAGTAAATATTTTTCGCGACAGCGCAAACAATGCGGAATCTTACTGGCTGCGTGGGTGCTCAGATCCCCTACGGAGCTACCAGAACTGCTAGGACATTCCAATTCTACCTAACGGCTGGAACCAAGCATGGGCATTTATTTTAAAGTGCTCGCTAAAGAGCAAAACACCTCAGAATTCATGCATGAAATTGATGGCGTGGTGGGGTCATCAGTGACTACGCGCTCAAGCCATTGAGACGATTGCCCTTCTCATTACTCTTGTCTCGAAACGCCCCGGCCAAGGGTGGGATCTGTTAATTGATATGACTCGTCATGGAAATTGAGCCCAGAATTACCGAGTGCGAAGCGGACAAATTAACCACTACCGCGCGGTGGCTGTTCATACATTTAATGTACTCTGGACTTTATGATGGTGAGACCAAAGTCAACAATAATTAAGTAGTAGAATATTAATACAGAAATGGTGCTTTGTTTTATAAAATACTTTAACGCTTTGCAGATACATTCAAATTGGAATTAGTTTATCCTTGTATGTCGTCATCATTGTTTTAACTATTGCCGAAGAATACGATAAATTTCCAAAGTTTTTACACAAAGCAAGCTGTTACATTCAAGAAACACAAAGACTAAGATATCTCTTAATTGTTGGAGTCGTATTTCTGAATCTTGGAGCAGCAATAGGATCTATGGTAATGGAACTTTTTTTTACATAGAACACATTCTATTGTTAGCTATGCTTTTTACTGTGTTGGTGCCACAGGTTCCTACTTTTTGTCATCATGGTGCCTTTTGAAGACTTGAATGTACCATAGACCTGTATTGATTGAGCCGCCTATTGTTCGTCAATAGTTTCTCCCTTTAAAAAAACGTTTTCCACCAGACAGTTTGTTTCATGTTTTTCTTTTTTGCATCGAGAGGCCATCTCTCGCAAGGCAAACCCCAATTGCAAAGCACTTTGGAGAAAACCACCGTGCTTTGTTGTAAAACAGCTCAATAAGGAACGATAGTTTTTCAGTTCAGCTCTCGCCTGGTTCGAGGGACGTTGCCCTTAGGAAGTGCACTTTTCCTTCATGCTTGGCTAAAGTGCGCCTGATAAAGATGCAGCTGGAAACACTGCAAACATGCTTTCTTTAGTTCTCTAGTAGCACCAAGAGAAGGCCGAATGACGTGGAGTCGATGTAGTACCAAATTTGTTTTGCTTTTGCGGTATATTTTTTACCCACAGACCTGCCCAACCTCACAGAGGCGCAATGGTTCATACTTGCTTCAAAACTTACGAGTCTCTTATGTTTTGCTTGATTTGCTTGGTTGTCAGATAAATCAAAATTTGCTTCTCGTAAGAATCGGCCAAGCAGTCAAAGTCACAGAAACGTGCCTGTTTCGAAGGCACAAAAACGCATTTATTGTGAGGTTTGAATGCACAACCAACGGATTGCGGTGACCATAAAACCGCTTTTCCACTCGCTCCACAAATGGAGAGCGCCGCTTCTCGTTAGAACAGTGGTTTCGGTTTTTAAATCTTGATTTCCAAGATCTTGCCAAGCCGTACCAACGTTTTACAAATGGTATTCAATGATCTCCTTGGCATTGAGCGACGCAAGTAATGTGGAGAATCAATCATGAACTGACTTTATCCATTCACGATTAAACTGTTTTGAAGCCAAAAGAACGTCGCCTTTGAAAATGTCAAAAAACTCTCGTGATATTTCAGTTTGAAGACAGTCAAGCTACGATCATAACGTAATCAGTCTTGGTAAAATGTTGGCTTCAAACACGAGACCATCATCAGAATTATTTACTTTGTTGCTGTTGCGGAAATAAACATTTATTGTTGTTTACTTACAGACTTCCTGTTTATCGGTCAATCGCGATCAAAAGTACGTACTTGAAAACGTGACGTGCGATAACGAAAACGTGACGTCACAAGTGAAAGTCTATGACGTCAAAAGCAATTCGGTCTGCAATCACCCTTCGGTAAGCTCTTTTCTCCTACAACGAGTTTGAAAAAAATTTTGTTCTCTGGATTTGTTGTTTTGTGTGTTTGCTGAAGTCTGGTGTCCCAAGTTCTTAAAAAAAAACTTCTCTGGATGAAAAAGATTTTGAATTTGAAGTGTTAATCTTTGCAAAGATTGATTCATGGAAAAAATAAGCATGATGCGATATCTGAACTCTTGCTCTTTGGTCGCTTAGTTTTTTGTAAGCAGCTTTTTTAATGCTGTAGTAGGCTGGCGGGTGCCCAACCTTTTTTGTTCACGACTAATTGTTAAAATATCTTTTATGTATTCTTTTGACCTCTTTCGTAGTTTTTCTTGGCAAAAAAATACAAAAAAACCATTAAAAAGACATTTGAGTTCAACACAAAATTGCTTCGCAGGTCTTAAATAGATAAGCACGGTGATAATTAAAGGTTTGATTGGAAACACTTTGACGCACGCTCGTTACCACTATTACGTAGCTATTTTCACGCATTTCAAATATCCTTGCTTCGTCACGACTAGTGAACCTTTGACGCTTTACCGCACATTTGCAAAAACAAGTGTGGTCGAAGTTAAGGTCGCTTGATTTTCATGTCGATCTCATCATAAAACGATATTGCTCGACAACAACAAGCAGATCATTTTAGTACGGTTTTTAATCCTTTTTTGCGGCTAATTAATGCTATTTTTGCTGTATCGATGCTATTGTTACGTGAATTTTGCTTATTTCCTAAATCAGAAAGTTTTGCTTCAAGGGACAAAAAGTTTGAGAGGCAGGGAAAAATTATTGGCAACACTGACATGCTTTTATTATTATCTGTTTGCTAAGGGTGCCAAATTGACTTATTTGGTTCAAATTTCGTAAAAATTGCCTTTGTGATGCTTCTGTTGGCAGGACAAACAAAGTGTTCACAACGGCCACTTGTTGAAAGCAGATTGTAGTGTCAATCTCGACATTCTTTCTGGTGTAGGTTTGTGGAATTTAGATAGTGCAATCTTGAGCGTTACGTTCAAGTCGATGTCCGTGGGCTTTTATAGTCTGACAAACACCAACCTATCTTGGCTTTAGGCTACACGGTTATGATGCGCCAGAAATTATCTCAACTCTGCCGGCGCTTTATCTCAGCACGATAACATCAGCACTTCTTTCCCAAACACTAAAAAATCAGAAGCACGGCGTGAGAATGGTTTCAAATGAGAGAGGCGTCTGATGTTCAGCATATGTCCGTTATAAAGCCTTTGCGATGGTTGCAATTAGTCTCAGTGGAAGGAAGCCATTAAGGAAATTGATTTAAAGGACGCTTTAAAATTGTAAGAGCCTCACCGCAAATTGTTTAAAATTGCCTTTGGTGTTAACGGTGCTTCAGTCTTTTTACTTCTTTTTTCACCCCTGATTTCACTGCTAGAAAGGCATATTCTTCATTAGTACGTAGAAGTAAAACAATTGAAAATGTGATTAGTTAGCGGATGAAGTAATTACTTTTGACATTTGCCTTAAACTTAGTGGAATATAAGACTAAGTAAAATAAACCAAATACGCAATACAAGGTTAGTCTCAGCGGAAAAAGTTGCCACATTTGAGAATTTCCAAAAAAAAGTGAGAGCAATGACGCATATCAATAGAGAGATTTTAAAGCAGTAAAAGAATAAAAAATGAATTTGAAGTTTCAAGATTTTTTTCCCGTTCTTGACCCCAGACAACGTTTAGAAAATCGTGCTCCGGTTTGAGTACCTGCTATATATTAAAATTTGTTTTAATTCCATAGATCAAGTATATAGCGTTTTTTCAGCTGCTAGTAGAACGTTGCTTCAAATATAATTCAGTTTGCACTCTCGGCATTTGCTGTGCAATATTTGTGCGATATATGTGCGATATTTAACATACTATTCACTGGGATTGCTTGCTTCGATTTTCACTTGCTCGCCTGTCAAAAATAGGCTCGAATATTTTTCACGTTTTATAATATATATGGCGCTGCTTGGAAAGCGTTTTCGAAGGCAAACATATTTCAGCGATTCGCTGCAAGAGTAGATACAGGACTACTCTTTCAATAAATATTTTCGATTTGCAAAAAATGTTTTTTATTGCCGAATAAGTTAATATTTTTCGTTCTTTCTTCGAAAAATTTTTCAAAATTTTTCAAAAAAATTTTTCGAAAGTTTTCGAAAAATTTTTTCGTTCCGTTTTCCATGTCACGTTTGCTGCCATAGTTAACGTCGGTAAATGCTATTTTAAATGTTTTCAGCGTAGCTCGACTAGAGAATTGAACATTTTAAATGTCTTCAGCGTAGCTCGACTAGAGAATTGAACACAGATCTATCAATTGCGTATCGCGCAATCTAACCAGAACCACTAGAGCGCGCTGGTTGGACTGCTTCGTAGAATGTGCAGGTCAAAAGCATCTTTTCGTTAATCAACTTTTACAGGCGAGTTGGTGTAGTGGTTGAAACGATCGCCAAAGACATTTGAAAAGATGTTCACAGACCACATGTTTGGCGCTCAGCAATTAGGCCAATGTGGAAAATGATATATAAAATGGTACTTACTCAGTCATAATATAATTATCGTCGTTGCGCTCAAAAGCGGTTGCAGCATGCTTTTTCAAAGCTTTTTCAAATGTTGATGTTCACAAATTTTTTGCTTGAAGCTCAACAAAAAGGCTAATGTAAAATATGATATATGAAAAGAAATTGTGAGCAAAATTCACTCGGTCGTAATTAAAATACAACCTAGCTTTAAACAGCTCCGAAAAAGCTGCACGATGTTTATTTCTGAATTTGGTTATTTGCACGTTGTCTTGAAACGCGTAGAATTTTAAGAGGCACTCGAGAATTCTCGTGTTTGTTTGGGGATTCAGCCCGGCAAGCAAACCTATATCGAAAACACTGAAGAAACCATATCAAGATTGAAAACGTTTTGTAACTTTCAAGAGGGCTGAATTAATTAGGTTCCGGCAAAGCGAAAATATTTTGCGAGTGTTGGCTTTGCGTGATTTAAAGTTCATGCTTTGTGTTTAAAGGGTCTGCTTCATGATCGGTCGGTCAAAACTGTTGTAGTTAAAAGACGCCAAAATGCATAATATTTTATTTCAAAACAAAAAGGTCTGTGTGAAGGGGAAGGAAAAGAGTTTGCGGTCATCGTTTTTACTTTTTCCAACTCATCGCCATTTGATCATCGACTGAAAATGCTAAAGAATACCATATAAAACCTTAGGATGAAAAAAGCGTGAAAATTAATTTTGACATTTTGAAAGAAAATTGCTTTTTTCGCTGCAAAATGCTCTTTAACGGTTGCTTGAGCCAAGCTTCCGATAGTTTCAGAGATGGCCAGTGTGGTGCTGCCAGCTTAGTTACTTTCGTATAAAAAATAAGTGATGAACTCTTGAGCAGTGAACTCTTGCCTCGATCACTAAAGGAAAAACTAATGTCAAGAAAGCTCAAATTATTTTTAGAAGTATCAAAACTTGATTTTATTTTTTTATTCTCTACCTTGCTCCTATTTGCGAGGTCGTGTTGTGGTTAGAGGGTCCGCATTGCAGTGTGTAAAACTGGGCTCAAGGGCAACAGTAGAAAGTTTTTTCGGGGGGAGCATAACAACATAAACTAGTGTAATTTGTTTTCCGTTTTACTAAGTTACTTTTCATGCAAACGCGTTTAACATTAGCTATTTTGTTTTTTAATTTTGGGGGGACAAGGGCCCCTTGGCCCTTCCGACTGACTCCCTTACCTGGGTGCAATTTTTTGTTGAGTCCTACCAAACTGCTTTTCCATGCTTGAAGTTCACCGCGAAAGGAATAGTGTGGAGTAAAATTCGGCGAGTTTGCTTGCTGTGCCCTTCGATTATGGCATTCAACAAAATACCTGCATCTTGATGTGACAGACAAGTGGCACCTCGTTGAGAAATGCAGCAGGCAAACGCAAATAAAACTAGTAGCAATAGGATAAAACTTTTAGCCCTCTTTAAATATATTCAATTCTTAAGAAAGACTGATTTCGATCTCAAAATGCCCAAGTTACTGAGACTAAGGAAATAGTTCATTATCATACTCATCATTACTTCTGATGTTGATCGCCGAGCGGGAGATCTGTGAATGCCATTTTGAAGCCTTTGGCATGACGAGGGCTAAGAAAATTGACCCACGCCCACCGAATGCGAAGCAGACACTCTGATCACCATAATTTCGGGCCGTTTTTTTGTGGTAGGTCGAGCAACAATGCTGTGTTCAGACTTGTGTCGGAGTTGCCAAGCAGTGCAGGTTTGTCGCAATTCGAACACAATCACCGAAACCAAGCAGAAAAATTAAAAAAAGCGCAATTTTTAAGTGTATAACTATATGCATGTGCTCGTTATGAATTTTGAACACACGACAATTGTCGTCTAAAAATAGAGCTCCAACTGATTCTACCGCCTTGGCGGTAGTTGGAACATGGTAGGAACTTAGGCGCGGAGTAAGTGAATAATTTAAAAAAGGAAATTAGAGCTAAATTTGTGCGAAAAGTCACGTTTACTTTTGTCGAGTCAAAATTAAAACTCATTTGGCTAATTGCTTCTTTAGCTTTACTTTAATTTTGAATTTCAAAAAGTCATAACGAAGTTGAAGTGTTTTTGCAAGAAGCCTTCAGTTTTTCCGAGTCGCTGGCAACGCATGAAGCGAAAAACACTTTCAGTAACATCAAATACCCACCGAACACATTCTTGCCGTAACACGTTTTATTATTGATCGTGGATTTAACTAACGGTTGTAAGATCGGAAATTATCTCTGTGAATTGAAACCGTGCCTAGGAATGGGCATTTAGATAGCAGGGTTGAGGAAGTAAGGACTAATGGAAAAAAAATACTTCCCAAACTGAGGCCTTCACGTACTTGTCGTAAAATGAGTCAGTAAAATGCAGTTGAAAAACGTTTATACATCATTAACATTTCAGTAAATGAGCCTTGTATTAATAATTTGCCTCGGCCTAGTGTTGCATCTTCTGCAACATGACAGAGCGAAACTGTGGTTTGCTTTTCAGCACACCTTTTACGTTTAAACTACTGCTTGCGCTGACCGCACCGACATCTACTGGTGGCTGCTGACTTGAAGAGTGTAAGGCCATTACGCGGTTTCTCAAGCTCTTCCTTTGTCTTTTGTTGGATGAGTTAAATAGGCTTTTATTATTCCTAATTCTTTGTTCCTTTGAAAAAATATAAGAGTAACATCATACTTAAGAACAAAAGATTTAGGTCTTTTGATTAGTGTCAGAGCCATTCCACCGAAAAAACGTTTTTTCTTGAGGTGATTGACTTAATAATTTAAAGATAACTGTGCCGCTGTGTTGCCGTTGGTTTTGATTTTTACAGCGCATGTATTTTTAGTTTTTCGTCATCAATGGGATGCTTGCTGGTATCACCTGCGCCGTATTTTTGAGAGTGCACAACTTCCTTAAGCTCTTAACCCTATTGGTAGTTTGTCTGCTCTACACAATTTTAATGACCGTTCCCTTCCGATTTGTCTTTGAAGATTACGAAAAACGGTTGGCCTTGGAAGGAAACAAATGCCCGTAAGTAGCAATTCTTAAGTCCAGCAGTGACGTCATGAACTAATTGTTGTGTCATAGTCATCCGACGTTGCGCCACGCGATTTCTGGTACAAAGTAATTACCGATTGAAATCACCATCGCTCCATCTTACTTTTTTTTTTTTTTTTGTTTTATTCGCCATATTTATCCTCCATTCACGAGAAAGCGAATTGTATCGCTATAGTTTGGACGGGAAGTCCGCACTCGCTTGGGAGTTGCCTTTTTCGAGGTTTATGGGCCACCTGTCTTCCACATAAAGGCGGGGGCATCCCGTTAAGTGCCTTGCCCAAGGACACAACAAGCGAACTTGCCGGCTTGTTCTCCACAACCTGCCATAAATGCCGAGCGCCAAGCAGGGAAGCTATAGATACCATTATTTAAAGTCTTTTGGTATGACTCGACAAGGGGAATGAACTCCAGGTCTACCGACTGCGAAGCGGACGCTCTAACTACTACGCCATCGCGTCGGTTAAGATAATATAAGTCCGTCAAAATGACTTATATTATCTTCTAATGGTGATCTAATCAGCATGTCCACCAGATTTAGTTGTTGAATCACGCATGATGTTTGCTGATGTGGCGATGACGATGATGTCATGCATTCAATCTAAAGTAAAAATGAGTTCACTGTAGAAGTTCAACCCACTGCATCAGTGAACTCACTTTTACGCTGAGTTAGAAGCATGATGCTCAAACGAACTTTCTGTTCACACTGCAAACGTAAGTTCGAAAAAGTTTAATCATAAAAACAGAAACAGTTTAAGTTCGCCTTGCATCATTCGTGATTACAAAGTGACGATAAGTCCACCACTAAAGAGGTGGACTTCCATTTATCGTCTGGTGTGACAGATTTTATCCGGGTAAAGTTTTAATAAATTGTGATTAATCGAAAGTTATCGATGTGATTTAAGTCCAATATACACTATTTAGCTCTTTTTTTGTCGTGTGACCTCATTTTGCCGAATTGGTTTTGTTATTTTTTCACGCTTTTTAGGTCAGATCACTTATGGATCACCATTGCCAACAATCTGATTGTTCTGTATTTCTTTGCTGCTATTTTGTATTATCAAGGAAGAAGAGTGGAGTATACTTCAAAGATTGATTTTTTGCGAAAAGTCCAGGTATAAAGGGAACAACGTTGTCTTGTATTTAAATCAGCACGATGCATGAGAAATGAAGACGAAAAGACGGTAGAGAGCAGTGAATAGACAATAGACAATAGACAATAGGTATAGAATAGTGAAATGCGGGCTTTCGGAAACTCGCCGTTGCCAGTTCGCCTTGTGGGGGGTAGTGCTACTAGTCAGCAATTTGCATTTATGACTAGTTCAAACCAACACCCGCTAGTCCGTAGTCTGATTTTGATTATGCTTTCGGCGTGAAATGGAATTCAATGATGTACAGATAAAGATATACATATCCAGATATACATATACAGATATACATGTTCAGATATACCGATATACTCAATACAGATTTAAGTGTCTCCATCCCGATAATGAAGAACAACCGCAACAATAACAACAAGCAGAAGTTGGAGAAAAAGTTGACAAAAAGCTTATATCAAACCTTTAGTTTTCTGTGAAGGGCAATTAAAACAGGAGATATGCCAAAAATCGGTTGAGCTCTTTCAATTCTCTTTCTACTTTTCCACAATTAACCTGGGCTACTAACCATTTTTAAGGGAAGATTTTTTCATCGTTAGAAGTTGACTTACTATTTTATAGTTACTCTTCGGCTGATGCTCGTTTGATTTTTAGTTGATTTTATTTCAGGCCCAAGAGGAATTGAAGCGCTTGAAGACGTTGCAAGGTCATAATTACCAATTACTGCGCAACATTATTCCTGAACATGTTGCCAGGCATTTTCTTGGGAAAAGCAAAAATCACGAGGTGTGAATGTTGGTTGCTAGTTGCCTTGGTCTGGTGGTTAGAGATTCCACTTTGGAGCCTGTAGATTTGAACTAAGTCAATTCATATCAAGGTGTGAATCGGGATTTACCTTTGGCCGGAACAAGCTGAAATAAGGTCTACTGCTGAGGTGCAAAAAGACCTATTTTTTGCAATAAGGATTCATAACATCCCAAAATTTCCTATCAAAACTGTGTTGGCACTTTGCAGCTCTGGACGTGATTTAACAAGAGCTTAACGCTGCTGCATCAATAACGTCCACCTGAACAAAGTCCTAGATTGACTTAGTTACAATTAAAACATTTGCTTGTCACAATAAAAGCATTGCAAAAAAAATCTAAAATGGGTTAGTAAATATTTTGTAAGATCCATTGTTTACTTGTTGTTTTTCTAATTCTAATTTGTAGATTTTCTTCTGGTGAGCGCAATAGAAATCTCGAAAGTTTTTAACGAATTTACAAAAAAATTGAGCTTAGCAAAAATTTAATCTCATTTTGATGGACATTGCTAGCTACTGAACACTGCATCACTGTATACTTGTAGGAACTGTATTCGCAAGCGCATTCTTGTGTTGGTATTATGTTCGCCTCCATCGTTAACTTTTCGGATTTTTTCAACAAGATGGAAGATACTGAGAACTCGGTGAAGTCCTTAAAACTCTTGAATGAAATTATCTTCGACATTGACAACGTATGTTGAATATACCTTTTTTTTGAAAAGAACGTTTCCATTATAGTTCTACCGAAGTTATTTGACCAGTAAATTTTTATCTCACTCAGAAAACTATCCTAGTTATTCATGGAGTTTGTATTCCGATCCGCCTCACTGTTGTACCATTTCTGTCGGCGCATTGTATTTCTGCCACCAGCCTTCAACCAAGAGATCCCCCCCCCTTAGCGCTCACAACGCAAGTGACCGAATTTTAAAACTCCGCCGACTCGATTGGTGGCAAATGTCGCTTGGTGCTCCCTCAAGCTGCTATCATAAGAAAAGTCCTTTTTATATTGGTGGGAAATGACGGTTTGGCTACGCTGCTGATGCTAAGGCACTGAAATTGCAACCTTTCTTTCAGCAACTATTTCCTTCGCTTGGTTGAGATAGAGGCGCTGAAAGAAACGGTAGTTCAGATATCTACCGCAAACCTTAACGAAACCAGAATAGGGAAAAACGGCAGTCCATTTTAAAGCAGACATAAACACTACAGGTGGCCTGGTAGCCCCATCACCAACAAGGCGGACTGTCATTAATAGGTACCCAAAAACAGCTTTTACCTCATGCTGAGTGAGCAACTTTGGCTTTATCACTCCATAAATTACGGTAATGTTTCAACTATCAACAAATGTGCTAAATATTTTAATTGATTTTTTAGTTGATAAAACAAGAGCGTTTCCTTTGTCTTGAAAAGATAAAAACCATTGGAAGCACTTACATGGCTGCTTCGGGTTTAACTCCCCATAATGCTCCATATGCGGAATCAAATGAGGGAAGCGACGCCCAATCAAGGTCTTCTCTTTTGTCAACCAATGAAGCCAAATCCGATTCTTTAAACATCAACGAAAACACGTAAGACCCATTCGTTTGGGTTTATTGAGTTTTTTAGCTATTATTGCAGTTTTTGTAGCTTCTATTTAGCAATGACATTACTGATATTTTATTCGTTTTGTTTTATTAGTTACTGTTGCCGCGAAGACAGCGGATCACTTCGCAGTTTTAGACTTTATTTTCGTTTTGTATTAGAAAGGTTAAATAAGTTCTTATAATTATTTTTGTTGAATAGTTTCGTTCTGGTTAGGAAAAGCAACAAATCTTTTTTTGCTCGGTATTTGAAGTTCATGATTAAACGTTTTGTAACTGATGATGTAATTCCATTTACTAAGTACAACATGCAAACAGCCGCTACGAATGACCTCAGGCTGAACTTCTTACGCGCGCGTAGAAAGGGCATCTGTTTCGAATGAGTTCCAGCGCTCTTGTCACGATAAACGATCTCTTGTTAAAACTTGAAGATGGTTACATTTTTGTGCAAATAAAAAAGCGTTTTCTTTGGTAGTTTTTCCTGCTAAACTGGTACACTGCGTCAGCAGCTGCGATAACTTTGGAGCGGGTTTAAACAGAACAATATTTTAGCATAACCGACCATGGATTTTCTCATGGCTTTCCTCATAAAACTGCAGTTAAAGCAGGTTCATTGCATTAGCATTGAATGTGTAACGCCCTATTACTACCTGTTTCAGACTAATAGCTGTTATCTGCTTTTATCTGAAAGTGCCTATGTGCATCAATGATGTTAGAAATCCTGACATTTCTTTACAAAAATTCTAGAAAGCTAGTGTATTGTATCAATTTTCTTTTTTTCTATTTAAATTTTCCGCTCTGCATTTGTTTATTTGAAAATTTGTTTAAAAGATTATAACAAACTTTTCCAAAACCAAACAGCACTGGTTCAGGAAAAGTGTGAATTGAAACGTGTTGCTCGTCGCTAAAAAAATATGTGTTTTTGTTTAGAAACAACAACTGTAACCAAGCAACGGAGCACCTTTCGCCGCGTGACATCAGCCACCTATGCATGCTTGCGCACTTGGCGCTCCTGCTTCAACGAGTGATTGCTGACATAAGCGTGCACTTGGGAAAAAAGTTCAAATTAAGAATCGGTGAGTGCTATTGGAGCTTTCAACACAGAGTTGGGGCAAAAGCCTTTCCGGTCGCGCTCATCACTGGCTGTATTGCGTCGACTGGAAAAATCTATTGTGAGTGAGGGACCACGTTAACTGTATCTTAAAATAGAAGAGGTAGTAGACAGGTAAAACGTTAGCATCAAAATGCAGGGTTGAAGCGCTAAAAGAGTGGGTATGCTTGTTCGAATAGTAAAAGTAATTAACTCTTCTAAAGCCAAATAGTCCTTATCTCACCACAGTCCTCATCTCTCTAGCTCCATTTTCGTTACTAGCTCCTATTACAAAAGAACAAAATCAGGTTTTTGTTTTGTTTCTACTCCGTTACACTCTTGATCATTGCTCATCATCATTAAGTGCCATGCCTGATCCAGGCCTCGGCGGCATTAATGCAAATGTTTTTCCATTTTCTTTTATCTTTGACAAAATGCAGCAGTTCCTTTGCATTAAGCTTTGTGTATGTTTTAAATTGATCCAAATAATTGTACCTTTGACGACCCCGTGCTCGTTTTCCATTGATACGTCCAGTAATTGAAGCTTGCTCCAGATTCTCCTGTCTCATAATATGTCCAAAAAATTGCAACTGCCTATTTTTGATTGTGTTATGAAGCCTTCTAACTTGGCAGGTTTGTTTTGGAACAGTTTCATTGGTAACGTGAGCAGTCCATGAAATGCGTTGCATTCGCCGTAGAAACCAAAGTTGCAATGCGTTGACTTTCTTGATAGTTTCGTTTGTCATAGTCCAAGATTCACAATCATATAAAAACACCGACCACACATAGCATTTCAACAAACGAAATCTGATCCTGAAACTCATCTTTTTGCTACGGAGGATGTATCCCAAGTCTATAAATGCTTGTTTTGCCAGTACAATTCTTCTCTTTATCTCATTAGTGGACCCTCCGTCACTTGAAATAAGTGGACCCACATATCGAAAATGTTCTGTCTGTTTAATTGAGTTTCCCTTCAAGAAGAGTGTGAGTCTTGGTACTGTTTCTAGTTTCGTAACTACGAGACATTCTGTGTTTTATTGACATTGATTGACATTCCATATTGTTCACCAATTTTTTTGGTGATTGCTAGAGTGCATTAAAAGGATGAGCGCCTCCTTTGCGAGTAAAAAGCCATTGTTTTGAACAATTTCAAGCTGGAAAAGTAGCTTTTATTGAAGATTTCACGTCAGTTGGTATCACGGTTATATTAACGCCACACTTAACACTCTTAAATGCAAAAACATTGCCAGCAAGGTTGTGTTGGCTATGCCACTTGTCCTGCAGGCTGTTGCAAAACCTTAGTGGCATTTAGCACAGACAGAATGACCAGTCACGTTTTACAGTTTTTCGCTTTCCTCTTTTCATTTCCTTCCCAGTACTTAGCTGCTTGTTTTGAATCATGAATTCACGTAAATTATAGCAAAGTGCCTTCTGCCTTGCCCATTGAAACACTAACAGACATATTGTGAGATTAGAACGCAGTGCCTTTCAGTAATGATTGCAATAGAAACAATGCTCAGTTTCACTTGGTTGTGCCTTGCTGTGCTTGTGGAAAAACTCTACGCGATTCCTGCTTGATTGCAGCGCTAGTGATAGAAAAACATTGCGCAGGCACAACTGGTAACAGCAGAAGCGAATTTGTACACATCGCTCTCTTTCTGTAATTAAAAGATAATGATATTCAAATAAACACAACACTAATACAAAATACATTCAGATTGTAGCCATACAGAAGTTTTTCAGCGGCAAGGAGGGAGCGAATTATTTTTCCCCATGATTTTCGGTAAAAATTAGGGATTTAACCAACGTTTAGCATAAATTATTAATAATGACCCTGTTCTTGAAGATCGCTCAAAAACGTTAACCGAAGACTGGAGAGTTTAGCAATTCATGAAGGTGCTGGTAAATATTTTGAGGGATTTAGAAACAATGTTCTTTTCCTTCTTTTCTGGCTACGCCCTTAAATGAAACAATTTCGCTTTATAGTATTTTTCAAAAAGCAACGTCTTCGCATCATTTGCTTTATTCATTTTAGAAAACTAAATTGCTCAGCTGTCTTGGTTATAAAATATAACTGTTAGCTCTTTCAGAACAAATCAAATCCAATTCTAAGCAAATACTACCAATGTCAATGGTTGTCGTTTCGTTTAGGAAACTTGACGTTCTTCGGCTCCGTGCTTTGACAAGCAAATAGAGACGAGTCGGTCCGGCTTTTAATACCAATTTTCGAACTTTAAAAAGCGATTTCGACGCATCAATAAGTCATTAATCAGAGGTTGCATTCCTTTCTTGCGTGGCCGATGGCGACCATTTTGCAAAGCGCTACAGCTCCGCGAGACCACATTTGGAAAATCGATTTTGATGAAAAAGATTGAAGTCGGCTCGACTGCCGAGTGGGATGGGAAGTCGTTATGGCAACCGTGATTGATTTGTCGTGAGTTGAAATCTCACGGTGATGGCGATTTGCGGGTCAGGGCACGAAACACTTTACGTTAATCTCTTCGGCTCGTCAGGTTGTCTTGTCGCTTCTGGGAAATTCGTTTTCGTCGTGTGTGTGTGTGTGTGTGTGTGTGTGTGTGTGTGTGTGTGTGTGTGTGTGGCTGTGGAGAAGGATGGCTCGAGTTATTCGTTATTATTCGAAAAATACATGCAAAGAAAGCCCAGCCTTTGAAACTTGTCCATTTTTCTGTTGTGACGCCTGACACAACAAAAGTTTTTATGGAGGTGCTAAAGCTTGTGATGCAAAAATTTGTAAAAAAAATGAACAAACTTTGATTTGATGTTGGAAATTTCTTTTCCGCCGAAAGAGACATGACTGTAAGTCAGTTGTATTGAAGGAGTTGAGGTTAAAAAGTAAAAAAAAATACTGGAAGCTTGTTTCTGAATTTGGAAAAATTGTTTGAGCCTCTGTTTTAATTAAAACCTGTCTGAAAGCATCGATTGACTAGATTTTTTTCCTCACGACAGATGTTGTCGTAAAGCAAAGCAGTGGCGTACGCACGGGGGAGAGGAGGGGGGGGGGGGTTGGGAATCAAACCCCACCCATCAAGGGTTCATTTCTCCAAATCGAATCTTACCAAAGGACTTTAAAATATGGTGTTCGCAGCTTTCCTGCTTGGCATTTAGCACAAAAGAGACAGTGTGGAGAACAAGCCGGCAAGCTTGCTTATTGGTTTTTGGGCGAGGCACTTAACGGGATTCCTCCATCTTTACGTGGAAAACAGGTCGTGGGGCCAAGCAGTCTACCCGTTGTGGTGGCCCAGTGTGACAAAAGACGTGCCAACCGAGCATGAACTCATACGAATAAATGAGTAATGTCACATATTAAAATTGTGCTGCATCACTTCGGCACAATTTCTTTCTTGACGAAGCTTGGACTAAGCCCGATGCATTTTTTCATGACCGAATTCTCTTTATGCTTCACGAAAAAGTAATAGCATTATCCTAAATCTTGTTCTAGAAAAAATCCTTATTTTTAGTGCAGTTCTCAAATTGTAAGGGGCCATACTTTGAAACCCTGGAATAATTGTATCATCCGCACTCTTAATGAGAGAAGGCAAACCCCCCATATGACAAATTTCTGCGTACGCCACTGAAGCAAAGTCTTAGAAGCTGTTTTGCATAAGATGTCAACATCTCTTCTTCAATTTAATGACTTTATTTTATGAATTCTTAGCATGCATTTCAAAGCTACAAACATCAAATTTTTTTCACGTCAATGTACCAATTTTTGTAATAGTCAATATTGTGATTTTGTTTTCGTCATTGAATATTGTAATTTGGTTATATTTTTAGGCATGGCTTATGGACCTGTAGTTGCAGGCGTGATTGGAGCCAAAAAGCCTCAATATGATATTTGGGGAAAAGCCGTAAACCTTGCTAGTAGGATGGACACTACTGGATTACAAGACACAATCCAGGTATGCAAATATCAGGCAGAACTTTCACCTTAGTTGATCTGGTTTAAGTCCCACGGGTGCAAAGTTTTCGGCTGTGCCTCAAGACATTTTTCAGTCATCAACTACACTGATAAAACCTGGTAATTTGAAAATACGTGCACTACGTGCAGTTACGCTTAATGTAAATTGCCAATCTTTTGCGTGATTTTGGAAGAATTACTTTTGAATTGAATTGTAAATTTTTGCCTTTCGATGACGGAAAACGTTTGCTGGCTGAGCTAATATTTTTTTTGTGTTCAAAACCTGTTCACCTTTGTTACAAAATGCAAGTCTAAAAAATAAAGCGGATACATAATTTTGTGAGGTTAAATTTGTTTCTTCTTTTTATTAGTTTCCTGTCCCTAAAAAATGGCTAGAAGACCCGCTTTACTACTGATATCTTCTTTCGTGCTGCTCTCTACTGCCACTTGTGGATAGGTGCAAGGTTAATTTCTGAGCAGCGTTTACGGCGCGTTTACACGGCGGCTGTTCATAAACTGGATACCAGCTATGTCTGTTTGATTATATGACGTGCATGGCTTCACACCTCAATCAAGTCATAAGAGCTTCACGCGGCATTCTTGTTGTTCCAGGTTCCGGAGGACCTTTATTTGGTTTTGCGTAGCCGCGGGTTCATCTTCAAATACAGGGACGAGACCTGGGTGAAGGGCATCGGAAAAGTTCGAACTTATTTCTTGACCGGCTGCACGGAAGAGGCGGCCCGGCGTGTGGGGCTCGACAAGGCGATGTCCGCCCTTGGAACCGTGTTCGGGGAAGACGGTGGTCTCGTTTTGGGAGAAACCCCGTCGAATCGTGGCCACCATTCTCTTGCTCACGTTGTTTTTAGCCTCGTGCAAGCCGCAAACCGCCAGAAGCGCTACGGAAACGCTGTGGAAGATGACGAAACGTGACGTAACCGATGATGTCAGATGCGTGGCACGTCACTTACGAATTAAAACGCGAACTAGACAGCGGACAACTTACTTTTAACTAGTTTCTTTTTAACTTATCTTACTACCTATTTCAATAAATTTGCTTGAAGTGCCTGAAATGTGGTGGCATCATTACACCATGCTTGAAAACCATTGCTTGGAAACAATCAGGCGATTGCAATAAGTTGTCCTTGACTACCTACAAGCTTCTATGTCGGAGTAATTTGTTTCCTGTCTGGTTGAACTACGTTAAACTAAAAACTGGCGATTTTTGTACTTCGACATCGCTTGCAGAATATTCAAATGACCTGTTTATGCGAAATAACTAGCAGCCGCAATGTTGATTTTAAGGAATAGTTAGTCTGTTTGAGCGTTTTGTCTATAGCTTATTCTCGCGGCTATTGGAGGCCGTTTTTGTTCAATGAGTTCTAATCTTTTTGTTGGAACAATAATCTTCAATGGTGCGCCAGGCCCAAACAGCAAGGCCGATTACCTAACATTCAGCTGAAAACGTCGTACTCACGAACAAACTTGTTCTTTTTTCAAGACACAGGCGAAATCTTCAAAAACACAAAGAGCTTTTTTCGTCAAGTAAATTCTTTTCTCGCGAACTAATTCTAATATACAGTTTGTGCGTCATAGGCTGACTTCCGATATATTTGTCGTTCCCGTCTGTTCTTTGGTGCTCTGTAATCGTATGTCGTTTTATCGTACACTACATCTCAGGTGCAATCGCGTTCACTGTGCTTTTGTCGAATAAATTTTCTATCGAGTTGAGTGACGTGTGTGCAGCACCGAAGAAGTTAACTGGCATCGTGCCGGTGGCGGATTTTGGGGAGAGCACGAGAATGTGGTTCATCTTGCCCTGCACGCGTTTGTTCGATGAAGCATTCAAATTTTGCGGTGTGAACCTAAAACGTCGCAGGTCGCGCCTGCGTTCCAAAAAGAATGAAGACAAGCACACACACAAGTTTTAAAATAAAAACTAGGGCTAGTCACGTGACCGTTTAATTTTGTTCGCTCAAAGTAAAGGTTAATTAATATTGTGGCCCAAACTTTTAAATTACATTTCACATTTAAAATTGTATATTACAAATGTAGTTGGAAATGGCCAGATTGTATCTTGGCTTGGGAACTAGCTTACTTCATTTCTCTGTTTAAAATGCTCAAGTTTATCACTTTGTAGAGCAGCAAACCAGTTTGTTAATTAAGATATACGTCTTATTTATAAGGTAAAGCAGTCAAGTTATATAACCGTTGCCACACACTCTTCGGCTATGTTTATTAATTGCATAGTGCTTAAAACGTCTCAATATATCGCTGCTTGAAAGACTTTTGCGTGGTTAAAGTCTGCCTGGAAGATAGCAAGGTGTTGAGAGCGTTTGTATGGAAACCGAGGGGCGACGGTTCAAATCCTCGCCAAACTCAAAAAGAATTAAAGATTCGAAATCTTTTACAAATGTATTGATCAATAAAATGCACTAAAAATGTTCTTTGAAATGACGATGATGCAGCCAGAAAAATGGGGACAAGGACACCGTCGCCTTGGTATGAACTTTGTGCCCAAATTTAAAGCGTAGTAAGAGAAAAGATTGTTATCACATCACAACGAATTGTTATCACTATTTCTTTCAACACCTTTTCTGTTCCTTTCCAATCTAACCAGTGAATATCTTCCCAAGATCCATCAGCCACTCTCCATTTGTTGTTCAACTGGGCGTGACTGCATGAATTATGCCACCATAGACGATATATTCCAGTGCAATTTTGGCAATAAATTGTTGAAAATATCACCACAAGACTTACGCCATGTTCCATTTGTGGAACACTGGCTGGTTACCGTACACAAAATTATACCTTATTGATTTGTTACTTTAATGAAAGTCTTTCACTTTTTACTTAATACCTCGTAAACTAAATCAGCGCAAGCTTACCTTGTTTTTGTTAACGGCATCTTAATTGTTTGTTCATGATACATTTCAAAACAAAGCTTGCCATGTTCTGCATGCGGGCAAACATTTCACTTTTACAGGTAGTTTTGGTGTTTTTTGCTTATTTTGCAACGTCCTTGAAACGTTAATTCTCGGAAGTAGTTCGATCAAATCTCATGTCTTGTGGAAGTTTAGCTTTACTGTTTGATCTATTTCGGGGTTTCTCGTCTGCTTTAAGCAAGCAAAGGGTCACCTGTCTCCGAAACTCCAGTTGGCATACCTTTTGCTGACCCAGTCCGCAATAGCACCAGTAGTGATGTTCTTCCGGTAGACTATGGTAGCCAGAAAGCAAAAGCACTCCCAAAAATAACCACATTTCTTTATTCGATACCATAAAATGTGAGTTGTTTGATCTCAATTGCCATGCGGATTAGTTTGAAGAACGATGTGGTCCAGTATGTCCTCGGAAATCAAACTGTTCTTGTTTTGATAAGGTGAATTTTCTTCCAAGAAATTAGATTTTTCCCTTTGAAAAGCTCTTCCGAAACTAGAGACCTTTTACATCAAGGCAGTTCTTGTCTTCTTTGTTTGGTACATGTTGGTAAATAAATGAAAAATGAAATTTTACGACAAATCTATGACAAGTTATTGGCGGCAACTATTACTTATTTTTCCGTGAAAATACTTTTTTATTAGCAAACAAAGGTGTATCAATTTTTGGATGTGTTTGAATAACAGACAATATATTTCTTGAGGCCTAATATTGCGTACACCTCAAAACTAAATTTTTCACGAAGAAAACGTTCTGATAAAATTTGCTCACTGAACAAGATATAAGTAATAATTACAATTACAAAGAGAAAGCAACTGGTAAAGCCAAAAACAAGTTCAAATTAAAGCATCAGCATAGTTTGCAAGTGCCTTGAAGTTTTGTTCCATTTATGGAACGCTGGTAAGAAAAAGGGTAAATCACTGGAAAACCTGTTAGGGTTTGAAGGTGCGCTTTTAGACAGTGTGGGGCCCATTGCAAACGAAAAGCGTAGGACTCTTTGCGTAAAACTCATAGATATAGTGTGATGTTCTCGGAAAAACTAATAAATCCAAAACAGTATACAAGAACAACAACTGAAAAATATCGTGCGAAAATTTTGCAGGCCTATTGTTTATGTCAATCTCATCTTCGTCTTGCGAGTTACATCAAAGTGGTGCAAAATATTGTCAAAGCGTTAACTTTTCACCAACTCTCGTGCAATAATCAAAAGCAAGAGAGATTCTCTTCGGCCGTAAAAGATTTTATCAGCTTCACTCGCGAAAAGCTCATTTATCTGGAAATTACAGTTGAAAGCATTAAAAAGAGGTCCAGAATCCACCTGCGCACTCTGAACTTTTTTGATGCCAGAGTTTTTTGAAATAGTTGCTAATTCTTGCTAAATTCAAAAAGTATTTTTTACTTTCACCTAAATGTATGCCCAAAAAACAACAATTTTTGGCTAAAATCTAAAGGTCTTTTATAAAACATCATTGTTTTTACTGGCATAACAAGCGCGACAAAGAAGAGTGCTCCACTCAAAAAAGAGGCTCAAAGTTCGTTTAAAAAAATTGATTTCCAAAACAAAAGTCTTCAATTCGAAAAATTGCGCAAAAATTGCTTTCAAAAGGTTGATCTTCTATAAAAAGTTCTTCAACTGCGAAAAGAGCTCAACAAGATGTCCCCAATACAATTCACTTCCTTCCACCACAAGTTCTGATATCAAAATAATTTATTACCGGTTCCGGTAGTCTATCGATGTGAATAATAAATGTTGGAATCAAATCAGATATTAACTGCAGTGAAATCCATTTTTGCAACAGGGGGTAAAGATTTATTTGACAAATTGAATGAAAATGCTGTACAATTATCTTGCCAAAACGTAGCCTGAAACATCTCTGGCCACAGGCACAAGCATGATGAAAAATATTCACAGCGCAATACAATAACTTGAAATCTTTCGTCTATAGGTGAACTGGAAAGTTTTCAATTTCTTAGAGAAACAGTTTGGGTTTTAAGAGGGGAAGGATAAATAATAATAGTCCCCCAAACGATATGACAAGAGCGAAAAAAATAAAAAACGATTTTGGAGAGGTTGTTCGGAAAAAAAGGATTTTCTTTTCTGTGAGGTAACCAAAATGGACAAAATAACCGTTTTGTAAAAATTAATCTCAAAAAAAGTTTTTCAAATTGAAACTGGTAGACAAATATAAAATATACGTTTTTCAATTGGCGATTTACATAAAATTTGTGGCTGTTGGTCTCTCAGTTAATGATTTTTCCTCCTCTCAAAAAAATTCATTTTATATACGCTAGTGTTTGGAAAAACAACTTTTCAACGTAAAATTTGTCCGTCGAATTTCTGTAGCCACGACAAAGCTCCGTAAATAAAACGTAATTTAATTAGTTCTAAGTTTTGAGCATCTAGTAATAAATTCGTATTGAAACTTTTCGGAAATTGAGTGTACAACATACACATGAAATGTAGTTCGGCTTTTTTGAATGTTTGTAGCGCGCACGACGAAAAGCTTAACTTTCAAGCACATTAGCGATGATCAGTAGCGTCTCGTGAGCAACGTTTGGGTGTTGGAACATATGTAAAAAAATTGCAAATATTGCTTTGTGACTTTGACCAAAATAGAAAGGTATTTACGACATTGCACAAATATTGACCCACGTCGTTAAAGCTACAAACAAAGTTTTTACTTTTCACAATGATGCATTTTCAGACAGCAATAAAAATACTCAGCAACGTTATTTTTTGCTGGCGTAGGGTCCATTGCCAATACAGCCGAGGCTATTGCCCAAAAACAGCGCTACCAGTGGGCATACGAATTTTGCGTCATAATGGGCTCGCTTAGGGTTTATAGAGAAGCTCCTGCTGGCGCATTGTACCTTGTTACATGAAGTGCGGCCAAATGAGATGAACGAGTGTTGAAATATGCATTTATCAAGCACGCAACGAAGCAGAAAGGACACCTGCATTGAACAAACAAACTCATACTGATGAGACAGCTCCTATTGCGTAGAACCGTGCAATGTAAAAATGTCAGCATCAAAAAGGCCGTTTTAAGAGAGACTTCATACGAAATATTTTCTGATTTTAAAATGTATTCGATACTGTAGAATGAAAGAGCAAAACCTGACCAAACAGTCACCGCCTTACCTTTGTACACATATTGTGTTGGAAATATTTTGAAATTATCAGTAATTTATTGCAAAACACTTGTCGCTGTTTTTGGTCGCGGTCTCTTACCAGCTTGACTTTTCGCTTTGAGATTTATCACCAAGAAGCATTATCGACGTCTCATGGTTGTGTAATGCGAGTAAGCCGCCAGTATCATCAACCGTTATCATTCGTACTTCACCGGCCGTGCTGGACCAACTGAAAAGTGAAATTTCAAGCGAGAAAAGACTATGTAGGCATGAATGAGAGGTAACAAGTCCCTCCTTAAACATTTTTTTGTTTAAACAATCCTTTTTTTACGTTTTAGGTATCACAGTTTAGCTTACAGCATCAGGCGCTACCTTGCAAATGTGAGTTTGTTCGTTCAGCGCCCGTGTCTCATCTGGATTTTTGTGTCCTATAGAAAGGTACTTTTAACCCACTTAGCTGTTCTTTTTGTAGTAAAACGATTAATGAGCCTAGATTTATCAGTCATTACTTTTAGGTCATTGAGTATCATAATAAATATGTTATACCTTTAAAACGGAAATTTTGTTGGAATTTAGAATATACTGATCTTCCAAAAATTTTTTGTGAGACAATAGCTTTTATGCAAATCAACTCCCTTCATGATGTGTCATTACTTTCGATCTCAACTTACCCTAAATTTACAAGTGTTTAGCCTTTTTATCTTTTGATGAGTCTTTTCGGAAATAGCCGCCAGATGATGCCGAAATAAGGAAGAATAGTCAAAACGTACCAAAAGACTAACTTTTGCGACAATTTGCAAGTTTTTGAGACCCAGCATCAAAGTTGTTGAAAATTGTTTGTCCCAGAACTGAAAAAATGTGCATCAAAACAGTGTTATTGATGCTTCATTTTTCCATAAATCTTTTTGAAACTTTTGGTAGACCTTACCAAAGAACCATGCTTTTGAGGACAAGCAATCAAAATGTTTATAAGAACTTACTTTTTTGTACAACTTCTAATTTTTTGAGGTGTAGCAGAAATATTTTTTAAAAAATAAAAAGTGATGTGCTTAGGCAACTAATTTTTGATTAATCATTATGAATTACCTTTTAGCCTAATCTATTTCTAGTTATATATATTGCGGGAAAAAAAATTTCCTAAGCTTCCAATTTTGTTTCTTTTAAAGATCTCATATTCTTTACTAATCAGATTTACTTGTTTTCACTTACTAAAGCACTTTTTTGAGGGGTGTGTTTTAAGGTCGAAAATAACATTACAAGTCTTATAGTTCGATTTTTTTTTTGTTTAAAACAAATAGTTATGGTGTAAGTGACATGCCATTGACTTGAATTCAGCTTTTTGTCGTCAAAAAATTTTTCAAATCGATTGAGAAATAAGGTCACAAATCACTTTGAAGTAAACTGATCTGGTAAACCCTCACAAAAAATCATCAACTGACGATCGCGGGAGGAAAAGAATTGGATCGTTTTGAATTTGATCGTCGCGTGGACCACGCGGATTAAATATATTTTACAACTTCGCCCTCAGTTCAACCCTTTGAACCTCGCAGGCCGGAAAACCGGCTTTACTGAGAAGCCTTATAGACCCGAAAGGCCGGTTAACCGGCCTTTCGGGTCTACCGTCATTACCCTGTAAGCTCGGGTTAAAGGCGGGGATGATCAGAGCGCCAGGGTTCAAAGGGTTAATGAAAGTTGATATTCCTGACACAGCTTAATTACCAATCGTTGGGGTGCGTTTCCACTGCTTCTGTCGTGTTATCACAACATACATTTAAAGAAGTTTGAACACTCTTTCGCTTCATTGATTGCGGAAAAACTCCAACTTCATGTAATTGTGACCATTTCATGAGGAACTAACCGGCTCTGCCGGTATCGCCATCAGGGACCCAATCAGTAATGGCGGGGTAAAGAATACCGGCTTCATCTAATGGGTAACGTTTTTTTGACATAACTCATTCTCGTTGCAAAATCAAAACCGCCGTTCGATTAAGCAAAATGTTGTGAGGGGTTGCGCCCAGCTGCTGTATTTTCTCAAAGTTTTTGGAGTCTCTCAAGTCGTCTTGTTTGAACTTTTTTCAGCAAGCAGTACTTTGAAATTTGACTTGTTCACTATTGAAATAGCCAGCGATTTCACAAACGTTTGTGCTTTCATTTGATGAAGTGCACGAAATGTATAAAATTAAAGTTGTGTTAAGACGCCAGAGTGATTTAAACGTCTTTTCAGGAATAAGCATTCAAAAACTGGGCCATTTCTTATAACTTTTTGTTAAGAGTAGGCATATTTGTATAGCCTAAAGCCTTTGCTAGCTGGTATGTTGGTTGGTCCTGGCATAACCGCAGTCACGGAAAGAGCAGCCAAACCCGAAATCCACTAATTGCAGATAATTTATTACAATAGCAGAGGCCCCGTCGGAAACGGTGAGGATAACAATAGTAATTCAGTAGGTTTCACCCAATGGGTTGTCGTGATAATAACAATGAAAAGTAAATGTTTTTCACATAGTCAATTCCAAAGTCAAAAGTACCGGATTTGGGGAATTGAGTAGAAAAACAATACGGGTGGTTGCGCGGTGACGCTTTATTTTCTCCTAAGTTTTCGAAGTTTCCAGCAACGTCTTGTTGCCTTCTTTCCAGTATAGGCGCACTGGGGCACTGAACTTGCCGATAATAGAAGCAGCCAATAACTGCCCAAGCCTTTATTTTTTCATTCCACTCTTTTATGAAAGTTGTGGGAGAGCGCCAAATTGGTTGTTGAGTATCTTTAGAACAAGGATTCTCAACCTTTATTCTTTCATTTACCCCTTGGCAAGCTTCAAAAGTAAAATTTGCCCCCGGTTGAAAACCCCTGCTTTAGGAGAAGACTATTAAATATTAGACGTACTTCTCACGACTTTTTCTTAATTGTAGGCTTAGTTGTATGACCTAAAGCAGGGCTCCTCAACTGGCGGACCTTTGAGGTGTTACAGCCGGACCTCGAGCTTCAGGATGAGTAACAGTAAGAGCAATGAGTAACAGTCGATAAAAAACGGGGCGCTCAAATTCAGTTCGAGACCTTTTTTAGGTGGAATTGATGATCTGCAGCAAAATAGTTGGATTTTCGGCAGCCAAATAGGTGATGACCTATTTTTTTTTTGAAATCCGTAGGTGAGGGTAATCTCCAAAAAAAAGGTCACCACCTGTTTCGCTACTGACAATCCAACTATTTTTCTGCAAATGCACAATTCTCCTGGGCTGGACCTCAGCAAATACTAAACTTCTCCGACTGGACATTCGTCAAAACTAGTTGAGTAGCCGTGACCTAAAGCCTTTGACTGCGGGTGTGTTTCCTGGTCCAGGCTTATGCACAGCTAAGTAAAGAGAGAGCAAACCTAAAGTCAAGAACTTACAGTTGAATTGTTTGCAATACATTTGGTTATAGTTTAAGGGCAGCTAATCCATCGAACAGGTTTTTGTAACCGTGGTTCACCGGGTTAGAATAGTGAAGCTACCCACCCAGCATGTCGTAAGAGGCGATTTTTGGGTACCCACCAATGGCAGTCCGCCTTGTTGGTGGAGGGGCTACCAGTCTGTAATTTGCATTTACGACTGGTTCGAAATGGGCTGCCACTTTTCCCTTAGCCTAATTCAATTAGGTTGATGGCGTGAACCTGGATTGCTGTTCGCGCCATACCTCCATCCCAAGGAAGAGGAGTGGTAAACCAACTACAACAACAACAACAACAGGTTTTTGTGCCGAAAATGCCGATAATTTTACCTGAAAATTGCCAATTTGTTTAACTTTGCTGCATAAGACTCAAAAGCTCACATCTTAAAGATAAGATTAGACAGACTTCCGGCACGATTGCACAAAAGTATTCTAACTTCCCTTTGCATTACTAAAACAATAGGTTTTCTGGCTTGTGGGTATGTTAATACTGTTATCATATCAATCGCATACTTTTTAAAAGCATAACAGCGTCAAGGGCGGTAGCTGCAGGGTTGCCAGGTTTTTTCTGTGGCCGGATACCAAATTTTCAGCAGTTGGATGCCAAAATAAAGAACAGGATACCAAATTTTTTGTGGTCTCTTTTAGCCATACGGAACAAATTGAGCATCAGTGTTGATTTATTTTATCCTTAAAAACCTGAAAAAGAAAGCACAGGGTCACCTATTATTGGATACATCTTTTCGCATTCAAGGCGGTACTTCCTCCCTGCTGTGTATGATTCATTCCATTTAGGCATGACCTAAATTTTATCACGTTACGGAATGAATGTACAACTACAAGGATATTTCTACTGGCCTGGGCTACACAAATCACCTCAATAGATAGATACCAGAATAAATCTGCAATTTAGATTAGACATTGGCCTGCATCAGCAACTACCGCTTCATAGCTATATGCTGCTGGCAACACACCAGTAGTGTTCATAATTAGGCCTATGCTAGTATTCCTGCATTTCCAACCGTAAATAGTAGAGATCTGTACTGGAAACCCGGTATGCACAGTAGGTACCGGTACATATAATTGGTAAAGCCAAAGTAGTCAGTGTCTAATAATGCGAAAAACACAAAACGGACACCCATTAGGATCTTTGTTTAACAGCAAATCCAAAACATTAATTTTTTCAATAAAAGTGGCTGTTCACCCAAGGATACCAAATCTGTAGTGGGATACCAAATCTGCAGGCAGCAAATACCAAATTTTTGCAGGATACCAACTAAGAAAAGTGAATACCAAACAAGCAGCTTGGATACCAAATTGCGGTCTATTTGGTATTTTAGGTTGCCACCTGGCAACCCTGGGTAGCTGCTGCCAGCTGCGCTGTTTTCTCTTGAATAATGTCAGACAGCATTATTACATCATTGAGTTAAGTTAATTTGAAGCGTTAAAAAAAGCGTCCTTTGATGCTTAAAATGTTTTAGAAAAAAATCGCTAGCTGCATTGTCAAATCGGCTCAAATCGCTGTACAGTTTTTAATCAAAAGCACCTTGTCTTCTTCGTACGGACAAGATCTTTTATTTTTGGAGAAGCACCACAGATTATGAGTTTCTCAATGGCTCTTTTTTGCTGGTTTTCAGTTAGACCGGGCCACCTCGACGGCTAGACTGCTTGACCCCGTCACCTGTTTGACACATAAAATGGAGGCATCCCATCAAGTGTCTTGGTTGAGGACACAACGAGCTTGGTTGCTGGCTTTTTTCCCACAACTATCCCTATTGTGTTGAGCGCCGAGCAGGGAAGCTGTGAATACGATTTTAAAAGTTTTTGATATGACTCGATTTGCGAAATAAACCCCAGGTCTACCGACTGCAAAGCGGACGCTTTAATCTCTACGCCATTGGGCGGACTTTCTACCCACTTTGCCATCTAATCTTGTAATGGAGTAAGTTGCTTTTGGGTCCCTTTTCGTAGTCGGTGATCCGTATCTTTAATTATCAAATGGTCGTTTGTATTTTGCAGAAACGTAATGATTCGAGTTACTTTTCTTGTGCTTGTTTTTGCTTTGGTTTGCTGCCAAGTTTCTTCAAAGCAGTGCCACCTGGTAACAGTGAGGGATGAAGACGCTGTTAAGTGACGGTTGGGTAAAGCAGGATCTAAGGAAATAAATGACAGGGATAAGATGATTTGGGAGAAACTGGATCGAAAAAGGTGCGCAAGGAGAGTTTTTTGCGTTGGGTGATATTGGAAATGGTCTTCACAAATACAGCATATAGTTAGACTGTATTTGGACTGTGTTACTCTATTTGACTTCTCTTGACTCTATCACTGATAGAATCTGGTAGCCTTGATGTTTTGCATAATAAGCAATTACAAAATTTTCACAACAAAAGCTTACAAACCAGCTTCTTTGACTTGTTCTTTCTTATAAAATTAAAGAAAAACAAGTTAAAAACATTTTCTATGACCTCATTTTTTTGTTGGTGGTACAAATTATATTTAGTGATCAGTTGCAACAAGTTTCATGCTACTACGCCATGTAGTTACACGTGAATTTTATTTAAAACCACTCTCACACAAATAGAACAGTGCCTTAGGTCTCACTCTAGCAGTAGCCTTCTTTTGATCTAAGCTTTTGGATTTGTATTCTGACCGGGCTTGTGGTTTTTGACCTTGGATATTTCACTTTAAATCGTGCCCCATCCAAAGAGAAAAAAGGCGAATTTATCATTCGCGTTGACTTGATAAAGAACAAGGAATTGATAATATTGCTCTCTAAAAAGCATTTGTAAAGCATATAGCATGTGACAAATATTCATCCGCTGTCCGCGCCGTGGCTGTGACTTGCTATTGAATTTGCGCATTCTCAATCCTTCCTGATGGAGGGGCTCGATCAGACTTTATCAACCTCATTCTAAACTAAAGAATTTTTAAACGTTTTGAGTGACATTTTGATCGAAATATATTTACTTCGATGGAGAATTCGTGCTTTCATGTCAGTATGTGTAGACACGTCAAAAAAAATTTAATCTCTGATATGTGTAGATACGTCAAAAAAATTTTTACATAGAAGCAACAACAAAATTTTTTTTCGTTGTTGCCTCTATGTAAAAATAAATTTAACCGCACAGTTAAGCGGCTTATGCTTAGGCCTACACGACAAAAAATTTTTGTATTTTATTAATAGCGCTCTGAAGGCATTAGCTATAGTAACACTGTGTAAAACAGATCAAAATTTGATATTTAACATTTGTTGCGTTCACCTTTTGACGTACAATAATGACATTTCAAATTTTTGACTGATTGTAATTATTATTCGTACTATGTTTACAAAATATAGAGGTTGTTAGTTGCTATGATAGCAATTTTCAGGCAATCCCGTAATCACTCGTTAAGAGGGATCTGCCACCAGCATCACACTAAGGTAAAATACAAAACCTTGCTCGAAAATGATCACCAACATCATACGGTGTTACACAGTAATCCATTATATCATGTCAATAAACCGCGACCGGTTTCGATCTTATTGGGTCTCATCAGGCGGGTGTAAAAGACACTTGGGAACAAAAATGCTAAATGAGAAAAAATTTTCCATGGGATGCAAAAAAATGTTGTAATACAAAACAATATGATACAGGAATACCTGTATCATGGGGTCTCATATAAGGACGTCACCTATATGATATCGACAACAAAAGACCCAATAATGTCGAAACCGGTCGTTGGTTATTGACAATAGATTGCTATGTAGTACCGTATGTTGTTGGTGATCATCCTTGAACAATGTTTTGCATTTTATCTTGGTGTGATACTGTAGGCAGAGCACTCTCGATTGGAGATTGCTTGAAAATTGCTTCTTAGCAGCTAGCAAACTCTATATTTTGCAAAATGATAAAGCTTTAATAATGATCCTACACCCCTATTAGGGCTTACTGATGTGACCTGTTGTCTATGCCATGTATGTGTGTGTCCCTCAAAGTGATCATCATGATGGAGATATTGCTGTATCATATTGTGTTGCAATGCATCATTTTTTTTGCATCCCATGGCAAATTTGTTTTCATTTAGCATTTTTGTGATTGAGTATCTTCTACACCTGTCTTATGCGATCCAAGAAGGTCGAAACCGGTCGCGGGTTATTGACATGATGCAGTAGATAACTATATGGTACTGTTTGATGTTGGTGATCATTTTTGAGCAATGTTTTGTACCCTATTTAAACTAAAAGTCGCTTGGTGTGTTGGAATATGGTCGAATTCAATCAAACAAGAGTGTGCTGCGTAGGGGCTGACTTACAATGAGTGGGGGCCCGGACCCTTTTAATGAAATAAATGCCCCGGAACGCACAGAATGTGAAAACACTAACGAATTATGGCATTGCATCACGCGAACAATGATTGAGCACACAATATCTACATCACACAAATTTAAAGTTTCAATTCAGTTGTTTATTCAAACCATGGTGTGCAAACTGCCGCGCGCGAAGTGAATGGTGGGACCGTGGGACAATTTGATTTGTAGCTTTCATCCACAGATTGATCATTCAAAGTAAAATGAAGGGTTGTTGGTTTGAAAAGCTATGCCGTTTTGCGGTTAATTTCCAATAAAATAATCTTCTGGAAAAGGTCCGTGCCTGGTCCGCTATATCATCTGATTGAGTAAAATTGGCTTGCGAGCAAAAAAGTTCGCCCACACTTTATCCACGCAATAGTAATACTAGCTTCCTGGTTAAATTTTCAGAATAATTTCAAGATACCAAAATGCAAAACTGCAGTAGAGCCATAACCTTTCACCAGAGACATACAAAAACGCTGACAGCCAGGTTTGAACTCACGCTTTGCGTTAACAATGGCGGGACATGCTAACCTTTGCAACAGAACTCACCTTACCGGAATAAACGTATAGGGTACCAATTGTAAAGTTTGTGATAAAAAAATTTTGCGGTGTTTAGGACAACTCATACTATAATGAAAACATTTTCCGTTCCAAAGACATATCAGATAAATACAAAATTGTTTTCTCTTTTTAAAGACATATTGCAGAGCAACAAAAATTTAATTCTTTCCCAAAGACATATCACACTGCAACAAAATTTAAATCCTTCAAAAAGGTATATCAGATATATCAGATCGCCACAAAAACTTAAGAAATATTACGTGCAATAATTTTTTCAGAAATTCCTTTCCAAACACATATCATCTGCCACGAAAATTTAATTCCTTTCCAAAGGCATATCGTGTAGCAACAAAACCATTCTTACTTTCTCACGACATATCGTACTGCACGGAAAACGTAATGAAGGGCCGCTTGCAAAATAGCGCTGCTTTTAAAATAATGCTACATGTCAAACATTTCTTGTGGAGAGCATTTCAATAATTGAGATCTTTCTTCTTGATTACTTTTAGGATTAGCACCCTATATGGGCCTTATGCAGCCTTAAGTAAGGTTAGTACCAAGTGCTTTCCATTCTACCCTGGCTTGTGAATTCATCACAGTATGTAAGCCTATAAGCTAAAATGCAAACTTTGCAGGTAATGCAAAGCGATTTAACGGTTGTGTCTATTTTAATTGCACTAGGAAGGTTGGAGGTAAAATTTTGGTGAGCTGGGTTTGAAATTTGTTTGTTTAGTTTATTTAAGCATGAATTTACCCTGATTGTTAAATTTAATCGAGCGAGCAACGACCCATTTTTATGATGAACGGCTCTCAAAACAAGCCGACGATAAAAACAAACGACTGATAAGTGAGAAAGCAGAGAAATAGCGTTGCTTGTTTTCTTGGTTTCGCTTTTTGCAGTCAGCAATTTATAAACAAAGTCGAATTCTTAAGCGTTTGTCTCAACATATTCACGTTTATAACTATGCACTACTAGGCCTAGAATTTACTACTGCGAACACCCCCTTCAGTTTGGACTTGAGGTTCACTGTTTAATATTCTGCAAAGTCAGCAATAAGCGTAAACATCTTGAAAAGAGACGGAAAGTAATGGATCAACCCTGTAAAATTATTAGCTGGAGATTTTAAATCAAGCAATCGAAATGTAATGTAAATGTAAACAGTTTAATTGCAAGTAAAGGCATCGATGAGATCCATTTTTTAACGAGATGATGAGAATGCAGCACCCGTTTTTATTTGTGGAGTTTTAATGATAACCATGTATTTGCTAGCTACAGTAGCTAAAACGTCCGCTTGATTTCAAAAATAAGTTCAACCAATTAAATTTTGAATGGATAAAAACTCCGATCTAACCTTTTACCAATTCAAGGCGATTTAAGGTGAAAGTCAATTTCATAAGCGCAGCTTGCTTCTGAAAATGAGCCGGCATCCCATAAAAAATAACTAAAGTTGCCAAGTCAGCCCAGGTTATCGTTTTTTTCAGACGCTGTTGTACCTTTTTTCACCCTATTGTGCTTGATACCCTATTTTAAAATAATTTTATGAATTAATTTAATCTGTCTTTTTAAAGAAATGCAATCTCCCTGCATTTGCAAAGTACCCGGTGCGACGGATCGCGTCTCAAACTATCAGTCAAAACTGTGCAAGTTCAGCGCTCATATTGTAGCGTTACAAACGGCATAGTTGAACGGAACTTGTTTGTTTTCAAGCTGACGTTTCGGATTTAAGTTGCCGTCTTTGCCGACAAAAACGACACATGCAGGTGACTGCTGACACGAGGAGCGAAAATTCACTTTGCAGTTTCCCGAACTCTCCGATCCTCTGACGCTTGTTGCGTTCTTATCTTTCTGCAGTTAAGCAGTTGACAACCAGATAAAAACAGTTGTAAACATTTATCATTCCAAGTCAATGATTTTTAGTTAGGGATGCGAGAAAGGATTTTTAGGAGCATTGGCTTTTCTTCCAATTTGTAGTTAATTTTACATTACGGAATCAAGTCAAGAGATGAATCAACTAGGAGAGTTTTATTACTTTAGGAAATGACACCATTTTGAGAACACCCTTTAAAAAGATTCATTTAAAGCTGAAGACTCGGTCACATATTTTAAAAAAAACGCAATCAAAACAGAAAAAAAGTTAAACGCCTTTTATTAGAAATCACGTTTTAATTGGGAAAATTTTTTTAATCTGTTGTAGGTGCCATGAGCTATATAGATGTAATTGTAAATATTTTTGTTTGGATATAAGTGAATGTTCTTTATTTTTGGGGAAAAGTGATGGTTTTTCTTCTGATGAAAGATGGGGGAATGGAAAGTGTAAAATAAATTAGGAATCTTTTTCCTAAACATCTAAGGTTATTCTACAGTAAAAAGATAAAATAATAATTTGTTGCAAAGCACTGTTTCTACTATCAGATTGACCAGAGCTTTTCGATATGTTGCGGCGACTTTTCCATTACAGATGAATTAGGAAACTTGTGGCTTTACAGTTGGCGAGTTTTTGTGGATTTGCTGATGGCGCAGTAAACGGTGGACATTTGATGGATAAACGTATGTTTTTTTACAAACGACAACGACAATGATTTAGAAAGGGGGCAAAAATCAATAGATTCTATTGCATCCCAATTTCAGTTGAAAATAGATTAAAATAGGCGTCATACAATGTCTATACAAATGCGCCAGCATTTCACGAGAACTTAGCCAAGGTTATTGTTCAGTCCGAGCGCTGCAAGTTTTGCTGTTGCTTCGATTATAGATGAAAGATAATATTTTAGCTTATTATTAGTTGGATATTAAATTACAATAGTTTAACCGGTTCTGCTTCTGACCGATAATCAGGTGACAGCGATGAGATGGCATTCCATCAATGTCGTTATTTTTTGTCTTTCTTATTCTTTTAACTTAGCCCTTTTAAAGATCAAATTGTTACGAAATGCGCTCTGAAAGATTTCGCATATTGTCAATGGTAATTTTATTATTCGATTTTACTTAACATCAATCAAGAAAAAGTTTCCAAATTACTGCAGATAAGAAAAAAAATGACGTGGGCATATGAAGAAAAAAGAAAGATGAAGTATAAAGAAAAACTTTATGGAAATCATGTCAGTGTTGGAAATTTAGTAAATAAACTTTCAAGCAATAGGTGTGGCCAAACCGTAATAAGAAAGAATAAAGACGTCAAAGAAGAATAAATACCTCAGCTTCTCAAACTGTTTTTATCAAAATTTTGAGTATACGGGTATTTAGGAAATGCATAGCTTATGATGATGGGGCTGTGCGGTAAGTAGTCCGTTCGCTTTGTTTTGGCAGCGCCCTTTAGAATAGATAAATTTTCTTCAAATTTTTGAGATTTATTAATTCAAAGTAGATCGTACTACATCAGTTTACAAGGACACGTATGTATGCATATTTATTTTGGGATGAAATTTTTCTCTACTTTAACTACACTTGTACAGTGAATAATTTTTGATTGTTTTTAACCTTTATAAAGAAAATTAGCATATTTTAATTGTTTAACATATTGTTTTCTTATTTAAAATTTCTCACATCTGGTTTTTTGGCATGGTAGCAATAAATACAAAAAAATATTAAAAAGTAATATATTTGGCGTTTTGTTGAACTATTAACTTTACCATAATTACAAAAGCACAGGTAATTAAACATGGATGTGGTGTAGCTCTTCATTAAATCGTAAATGAAAAAAAATATAACCATGTAAGATCTGATTAGATTTATATGCTCTTTTTTAATGGGAAATTTTTTCCAAATTATTGCAAGTTATTATTTTTTATACTGTTTCTTGCTGAAATGCTAAAGATGTTTTTTTCCATGATATTTTTCACGTCTTGAGTTTAAAAAAGGAAATAAGTTGGCCATAGTAGCCATTTGTCGATATCAATTTTTCAAAACAATATCTAGACCAATCAATATTCCCTTTTATAGACATTAAGATTTCTGTTAATCTCAATAGTATTGACAAAAACAAAGAGTGCAAATAAAAAAAAATGATTAAGTAAACAAAGACGCGGAAAAACAAAGACTGAAGACCTTTAAAAATTTCTTCTCTTTAGAGAAATTTATTTTACATTGCTCCAAGTGGATTTTGACTCAAAATGTTGAGGGGTTTCCAAGCAGGTTTTTGTTGTAAACGCAATTCATTGTAAATGCGGATTTGGATCCACTAACCCTGCATTATTTAACAAAGTTCTTATCCCTATTTACATTCCCCTAAACTATTTACAGTAATTTTGAGCTTTACTACCAGCCAGCCAAAATTCTGCAATCACTTTTCTTTAAGAAATATCATTAAAATCTCATTTAAAGAGAGCGTTATTTCAGCATTTTGCTCCTTGCCTCCATGTGCATTGAATTGGTTAATATAGATTTAGAGTTTTATTTCCTTATCAGGCATTTTATTTAGTTTGCAATCAAAATAGAACAACGATAGCTTTTGAGGAACTAAATTGGCAAATCGTTTGCAATTTTGCTCTTCCTTTCCTTCAACAGTGTATTATAAATGCGTTATATATTCTTATCGTCAGGTCAGTCAGTTATAGCGGAACGAGGTTGAGCTAAGACGAGCTTCGGAATGCAGCTACATCTGGCATAGCTCATCGCCAGCACAGGCGCAACGGATCAAGAGAATTGCCGTGTGACACCTTGCCAAATGACATAACAATGCATTCATTGTGAGATTTGAACGCTCAACCACTGGCACCATGAACTGCCAACCAACCACTTAGTCACTTTGTCAAAAGTTTTTGCACTTTTGTGAGCATATTGCGCCTCTGTTGCGGAGATATTTTTTTTCTTTAAGAAATCAAACTGAAATTACAGTGTGGGTGGTAAAAAAACAATTTAATCGGCTTGACGTATTGCGGATATTTGATTTTTAGGAATAGAGAATTCATCATTTTGAAACTACGAGTGAGAAAGTTTGGTAATCACAATGAAACATCCTTTAATTTTTGGCATAGAAGCTACGCTTGAGTTTTGACTAATCAGCTCACTTGACGTGATGAGCGCCTAGTTGCGTTTGGAAAATTTTCCTTTCCAAGTCTTGCGCCATGGTGGCCAGTCGCAGTTACAACTGGAGATCGGGATTGGAGTAACAACTACCTTTCTGACTTAGAAACCGAACTGCTAAACAAAGCAAGGGTAAGCTATTACTATTGCTTAAAGTGCCGAGGTAGTGGTGGAAATGCAGTTTTTGCGCTATTCGATACAACGTCATCCATTTCAACATACACTAAAACTGAATTGAAAAGTTTTGCATGATTGCATGGAACATCAACAGTAGAAGCGAAAGAATACAACCAAGCGTAATATATAGGCCTAGAAATGTGCAAAAGCGTCCCAATTTCAAAAGCTGCTTCTTGGTTACATTTTCACTTGGTGCGATTAAGGCCACTGGTAAACAAATAAGATTTGAAAGCATTTTTTACTATTAAGCGAGATTTATTGCAAGCTCCTGATTTTTTCAAACTTTTTAATATTGATCACCTGAAGGTCGTGAAGAATATATTAAAGTATGAAGGAACTTTATCGCCTGCTCTATACCAACTGTTATGATATGTTGCTTCTCTAAACCATTTTGGTTTTTATGTAGAAAGTTGTTTATTGTTCCAATGAAGATACAATCTGCATGGCTTGAAGGAACCTAAAGCTTTTTGGCTGCAGTACCTCTGTATTACGAGATTTTCCACCGTAAATTGTGTGCATATCTATAAAAATGTTTCCTTTTAATTGGCCTCTGTTATTATCCTCGATGAGAGCTTTTGCGTACAAGCGAAGTTGAGCCTGAGTTATTTCAATTTGCGCTGCTAATGAAATAAGTCTTTCGAGTTTAAGTAGACTAGAAGGAGAAAAAGCTGTAGTTTTAGTACCACGTTTTTCTTCTTGTTGAGCAGCATTTTGATTTGTCGTTTACAACGATGATATGTTGAGATGCATTCTCTACAACTTAAATTTTACTTAAGCTTTTTCACTTACAAATGAGCTTTTCAACTTTACTGCTTATCACCTTAATATCTTTTACCAATGTCCATTTGCTTCAAAACAACCTTTTGTGTTTGACTTTTGGCAATTTTTTTGTGCGTTTCTAATATACTGTTTTTTGATTTTGATTAAATACATTTAATGTTGCCGCTCGATATGTTTGGATCAATTTCAGGAATTTTATGTTTTCTTCATTTGTCGTGGTGATTTTGCATTTTTCGTCAAAAGAGGAAAACTTTGTGTAGAAGCACAGTTTCCTTTCTTTATTCAAGAGAAAATGTTGTTTCGCCTTTTGATAAGAATGATCTTCACTTTGCCATTGCTCCGAGCAGCTTCCAGATTTTTTCATGCGTTTTCGTTTTTTGAATCATAGATATATCAGCCTTTATCATGAAAAATGCTGATTGATTCAAAACGATATTGGCCATTTTGCATTCAGTTTCTTTTGGCTAATATGGTCGGTAAAAGACCACATACAAGACGTAACACGAGCTAACTTGGTTGCAGGTCGGCAATTTTGATTCTTTAACATCAGCATCTGAACTCGTACGTACGTGTGCTTCTGCCAAGACCATAGACTCCTGTTGCATCATGAGCCAAATTTCTTTTGTGATTCTATATCTTGAAAAAGTTGCAGGGTCAAAATGGATTCGAGGTGTCCCATAGCTATCAGACAAAACGTTATTTGATTACTCATTTTTACATTCGCAGAACTTAAGGTATTACGACAAAATTTTTGTTGATAATTAATTACGATTTAGATAGTTTGTAAAGTTGATCATAAATTAAAAATAAACAATCGCTGAAATTAAGCAAAATCTTCGAGTGCTTTTGACTTGTTTGCGGCTAAAACAGCTGTGATGTCATTCGTATGGTTGAATCAAAGAGCATAAACCAGGGCTACTCAACTAATTTTGATGAAGGTCAAGTCGGGGAAGTTTAGTATTTCCTGAGGTCCAGTAGAATTTTTGATTTGCAATGATAAAAATGAAACTATGATTACCAGCACATACAGAAAAATACTTGGACCTTGCCATAGTCTACACACCAGTTATCGGCCAAACAGGTGATGACCTTTTTTTTTTTTATTTTTGGAGATCACCCCCACAGCAGGCGGGACAGCGCCGAATTGCAGCCGATGTGATGCTGATCCCGTCGCCCACAATTAAAATAAGGTCTCGAACTGAATTTGAGCGTCCCGTTTTCGATCAAAAAAATAGAAGCCCAAATGAAGCTTTAGGTCCAGCTTTAACCCATAAAAGTCCGCCAGTTGAGCAGCCTGGTATAAACCACAAATTGAAGCGTATTATGTTGACCAATTGTAGGTATGGTTGCATAATTTTACTGCTATTCATGAACTATTGACGGAGGACCCCATTGTTGTTGATTGCTTATAAAAAAGTTTTGCGGTAAGTTTTTTTCTACAATTTACACTTTGCAATAGAATTAGAAAAAGTATCAAATCTTTTCGGCAAACGCATTCTCAGGGGTATTCGTGCAGTATTCAAAAAAAGTATAAACCGACGACTTTTTAACACAAAAATTTGGTTGGTGAGCAATCCACTTTTGCCATGACCTATTGTAATGGTGGAAGAGTAATTGCTGGATCCCAGGTAGAATACCTACCAATATTTTTACCCTGACTTTACTGATTGGGGTAAGGCATGGTTCATCGGCCCTTTTATGACTCAACCTGGACTGGGACCTGAAAACAGAAGCACAACTAGGGACTTGAAAATACTAAAAGCCAACAATTACAAATGACCTTGATTAGACCTACCACATAATAGTTTATTTCTTTAAACGTATCAATTATTTGGCGGACAACCCACTTTTAATTTGTGCTCCCCCTAACGCCAATAGCGATTAAAAGAGATAAAATATTTAAAATGATATGGTTTTGTCAGCAAAACTGATCTTGGTTTAAGAATAAGGAGATAAGAATTCGGGTACTTTGGCCCCCGCCTATAATTCTTACCTTCTTACTCCTAAATCGTGGCTGAATTCCTACAAAACTTTTGGTGGGTGAAAACTTCACGAAACCAAGACTGAGAAAGGCTGGTGGGATAGATGCCTTTCCAACTTCCGCAACTGAGGTTGTTCCAGCAAGTATTACCTTTCAAATCGTCATGAGTTTGAAACCGGTTTACCTTTATCGCCTAGCTTTATGTTTCCTTTGTTTGATGTTTCCTTATTTTGCAAGGTTTTTCGCATGCCTCGTCGTTTATTAAAGACTTCCAGATAACGTCATAGCCTTTTCGGACCAAGCTTTTACCTCTGGTAACCTTTGTTCTTTAATTAATCACTGTTACTTCTATAATATAGCTAACCGTTATGGCACTCGCAGTCAGTTTGAAATTCGAGTGAACTACTGTTTGATTGACTTGTTAGCTACTGCTATCTGAACGCTAGCGAATACTGTTTGATGTTTTTTTGGGTCTGAATTCCGGTCAAGCTATAGTAGGTGAGGGCTTCAGTAAATTTACGTTTGTGTATTTGTGTTGTGTGGTTACCGGTAATCATTTTAATCATTTTTTAATCATTTTACAGAAAACCGCACTGCATTGTACCGCATTATACCATATCGCAGAGCTACTCAACTAATTTTAACGAAGGTCCAGTTGCACAAGTTCAGTATTTCCACAGGTTCAGAAAAATTTTTTGACTTGAAATGATAATTATGAAATTATCATTATCAGCAAATACAGAAAAATACTTGGATTTTCTCTTAACTCACACTCTCTACACTAATCACCGAAGTTACAAATAAAATAAAGTTATCGTATTTTATCATGCTAATTTTGTGAAAAAATCGCATTTCTTATTTTTGACCGGTTCTTAAAACTTGGTCTATAAAAGTAACAGCAAATCATAGCGGTGGTGGAGTGTTTGGCCTTCTTACCATACAGTTGGTTATCGTGTGCTGCAGTAAGATCTGCCTATACAATGCCTGATTTATTGTTTTCTTCAAAACGGTGTTCAACGTCATAGGTTAGTTTAAACACTTGATTGGTTATACATCGACTATGCCTGATGCCAGCTTGTTTGCCAGGAAGTTGGGGTCAAGAACAGGTTCTAGAAGCCTCAATAGCAATTGCTTGAAAAGCTTGTGACAAACGCTCACAGTCATCAGCTACTTTACCAAGTTTTGGTGCCGAGATAACTGTGGCCAGTCGCCATATTTTGGGGATTGTTTGGTAGGTTACGCAGGCTATGAATAATTTTTGAAGCTATGTAACACATTTGGTGCCGCAGTGCTTCAGAATATATCTGGCGGGATACTGTCTGGGCTTTAAGCTTTACCACACTTGATCAGTTTGATTGCAGAAGCAAGTTTAGTGGACGAGAAAGGCATGGATAGCACCTAGCCTAGGAAATAGGTTTTTCTGTTTTTGATGCTGATCAGGTTGTTTGTAAGTCCATTTGAAGATGCTGTTGGTCAATGCTAAAAATGTGCAGTTGCGCCGAAGGCTCGAAAAATGTTTGCTATTTTGTTTAAAAATATCTTAGTTCTGAGAACAAGGCAACAAAGTTTGGTAAATGGGGCATGGGCTTTTTCGCAACTCGTGGCTGCATTTACTGTTACTCATGCTGGAGCTTGAGGACCAGTTTCAATACTTAAAAGACCGCGGTCCGCCAGTGAGTAGCCCTGCCATACCATATCGTAGTCTAAATCCTTTAATTTAACAACCAACTTCGCAACCCCCTCGCATTGAATTTCTTTCAATTATATGCTCGGTGTGGAACCTGAGGTACGCGTGCTTTTAGAAGACAGCTTTAGGCGGGATATCCGGCCCGAAGTGTCCGAAACAGAGATATTACGGGACATAGGCACATACAGCCGATGCAGCCAAGGAACTTAGTGTTACAGTTACATTATGAGGGTGGTTGCACCAGGTCGTCAAATAAGCGTAATCTTAAAACAAAAACCAAGAACGATCCCCGTAACTTTGATTTTGTGATTGAATACTTTTTGGTATGAACGGATAGCCTGCGTTAAATCATTTAAAGCTTGCGAGTAAGACTACTATTAATTCAAAGTACCGGCACGACCATCGGAATTAGGGGCATATGACGATGGTTCTAGAACACTTACCCCCCGCGGACACTTACCCCCTTCACATACATCCGGTTAGGGTTGAGGTTGGGCACTCTAACCCTAACCATAACTTCAACCCTAGCCCTTACCCTTATCCTAACTCTAACTCTAACCCTAATCCTCACCCTAACCCTAACCCAAGAAACCGGGGGAGGGAGTAAATATCCGGGGAGTAACTGTCCTGACACCATAGGCGATGCTCTCATTTCTATCAACATATTGTTGCTGCTCTCAGAAATGTTATACGGGTGAAGCCGGAGCAACATGATGAACCGATATTTCTTATACGACATAGCCAGCTAGTTACTCAAAACTATTAAATTCCCAAAAAATGTTCTTTCTTGCATTTCCGTGTTTTAATTGCTACATTGGACAAGACTGAAAAACTTGTTTTTATCTGCTGATAAGGAAGGAAATCTTATCTTATGTTTAATTATCAATCATTCATGGAAACGATAGCTAAGCACGTCTTGAGTCAACCAAATTGATAAAAAAATGTTAATTGAAAGCAGGCTTAGAAAATTTATACCAAATGTTGGCATTACTAACGCGGTTGCAAAGGATTGAGTTTTTCTTTCATACTTCAAAAAGCAGTTTCGTTGCCATGAAAAAAAGTGATTTTTTTCTGTGCTGCACAAGTGGAGAAGAAAGGAAACAGTTTTTAAAAAATATTTCAGAAATTAAAATAATTGCTGATGAGTCGCTTTTTATTTTCTGTGAATCTCAAAGTCACTTTTTCAAGGTCGCCTCTGGTTTCATGTAGGGACGATACTCGGAAGAAGGAGTGTCCCGCTCCTCAAGATTGCACTAGTGACCCACTCCCAATAGAAACAGCAAACGAGAAATTTTTTTATTTTACAAGTCCCAGAAAAATATGATAATTTAAAAAAGATTTATCTTCAATCAGGAATATTACCCCTCACATTGCGATTGCGGAATACTTAATGGTAAAACAATATCTTTCGATCGAGTAAAATAACTTATGACTATATGTGACTATGCTTGATATTTTGTTAGGATATAAATTGCTTTTGGCTCTTTTTTGTAGATACAGCACTGTGCCTTTAATCGTCTTGGTCGCTTATGTTTTGCAGAAACATAATGATTAGAGTTACTATTATTGTACTTGTTTCTGCTTTCTTTTGGACCCAAGTTTCTCCGCACCAGTGCCGCCAGGTAACAGTGTGCGATGAAGACACAGTTAAGGGACAGAAAGGTGAAGCAGGATTTTCTGGAAAACGGGGACCTAAGGGAACAAAAGGGGATATCGGAGAAACTGGATCAAAAGGTGTGCAAGGAGAATCTTGCTCGCTGGGTGATTTTGAAAGTGATCTTCGCACCAAGATGAAAGGTAGGTTTGCTGCTTTTAGATTCTAAAATCTTTTAATTTAAATCGTAAGTTAGTATAGTTGAAATACTATTAAATATTTGGTTTGCTTTCTAATAACGTATTCTAGAGTGTGACCTACAGCTTCTGCATATTAAAGCGCGAACGTCTGGTGCTGGTACAGTCACTTTATTCCTGCTAAGACCGAACGTGGCAGAAGCATTACGTTGGTTGGTTTGAGATCCAGTATCAGGAATAAAAAACGGATTCTGATACTGCCTTTTTTCATTACTTTTTTCATCCTTCTAATGGGCTCTAGCTGATCTCTTAGGTGCTGGTTTCTTTAGCTAAAAGTGTGCGGATTACGATAAGCAAATTGGGGTCTCGTCAAGAGTCTTTTAAGAGGCCGTTTTGTTTTTTTTTAGCGGTAATGATCTTGGTATGGAACGAATGACTTGGTTTCAGCAATGCCCGTCTAGAGTAAGATAAGGTAGGTGGCTTGTGCTCAGCAAGGTTTTGCAGACTGGATGCCTGTAGAACTCCAGAGGTTGTTCATTAGTCTAAAAACCAAGCATCCCGTCCCAAAGCATATGCTGGTGCTGATGGCAGTTTTTAGTTGGCGGGAATAAGTGGTGCGAATCAAACAGGTGGGCAGTATTTGTCAGTTATGGGGTGCCAATTGTAAAGTACTATAAAATTTTATAGTGACCAAGACATATCATACTGCAACAAAACCATTTTTTATTCCCTAAAACATATCGGATTTCAGCAAATAAATATGTATTTCCAAAGACATACTATACTGCCTCAAAACTATTGTTACGTTCCCAAGACAAATCATACAGCAATAAAAGCATGTTTTTCCAAGACAAATTATATCGCAATAAAACCATTACTTTTTTGAGACAAACCACGCACAGCGAAAACACGGTGGAGTGCTTTTTGTAAAATAGAGCTAATTCTACAATAGTGCAATTCGGAATCGGAGGATTTCGGTTGACTGTAAAATGTTCCGCTTGTTTAAAGTAGAGATGAGTGGGCTGTGTTTTTTAGACTCAAAGTCCACTTCAACTCGTTAAAATGATAATCCAATTCATTCCAATCTGACTCCGACAAATTGGACAAAACTGAGAGTCCGCAGTCCGATAGTCCAAACAATTGGAACTAACGTTGCATAGGAGAGTGCCCGGGGTAACTGGAACCCTTGGGAAGGCCAACAGCCATTTCTACTCAACCCAAACGGGTTCGGGGACTGCACCACCACGTTGAGCCGGCTGTTGATTGGTGCAGCAATTTTTTGTCTCTCTACGACCTTTGGTCCAGACCCTGGGGAGATGCCCGGCTTCTCGGGCTCCATGATCTTCCGCCATGCCCCATCCCTCGGAAGGGGTCGGGTAACAACAACAACGTTGTATAATCATTATGATCGTTTTAGAATGGTTTTATATGGAATCATTATCAACTATGATTGAACTTACCGTACCACAGTTTTTTTATGATGCAAAAACAGTTTTAAGGCTTAATCCCATTCCAGATTCCAATTATATTCAAAATACAATAAAACAATGCATAAGCCGCCAAGCATAATTTTCTATCTTTACCTTAGGAAACTACAGTACGGTGTAATTGTACAGTAGTACTAAGCCATACACTGGTATCAAAATATGATTGCGCAGTACTATTACGGCTTTTACTATAGTATCAAAATATGATTGTACAGTAGCGGTACTGCCAAGGCATATATTGGCACCAAAAGCTCGCACTCAGCAGTCCAGTAAATTCCTAATAAAAGAAAAACCAGCATAGCATTCACGGCAATAAATGCAAAAAACCTTATGATAAACAAAGTTTTATAAAAATTCATTCGGACCATGTGCTTGTCCGGCAGAAGTCTCAACAGCTTGCAGATGAGGCCACAGTGCCAGGCAGTGTCATAATCAGCTGTCAGATCAACAACACGGCACCGGTCCACTGTTTTGCCTCAAAATTCTCAATGTTTTCGCAACCAAAACAACCTGATCTACAGTAGATTTTCCGTGTCGAAATCTAGCCTGTCTCTTTGTAAGCAAGGGGTCGACTATTGATTTGACGCGATTGTGGCTCATTCGTTTGAGGATTTTGTAGGGGACGCAGAGCAGAGGGATGGGACGGTAGCTCTGTGGGTCCTCTACAGGTTTTGAGGGCTTAGGGATCGCGACTACCAGCGCTCTTCTCCAGAATTTTGAAATTTTGAGTTGGCGCAAGCAGAAAAAAAGAACTTCAAGCCCGGAACCAACATGGATTACATGCTCTGGACAAATAAAGTCAGGGCCCGAAGCTTTACCTGGTTTAAGTGATGGAGGGCAGTAGCAAATTCTCGAGTAGAAACATCTGCGGAGATATTTACTGCATATGGGGCAGTAGCTCTCCAAAGGCAAGACAATTCCTGCATAACAGAAGTCCATCGATTTTCACCCTCGAATTTCCCGTTTTTTACCAGCTGACTAGCAATAGCATTTGTTAAAACAGGACATTGACGAGAGGATTGTCGTGACTTCTCAGTAAGATTGTTTAACGTGCTCCATGCTACCCGGCTAGAGTGTGAAAAGTCTATGTTCTGGACAGCATTAGACCATCGATCTCTTCATTTTCTGTTAAGCCTAGCAAGCAAAGTCGAAGCAGCTCTGCTGGAGTCATGCCCTTCAGAGTATTACAAGAATGTTTGGTAGAGGTTTTCACACTCGGCATCCTAACATGGTACACGGTTATTTCGTTGGCCACCTGGGATACACTTTCTTTTTCGCCGCAGTGCTGATGGCGTTACAGAAACACTGGTATGCGTGATCCATATCAGATGAATCAGGTGGTGGCAAAGTCCTGGCAAGTTTGTTTGTGAGAGTAATATAATGGTTCCGCTTAGCCTTGTGGAAGCTCCATCGCTTTACAGGCTTCCTTGGCACAGGACAAGCAAACCTGGGTGGAGTAATAAGCGAAGGTCGATGTTGAGACCTTGGGAACATTACTAAGACAAATCTGTCAAGTAAACGACGGTCCGAATCGATACTGACGAATGCAAGATGCGGGTTAATACTTGTATTGCAGCGCACAGAGTGGAAGCTGGCGGCATCCTCTGGATTGTGAAGTACGGCAAGATTGTTGGTACTTGCCCAGCCAACCAGGCATTCTCCATCTGCACTGTTGGCATCACAACCCAATCAACATGCTGGCAATTAAAGTTGCTAGAATAGAGACAGGGATGCAATACTGGGAGATCGAATACTTGCAAACGAACCGGTGAAGGTTTGTGAACGTTGACTATCTTATTTCCATCAACGTCAACGCACAGCCACTCAGTCTCCAATGAAGTTAGAGATTGGTCGATAAAGGTCTACTTCAGCCGTTCGTGGACAAACGTGGCAAAGCCGTGCTTCCTGCTTAAGGAGAACCCAGCTAGTTGGTAGTCCGATAGAACTAACCTTTTAGGAAACATTAATCGGTATCTTTCAGAATTCTTTAGTGGCTAGTGAGGCTTAGGAATCGCAGCTAATCAGCCTTTTCTACAAATCCTCGAGATTCTGGAACGGTGATAACAGACACTTTTTCGCAATTCCTTTTCTTGGTAGCGTCAAAACTTGTACAATAAAATGCATCTCTTTCAGTTTAGAGCTCGTTACAAATTCTTCTGTTTCACATATCAAGTAAATCTCCATTTTTAGCCGCACAAGAAATTACCATTGCCCCATAATATTGCAACTAAGCCCTTAATGATGACGTAATTAAAGGGGAGTAGGAGGCGCCGTTGCGAACTCCCAAATTTTGGCGTGGCACGACGACTAAATACTGATCATGTCACATCGAAAATCAAGGAGTTAATTCTTTACACTTTACTTTTTTTCTTTTTATCAGTGCCTTTTTTCTCAGTTCCTTCGAATTAATCAATGTAGAAAAATAGACGTGACCGTTTGGTGACATAGTTGAGACTTTGACGGAGGTCTAACAAATTTTTACCTCCTGAAAATGTCATGCCTTCCTCCAATGGAGGTACGCTTCCTAGTTTACACAAGCCTGAAAATTTTTGGATCCGAACCAGGTATTAAGTTATTATTAGGTAAATAGCCAAAAGTTTGCCATACAAACTTAGAAATAACTAAAATTAGACTTTAAAATCTCAAGATTTTAAAACTTCGCTTTTGTCTTATTGAGTTATCATGGTTTAAAATAATTAGTGTTATTAATAAACAACCTATTTATAGAAAAATATAAACTGTTTTGCAGTTTTTGGCGCCATTAACAACAATAGTATTTTAGGTTCACAAAATACAATATTTTATTTACCACTGAGTAAATTTTATTTTCTATTTCATCATCCACATCAATTGTAGGCTACTTTCAGAGCTAAATGCAAGCAGGGTATCTGTGGATGGCATTGTTAAGCCGTTGTTACAGCATTCGAACCTCTGCCTGCCGGCAGTGTGAAGAATTCGAAAATGATTTCCTCTTCAATATTGTAATGCTTGGTGTCGTGGTTAGATCTTTCGTTTCGCAATCGCAAGACTTTGCGTTTAGTTTTCATGCGGATTTGCACTAATGCTTTAAAAGGGGTTATTTACAGCTTTCTTACTTCACACTTAGCCTTAGAAGCGAGCAAGTTCTCTTGATGCGTTCGTGGAAAAAGGGCACTCAACGTGATTTTTTCACATTTACGCGGCAGGCAGGTAACAAGGTCGAGCGGTCTACACGTGCTGTGCCGAGTCCAAACAAAAACTTCAACCGACAAAAGTCTTTGATCACTCTAGACATGCAAATAGATCTGGTTTTCACACGCATGAATACATAAAACCCGCGTGTATATAGGTTTTAGAGCGGTTACTCTGTAGCCGGCAGACCTTGGTTCGAGCTCCTAGTCAGGTTATACCACAGACTTCAGTAATGTTCTTTACAGACTCTTGCCTGGCGCTAAGAGCAAAATGAATTAAAATATGAAAGCAAGTACTCTTGTTCGATCATGGTTACAATATTTCTAGACTCTGATATCAGTTGCAATAAAATAGCGCAAAAACACTCGACTATATCTTATTTCAAACACATAAATAAATTGAAAAAATTGAACTAATTAAAATTACAGTTTGTTTTAACCGAGTCCTACATTGATCATCACTGATTTGTGAATTTACTGACAATTGTTTTTGTAACAGCGAGAATATGTAGCATAATTTTGTCAATACCAATTACTATTTACAAAGGTCTCCCTTCAAACTATCTCACGAGGCATGACTTTATTAACTGGGTTGACTTAGAGTGATATAGATTGGAGCAGCATTTCTAGTTTCGTTTTACCGGATGTTATCAAGCTATTTAGCTTTTAAATTTTATCAGAAATATCAACTCTTCTCATTCCGCCAAGTTGCCGAACCTCACCGATTTACGGAAAACAAACACTCCGATCAGGAGAAGAAGCTTTTTGTGACGGAGGCTGGACGGTAAAGTTTAAGTTGGTTGTATAAATAAACGCTTCGTGTCAATCCTGCTGTAATTAATGGTTCGATTTTAACAACCTATATTTATAACTAATCTGTAATGCGGAAATCTGTAATGTGAGCTTATCAGCACCAGAATAAAGCATTTTTCATCATATGGTAAATTGATTCAAATTTTAATCAAAGTAGAGCTTTTAAAAGAAGGTAAAATTCTATTGTTTTGGATAACAGCGCTCTCTGTATTTCCTTCCTCGCTTTTGTAAGTCTTGGCTGTAGTTCTGCGTAAAAGATTTTGACCAGGAAGAAATGAGCCGGACAAATATTGCCAGAAGACATTTAAGTCTGTAGGCTTTTTGATCATCCAAGGTTGAGCCTTACTGATTGATAGCATCAGCGCCTGAACAAAATTTTTCATGGATCGTAAAGGGGACCAAAGTATCCCTACTCCATCTGGGCGTGGCATTCTCCTCAAATTCTACTCAAACGAATTTTCTTTAAAAAAATTGCTTTTGGTATTCAAAAAGATAAGAAGCAGGAGGGAACTATTTTCTCGGCAGACGCAGGGCGCATGTCCTTCTCAACATCTTGACATTTTCATTCCTTTTACTTGGTTGGTTGCATTTGTTTTACGTAACTGCCAGTGGTATAAATATGACATAAAGTTTGTTTCTGCAAAATTTCTTAGCACAATAGATCCGAGATAAGCAGCATTACATTGGCCTTCTGTAAATAAACAATTTGTCAAAAAGACAAGACAAGATTCAAAAACAATTTGTCTCTTTTTACGCTAGCTTGTGAAGTGTGATTCGGGAACAGCACATAGGCTTGAGTTTTAATTAAAATGCAATCTTGAAGGTAATTCAAAGGAGATTTAACGGAAGTGTTTCTTTTGATCGCAATTGGATGACTTACAAGAATGGGTTTGGAAATTTGGATGGAGAGTTTTGGTTTGGTAGGTTTCAAATTAGTAGCAAAAAGAATTGGTTTACTCAAGGAAGAATACACAATTAAACCGTTGGCCAACGATAGCTCAGCGCAATAAGAATCAAGTTGGCCGATTTATATCAAACAATTTCAAGCAAAAGGTCTTGTGTTCCAATACTGTTGCACCAGCTTGTTTGCTGTGCTTGTAAAGCACTGTTCACAAAAATAACTTTTGTGTTACTGGTATTCCAAAAATACAAGGTAAAAGAGATATAAAAACATTACTGAAAAACCTAATTTGCTGTTTCTTAAAGAAAAAGAGTCAACTGAGGCCGGAGCTGCATTTTTTTAAGATGGTAAGGTTCTATCAAACGAAAAACTGATAAAAAGATATTCTATGCGGGCCATAAAAAGTAGCCTTATGGGCACTTTAAGCGTTTATTCATCCACATTCTACATATTTGCTGACAATACAAAGCAGAAACTATTGACGATGAGTAGGGCTTAACCTATTGATTCTGTAAAATCCAGTTTTTAAAAGACTAGATTTGTCAAAAGTGGAATGTTTAGGGATAAAATTAAGATGAATATTAATCTTTTTTTGTTTAATGTCACTCAAATAGCAAATTAAGTTAATCTAAGAAAATGAAAAGGGGTACTTGGAATGATAAGCCCCATAAGTACCGGTACCCTAGTGTATACTTATTCCCATGTTCACAACAACCTATGTGTATTCAAGTTTCAGATCAACAATTTAATAAATTTTTGAATCCGTAAATCCACAAGAAACTTTGGAATAAACTCGATGTCCACCTGAGTCAGCCCGATAAAATTTCAAACCAATGGTCCTTAATCAAGAGTAGGAAATGTACCTACACATGTAAACAGGTTAATTGCTTATAGGTCTTGATAAAATCCATCGTTTGACGAGAGGAAGAGGATGTAGCATTCGTTTTGATTTGTGGAGCTTTGATGGCGACCACGCATATGCTTACTACAGGTAGTTTAACTATGGGCTTAATTTAACTTAAAGGCTGACCAATAGATAAGATTTTGTATCGGTCATAAACTTTGATCAAGTTAAAACCCAATTTTAATGTCAAGGCCAGCTTAAACTTACAGGGGAAGCTTGGCCAGAAAATGGCCTCACATTGACTGACCAATGCCGAGGCAAGCCTAAACCTGAATCACAACACCATTGGTCCAATGCGGCACTAAACGTAGGTCTAAAGATTTCTCAATCACACACATGTGCAGGCTTTAGAAAGGACATAGCACTGATCAACGTTTAGCAGAAGTATTATCAGCTGAACAAAGTGTATCTTCAATTCAAGAAAAAAAGAATTTTAGACAAAGACGTTAGGATGCTCCTTCACTTACCTAACTTAAAAAAAGCCATGTAGATCAGAGGGAAATAAGTTGTAATCGATACATCATTCTTTCTATGCTCATTCAAACAATCACATTCATTTTTTTGTTTTTAATTTTTGGAATGATTGTTTAAATGAAAATGGATTGTAGCAAGGGATGTATAATTCATTCACATGTACACTTGACCGGCTGCTCACATGGCCTAGGGCCAAGTGTTGAAACGAAAGCCCTACTAACTGCTGGCCGCTTTTCATTTTTTGATTTTATAATTTCTAGTTTACATTTCTAAAAAAAAGCTCTACTGGAAGCAAAATTTATGAAGCTCAAAAATACTTTGGGTGTCTGTTAATGTGATGATCGTAAATTTGTTTTACAATTGCCTTTAATTTTAACTTTCTTTTGTGATTTATAAGTTGCTTAAACCTAGTCTTTCGCATTCCGCTTCAGCATTTGCCTACTTCAAGGGAAATTTCAAAATAGATACAGTAGTTCTAATTCTTTAACAGTTTTCTGAAAAAAAAAAAGAATTCGCAAAACTATTGAATAGCCATTACTGAGAGATCAATTAAGTTTTTCAATTTATTGCAGCGACTTTTACATTGAAAGCGAATCAGATAACTATCGTCTCCACATTGCTGATTATCGTGGAACTGCAGGTGATGCTATGGCGGGCGGACGCTCGATGGATGGAAGCATGTTTTCTACAAAAGAGAACGACAATGACGCAGAAAGGTATAAATGAAAAAATTTTGTTACACTCTGGCTTTTATCAAAACTAGAATGACATCGTTGGAGTTTGTAACACCCGGTAGGTGTTCAAGTATAACCCAAGAAAGTTTCTAAAAGTGTAACCGGGGAGGTCTTTAAAGTGTCACCTAAAGTTGTATCCTTTAAAACTTTTTTTGAATAAAAGATACTTTTCAATCTTAATTTGTATCAATTTTGTCAAGAATATTCTCGAAAATATGAAAAAAAAGAGTAAAATGATTACCTGGCGCAGTCACTACAACCATCACTTGAGGAGATTAGTAAAATTTACTCCAGGGACTGCGCTTAAAAGCGCCGCCCATTAAAAATTTTTTCAAATTAATGTGTCACCCGGAGCAAGAATAGCTTCTCTCTAACTCTTACCTTACCTTACCTTACCTTATTTTTCAACTGATCAGAAATTTGTTTTATTTTATGAAAGTTGATTTAGTTCACAAAAATGTGGTAAAAGATTTTTCTCTGCCGTCTTCTTTACAGTATTTTTATCATTGATCTTTCTTCTTCTCTTCTTTTTTTCTTTAGCTGCTCTCTTTATGCTGATGTTCTGGTTGTGGTCCTCCTCTCCTGTGTACAACAATCTGCTGAGAAAAATACACAAAAATTTCTGGTTAGACTGGAGGGCTATTTTTTTTGTGGATACCACCTTGAACCGCATTTGATGACAAAACCATAGTTTTGAAGTTTTGTGGTTTTATTAAACGTGAAGTTATCCATTGATCGTCATGATGTTGTTGTGGTTACTTTCCCTCTTCTTGGATGGGGTCACAGCATGAAGTAGTTTTCCAGATTCACGTCTGAAACCTAATAAAACAGACTGAGGAAAAGTCCAAAGGTCTAATCGTCATTGATTCAAAGTCTGTTTTGACGCAGAAAGGTAACACATAACAAGATTTTGGCTATGAATCAAATAGTAAAGCCATAGTGTCAGATGGTAGATCTTATACTCAGGCAATTGGAAGTTTTGAAGCTATTTTATTTAATTATCATTAGCCTTTTTTTGTATACCTTTTGGCTTCCTACACCGTATTTTCAAAAATACTTGTTTTTATTTTTTACCAAATGAGCATTTATTGTTAATCACTGAGACGCAACAATAAACTTTAGTTTCGGTGCCACCTTCACCACTGCGTTTCATGTATTGTGGTGACTTGAAATGGCTTCTCTCGGGGATTTATATCTACATGTCGTAAAGGTGACGAGTTTGTGAAATGCTGCTCCTGTGAGATCGATTTTTATGTAGCACGAGGAAAAGCGATTTAAGGATTCATACTATTTTAGAGAATCACAAAAAGGATCACACGGTTGCTTGTGAGACTCAGAAAATTACTACTTTTTTTTTCAAAAGGACAAGAAAAGATAGATAAATATATTTATGCGGAGACTAAGTTTGCAATATTCGCGCCGAAAACCAACAAGCTTATTCAGTATATGCGATGAAATTTCAAAAATGGTTTGCGACATGTCTCCCGACAGTAACCAGCCCAGAGGTAAGAAGTTGAAAAAACAAAGCTACACAAATCGTGCAAAAAGTAAAGATATTTAGTTTTCGGTTCTGAAGAAACCGAATGTGCACAGTGTGTGTTTGAAGGATAATTTTTAGGAGGTAATTCATAATTTTGTTTTGGTTCTCCGTTTTTATCCTTTCTGTCACGAGAGGGCGATTGAGGCGCTACCCATAAGACGAACGCATGAGACCTTACACTTTTAGAAATTAGCATTTTTTCCTTTGACTTTTGCGATTTCTCTTTCAATTTGCTGTTCGAAATCCACCAAGCAGATAAAATCATTGTAAAACACCCAAGGATGCAAAAAACGCAGCTTAGGTACATTGCGGGAGCTAAACCAAGATTGTGTGATCGGGCACCAGTTTTTTACATGAACAAGTGCAAGCCAGCACAATGGTGACAACGGCTACAAAAACGCTAAAAAATAGGATTAAAATGTTGTCATCATAAATGACTTCGCTGAAAAGGGCAAAAAGCTAAAGTCGAGCTTTTTTCCATCAATCAAATAAAATCAAACCTCCGAAAGTGTTGTGCAAGTGATGGAAAAAGTAAAAGACAAGAGAAACTTGCAAAAATAGAACCTGTTATATTGTACCATCAAGCAATAAAATATTTGTAAATTTTTTGCTGTATTCTTGTTAATGTTTGCTTTGGTTCTAGTTGGTCTCGTGGGCTTTGTTACACAAAACTTTTTTTTAGCAAAATTGGTCGTAATATGTACCTTATTTTTTTGTTAAATTAATATATGGCAATGACTTTGATACCCAACCATACATGCCTGTCTCAAATGGTTGAGTTATCGCTGCTTGAATCCGCTTGTTTTGGAGGTCTTCAAGGAGGGAGGAAATGTTGTTTCTGTTTATTGTTTTGCGGATAGATACATAAAATTGATAAGACAGATCGATATTTAAAAAAAGGGAGAGGTGATGCACCTTAACGTGGCCTGGTTATTAATGAAGTCATTTCGCTATCGTCAGATCTGGGTTTAATTATCTTGTGGAGTCAAGCCATAATTAGAAATGATATATTCACTGATCTATTGCGTGGCGCTCAGTAACTACAGGATAGAAGTAAGGCGCGAGTAGAATGAAATATGTAACCGCAGAAATGTAGCTATAATTAAGATGCTGTGGCCTATATCCTCGAGCTAACAAATTTTTAGCCGTTAATAAGTACTAAGACAATGATTTAGTGTGTCTCTTTGAGAATCTTTTTTATTTTATTGCAGCCGCAATTGTGCAGCACTATTTGGACCATGGTGGCATCGTGTTTGCAGTCACGCCCAGCTGAATGACAAGTGGAGCGCGGCAGGTGCATCTTGGCAAGGAATCATTTGGTATGAATGGAAAGGAGCTGCCAGCCCTTTAAAAGAGACCGTGATGAAAGTTCGCTGTGATTGAAGAAAACAGATATAATGTTGCTTAAAAGGCTTTGATATTGAGGTTGAAGTTCATATTTTAAAACATTACCGAGGTCTAAATTGCTGTTTAACTATTGAAGGAGGCACTTTTATTCGCCCGGCTTTGCAACTTCGAATGTTTTCGGTCGCAGTACACGCTTTATTTTTGCTTTCTTTTGTCTAATCTTACAGCATGCCGTGAAAAAAATATATTTCAATATATTAATCTTTTCAATTTAATTTTTCCTAAACTTTGATCCGACTTGCGGCGTAGGCATAGCATCGCAATCGCGAAAAAAATTTGTTTTCGAAGGACATCAACTGCAAAAATTATTACTGTGAAAAATAGAAATAATACTTTGTTTGGAGAAGTACTGGTTGAAATGTACTACGTTTACATGAGTGTGAAATTTTCTTTTGCCACATTGTTTGTAACGTGTAGAAAGCTAAATGAGAGCCATAAGTGAAGCTAATTATTTCTTCCCTGACTTCTTTTCAAATAAAGATTAAACACTGCGACATGTAAAAATGCCTGCTGACTTTAAGCGCCAAATAGTGGGCATATGAGCTTATGCAAACAGGAGCTCAATGTCTTCTCTCCTGAAATCCGTTACAAGATTGCACTTTCAGCTCTCTCGATTTATAACATTTTTACCAATGTAATAGCATAAGCCAGTAAATCAAAATAGAGTGTTCAATGCCAGCAGCAGAGCATTAAGTATAATCATCGCTCGGTAGTTATGAAAACGTTCTATTCTCAACAGTTTGTTTCAGGCAAAATGCAATCATCAAGAGATCTGAAACACTATACGCAACGATTACGAACACATACCGAAACAACTAGACAATAAGGCTCGAAAAACGAATGATAGCAATTCAAAATGAAACCAGTTATGTTTACAAATCAATAAGCTAATTATTTTATAGGAACCGAGCTGCTGGTATGCGTATGATAATACACTAACTATAATTGATGATTCTGACGCAATAGATAAAAGTAACAAAAGTTAAGCATACATTGAAAAGAGATGAAATTGTTAAGTTGCTGCAAATTTCGCCAGTAAGATAACTGCTCAGGGTGGACAACGAGAACGTAAAGCAGTACCCACCCAAAAACGCTAGACGTACCATTGAATGAAGCAATGCGGATCGTCTCAGGCTGCATCCGCCCCACCCCTTTGAATTTCTTATCACCACTCTCGGAAATACATCCACCAAGCTGTCGCCGGAAAAAACTCTGTAAACGCTTACACCACAAAGTAGGTAACATTGACCATCTTCTACACAACATCTTGTACAGCAAAACCCCTCCCAAAAGGCTTAAATCTCGCAAACCTCTTCGCCCATTTCTGGAATCACTACATGGCTATGACCCTCAGCAAAAACCAATACCACATAAACTGCAACCACACATCCAAGACTGATCAAACAAACCCCTAGAACATGGCCTCCCGCGGAAAGCCTGGGTCCAACTAAATAGATTGCGAACCGGAATAGGAAAATTTGGAGACTCAATGGTGAAATGGGGATTTGGTGATGACAATCTATGCCAATGTGGAGAACCCCAAACTGCATACCACATTGTCAATGATTGCAAATCAATAGGACCTCCTTGCAACCTAACAGATGTTGACAATCCTATGCTTAAACGATATCTGATGAACTGCAACTTCAGATAAGATTGTCATACGAACAAACGAACGAACCAACGAGCACACATTAAAATTAAGGCAAAAGTATTAAAACTTAAAGCTACGCAATTTGAAATTGACTTTATATCTGCGTTTTGAAAGAAGTTCCGAACGTTTGTTTAGGGTTATATCTTTGTTGGCTTATAAAACGGCCAGCGTTTCTGCTAGTCATAAGTCACATTCATCACCGCCGCACTGGCATGGGGAGATTTTGTTTTAACAGTTTTTGAAACTATGGATTGATTGCCGGCATCCAAAGAATTCCAATAAAATTTCGAAAGTTTGGTTGAATTGGATTTGTTTGAGTGTTGGAAAGTGTGCTTGTGATGATTATAGATGGTTTTAACTTTAGTTTTACACCAGCAATAATAGATTTTTTTCCGGCCGTGTTTTTGCTCTTGGTTAATGTAGCCAGAAGTGGTTTGTTGCCAATTGCTCCGTTGCTTCGGGTCACTGTAGCTTGATGCGCTATTGACTTAATTTTACAGTTTTGGGTCAATGGGCAGGATTGTTTGTTTCTGCAATTGCACTTTTTGTCGTTCGCAGGTTGGACGTCTTTTTGCAGGATACCCAAAGCTTTGCCATATGGGTTTTGGTTTGGCTAACTTAAGCGCGGATGTGATTGAGTGTGTGCCGTTTGAGCAAAGGAACATCGCCACTTGTTGTAAAAGACTCTGATGGTTAAAGGCTGGTTTCCATTAGGCCAGGGGTGCACAACCTGCGGCTGTACGGCCGCATGTGGCCGTAAATTGATTTTTTTACGGCCGTGAAATTGTAAAAATATATTTAAGCAGATACTTATGCTAATTTATTTAAATTGTACAAATTGTAAAAAAGTAAAAAGTAAAAATTGCAAAAATATATTTATGCTAAAATATATTTAGCAGTTTTTTAGCATATTTTTTTCGAAATTAAAATCTAGCATATTTCTTTTGGATCTAGCATTTTCTAATGTATTTTTTTAGCATTTTTTTTCGGATCTAGCATTATCCAGCATATTTTATTAATCTAGCATATTTTTTTCGGAATTAAGTGTTAAAAGTTGGTAGCATTTTAAACTTACATATTTACATTAAAATTTGCAAGTATTTCCATGTTGTTGAAATGTAAAAGAACACAAACAGAAGAAAAACGAGTATTTAATTCAAAATGCGCGCAGGATTACTTTATGATTGAGACAGCAACACATTCTATGATGTGTCTAATATGCAACCAAGTTGTGAAGACTGTGAAAGGGGACAACGCAAAGGGGCACTTTTGTCGTCACGAATCGCACTCTTACGCGAAACTGAAAGGGGATTCGAGAAAGATCTGCATTGAAAATTTGAAAACGAGTGTGCGAAAGCAGACAGCTTGCATAGCAACTTTCGCTAAGTCCACTAATAGCCGCTGTGAAGCATCATACAGAGTGGTATATCATCTTGGCGCTGTGGGAAAACCTTATTCTAATGGCGAACTCGTGAAGCGATGTTTTTGATAGAAGTTAAGTGCATTCACTCTGGGAAGGAAGCTGATTATTCTTCAATTACTCTCTCGCGTGTTACAATGCAACGCAGGCAAGATGATATCGCTCAGCAGTTAAAACTCTCTCTGCAAGCAAAGATAAACAAGAATGAAAGTTTATTTTCACTTGCTGTTGATGAATCAAGCGATATCAACGACTCCGCGCAAATGTTAATCTTCGTTCGTTGTCTTTCTTCAAGCTTTGAATTGTGTGAGGATTTCCTTTCCATGAAAACACTGGCTACTCGAACCTGGGGAGAAGACATATTTATTGCAGTTAAGAATGCCTGCATTTGCTCTTGATTAGATCTGAAATCCTTCGGGGCATTTGCACAGACGTGCGCCTGCCATGACAGGTAACCAACAGGGATTTGTTACAAGATTTTTGGATTACCTGGCCAACAAATATGGCAATAAAAAACTCATCAATCTTCAATCTATTATCCACCAGGGAGCACTATGTGCCAAATCCGTTGCTTTAAATACCATTCTAAAGGATATGAATTGCATTATCTTGTTTATTCGCGCAAATGCTTTGCATCATCGACAATTTCGAGAAATTTATGTTCAAGTAAAACATCTGCTGAGAACATACTTTATCACTTTGCAGTTCGTTGGTCGTCTATAGGGGAAACTTCCCGTCGTGTACTACAATTGCAAAAGGAAATAGTAGAATACTATTCAACCAAAAGCAAGGAGTGTTCCTTGCTCGACAAAGACTTTCTCATGTCGCTTGGCTTTCTGAAGGATTTTTTTACCCAGGGTAACTTCCTGAATCAAAGTCTGCAGGGAAAGGCAACAACACTTTGTCTCGTGTACAAAAAAGTACAAGATTTCTGTGACAAAAATCGTCTCCTCAAAAGTCATCTGCATCAGCGTAACTTTTTCCACTTTGCGCAGATGAAGACTCTGATTGACAGCAAAGAAATTCAAGTGGATGATATTCCCATCATTCTTTTCTCAAGCGTTATTGATGGGGTTTTGCAGGAATTTTTTAATTGTTTCCAAGAATATGAGAGGATTTCCGATACAACACGGCTAGTTGCTTATCCACATCTGGTTGAAACCGAAACTGCACCATTGAATCTTCAAATGGAACTCGTCGAGTCGAAGAACGACGAACAGTTCGTCAAAAAATTTGAAGACGAAGAAGATCTGCTAGATACGTGTAGAGGAGCTGTTAAATATCCGAATCTACAAGAATTGGCCAAAAAAACTCTCGTTCTTTTTGGAACCACTTACGTGTGCGAAGCAGGATTTTCAAGAATGAAAGATGTGAAGAACAAGTACCGAACCCAATTGTCCGAGAGCAATCTGGAATGTGGACTACGACTTATGATATCCAGCGAGCCACCTAACCTCGCAAGTTTATCTGAGGAGATGCAAGATCAAGGAAGTCAGTACAATTTTGTGATTTATGATTGAATAAATTCTCCAAACTTGAAAATTTTACTTTTTCCAATGTTTGGCATGAGTAGTGAAGACAGCATTTACGGCAGTCAAATCGTAAGGCTTAAAACGTAAATTCGTAAAAAATGACTTTAACTAGTGGCGGCTGTTAGTTCATTTACAGAATCTTTTGCGGCCGGCAGTAGTGAAAAGGTTGTGCACCCCTGCATTAGGCGTAGATTGCAGGCGTAGCGTGAAACAAAGAATTTTTGGCGCTACGCCTGCATTCTGCGCCTAATGGAAACCAGCCTTAATTTTTTATTTTGTTGGATGGCGAATAAGCAAGCAATGGTCAAGGTTAAAAACAATAGCGCTTACGTCACGACACCTTACAGCAGTTTTGCAAGCTCAGCTAACTGTCAACCGGCGCGATGGCATAGTGGTTAGAGCGTCCGCTTTGCAATCGGTAGACCCGGGGTTTATTTCCCCAAGTCGAGTCATACCAAAAGACTTTAAAAAATAGTATTCGCAGATTTTCTGCTTCAAACTTAGCACAAAAAGTATACTGTGGAAAACAAGTCAGCAAGCTTGCTTGTTGTGTCTCTGAGCAAGACACTTAACTGGATGCCTCCATCTTCATGTGGCAGACAGGTGGCGGCGTCAAGCAGTCTGTCCGACGTGGCTGACCAATTTAACTAAAGACTAGCAAAACGGGCTAGTGAGAAGCTCATAATCTGAGAGAGCTAACTTTTCAAAACCTCATAATCAACTGTAATAATCGCACAGTTGGCTATTTTTGGTGCCGTGCCATTCCATGTTCAATATAGTTGTGATGGACTGTGAGGAATTTTCACCAAGGTCTTGCGCTATCCGTCAATCATCATAAATTCTTGTTTATTATCAGTGTTGATGGTTCCGTTTCATAATATACACCCATCAGTTTGTTGCATCAGCCGACGTTTCCCATTTCTACGTCTAGATGTTTTGTCAAACGTTATTTTTTTCCCTCGACGTTTTATTTCGTGCCCAAAGTTTAGCAATTGTTGCTTCTTTTTGATCTTTACCGATTGTTACGAATCTTCAAACAACAAAAAGTTGTCCACAAGTGCCCGGGAGGAACTACAAAGCCTTCGCTTCTTATTCAACGCAACAACCAAGAAAAAAATTCTTCATTGTGGTCAACTCAGTAAAAAAAAATTGAAATGCAAAACTCAGTCAAAATAAATTCCAATATCAAATAAAACGAAAGAGCAAAAATTTACCGAAGGCTTCCTTCGTAAAATTAAATTGAATGCAGTTACAAAATGAATCTTCGTGCAGCAACAAATTATAAGCAACTACTTTAAAATGAAAGAACGTTACTTATCTAGTGTTTGAAGAGAGAGGCCAGCTAACTCGCCCGGGTTCAGGCAAAAAACGCACGAGAGTTGCATTTTAACCTCAAGCTACCAAATACCAATAAACAAAGAAATAAAAAACGTTCTAGGAATAAAGGGCGCGAGTTCAGTTCAGCTACAGAAGCTAAAATGTTTTTGGTTATTCTGAAGCCAATTCTGTAACACTGATATATTGCAAAGATACTTTTCGGTTTGCAGTCCATGACATTTCATAAACTAATTTTATATTTCAGACTTTAAATAGAACATATGGAATAACTAGCATAGCCTATTATTCCAAAGATAATTTTTAGTTTGGGCTTTGATATCATGTGAGATGAAGCTTGGTCAGAATCAATGTTGAACTAGTTTATTAGAGGTGTTTTCAATAATTGTGACCGCCGCATGGTATTAGAGCTGATTCGTGAACACTATATTCATTTCATATGATTAGTGCAAATATTTTGAAACAAGGTGGCCATCCCCTGACTGTATGAAGTGACTGTGACTACATCAGTTACAAAGCAGAGCTGTTCGCAGTAAATAGGATGCATTGCAGTTTGAATAAGTAAACTTTATTGTTATCCAGGTGCATGATGGATTTGTGTTGTATATAATACTAATTTGCTTTGCAAGCTGCATAGATCTCTATATGTTACAAGTTTTCTATATGTTACAGTAAAGTGAAGAAAACAGCTTTGACAGAGATAGGCCCTCGAGTTGGCTGTATATTTACTGTGTGAGTAAGCCGCAGTATACAATATATCAACGTCCATGCGGCTTTTAAGCTAATACAGTAGAAATTGCCTGATTCCTCACCTCAAGGGGATTAGAAAAAAGTGACGATATAGGCGAAATGACAAATAATGCTATCAGGCGAAAACTCTGTCATAGCAGCTCGTTTACTTTATTATAGTAAAGTTTCCATGCAACTTTGTATTTTTCGTTAAGCGACAAGCTTACTTACTTAGATCTTTTGTACGGCATTGCTATACTGTATTTTTTTATGTAACTTCGCTAGTGGCAACAATCCTGAAATAAACTGCGTAAAACGCTACTCTCAATGTAAATTTTTTATCATTTAAATTCAACTCTTCTTCAACTCTATCTAGACTTCTGCATTTAATCTCACACCTTTTAAATCTTTAATAAACTTTAAAGATTTTCTGCGTTCTTTCAAAGTGGAGTCAGGTCGCGCTTTTCAAGACTCTTCAATTCTGTTTTGAGGCGTGAGACATCAGTGAATAACTGCATTGCTGGTTTACCTGCTACAGTTGATCTGTAAAATATAAAAAGCACCAAGACAATTTTAAATAATGTTTGCTCATTCAAACTGCAATGTAACCAAACGAAAATGCATAACTTTGTTTTAGAACTGACTTATACAAAGTATTTTTGCTTTATCTCCAGTAGATAAGTGTGCCTTCAACTTGAGAAATATTTGCAGTAACTGCATGAAATAAATATAGCTTACATCACTGGTTTCCAACTTTTTATAATGTTTTCCTCCCTTAGACGTTTTCAAAGCCTTTTATTCCTTCCTTTTTGAAACAACGTAAAACAAGACTAATTTTTACATCTTATGCTTCTTAATACTGTCCCAACCCAATATACCTTAAGGTAACACAGGATCGCTGCCCGGCGTGGTATATATGACGGGCATTGTCAGTCCCGTAGCACTCCAACTTCGGCCCCCCCCCCAAAGTAAGCGCAAGAGCCCCTGCGCACAGGTCATATCACTTTAGAGGTGTAAAATTGAAAAGCTGCATTAAGAAAATACACCACAATTTGTACATAAGTAAACAGGCTAATGTCAGAATAAAGCATGCCGATACCGAAGGTGCAAGTCTTAAAAAATTCGGCACCGATGCCAGAGTTCAGTAGGACATTTATGCAGACACTGCGAAACGAAAGCAATGACACTGAAAAACATGAAAAAGTTATAAAAACACACTATCATTTAAATAGTCTGGAGCGAACCTTTTTGTTCGCAAATGCTGTTATGACATTGTCATAATCAAGAGATCGGGCGCAGTCATTTTCGATTGACAACATGGCTAATGAAGATAGTCTACTGTCTGTCATAGACGTTCTATTAAAAGTTTTGATCAGTTTCAATTTGCTGAAGCTTCTTTCAGCGCTGGCAACAGTCACGGGGCAAGTTAGTAAGATTCGAAGTGCGATGTACACATTCGGATACAATTCAAATAAATGAGTCTTTAGAAGATAGTTCAGAAAGTCTTGAGCCGTATTGAGATTGCGTTTTTCTTGTAAAATTAAAACAAACCGCTGTAGCTCAGCGCTCATTTCATCAGAATCAATGTCACCGAACTTTTTTTGGAACTCTTTACAGCAAGTAAGAAGAGCATTTTCTTGTTGCACAAGCAAAAGTTTGTCTCGTGTGTACAAAAACGAAAAGGCGGAAGAAACCTCACGTAACAAATTAAAGCGCTCCTTTATTGACATAATAGCCTGGTCTACTAATGGATAGAAAAAGTTGCTTTTAAATTTCAGTTCAGGAGTAGCTCGTTGTTCCTCTTCACCTTGGTAATCAAACAATCTTCTTTTCTTTCCACTTCTTGACGGAGGAAAAGAAGGATCAATATCCAATTCCTGTGCTATTTCAACAGCAGATGTTGCGGCACTGTCATAACCCGTTGTGCGATAGTTTTGCAAAAACTTTTCAGTTGCCTGGATTTCCGTTTCCATTGTATGAAGGGAGACTCCATACGATTGAAGAATCTTGCTTGCTTTATTGACTTGGAATAGGATATCATACCAAATAAACACCGACAAAAGAAAACTCCATTTTGATAAATGAGCTATCAACGATTTTGTTTCTGAGGCAGCTCTTCCATCTTTTCTTTCTATGGAAATGGCTTCCAAGTCTTTCAGTGCCAGCAACACCTCTTTTAAATTGTATCGAAGAGGTTTGATGCATTTAATTCTGCTTTCCCAACGAGTATCAGATTGTGACTTTATGGACAGCTCCACATGTTTCTTCAAAATTTCCCAACGCTGAGCAGAGGAAGAAAACAGCACATACAACCTTGTAAGTACTCCAAAAAATGTCAATGCTTCCGTCGATCAATTAGCACTGTCAACGACAACTAAGTTAAGGGTATGGTTTGCACAGGGCACGTAAACAGCTTTGGGATTGATGTCTAGCATTCTTGCTTGGACCCCAGAATGTTTTCCTTTCATGTTAGCACCATTATCATATGACTGACCTCGACAATCAGACAATTCGAGTTGCAGTTCGGTCGCTTTTTCTAAGAAAGCGTCCAACAAGCCTTTCCCAGTACTGTCACTTATTCTCAAGTTGCCAAAAAATGTTTCTTTAACAACAGCAGCTTCTTCATTACATAGTACATAACGGAGAATGACAGACATTTGTTCATGATGTGACATATCTGGAGTGCAGTCCAAAATTATAGAAAAATATTTTGCCAATTTCAATTGCTGTAAATTTTCTTTTTCAACTTCTGTCGCTAGCAATTCAATTAGTTCATTTTGTATGGTAGGACTCAAATAGTGATCTTTAGTGTTTTTATTCTTGATTCTGTCTTGAAGCTCTTTTAGGATCGGATCTCTTCTTGCCAAAAGCTCAAATATACCCAGAAAATTTCCATTGTGAGGAGATCCTAAGACTTCTTCAGATCCTCTAAAAGCAAGATTCCTTTCCGATAGAAACAAGGCAATGTCGAGAAGTCTCTCTAAAACATTTCTCCAAAAACGTCTTTCATTGAAAAAAATATTCATCTCGCGTTTGTCGATAGTGGATGACTTTCTTATCCCTTCAGCTAGCAACATCCATTGACTGCAGCATTCTTGGTGGGAAATGCCGTTTTCATGGTCTTTCAGTTTTTTCGAAAAACCCTCCCATGTATTTATACCACTACAAAAGGGGCTTAGTGTTTTTCCAAATAGCTTACAACAAAAGCAAAAAACTTGATCTGATTCCCCAGAATAAACTAGCCACGACCGTGAAACCCTTTCACCATTAGGTAACACACGTTTATAATGGTTGGAGGAAAAACGTCGCCTTGGAGTTGTGTTATTATATGGAAAATTCATTATTAGTTGATGTGGTCCACGCTTTACTATATCACATCGTTGAGCATCAGAAATACTTTCAGGCCATTTACATGGGTCATCAGGGATAGGGGTAAATTGAGATTCAGTTATTTTTGATATTGAAGGTTGCGTATTGGCAGGTAAATCACAACTTACATTTTCTGGAAATTCACAATCACTTTGATGCTGATCGTCATAGTCTTCTTTTTCTTGTACACTATAGTTTTCTTCATCCCTCTTGGTACTAGTGCCAGGTCTACTCTGCTCAGTAATCTTGAAAAAATCTGTCATCTTGGGCAATTTCACTACAGCATCTCGAGCAGTAGCTGCTTCTTTTCTCTTTTGAGCACCCCTTTTTGAACGTTTCATTCTATACAATGTCAATAAAATACTTTATCTGCACTCTGCAGTGTATATATATTGTCCCGGTATTTATAGCCAAACAGAATTCCAGACCATTCTATGATTGTTGCGTAACAACGGCATTGTTACGTCAATCGAATATTCAAGATTCTACCAGAAAATCAATCGAAATATTCTAGATTCTGCGAGATAAAATGACGTTGCATTCACTTATGATGTCACAAGCCAATTTCTTCCTACAGTTTAAATCGGTTGTAAACAAGTCTGCTGAACTGAAAATAGTCACGTAGCCAAAAAGCAATTTCAGACTAACTTGGGCCCCCAAAGTTGGCCTGGGCCCCCCCCAATTGGGGGGTTTGGGGGGCGGCTGCTACGTCTCTGGGCATTGTCAACATCGAAGTAAGGATTAGTGCGAGGAATACATTTTGAAAAGACACCAATTTACTAAACAAAAAGGCATTGCTTAATGTTTCATTTTTGTTGTCACACTCAAAAGAACAAGAACTTTTACAAAGCTTTATCGATCATTTTAGCAACCTTATTTGAAAAAGCATGCTTTTTCAAATTCGTGTTCGTTCGCGATGAAGCTACGAGTCTGTCAATATGGATTTTTTATCGGGATTGCGCTACATTTATCCCAGTTTGCTAGTTTTTATCAACAATCGAGAAATCATAAACCCTTAAGTCTACCTAGTTTCGGAAAATTCTTGCCATGTGAAAATAATTGCTCAGCTCTTGACAACATTAGTAACCCCACTAGTGGCTACATCAAACCTACTCGCACCAAGCATTGCCCCACCAAAGACCAGAAGAAAGTTGCAAGCCGTATGGAATACTGTAGGCAAACTAGCATGACAGATATTTTCTGTATGGACCAAGTACAATGAAACAACAACTAAACCGAAAAAGTGTTCTCTTAGTCACTCTTTGAAGAAAGATCACGGCATTGGAGAGGGATCTTTTAGCAAAATCTTCCAAACCATTACATAAGAATCTCTCCATCTAATTTCTCTCCACGGCATCAAGCAATTCAGTTTGAGTCAAAAGAAAATGTTTAAATCACCTTTCCAGAAATTTGGGTTGCACCAGAGTAGCTTTTAGTTTAGTTTCAGGTTCTTTATTAATTGGTTCGTCTGTGAAAACGCGCACGCACTTATAATACAATGAAATATGAAAGATATACACACACAAAAAAGTATTTGCAGAAAATACCAAAAAATCGTTAAATTGTCAAGTCAGGCCTCTCCTGAGAATTTTTTACAAAGCTGACATGAACAGTTTGTAAAGAGCTAACAAAATTGAAAAAAATTGAAAAAATGACAAAAACAGACAAAGGACAGACAAAGGAAGCCTAAATTAAATGCAACCGAATGTCTTTGATCACACATAAAAAGACAGCTTCATCAACAATAAACAATGATTTAAAGACACAGCATAATAATATAGACTTAATGATTGATATAAAATAAAATGCAAGCTCTAATTATCATATTTTTGCAAAAGTTTTCTTTTCAAGTGTTTTTCAAAGAAAAGCCATCTAAACTTTTTGAATCAGAGTCTAGTTCAGACCAAAGCTTAACTCCAGCAAAAGAGAGCATTTTTTGACCGTGGAAAGTGTTTACTTTGGGTAAGTGGAATTCATTGGAAGTATGTCTCGTACAATGTTTATGTACAGAAGTGAGTTTTATAGAGTCCGTATCAATTTCATGTGGAATGTTACCTTTAAATGTCTGGCACATAAATTTTCCTAGTTCCAGTTGGTAAATAGCTTTAATTTTTAAAACATCAAGCGCTTTAAAAATATATTGTTGATGACAAAACTTTTTCGCAAAGATAATAGTTTTAATCACTTTATTAAGGCGAGTAGGCGAAGCTCCAAGGTCATTTTCCAGCTGAGCCCCAAGTGAAAATACCATATTGCAATTTAGACTAGAAAAAACAGTAATCATAGCATCAAGTTTGAGGTAACTTCTTATTCGGTAAACATTTTAGTATATTTTGCCAAATGTGTTTCCAAGTGCTGAATATGAGAATGGAATTCTAAATCATCGTCTTGCCGCAAATCGATATATTTTACATACTTACTGCGACTAATTTTTATGTTGCTTATAGGTGTTTCAAGATCAATATCGATGGAATGTTGTGGAAACTTGTTTATTACCATGTAGGAAGTTTTTCTGTGGTTCAAGGATAGTTCAGTGCAGTGTTTCTCAAACTTTTTTGTCTGTTGGCAGAGTAAAAAACTAAATATTTTCGCGGCACACTAGAAAAAACAACAGTTATGTTTTATGGTAAAATGAAAAGCTATATAACTTGTTTTTAAGTATTACATTTAATGTGAAGGATGTGCCTGTTTTCGAGAGCAAATATAATGTAAGCGAGGCTCCACAATCAACCAACAAGCTCGCATTTCAGCGTCGATTGTAAGAAGTCTGTCTCTCTTTTTTAACTTGATTTCTGCCAGTGCTGAAAATCCAAACTTACAAAACCATGAAGATGCAAATGGAAGAGTTATTTTGATTGCTTTTTAACTGGTTGCAATATGTAACTTGTTGATTGAGATTCAAAACTAATGCAGGCTTTTCTCGGCAAATCTTGACTGAAGAAATGTATCGTTTTTTAAATCAATGAGCTGCTTTTCTTCTTCAATTATAAGATCTGTAGATTTGCATTTTTCGAAACGATAGCTGACCCATCCACATCCATTACTTGCAACTGCTGGGAAGTAATGCTGCAGTGCTAACTCCAGGTGTGTCAATGTGTACAGAATTTCGGGAGCGATTTGTTTATTTGAAGCACATTAGTTGTATAAGAAAGCATTCAAAAACTTCTTTTGAGATCTTATTTTGACAGGACAACAACTTTTTGCCGAATAACTTCAGTTTTGTGGGTATAGTGGTAATGTTTTCCGATGGCCCTTGAAAATTTAAATTCAGTGAATTTAATTTTTTCAAATAAATCAGGGAAAAATGTCATCTTGATTCACCAGATCTCGTCATAAATTCAAATAAATTTGCTAGGAACTGAGCAACCTTAGGCCTATAACTTGCAATCAGTCCCCTTTCTGGCAGCTTTAGGTAGTTTGTAAATTTCTTACCTTGTTTATTTTGCTGAGCCCTGATGTTTTCAAAGTATTCCTTCGGTTACTCTTTTACAGCCGGATGTTTCGTTTCCAAGTGTCTTTTCAATTTGCTTCGAACGAGTGCCTCATTTGGCAGAGCTGAATTTCAGATCAGACAGAATGGCATTGGATCGTCTTCGAAACCTCAAGATATGAAACCATACCCAAAGTAATCTTCTTCGTATCTTCGTTTGGTTTCTTGCTTTTTTATTCAATGCTTTCACAGTTTCATACTTGCTAACATATTTTTCCGTAGGTAACAATAAATATCGCTTATTGATAATTTTAGATTACGAAATATAAGCATACCATGTAACATCAATATTATTGTTTGCAAAGCCTCAGGTGGCGGTTGTCGAACGTGCTACATACAACATAAAAATTCAAATGAAGCACATCAATAATTATTATTATTGTTAGACCTGATAGGTCGAAATAGTGTCATTGTCTGCAGTTTGCTAATTCCAGGATTGTTGTGTGTCTGCCACGGCGGCCTAAATTTTAGTCATAGTTCATCATGGAAAATTCCAGAACCTAAATAGCTGGCACTTCGTGCTCTCAAAATGTAGCGTTCTGATTTGGCACGACCCGGGCAGAGAGTAAGGGAGACAGCGTGCTACAATTACTGATCGTTAGGAGTGGTAACGTCGTCGCAACGGACGATAAAATAAGTAGGCAGGCCTATGTAATGGTTACGAACGCGCTGCACCTGTAGCATTTAGAAAACTTGTATAAGTTTTAAATATTTTACAAAAAACCCGCGGCACATCTGCAAATCTTTCACGGCACACAGTTTGAGAAACATCCGTTTAGTGTATCAAAGCCATTTGCATTTCATTATTGACTTGAGTTTTAAGGCGGATCAACAAACTGCTACTTAATGATAGATACGCGTCATATGCAAAAAGAGAGAAGTAGATTTTAATAAGTGATTTATATACATCAAAATCAATAGTGAGCCTAGGTTCGATCCTTGAGGGACTCCCAAATTACTTTTTGCCTTATTTGACCTAGAGTTATTTATACGCATTTGTGGCCATGGAAAAAGGGGTCTAATTCTCAATCTCAAACACCTCCGAGTGTACCTTATACCCGAGGACATCCAATCTCCTTTAACCGGTGTTTCAACAATTCAAAGTCGCGACAATTCAAAGACGCATTATAGTTAGGGTTAGGTTAAGGTTAAGGTTAGGGCAAGGATTAGGGTTAGGGTTTGATACTGACTTTGAATATCCAAAATTTCCGACTTTAAATTGTCGCGACTTTGAATTGTCGTAGAACCCCTTTAACCTCCTCTGAATTACCAACATTGTGGGTAACTAAATAAATACTCTTGATCAAAAATCGTAGGGACAGTGGGTACACATTAGCACCTACATGACGTCTCAGTACAAAAGCTTTGAGATCTTACACACATTTTAATTGGCAACTGAGAAAAATAAGCTTGGTAGTTGTAGCAATTGTGAGTGAAGGACTGGTGCCTAAGTACCCTTTTAAAAATAATAGATTTTTGACGTTATTTTTTAAAATTTTGTTAATCATAAACAATTTTTCAAACTTTTGAGGTGAAATTTTAGTGGAGTCGCTGCATCTTTGTTAGAATAAAAATATGCTTTCTTTTGGAGATTTTATAGCGTTAAGCGGTCATTTATCCCTTATTTAAAATCATAACCTTTTTTTGAAGATGCACTTGTGATGTAAGCTATTAAATATTTTCGGAAAAACCGTTTCTACATTGAGTATAAATGCCTGTTAAAAAATTATATTATTCTTTTTTAGTCAAGTCTGCCCCCTTATGTAGGGATCTTTCAAAGCCCTTTGTGTCTGTGAATACGCTTATTGCATCACGTTAATTGTTAATCAAGCTGAGAAAATGCGCGGATTATTTATAAAATAAATGCTCGGTGTAATGCAAAGAAATTAAATAATGTGGCATTCATAACTGGTAATCTGAGAAATACGGAAATTTGTTCTCCAAAATTGAAAAATTCTTTTCTTTGAAAGTATTTCTTTCCGATTGGAAACAAATGGTTTGCTCGATCCAATCCTTACACAATGGAGCAGCCACATCTATGAAAACTAGTGCTGGGGAGCCACTAAAAAAGTACAAGCTTCGGCTTTAGCATTGGGGCTTTCAAGCATTCATTTATTGTCTCCGGCTTCTCCTCCGAACTTTTTAAACATTCAGTCACTGACTTCGGCACCAGCTACGAAGCTGTAAATCTCTAAAACAGGTTTAGCTTTTGATCCAGCTCCATTAGAATGCCTTATAGTAGTTGCTACAGTAGAACAAAATCGTTTATCCTGCGTTGTAGAGAGGTTTACAACATTTACATAAGCTGCATAAAAAAAAACTTAGAGACCTAAGTTGAGTTTTTGCTATGCTTTTTTTGTGGCTAAATTAGGACTATAAGGATCACAATCACCACGAAATATTAGTAGCTCCAGCTCCAGCTCTGTTAAATTTGACAAATTAGCTCCGGCTCCAGCTACGAATTCTTCAAAATTTCCTGCCTCCGTAGCTCCAACTCGCCAGTTCTATTGATAACTATCCCCATTCCTATTGTTCTAAACTGATTTAACATCGACATTGACCTGGCTTTATCTGACATAATGTCAGAGTTCAAACTAAGAATTGTTATAGAAATAATATGCTGTTTTTTCTTTATGTTCCAGAGAAATCCAAAATCCTTTAGTGAATTTCAGTATTTCCAGCAAAACTATAAGTTAATCAGCTCAACCGCATTTAGTGACAGTAACACATTCTATTTAGAGCAATCATTTTCTGACTTATGGTAAAATTTAAACAAATAAAAGCGGTATTTTATGAGCCTTGCCATTTTCGGACAGCACAAAGCTGCAGGACAATTTTTCTACGCATACTGGTTATACAATCGCAAAAAACTTTTTCTAAAATAAAAAAACATTGTGGAAAAAGCAACAAATACTTTCAAAGGTAATCGGGTCATTCCCTACTTACAATTAAAATTTCAAAAACTAAAGTGTATCAGCCAGTTGATACAATATAGTTCGCTTTGAAATAAAGATTTGACCTTTCTTTTATGGCCACTGACACGGAAAAAAACTGTAGTAAGGTTGTCCTTTTAAAAGTATTTGACATTTGAACTACCTTTTTATACGGTTTACTAGATACGTTTCAAGTTACGTTGTATTGAATGAAACTATAGCTCAACGGTATTTCAGTTATGCAGTTCATTAGATGTAGCGCTCTGCTGAAGTCTTGACTAGGTTGATTTCACAGAAGATCATGATATGCCTGGAAGGTAGAAAATGTACTTAGTTCGTTTTTTTTTTATTGAAAGTTATATCCATGCTCGATAAAATAGCAACTGTGAAACGAATAGCGTTTTTTTCATTGAATTCGCAGCAACACGTGTATTAAGTAAGAAAGACGCGACTGATCACCAACGGTTTGAAGTTGATATAGTTGTGGTGGCTGCAGTTAAAGTCAAACCACTGAAGCGATTTTGAATAATATGGGTATAATGAGACAAGGTTAGGTAGAAGTAGTTTTAAAAAGTTGCGTGCTTTTAGTGTGTCTCGTGTGTCGTTCTCGTTTGAGGCAAACGATAATTTTCTCTTGTTGGGGATATAAAAAGTTTTGAAAATCAAGTATTCCTTCTTTTCTTTTCTTGGCCTTGTCATCAAAACAGCGGTCAACATTTACATGCGCAATTTTTTGCTACTTCGTGAACGAAAGTCGAACTCGCATTTTCAGTGGAGATATTGTAATCACTTTTTTTCTTCTGTTTTGTTTGTTTTTTATCTGTAGTAAATATTATCTCCACATGCAGTTTGCATCTTGCTGAACTATTTTGTTAATCTGACCTGATTTTGCAAAAAGCAGCCAAATTTAAACTTGAGTAGAACAGCTGCAGGTTAGGGGTTGGCAACCTGCGGCTGCGGAGTCACATGCGGCTCTTTTGTTCTTAAACTGCGAATCTGCGTGGCTTGGAGACATCTAAATTATGTCACAGCGGTTTCCAATGTGAGCCCCGCGAGATTTTCTCGGGAGCGTCAAGTAAATCAAAGCCGAGTTATTGTATTTAATTAATTACCAAAACAAGGTCATTAATTTTACAAAGGTTAAATTCATCATCAAAAAACTAACTGAGCCACGAGTTTATGAAAAGCTTACTGTTTCACGTAGTCGATTTCCAAAAAAAATTTTAAAATGATGCAGTACTAAGAAATAATCTGAACCACGAGTTTGGAAAGAACTAAAAATTTCAAAAAGTTGATCTTCAAAAGAAAAGGTCTTCGCTTTCCAACTAAGTGAACTATGGATTTGATTACGTGTGCCGCCAGTATTTATAAGTTTTGAAAACTCTCCAAAAGAAAAAACCGGGATCATCGCTGTAAAGGCATGTATACCAAAAAGCAGAAGGGGACATAAATTTCAAAAATCACTTTCGAAAAGCTGATCTCTAGAAAAACTTTGCAATGGTTTTTTTGAGGCAGCAATTGGAAAATATTGACTTGCAAAAAGTTTTAAAAAATTATAAGTCCTCCACAATTACTTTCAAGAAAATGATTTACAAAAATAGGTCTTCAAATATTTGCTGCTTCTTTGCTCTCTGTCTCGTGGATACCGCATCCAATGGCTTTTCAGGCTTTGATACTTCATTACCCTTCATACTTACATAACCTGGCTTTGTGCTGTGGAGAAGTAAAATGTTTAACTCCCTAAAACGCCAATGTATTGGATTAAGAGGAACAGAATATAATTATTACATTATCAATTTTAATATAGCTTTGAAAAAAGCTGTTTGAGCCAAAAGCTTTTCTTGGCGCTCTCATCAGTGGCGGTATCGCGTCAAAAGGGAAGATCTAGGGTGAATAAGTGTTTCTGTCTGCATAACACCGGGCGTCGGGTCTTGATATAAGCAGCCTCTAAAAGATTGAGATGGAAAGAGCTGCGCGCTACGGCAAGGATTGAAAACCGCTTATCATCATAGTTTAATGCGCATCGATCATTATCTAAAAGATGCTGACCAATGGCGGAGTCACAGTCCGGTTTGGTGTCGGTTCGTTTGCACGATCTGTGTGGTTGAGTTCGTTTACACGATCTGTGTTACGAACCGACACCAAACCGGACTGTGACTCCGCCATTGGTCAGCATCTTTTAGATAATGATCGATGCGCATTAAACTATGATGACAAGCGGTTTTCAATCCTCGCCGCAGCGCGCAGCTCTTTCCATCTTAATCTTTTAGAGGCTGCTTATATCAAGACCCGACGCCCGGTGTTATGCAGACAGAAAGAGTTTGTTTACACTCTCAAACTCTTTCGATAATCGTAGCATTTGGCCTCCTGCTGCGCCTTCTCTAACTTTCGCAATTGCGAAATCTTTCTTTGGCGCGCTTTGCAATACTAGCGCTATCATTGGCTTGTCTTGATTGCTTAACGTCCAAATTATTCACATAAAACACTTATTCACTCTAGATCTTCCCTTTTGACGCGATACCGCCACTGATGAGAGCGTCACGAAAAGCTTATGGCTCAAACAGCTTTTTTCAAAGCTATATTAAAATTCTGTATCATCAACAAGATTATCAATTTCTTAAAAAGTAAGGCCAATTTGGCAAGGCTAATGCTATTTTCTGATTCAGCGCCCTAGAACTACTCTAAAACCGCTGGAACCCATCTTCAATTAGAAAATGAATTTTTGTTGGGCTGGGCAACGCAATCAACAAAAAAATTTAAAATAAAAGAGAAAATCAGTCGGATATTTTCTAAAAAAAATTAACACTTCACACAAACGGTTGGAATTTAGCGAAAAAAAGCTCGTTGCTGCCACTTCCTGCATCTTCTAAAAAATAGCCGCTGCTAAGATTATCGCAAGCGAAAAGTTGATTCCGTCTGATCGCACCTTTATATTTTGTCGGCGCAAACGTACAACATTGCTTTGGAGTGAGTGTTGGCGGTAAGTTGGCGGTTGTTTTTTTTCACGCAAACAACCGCGCTCCAACGCTTGTTAAATTAAGATCAATATACTTTACTTATCATCATATGATGACAGATGCTTTATCATAATTGTCTTTGTTAGTAGCATCAAAGTTAGAAAGATGCAAAGCAAAATTTGTCCATCTATCTAATTGTAGAACTTTCTTCATGAGTTCTTCGTAGCAGAAGACAAGGAAACTCCCAAAATAAATGCTTTGTAAACAAATCAAATGCATTTTACTTTTTTTTGTTTAAGTGTTGACGACACAGTTAATACATTTACAAAAACAAATCAAATCCATTAGCTAAAAAGCTAACGTATTTCATTTAACGAAATGAAAGCATGTTTTTTGTATTCAAAATCTTGCTTTTGTCTCACACCGGTGGCGGATCCAGGAGGATGAAAAAAATGCATTTCTACACCAGCCTTTCTGGGCCCCACCTTTGTATATCTATTCCAAGATCCCAAACTGTTCATAGCACCGAATCTGTTTTGGAAACGGTCAAAAATATTTAAACTTCAATATCACCAACTTTACTTCAGATGCTTGGTGACGTGTTCCTTAAAGTCCAAGTTAGAAAATCATCAATAATTTATTGACGACTGCGCTGCTTTCTTCTGGTCTCTTCTGCATTGGTTGAGAAAAAAAATTGCATTCTCTTTTCAAATCGAATAAGATCTCCTATAAATTTACATTCTGTTTAGGAAAAAAATTTGACCTTCGAGAAAAAAATGAAAGGGTATAAAGTGGGTTCAAGATGCAAATCTAACTCAAAAATTAGGCGAATTCTATCTTCTCGTTTCAAGATTTTTTGTGTAGGTTATCTATTTGAAAGCAATTGGTTTGCCCAGTTTGGTCAATCATAATAAAATTTTTATACTACAATTTGTGATTAATTGCGAAAAAGAGGACACTTGGGCATTTTTTGTGTCCTCAAAAGACAATTATATTTTGCCAATGAGTGCATATCCTCTAGAAAAAGAATGTGTACTAATCTAATTTTAAATTTCATAAATATTTGTAGTTTGCTTGTTGTTCACATGTATTTATTGCATTGTTATAGATTTGGTTCTAACATTTTCTGCAATGATTAATTTACCAAAAATTTGTTTTTTGAACAATTGAAGTTCTGTCCAAAATATGATCAAAGCAAGGTAGCTATTTGTCGGTCAATCAAACTCAACTACTTGAGGTAAGCATTGTTAAAAAATGAGTTAGATTGTTTTGCTGTACAATTCCTCACTAATTTTGCAACCTACCACTAACAATAGTTGGGGAAAAGTTGCCTCATACGTGAGAAGCGTTACTACAATCGCAGCTTAAATAACAAAATTGTTTGAAGTTGTTTAGTTTCGATTTTGCAATTCTACAACTACGTTGATTTGAGATTTATAAGTTACGTTTTTTCTCAACCTCACCGTGTATGTTGATCTGGCAAGTCACTATGACACGTTTATCTGCCAGAAACGGAGAAAGTGTAGAACTACATATACGAGCACCATTTGATGCTCAATCTGTCAGTTTTGCTAAGTTGTAAAGATAATCTACACAAAGAAAGATGTTTTCCAGGGAGCGGTAATGACCCGCCCCAAAATCCGAAAAATTTCGCTTGTTTGTGGATTTGTTTCATCTCGTCACGTGACCATCATTTAAAAAAATTTTTTTACTCAGTTAATAATAATTGATCAAATATTAAGTTGGCATCCAGTTGACAAGAATAAACAAAATTCTGTAAAAAAGTTTTTTTACTACGTACTACTTTAAACACAGTCGGTAAATAGAGTGCAGAATGTGTCTAAGTGATTTCCTATATGTAAATAGGGAATGGATGTTTTCGACATCGACGACGACCATCAATCAACTTCACTGCAATGTGGGCCTAATTCAGATTCAAAATTTCCAAAAGTGCTTAATGCTGTCAGTGATCCAACTATATTCGGTGAGTAGAGAAGAAACCTAACTAGGTTAGTAATTAGCCGATTATTTAGGGATGACTTTTATGCCCTAAATTTTTGAATGAACGCTTGACATCAAATGGCATCAAACTTTGATTTTATTTTGAATTATGTGACGTAATCAGCAGAAGCGTGTCCAAAACAATGTGAGGCTTTAAGAATGTTGAGTACCCCTTATAGTGACGCTACTGTTACTGGCACACTCCAAACTAAAACCAGTTTATTTTTACCGTCAACAATCGTTTGCTTGTTAAGCTTGAAAAAAAAGCGGAACATTTAGCCTGCCGTTTCTCCATTTGCTCCACATTTGCTTGCTGCTTCTGCTGAAGAACCCCAAGAGAAATGGATTTGGATATGAGGGCTGCAAGGGCGTAGTTACAATAAAAATAGAGAGGGTAAATCTTTGATATTTTAAAATAAAATTTTCGATCCAAATTAAGTCATCACGTTTGACCTGCTTTGGATTTTCAGGAACAGTGGGCCAAATGTTTCAACTTAAGTTGCATGAAATGGTTTTGATTGCAAATTGTAATTGATTTTATACTACTATTTCGGGTAAATATTCCATGATGAAGAAAAATTAAGAAAAGCTGACAAAATTGTAAATTTATGAAAAAGCAAAAAAATTATATCTTTTTTTAAAAATTGTTTTGTCTTTTTTCTTGAAAATACTTTATTATCAGGGTCAAGTCCAACAAACTTGAAAAAGTGCCATGGCTCATTTTGCTTCGATTGGCTGCACTTAGAGAAAGTTTTAAAGAGTCAGATACCAGCACAGAAACGTTTTTAACCAAATTCATTAAAGCCGGCTTTTACGAAGAATTGAAAGCAGATCGAAAGTTGATCTTGAAGGGTTCGCAAGAACATGAATTGGCAAAAATAAGAGCTGGCATAAAAGATATCTGGAGAAGAGAGTGTTTTGGAGTAATGATAAAGGAGAGTGGGGAGATACAATCACAGAGAAAAAGAAAATTTGAAGAAATGCCAAGGTCAAAAAAACTTCTTTTTTGTGCAGGACCAAAACTCCTCTTAAATCCAAAAAGAGGTGGCAGCAATTTAAATTCTGCAGAATAATAATTCAAGAGGAGGGTGTAACATAAAAGAAAAGAATTTCAATTTAGCGTTTTAAAGTAAGAAACGATGTGGAAGCGCATAAAAAAATGAGAACGAGGCGTAATTTTGATAGGAGATAGTGGAAATGATTATAATAAGCATTAAGCGAAAAAAAGGAAATCGAGAGTTCAGTAAAGGAGAAGTCCTGTTGGACAAAACCAACGATTTTAGAACCAGCGTGCGAGTTATCGGAGAACATTGCAAGACTGGAGAAACTGCAATCGGATCGAAGCAGCGACTATACAGCACTCCAAAAAGAGGAAGAGGTATTCCAATTAGATTTCTAATTCCAGATCAGGAAAGACAGAAATAGATTGTTGTAACTTTATATCTCTAGCGCGAAGGCGATTTGTTTTCAAAAAAATTTGAGTGAGTCAGGAGAAGGAGGTGAAGCAGGGGCATTGAAGTGAGCAGGCAAAGAAAGGAGAAGGGTCATGGAAATGCCTCCGAATAGCCTGTCCTGGGCAAAGCAGATGTGAGTTAGTTGGTTGTTAGGCGCGAGTTATAGGAAAGAGGTTTCATGAGAAGAGTTGGGTTGGCTGAGTAGCCCACAATGGTAGGTACATTGGACCCCGAAGCATAAATACTCCAAATGTGTGGAGTGAGTAGGTAGTTGAACTGCAAAGAAAATAGAAAGGTATACCAAGAATATATCCATGTGAAGCCAATAGCGTATTGTTCTGACTTGTCCCTGCAAGTGCAAGCAGGACAAGTAAACTAAAAATACACTCAAATAAACCATTTAGTTCATCAGAAAATTGGCGAGAAGAAGGCGATAAGCAGCAAGAGAAAAGGAAAAAGCATTGAAATGAGGCATGTAACATGGCAAGAGAAAAAAACGTCGGCGAGAACATTACCACAAAAATTTGATATTTGGGATAGTTCTGGGCGTTGTGGAAACTAACAATAACTTCGATCAAACTTTAAGAAGTCAGGAGTACATCATGGTCATGAAGGGTAGTTGATTGGTGCAGTTATATTTAGCTCAGTTTCTAATCTCAATAATTAAAAATGCAATTTAGTCAGCGTTCAAAATTTTTATACCAAATTACCCAGTTCTGCCAGCGTCGCCAGCGCAGCCCACATCAGTAATGTTGAGGTTAAGGATATTGGTTTAATTTTCCAATCCGGATTTGCTTAATGAATAGTTGTGAAAGCAGTAATGAACTCTTTCGGTCCCGTCCGCCATTTTGTAAAACTGGCGTGCGCGTAAAAAGAGCGTCCATCAAAAATTTTTTTGCCGGCATATTTACCGTCGCGTGAGCGAAGCACACAACAAAATTCAAAAAATTTAATTACAAACCACAAACAGAATGTTAGAATGGTTTATATATAAACGTTTTTGCTTAAACGAGATTTACGCAAACAATTGCTCGCATGTCCGCCATTTCTGTTATTGCCGGTATATATACCGTAGCGGGAGCGAACGCATAAAGATCGCTTGCCGGTAATCATACCGGCGCGGGATCGAAAGAGTGAAAAGTTTATGCCTTTTTGGCATAGACAAACTCAGTTCCGAGACAAAACTAACATTATACAAGTGGCCAGCGATGCACTTAGCAAACTGCAGACAGTGACACTGTATCGACTTATCAGGTCTTTTCAGTGCAGTTGGTGATTGACAAGAAGCTAGAGGCTAGAAAACTAACGTTCTTTCAAAAAAGGATCAATTAAAAAGCATTATGGGATATTGCGCCTGGCGGATACATGTTTCTCAAATTTATGGAGTCCCTGGCAACGTTTAATTAGCTCTGTTTTTACCGTAGGCATCCTAAAACTTAACAAACTTTTATTTTTATATTCGGAAGAGCGCTAAGGTCATTGATGAGTATTTTCACAATGAAGCTATTAAATATTAAGCGCACTGCTTACGACATTTTCGTGACTGTACGCAATTTTGTATGAGAGAACGCTTCTGGCTGCAGTATATTACTTCGTCTTGGAAAGAACGTAGCCAGGCAAAGAGCAACCTAACCCAAAATGAAGCACTCGCAGTTAAGTTGTTGCAATTGCTGGGCTCCTATCATTAATTCGAAGATTAAAAATATTGGATCAGACGGCGATGCCGGCTTTACTCTCTTCACCAAATTGATGGTGATGAGAACAGTTATAAAAAGCTAATGTGTTGCTGACACAGCCAATTCTGGTGACCGAATCAGATCGATTAAAAATAAACATTATAAAGGATTGCTCACACCCGCTATATTTCTCCCAAAGCTTCTGGATTCCCTGGCTACTTCTTGCTTGGCATGTTTCCAGCATAGGTGTAGCCTACTTAAAAACTGAATTTGCTCGCCATTGAAATATTCAACGATGTCAAAAACGTTTATGCGTTTGGATAAAGTGCAAGGAATCATAGTAATTTAAGTTTGAGGCAGGACGCCTAGAAGACTGGTGTGAATTTTCGGGAATAAACTATCAAATATTAGGACCCCTACTTACGACTTTTCCTGGTTGCATGCCTACGTGTACCACTCAAAGCCTGTGACTGCACGCATGATGCTAGGTCCTGGTAAAAACGCAGCTTGGGAAAAAGAAAAGTAACTGAAGTGATGCACTTACAGTCACGTTATTACACTTGCAGCCTCCCGTTAGTGACGTCACAGTTAGGAATATGGGCAGCGATGAGAAGAGTAACGAAAAGTTAATGTTTTCTGGACGTCGCCAATTCTTTTTCCAAAATTAAAAGTGCCTTCTAAATGAGAATTACGTAAAAAAACATGAGGTGTGGTAACACATTGCCGGTATATTTCTCACGAAGTTTTTAAAGTTCACAGCAACGTGTTATTTACCCCGTTATTAGCACGTACTTTGCAAGTGAACTTGCTTACAATTGAAAAAGGCAATCATTTCACAAACTTTCGTTTGTTTATTTCACCGCTTGTAAGGAAGCACGAATGTAAAGTGGCGGGGGAGGGGTCGCCAAAGTGGCCGTTATGTAATTTGTAAAATAAGCTCTTGAATATCTGGCATGTTACTGACGACTTTTTGCAATGTATGCTTAATCGCATGACCTAGAAGATTTCTGGCTGCGCGTGTATAGCTATGTCCTGACATAATCGCAGTTATGCGGAAAGTGCAAACTAACCCAAAGTCAAGCACTTACAGTTAAGTTAGCACAATAGGTTAGGTTAGGGCTTAAGAGTAAAATTAATTGACCAGATTTTTGTGGTAAAGATACGGATAACTGATGTGATTCCTATCAAATTTGACGTAAAAAATTGTGAATTCGTTTAACTTTGCTACATTTCATCAATACGAGTTAAGGGTTAAAATCAGTCTGGCTAGCGAAACAACTATACAAAAGTATTGGGCAATAACTTATCATCGCGCTACCAAAAAATAGGTTTTTTGACCTACTGCTATGCTTGTATTGTAATCTATGTATCTTCTCTTACAAGTTGCTTATAAGTCATTCGCTTTTGAAAGGACAGTCAATAACAGCTATAGACGTAGGTGCTTATTTTTACGTGTTTTTCACTTTAATTGTACTACATACATCACAGAGTAAGTTGTGAAACGTTCAAGAAAAATGTACTTTGGAATACTTAAAATGGTTTCATAAAAATTATGTTTTGGCATTGTCAATTAAGCTTAAATTGTTGTAGAATTTATTTTAATGAATGCATCTTGCTAATATCTCCCAAAAAATCAAGCGTTAACTGTTACGAAGGCTTAGACCCGAAAATGATCAAAATTTTGCATGTTAGTATGTAGTGGGCTTGCTTTCATTCGAGCGAAAAGTGGTCTTCCTCTGTCAAGAAATGCAAACTAAAAGAAATTCTGTTTGATTAGGACGTGGTGATGGCGCCAGGAACTCCCTTATCCCTTTAAAGATCATAAGGTTTTAATTCATAAAATTTTAAACCATTTCTTAATTGTTTGGTAACAACAAAATTACAATAAATTTCAGAAAAATGGTTATTTTGTCATAATGATATAACAACTAACAATAATGTAACATATGTGTTACATTATCCCTCAAAAGGTTATGACATCCACCCGGGTGAGGTGATCAATAGTGTCCAGTTTGATGTCTGTACGCCAAGTAGTTTAAAAAAAGTTAAAGCGTACGTACAGAACTCTGCTCTACATATTAGGCCAGTGGTCCCCAAACTTTTCAAGAAGCGTCCCCAATTTAAAAAAATTAGGTATGGCAAGTACTCGCGACCCTAAAGTTTGTGCAGACTGTTTGCATAAAAATATTTTTAATAGCTGTAAAAACTTGTTCCAGCAATTTAATATTAACACTAGTGTTAAGAATGCGCCTGCCTAGTGTCCACAAATTTCTGAAACCGTGGCGTGATTTTGCTTAAACTCAAGCGCAAGTCTGTTCCACATGTAATCGATTTCGGTGCTTAGTTTTTAACACAATCATTGCACTAGATGTTGCTTTGCAGAGCCAGGTAATCGCAAATGGAATCGGTTATTGAATCATTTATACCGACACAGCCGGATAACTTGAATGCATTGAAACCTAAAAGTTAATATTCGCTGATATTTTTGGGTGTTTTTCTTTAAACAAATTGAAAAAAAATTTGGCTCGCAGGTTCATCCGTCATTTCTGTATATTCTTCCACAACACGGAGCGGTAGTTCTAGCAAATTAGTAACGGCAAAAAGATCTATTATCCAGTCTTGTTTAATGGTTGGTGGTAGGACATTACCATAATAATGCTCTTTTTTATGCTCAGCTTCTTTAGGTGTCCGATTATGGCGTCGTTTATATTCAATCTTTTTCTGGCAATATATTTTTCTACAGAGTGCCCCACAAAAAACCCCTAAATTAGAAACTTTAAACTGTATTATTTAAACCATGTTATTTTTTAATGATATTTAAAAACGAATCAAACTAACAACTTTATTGTGTAATTAACAAACTGTTAGCTAATAACAAGTTACAGATACCGCTCAAAATGCTGTCCATTAACTGCAGAACAGCGACGTAAGCGATCCATCCAGTTCTGAGTTGCTCGACGAATGACATCAAGAGACATGTTGTTCCATGCGTCCATCAACACATGTTTCAATGACTCAGTATCAGTGATTCCTCTTCTTTGTCTCTGAACCTCCTGTAAGAGTACACTCCAAATGCAATAGTCCATTACATTGAGGTCAGGGCTCTTGGATGGCCATTGCTGTGGTATGATGAAATCTGGAGTGTTAACACGGAACCAGGCGACAGTGTCATTGGCAGTGTGTGGCTTTGCACCATCTTGCTGCCACGTCCAGGGTTCTCCCTGCATTACTTGGTCAATATCTTCAAACATCTGCGGGCACATGTCCTCTCTGTAAACAACTTGATTTACAGTTTTTTTCTTTCTCCGACTCGGTGCACACCTTCCTGCCCAGCAGCATCTCCTTCAATAAAATAGAGGTCTGTTTTGCCGTGCCAGGAAACAGCACCATAGCACATGATAGATGGTTGCTGCTTGTCTATCTCTACCAACAAATCTTCATCAGGAATATCAGTTTTGACATCCACTGCATGATATATGCGTTCATTTTGCCTATTGAGTAGTGCAGACAAGCAGAATGTTGATTCATCTGAGAACCACACTTGTTTCCACTTTTCGCCTTTACCGAAGCGCTGAAGCATGGCATCACACTTTGTCTTTCGAGTTTGCCGGTGTGCTTCAGTTAAAACATGACATTTAATACGTCGAAAACACTTTAAATTTGATTTTTTTTAATATTTAATACTTTCATAAATTTTTTTTAATATTTAACATTTAATACTTTCATAACAGTATAACCATTATCACAAACTTAGGGGTTTTTTGTGGGGCACCCTGTAATTCAGGAAGCATACTAAATTCATCTCTATCTACATAAGTTTGCCCCAGGATAAGTTTTTATAGCAAGCGGTAATTTTGGCAGCGTGATCAATATCAGTAAACCAAGTGCGCTGCGTAGATTGATTCAGAGAATTTAGTGAGTTACATATGTCGGCCAGGTATGCAACATTTGCGATAAATCTTTCCTGGCTAAACTTTTCAGACATTTTATAACACAATTTACTGTAACATGCAGTTCCTCAGATAAACTTTTTGCTACAAGTGCTTGTCTATGGAGAAAACAACGCGTTCCTTGACGTTTATTGCTTTATCTTTGACTAGTTTTACTGCTCCCGAATTTATGCAGTGCTTGCTGCTGCACCGTTGGTACAAATTCCGGCACATTTATCCTAAGATATGGGATTATCGTTAAAGAATCCATCAATAATTTTAAAGATGTTTTCACCTCTAGTGTGCAACTGCAGGGCTTTGCAAAACAGAAGCTTTTTAATACTCTTCCACATTGCTGATATATCGAATAAATAGAGATAGCTGTAATAGGCCTGCAATATCTGGGGATTCATTCAGTTGAATTGCATAAAATGAAGAAGTATTCATATGACTAACAATCTGTTGAAGAACGTCATGAGACAAGTCTAAAATCCTTCGTTTTACTGTGGCGGCAAATAGTGAGACTGAATCTAATTTTTTTCTTTCATTTTCTCCAATCATTACTTTTACCACGTCCTTCATTATTGGTATTAATAACTTTTCGCCAATGGAATAGGATTGTTTTGTTTCGCAATTTGATAGGATGCGACATACGAAGAATAAACTGCACATTTATTGGCTCCTGTAAATGTCATAACTAGGGCCATTTTTTGACCTAAAAAATATGTTTTTGACTTTATTTTGACCTAACCTCTTCGCCTATAACACTAGGTGACATTTTGCAACATTATTATTTTTTTAAACAATTAGATGTGTTTACCTAATTTGACTACACTGATTCCGAATTTGAAATCAGAATTCACCCATCCCGTCACACATTTTTGCAAAATTGAGTTCAAATTTTACTTAAAAATGCGTTTAATAAACCAAACAAGCACACATTTTTGTTCATTTGCTCAATAAAATTATTTTCAAGCTAAATTGTTTTTTTCTTTGTTTGTGCGAGGCTTGAGTTTTCTTCTTTTGGCTTTTCTTGCAACCTCACTACTCCTACAATCGCATTTCTGGCACCAACAGTAGTCCGCCATCATGGATACATCCCATCACCCTTAATACTGGGTTTGCATAATTTTGATGCTTTGGTAAAAGCGTTACCCATATTCTTCCCCCATATCACCCAAGTTTTGTGGGAAATAGTCCGAGTGTGCATGCAAAAAATGAACTTTCAAACTCGTGCGACATCCAAGCGCTTCAAAACAAGCCAACATGTTTCTTACAATGTTGTGGTAGTCAGAATTTGTAGTGTTGCCAAGAAACTTTGATACTACTTCAGCAAAGGAAAGCCATGTTTTTTCCACATTCGTGATGGTAGATAGAAATTCCAGGTCTTTGGTAAGTTTTCTAATTTGAGGTCCAACAAATACATCCTCTTTAACCTTCTCAGCATTTACAGTAAATTAGGTAACTTTTCTCGATTGTATTTAAAACAGGCGTTTTCTTTACTGAGAGCTTTTACAAACTGTTTCATGAGGCCCAGTTTAATATGTAGTGTTGGAAGTATCACATTGGATCTGCCAACAAGAGCAGGATGTAAAATATTTCTATAATCTGGTGTAAAGGACTCTCTCAATGGCCGGTCATGTTCAATCCAATGATTACTCCTGTCCCTGCTGTCTCATTTGCATATAAAACAAGGGTATTTTGTAAATCCAGACTGTTGACACAGTAGCATATTTAGGACCTTAAAATCAACACACATTTTCCACGTGTGAGTGCCAGTCATATTGTGACTTCGACAACAAAATTTTCCTAAGACTCTTTTATGCAAGTCAAATAAGCAAAAGGGATAGAAGCAAACTGATTTCTATTGCGCAATAAAACAGCTTTCAAGCTTGATTTTGATGCATCAATAAAAAGGCACCAGTCACTGGGGTTATAAACGGTTTCCAATTTCTCTATAAGATCTTGAATATCTACACAACAGAATAAAGAGTGTTCCATGGCAAAGAAGCAAATATATTTTTTCTCTCACAATGTTTATACCAAACAAAAGTGGTATCAGTGCAAAGCACACGTTTTGCTTTCAATCTGGAGCCCAGAATAAGAGCAGAAGCTTTAGTCAAATTCAAATCTCTGACAAGGTTATTTAGCTCGGCTTGATTAAATGGCTTTGGCTGCTAATCATCTTATCATACTCTGAACATTCCGCCAACTGGCTATCAGACAAAGAATCCTCACTGACAGAATCTTCAACTGTTTCCAAATTTCTTGGAAGCAGTGGAATTGGTGCACCTGACCCATAAAAATAGTCGTATGGCACAAGGCAAGTTATAATATTGAATTTTTATGCTTATTTTTAATATTGAATCCGGCAACAACACATGAGCAAAAGTAACATTTTTTGCCATGTCCATTGGAACCACTCGAACACCAAATGGTAAAGGCTTTTGCTTTCCAATGCTCAACTGCCTCAACGATGACGCACAATTATAACAAACTTTGTGCGGGACTCATGCTTTGTCTTAGTCCCCTAACTTAACAACAAAATAAGCATAATAGACATTTTTAACAAAGGTGTTACATTCTGCCATTGAACTGATGGAACAAAGCTTCCGCATATGTATCAAAATATATCTGGGCCATCGATGCAGCCTCTTTGCTTGGATGACATTTTGGGCTCTAAAATTCAAGCAACAGCCAAAGCAAAAGTAATTACAAGACTAGTTCAGTCGTTTTAAAGTAAAACCCTAGAGTGATGCCTCAATGTAATGATTATGACATCACAATGAGGTGTAACAACTACGAAAACAACAACAATGACGCAACAATGATAGATATTTCTTGCAACAGGCTGTTATCACTAGTGTGCTGCAAAAAATTTAAATTGCAGACTATTAAAAATCCTGACGTGATAGAAAAAAAGGATCTTCAGATTCGTAATCAGCATATGCAAATTGTCTTAGAAGCAACCATTTTAGCCAGAAAATAAAAATCATGTCGACCAGTGCTATTTATGTCTTGTTGCACTTTTTTGGTTGAAAATGTTGTATAATCCGCAATTTACATAAGCTTTTAAAGAAGATGGTAGCCTACTTTAAACATTTTCTCAATCACTCAGTCTAGAACCTAATGCAACAAAGCGATGCATGACGTCAAAACCTAGGATAACGAGCCATTGTGTGTACCGGTATCAATTAGTGTGTAATACAAAAAATGCATTGTTATCGCAACTGTACTGTACATTAACAGTCTGTCTATGATGTTTTTAACGAAAGCCACTCAGTATAATTACCAGGGCTTTTTATTGTAATACAGCATCATATGTTTTTTTACGTTCTTAACATCAAAATTTCTGTCTTTTCTCAGTAATTTACTGAGCATAGAAAACGATCTCTCAACAGCAACAGAGGTTGGCTGGGCTTTTCGCAATAGTGCGTAGCTTGTTGGGTCAATTGTCAAGTTGGTACAGTTTATTATTGTTTTTAAATCAGAGTTGGATAGTCGTTTTTTAATGTAATTTTTAATTGCGCACGGATCATCATCGAATTGCATATTGTTCAGCAGTCCGTATGCTTCGGTTATCGTGCAGGCACTTCCTTCTAAGAACTCTACGTTGGCTGCTAGAGTCCGGTATTGATTTATTTTAACCAAGTCTGGCACCAAATCTTCCACATTGATAGCGTCTTATGCTCTGCTGACTAAGAGGCCTGCACTTGTCCAATTGTTGACAAGGGTACGAACAGATGGAAGGTTCTCACTGTAATATAATGCAGCTCTAAGCCAAGTTGCCCATCTTGTAATTACGGGGTCAGGAGGAGATGGCAGACCAACATCATAAAAACCTTTGTTGCGATCTTTGTTTTTGATTGTTGCTGCCTTGATCGTTGCTATTATTGCATCAATATTTTTAAAATGAGCACGCACACGCATAGCGCAGTCATGTAGTAAGTGCGCAACGCAGGTGACATGCATCAAAGAAGGATATAATTCCTTTAACCCCTCCGCGTCGCTTATCATCATATGATGATGGCGAAGAGAACGCCGCTCATCCTCATATGATGATTTGCCGGCTACGGCGAAATGCGTGTATTTAAAGCTCGCTTGGGAGAGATCTTCCTTTCCTTTTTAAGCGAGCTTTAAATACACGCATTTTGCCGTAGCCGGCAAATCATCATATGAGGATGAGCGGCGTTCTCTTCGCCATCATCATATGATGATAAGCGACGCGGAGGGGTTAATGTCTTTCCAGCCAAAGACATGTACCGAGCAGCATCAGTCAAGAACAATAAAAAATGCTCGCGTTTTATTTCAAGTTGTCGCAATATGTCATCCACAGTGTGCAGAATAATACTGCTATTAACATTGCTACCGCTGTCAAGTGGATGGCAATCAACGAGGAATGTCTGATTTGGGGCATCTAAGCTGCCCACAAGCACACCAATATACTTTTGTTTAGCAATCTCTGCTTCATCCACAATTTAAAAAATTTTTTTGTCACGAAGTAATTCTTGAATTTGTTTTTCTTTTTGGGATGCTAATTAAGCAACACAAACCCGGGCTGCAGTCTCCGAAGGCAATACTTTTCCCATTGTAGCAAATAGAGACTTTAAAGAACGATGGTTCAGTTTATGAAGTGGGATATCTGCAGCTAAGAATGAAGAGACAACCTGTTCCTTGAAGTTTACTTGATCGAGTTGTAAAAAGGTTTGCTTACTTTGGGATTTGCTCTTCGTCTCCAATTTTCTTTGGTGTTGCTTACTTTTTCGGTGGCTTTCCACAAAAAACTTTGTGTCGCATTTGACTAGCACGTCGCAAAGGTTGCATCGCAAGTCGCGGGCAGGAGTTGCCGAAAACTCATCCGGATATTCCTGGCAAATTTGCCTAACTTTCGCTGTAGAAGATTTGGCTTGTTTAGGCATTTTTTGCTTTGCAAGCTACGATTTAAAAAGACCACGTGTAAAGAGCGCAAAGGTTTTATAGGAATAGATTAGTTGTCTAACAATTATGTGTTTATGCATCAACAATGACGATTTGATGCATAATAAGGGCTATTTATAGTAATGCAAGAGACTAGCGATGCACATAGCAAAACTGCAGACAGTGACACTGTTTCGACCTATCAGGTCTCTTCAGTGCAGTTGGTGACCGACAAGTACTGACAGACCATCCACCAAGTGGATCTAGTATAGATCCCGCAAGTGTGGCGGTCTAAGCTATGCTTTATTAAAAGCCTCTAGCTTCTTGTCGGTCACCAACTGCACTGAAGGGCTATTTCCTTCTCAAATACCGCACGCATTTTTACCATTGCAACTATTTGAGAAGTTTAAAATCAAATAAAACTGCGCGTAAAATTTTAATGGCAGCTCAAAAATTCAAAAAAATATATAAAAAATCTAAATTTGTTCGTTTTTGTAAGGAAATTTTTGATGAAGAGAATTTTGACAAGTTTTGACTTTATGCAAAATTTTGACTTTATTTTGACTTATAAAGTCTACCAAAACAGACTCCTGAACACCTGAAACGAACGTTAGTAGACGTTTGATCACGTAAGAAGGTCCTGAAAAAATTTTGACTTTATTGACTATAGCGGGCCCTAGTCATAACACTTTTCTGTGACGCACAATCGATTGCAATTTACGTTCAAAAAAGTGGACTGGTTTATTGAAGCAGCCTGGGCGATTAGTAGTTAAATGATGTTGTAGTTTATTTTTCTTCATTAATTTTTCAGAAAGAATTTTTGAACAAATGACCCATTTCGGCTTGCCATTTAATTCAGCAAAGCCAAGCTTTAAAAAAGATTCATCATATGATCGTTTGCCTTTGTTTTTAGAAGTCATTTTTATATAATTTAGTCACCGTCGGTCACAAAAATTTAATGTAAACCTGAAATAATCAGATTTTGCACTTAGTTAAAAGAGTAAAAGTATTGTTGAGTAGTATTAACATTTCATACATAAACTGAGACATTACTAAAGGCCTATTTACAATTTTTGTACACAACTACAGTTTTGTTTCAGGCTTACAAACGTATTTTTGGTTTACTTCATTTTTTTTCAGCTCGAATGATTGCACGTAGCTTGCTCAAAATGCTCAGCCAAATGTCCTTGTAGGTTTGAAAATTTTTTCGCTAAGTAGCGATTTGGTTGTCCCTTGCGACTATATGAGCCTGGTATTTTGGCAGTTGACATGATTTTCTCTGGGTACTTTTATGCTTGACCTGTTTTGCTCGTGTTATTTTTGCACAGTGCAGACATTTTGTGGCTTTGGGGTGATACTATCATTTTAAGCTATCACTTTAAGCTCGCTCTAAACCATTTTGTCGTGTAGACTGAAATCAAGGGCAACAAGAAACTGCGACCCACAGTTTGGAGAACACTGTATTAGATTAAAGTTTATCTGACAAAAACCTGCAATTACTAGGTTTTTATTTTTAAAAATTATGTTTCATACATGTTTTAATGGAACTCAAATTTACTAGGATATATTGGTTTTGTTTCAATATACCACAGCACTCATAGCAAATTGATTTTGTATCAGTTGTTTAAATTAGTTAGATGTGATCAACGGTCGATTCTTAGAATTACGAGTTTTTTAAATTTTTAAAAATTGCAATAGAAATATATGTCGCGTTACCATATTTTTATTATTCGATCTATCCAAAACGATAATTGTTCTATATCAGCAAGTTTTGTTTTGCTGCAGGTGATATATCGCGTCCAGGCGAAGTCAAAGCAGAAACTATATATCGGATTGACGGTGATGCAACATTTCACATCAACCAATCTGCTCCAAATAATCAAGCAGGTAAGATTATTAAGTCACTTTGCACAGGAGATTTGTGATGGAAAATGCATTTCTACCAAGCAGTATCAACAAATTTATAGTTTCAAAAATAAGCAAATCATTCACATTGATATCCAGATATAAATATTTGTATAAAGCAATAGATATTTAATAGTTATTTTTGTTATCATAAAATCCTCATACCACAAGCTATAGAACAGCCGATGCTTGATTACTATAAGCATTAATTTGAATATAGGTATTCAGCAGGTCATAAGAACCAAAATTTTGTATATACTGTATATGTTATTAATGTATTCAAGGTGTAAGTCATGAACATACTTTTTTGCAGTTATTGACATGCCAATGTGATCAATGATATTTTATACTCTGTCGACATATTTTTGTGGTTGTCTAAGTAGATGGGGGGTCTAAATGAGGGATGCTTGTCATTTCTTAAATAAATTTGATATGCTTTCTAAAATATATTTCATTCTCAAAATATGATTTTAAAAAATTTTGAAATAAAAATGGCTTCGATATCTTTTGTTTACAGCGTAGCATTTATACTTTCCATAAAAGTTTTGAACAAGTCGATTAACAGAAATATGATGTTGGTATGACTCTTGCACTAATGGTTAGAGCATGTGTTTCTTAACCTAATTTTTGCCTCACTCTACACATTTGCAAAAATAATTGTAAGCTCCATTTTGTGTACAATTTAAGTGGAAACCTTTTAAAGAGAACACGCAGAATAACGAACGCCTCACTAAAATATTTTCTTGTTCACAATAAAAATATCATATTGTCAGCCAGTAGAAAGAGGTCAAGATTTGGGGATTAAACCGTAAGTGCAGTTATATCAGCTTCTCAAGTAGAAAACTTTGTTATTTATAATCAATTATTTGAAAGTGTCTTTTTGACTTAATTGGGCCACACAGACTTTTTTGTACTATACCTTACTTGTAGACTTTTTTCTTAGATTGATTATTTGGAAGCAATTTTTTTTCAATGACCCTGATTTTGCAACTATTTAGTGAGCTCTTATCTTAAAAAATGCTATTAATTGAAAAATGGAGGACATTGGGACATTTTTGGTGTTTTCAGAGGAATATTATTTTGCAAATGGAGAAAAAATCTTCTAAGTAGAAGACATATGGCAGCCCTAGTTGACAATCACTGCTCTACAATCTACATACTTATTTCCGCTTTTTTGCAAACTTAAAGAAAGTGATTCAGTCTTCAACGTATTACTAGCACTACACACTAGATTTTGAAACAGAGTTTTTGCTAAAGTAAGGCAGCGCTTTAAATTCCATTTGATTTTTCTGGCGAATGTGCTTTTGTGGAGATTCGAATTTTATAGCTTTTGCTCCAAAGTCAGGAAACTTACTCACTACACCACGGTGGCTATAATTTTGATCCATGTGTATGTCTTTTTGAAAAAAATTTATGAAGTCAAAGGTTGGTATATTTTTCGTAAAACAAAATAAAATTCACTGGGAAAAGAGGGAAGGCACAGCGAAGGATCAAATGCATGATGCACAATTAAACTTTGAGAAATCTCAAGACTTCTGGCTGTTTAATTAAGTTTACTGTTAAAAAAACTGCTAAGCTGCAGAAACCTAAATTGCCCTTGGTCTATATTTTATTAATTGCTTCTAAAAAAGTGGTTCTCAATCTGTGATACGTGAAACACTAGTGGTTGACAGTTTTTTTGGAGGGTACAGGAGTACATTCTGTTTTTCTTCCCTTTTGCTTTTACCTACCAAGTTTTGTCAACCATTCCTGAAATCCTAGTACAATCTTGTTCAAATTGATTGACTAAATTTGACTCTTCAGTCCATACCCGATGAATCTACTGAGTGTTTGGAAGTATTGTCAGACGTTGGGTGGTAATAAAAAAACAAGTTTCATGATGCGTAAGGATTTTAAAACCTTGTTGGTGGTACAGAATTTAGGATATTAGAACTGGGAGCGTTTGTTCGAAGATAGGACTTCTACAAGAAGAACGTGGAGAGCAAGCGCTACGAATACTGGGGAATATTCATATTCTAAACCATCCTTGTCAACAAACCCAATGATAATTTTTCTCATGAAATCATTGATCACTTCTCGCTGTTCAAGGTTGAGTGGAGACATTACTTTTCATATGTGACATGTTGTGCCTACATCCCTAATCCTTGTCCGTTGATCATGCCGACATTTCTGTTTGAGCTTGCGGAGCACGAAGACCTCATAGATATCCAGGCAGATACAAAACACAAAGACTATTTCTCAAAAAACTTTTGGCTTGGCATGTTCTTCTCGTGCAAAACGCTAACTTCTCACGCTATTCCCGACCTATTAATTACGAGGAAACGAGAGTGAGGATTTCCTGCCATTATTATCATCAAGTCGAAAAACCAAAACTGATTTGTTGCGCCAAAGCATGACTTGCAATGTGCTGTGAGCAAAGGTATGCCCCGGCAAAATATTAACAAATTCAGCCATCGCATCACTTCAAATTGACTCTGACTATTTTAATACGAGCTCATCTTGTGAAAAGAATGATATTGATGAAATGAGTTTTCTGGAACGAGGTGATGTGCAGTGATGGAACGGGACCTTCAAGTGGTATGCGATTTGAAAACGATTGGGAACCAGTGTTCTAGGTTATTTAAACCAAGTTACAATCAAGCTTAAATCATTATTATTTATTAATTTAAACTAAAAGAAAAAGAAACTATAGCAAAACATAATTGAGACCTTGTGTAACATTTATTTCATTTGGCAGCTACAGGTAAAATCCCATTTAACAGAAACAATTTTCTTGTAGTAAAATGCTCTATAGAACATTTATACCTTGGTGAATAAAACACTCTAATTCCAACTCACACGTCTTGGACATTGGCTTAACGTCATATTGATAGATTCCAAATGATCGTACTAACTTCAAGCTACACACTCTCTGCAATTAATTGAAGACACAATGAGGATTTTCAATTTTCTTAGTATGCAAGACCACAATGTAGAGTAGCTTATTACTATTAATTTTTATTATTCTTGATAGAGCAATATCGTAACTGTGCCATGGCGTATCATCATTAGGTTGAGCGCAATAAAGATAAAATATTAGGCACACATCAAAAAGCTAGTTTGTAGTTTAATCTTTCTGATTAATTAAGTATGTAAGCAATGATGGTGTTTAAAGAACTACGCAATCGGGTGTAGATGCCTACATAATAACTTTTTTTTTCAGAACCGGTATCTTTGAAACTAAGCAAGCTGAAAAAAAAATTGAAAGAAACAGCAACAACCATTTGTGGTGAAAACAGCATTTTACCAATGGATCAAAACGTACAAAGAGTAGAATTACAAATATCAAAAAGTGGCAGCAGTGCACAAGAAGAGTCAGATTATCAAAAACATAACAGAGATCCTAAAATGTGGACCAAAAGTCGACGTGGAGACATTGTGCTTGAAGAGTTATTTGAGGAAGCCTATAAAGTTGCCACAAAAAACTCTTACTCATACACTAACAATGAAACTGCCCGAACAAGATATATTACTTTTCATGGAAATTGTGTGGCTGTGTCCGGACAAGCTGGGTCAGGCAAGACAACTCTTACCAAACAGCTAGTAGAAAAAATTTTGGAGGAAACACATTTCAAAGTGGATTTTCTGTTTTATGTTTCTTTAAAAAATGTAAAGTTTGGTGAAAAAATTGGTGTTTTACAATTTTTGCTTACAAATTTGCATTCAAGTTGGGAACACGATGTTGCTACTGATAAAGCGTTATTACAAGAACTTGTTGAGACTAACAAGGTGATGATTATTATCGATGGATTAGATGAAGCCAATATGAACTTGGAAGGATCTTGTCCGACTGCTTCTATATATGACGTTACTACACCAGAAACAATTTTGAAGAATTTGTTAGACGGACATATTATGCCAAACGCCAAAAAGTTAATTACATCTCGACCACGGCAATTATTAGAACTACGTGAAAACTACAGACCAGATTTTATTGTAAATATTTTGGGTCTTAATTTGGACGCACAAAAACAGATATGTCGCGACATTTGTGGATCTAACAGCGACAGAGTTTATGAATATTTGGTTAAACACCCTGAGCTTTCAGCTCAGTGTTTTGTTCCAGTAATATGCATCTTCACAATTTATTCGCTTCACCAACAGCAATCAAATCCCGACAATTCAGTTGCTTTTGCATCGGTGACAAATATTATATTGTATATTCTAGAAAACTTTGCTCGTCTTAGAGTACTAAGAAGTAAAACGTTTGAACTGGACAAGTTGTCTAAGTTAGCTTGGGAAGGATTACGTTTCAAAAAGTATGTATTTAGTGACGATGATTTGCAGCAATTAAAGCTAAAAAAGGAAAACTTGGATACAGTTTTAACTACAGGTACAAATAGAAGCACTAAGTTTCGAATAACGCACTTCGGTAAAATAACTTACTTCTCACATTTGATTCTCCAAGAGTTTTTTTCGGCCGCCTATTTGATTTTATTTGCATCTCTCCAAGAATTTAAAGAGACTCTGAGTTTGGAAAGCGATCAAGCAAACTTGGAAGTGGTTAAAAAGTTTTTATTTGGGTTGTGTAATCCTACTACGTATGATCGCCTACGTGCCCTTCATAATTCTTCAGACAAAAACAAGACTATTCTTGATTTGGAACAGAAAAACAAATTTCTTAAAACATTTTCTTCAAATGTCGTGAAAGGACCGTTCTTAAAAAGAATTCGCTCCAAATTGCCGTTTAGTACCATCCCTTCAGTTGATTTTTCAACTTATCTTTCGGTTTGTGTGTGGATTTATGAAAGCCAACAGTATGATCTAACTGAAGAAGTCGCCAAACTGACCTCGAAGCATTTGTTGATATCTGGCAATATTTTTCCACATGAAGTATCCAGCCTCTGTTATGTTTTACAAGCAAGACTACAACCTTTGATCATAAAATTCGAGCAACCAAAGTTCGTTGGGGATAGCTGTGAACGATTTCTTGAAAAACTTTGCGATATGCAGAACTATATTACAGTAAGTACAAATAGGCTTGTAATAAAACTTTTTCACTTTTGCTTAACACTAGAATTATCAAAATTTTTTATACCTAACATTATCACGGTGCTCTGTAAGCAAGGGTACGGTATGGAATCGTTTTCCGTACTCTGTACCTTTCCGTGCCAACTCTTTTGCTAAATTTTTGTGCGTACGTAACAGCAGCAGATGTGTGCGGAGATAAATATCAGCAGAAGTAAAGAGGCTACGGTAATATTACTCCATCTAGTGAAAACCGGGTAACTCAACCAACCTCCAACCAACTTTTTCATTTAATAGTAAAAACATCAGCTTGATAGTGTACTAATTGAATTTACACTTAACGATTATCACAGCAATGATATTGACAATGTCAACTTATCATCATCATTACAAACAAAAACAGCAACGAACGAACAAATTGTAAAGAAAATTGTTTAAACCTTTGTGAAAGTTAGTTCAATTACACTCCAACAAAAGGTTCAAGTGTTGCGACTCGAAGACAAAGCCGACAACAACCAAACTCCTTTCTGAACATTGTCAAGCACTTAAGGCGATGCCTACTCTACATCTCGCATGGAAACTTGGAGTCACTCTTGGAGCCTCTACCGCAAAGTGTGAAAACTTTTTTTCTGTGCTGAAAACTGTCATGCGAGATTGCAAGCAATCAATAAAGCACGCTCGCAAAGCTCATTTTGTCCAACTGGCGTTTGAAAGCGACTTGACAGAACAAATAAAAACTGATTGGAAAGAAAACGTTTTTTGACATTTCAGTACCTCAAATCGTAGACTGCAGTTATTTTAGTTAAAATCAGTTGATTTACTTTATTTTAAACTTTTCGGTGTTCTTTATGTTACAGTAGTGGTTCCGCACTTGAATGCTTTTTCTTAAAAAATTTATTATTCTAATATTCGACAATATTCTTTTTTACTTATTTAATCATGATTCAGCGGTTACCAACAGTACAACAAAATGTATCTTGATGCGTCATGTACTTGACTAACGTTACCTATATTGGCAGTATATTGAATTTTTTAATACCAGTAGTTCGGTGGTTTACAATTGAAACACCATTTTACATCCAAAGTTTCACCATTAAACCCATTAAGTCATCAAGTACGGCAGAAATCTCAAGTTACAATATATTAAAAATTTATCTAATCATCAACACACGATCAGTCATATGTATTTGAAGATCATGAAGATTCGCATCGTAGGTAATTTAAAACATTTTGTACCTTATAATGTATTTTTTTTAAATAAAAATACAAAATTTTTGAAATTGAACGAAATTTGCAGCCGCATAAAATCAATTTTAATATGCAAAATTCAGTCTATCTTAGTGCCCCCTCACTTTCGGCTTGTGCCCCACCACTTTGTTTGCTCTGGCGACGGCATTGATACTAGATTACATGGCCGAGGTTTAAATCTACCGCATTTCAGAAACGAAAGAACTTATAAATTAGCTTGCAAACGTAAATACAAAATTGCCAAAGTTTAAAAATCCTACATAGCTAGGGGAAGGGGGGAGCAAATACGCCCCACCCACTATCGGTCATAAGAGAATTACTCTTGAAAAAAAAAAAGATTTTACAGACATATCTTCCCGCTTTGTAGATAATTTTAAGCCACCAATTCAAGTTAATTGGTCAAGATTGGAGGGTTTAAAATTCCCAATTGTCAAAGACGCCCAATAAAATAGATTTATTGACCAAAAACGTAAACTGTTTTCTCATTATTTAATAACAAATCAACAAAATATCCTTTTTCTGCTGCGAAAACAGAATGCAGAAAGTAACTGCAATTTTTACAGTATCTAATTGACAACTAGTCCCAAACTTCGTTACTCCAGCAAAAAAGTAACAAAGTTTTAGTTACAGTTTCCAAAAAAATAACTGTTAATAATTTCTATGGTAACTGATTACTTCCTATCTCTAGGAATACTTATTGTCCAGGTCTCGAGAAGAAGTGGAAAAAAATGCTGAGGTTTAATGTGAAATCTCGCACAATTTAAAAAAAGATTATCTCCCTTTATAACTCAAAATCTCGTCGGTGGATTGTCACGTAAGCCATAACTTAATCTAATAAAGAACATAAGCTGAAGTTGGTGGAAGCCAGTTTGCTTCACATCCTCTTGGCTGCATTTATGCCGAGACCAAGAAAACTAGCGAAGCCAGTGGCCTTAGATTATGAGATTAGGCCGACAATCACAAAAAGTTATAAGCAATAAGCTTATTAGGCCCATACAGCTGATAGTTAATCTTGTGAATTTATCAATCATTTTAGCCTCCTTTGAAAACTTTGAGTTTATGCCCTCGTGTACCTGAGTGAAAGTAACAGACAAAATTTGTGAAATTATTGGCTGTTTAGCGTACGGGTAATTTTAATTTAGGAGCAAATAGGTTAGTATTAAAAGGGTATAGTCTATGAAATCCAAAGTTTGATAGGAAATTAACAAAAAAATGCCTGTAGTACACGTAGTGTGAAATCTCAACCATAGAGAGAAATGTTTGTAAGAAACTGGGACATTAGACCAACCGGTTGATCACATGTAAGGCATTGGAAGAGAGGTATGGCACGTTGTGTTCTCCAAAGCACATAGATGCAACCAAAAGACTTGGTGTCACAAGCATCGTTACGAGGGTTAAACCAAGTCACAAAATAAGCCTGCCAACCATTAAATAAGTTATTTTTGTAAACGGAAAACAAAAACTATTGGGGCCCCCTTTTAACTTTTGATTTTGCGTTTTCATATTGAAACGAACGAATGCACTTTTTGAAGTGATAGAAAATTTTTAAGTAAAATCTGTCTCAAGTCAAACAACTGTGATTGGGATTATGGGCGTGTGGGGAATGCCTACATTTGTACCAATTTTTTGCTACTGCTCTTGGGAATGCTACTTACATGTAGATGAAGGCGCGCAGCCGGCTGAAACGTATCCCTCCCACCGCCGATCCAAAATGTAATTGCACAGCAAAAACCACTTGCCCACTTAACGGCGAATGCAAACAGAAGTCAATTGTATATAAAGCAGAAATATCCTCTAACAATACTACCAAATCATATTATGCATTCTGTTCTATTATTTCATAACGAGATTTGGTAATCACAAACATTTATTTACCTATCATAATAAAAGAAACGCAACCAAGCTATCAAAAGAAGTCTGGCGAGCAAAAGATAATGGTGTTTAGCTGTCTATAAAATAGTCCATTGTTTCTGCATCACAATCATATAATTGCGGAGAAAGCAGATGCAACCTGTGCCTGGCTGAAAGTCTTGCCATCTTAAGCGGCGACAGAAAAATAACGCCAGCTGTGTTCTCTCTCGTCTTCGCTGCAACCGACACAGCCTTCTGTTACGTTCTTATCTCTCTAGGATTGGCAGATTCGAGTATCCTTCCTACAGCGCTTGCGGACACTCGTCCCAGGACACCTCTCATCTCATTCAGCACTGTCCAGCTATGGACTTTTTGCGCCGCTCACTCTTTGTCTCTCTACGACCTTTGGTCCAAACCCTGAAGAGTTGCCCGGCTTCTGGGGCTTCATGGTTTTGCGCCATGCCCCCATCCCTAGGGAGGGTCGGGTAACAACAACAACAACAACAACAGAAAAATAATGCCCAACAAACAATCCGAAATAGTGAATACATACCGCCACAGAAAGAAATTTAAATTAAAAAGTATCAGATTGGACAGTTCGTTGTAGGTTTATGTGTTTTGTTCCATTACTTTTGCCATTTTTTTTATCCTTTTTTCGTCTATTTTCCCAACTTATTGTTTACCATATTAAATATATACCTGTTCCCATTGTTACCTTATTTTAACTCTCATACCAACCTTGACAGTTCTTAGTTACCCAGATGAAATTGCTCTTCGTAGGAGAACAAGCAAAAAAGAGTATTTTTCAGTATTAGTTTTCATTTAGTTTGATAGTTTTCAGTTGGCTACCATACTACTTCTGCTTATTCTCCTCCAACAACCGTAAGTAATACTGCATTTTTAGTTTGTTTTGGGTTCATTTTCGCTTTTTTGCAGAAATACCTGAGGAGCCTTAACGGCGAAGCAGGCTGATGTATTTTTTCTAATAAAGATATATAAAATAAAATTTATTACATATTTTTCGATTAAACATTTTTTGAATTTTATTGTTCCCCATATAAGATAGTAAGTGGTATATAGCTGTATAGTTCGAATTGCTCATTAATATTCAGAGTGAGAAAAAAATTGTGAATAAGTACACTGACTACAATTTTGACAATATTTTATGATTGTGCATATATGTGTGTGTTTATTAACTCTGTTCCACGTATTCATTTGTTTCATATCACTCATTTAATTAGTGTGATTGTATATGGTCAATATTCATTTCAACATTACGTTGGCGGAAAAATCTGCTCGTTAGATTTTCACTTTTTCACTACCACGACACTATTTTACCATTGATTGCTGATGATAAATTTCTATCTTGTACTTAATTGTTTATTGCTATGTTATACAATTCTATATTTTACTTTACATTTGCAATTCACTCGTTGACGTGACAAAACTTACATAAAAAATTTAAACACTAAAGTTTTAGTCACAAAATCTTTAAGTCTTCCAAACAACGCTTAGTACTGTAGCTCCATCATCTAGTTGCCTACATATACAACAATAAAGTATTTATTAACTAATGCTTAAAGATAATTTAAGATGAACAATCTTTTGGCGAAGTGATGTTTATATCATCAGAAAATACTTTTTGTCTTGCTAGTTTAGTTTGTAAATAGGACAAATCATATTTTTAAACGTAAATTATAAAATCACTTTTGTTATATTAGCGTTTTGGTTTATATCGAGAACATTTTACCGTTTCAACTACTGTGTTTTGGATAAATAATTAGGTCATTTTTTTCTTTCTTGTTTTACCTCTCGATTAAATTTATTAATTCGCGCATAATCTTGATCACCTGCACCGAGCAGTCAGTCGGGTGTCACTTTGGTACCGCTGACCACAGCACACTTTAGTCCTGTTTTAGCCCAGGTTGCCGCCATTGTGATGACTAAGCGAATCGGGCATTTTTGCTAGGCTTCAATTAAACTGGGCCCTCTCAAAGGACGGGTTGCTTGACCGTTCGACCCAAAGACGGAGGTATATCGGTGAGTGCCTAACCCATCGACACAACAAGTAAATTTGCCGGCTTGCTTTACATACTATCCCTTTTGTGTCTGGCGTGAATCAGGGAAGTATTGAACACCGTTATTAAATTGTTTCGTATAACTCGACCAGGATTAAACCCAGGTCTATCGGCTGCAAAGCGGACACTTCAAGCACGAAACCACCACGTAGGCTATTTGTTCATAAATGAACGTACTTGTAAAAAAAAATCTATTAAGCGTATCATCTTTTAGATCAGTTTTTTCTCTTTACTTCTGAACATTTCTGATTCTACTGGTGACGACGAAATGCTTGCAATTTCAAGTTGCATTAATCGAATAGAGCATCTGCAAGTTCATGCTTGCTTGGCTACTATGAAAGGATTTCATAATCTTCACAACGCAATTCAAAATCGGTCATCTCCGGTAAACGAACAAAGGAATTTGTTTTCTTACTGCTCGTTGAGTTTATATTAATCATAATACGGTTTGTAGATGAAAAAAGTTAGATTGGTTTGCAACAGTGAAATTGAAAACGAAGTGAGAAAGTTATTCAATTTCAAGTTAAATGCGGAAGAAGTTGTATTAACTTCGCAGGTAAGCAGATATTCAGATGATTTCTGACTTTATTTAGTGATTTACCAGGTATGCAGTGCTTGAAAAACACTGTTACCACTGAAACACAATTATCCATTGACTAAAACTTTGTAAACTTATCAAACTTACTAACAGATGTTTATCTGAAAAGTATTTAATTTGTTAGCAAACTGCAGACAGTGACACTGTTTCGACCTATCAGGTCTCTTCAGTGCAGTTGGTGACCGACAAGACGCTAGAGGCTTTTAATAAAGCATAGCTTAGGCCGCTACACTTGCGGGATCTACACTAGATCCACTTTGGTGGAAGATCTGTCAGTACTCTGTGAAGCCGTATCACTCGTGAATGAGTGGCGGTTGTCGTAGGTGCACTAAGTCTAACAACTGCTAGAACAATAGTACTGTCACAGCCTAGTGGTCACAAGGTCTTACATGTATAGTAATGCAAGAGGCTAGCGATGCACTTAGCAAAACTGCAGACAGTGACACTGTTTCGACCTATCAGGTCTCTTCAGTGCAGTTGGTGACCGACAAGAAGCTAGAGGCTTTTAATAAAGCATAGCTTAGGCCGCTACACTTGTGGGATCTACACTAGATCCACTTTGGTGGAAGATCTGTCAGTACTGTGCGAAGCTGTATCACTCGTGAATAAGTGGTGGTTGTCGCAGGTGCACTAAGTCTAACAACTGCTAGAACAAATGTTTAATTGCTGTCTCATTTCAAATATACTTTTGGTATCCATCAATACAATAGTGATGAGACTTCGAACATGTAGTCTAACGTCTGTTACTGTCATTTTGACCCCAAAGTGTAAAGTCTACCGATATTCAAGACACAAAAGCGATTTACCATACATTTTTTTATAGTGCACCAAGAAACTTTCTTATGACAACCGTAAGCAAAAATAATAGAATCGCTACTTGAACATGATAACACAGGTGACTTCACGCAGTGGCGAAGCCAGGATTTCTTTAAGGAAGAAGGGGGGCAAAGTTTTTTGAACAACACAGTCCAGGTGCAGTGGTAATACCCTCAGGATCTAGTCACAAAAGAGATATCGAGGTTTTTCTCCCCAGAAAATGAGAGATGTGTGCGGTTTTTAAACAGAACGTAGAGAAATTTAATGCAATTGCACACACAAAAAAATTTTGCCCTTACGCAATTGCACCCAAAGTATTTACTGATACAAACTGATTGGTACTGGTGATAGGCGAAACAAAAAAATTGACTCGTGCTGTATGTCAAAATTTAAGTTAATTGAAATTTAGCCTACGATTTTTACGAAAAAATTCATCAATCACGTGTTTAAAATTAATGTTGAGGTCACGGTGAACAAACAACAATACCAATCCATTAAAACGAGCTTCTTTTGTTTTGAACCGCAAATAGGTTTCCAAGTATCTCAGAGCACTAAACAAACGCTTATTTGTTGCTGTAGCAACCGGACCAGTTGCCAATATTTGAAGAAGAGCTTCCAAGGATGAATATGTAAGTATATGTATGTATATATTTCTTTAGCAGACAGCAACACGCCAAAAGTGCTGTATGGTAAAGAATCACCTTCGTGGCGTAGCCAATATGAACGCCATTGCATAAATTCAACCTCCACAGCGTCAACGCTGTCATCCACAAAGAGAAGATAAAAGTTCACAGCATTTCTGATCAAAGCAAATGCCATGCTTTACACTGAAAGATGGTATCAAAAATTGGAGTTTTATGCTATCAACAAGATCATAGCAAATCTTTCGCTGAGTTAGTCAAGCACTGTGCCAATAAAAGGCAAAGAGACAGAACGCCTGAAAAACTGTAATGGTGAAACAGCTAGTGGATTCGCTCTATTTTGCTTGCTGATTCACAAATCGAGGAATGGGTATAGACTCCCCGAAGACACTTTTGGCGTGTCTAAACAGTCCAATTAATATTTCTTCATTGTCCCTAAAAGCCTGTATAAGATCTTTGTAACTGGTAAAACTCGTAGCATTTAATGCAGACAAAATAATTTCTTGATGCCCTGTAGCTTCTTTGCAGTTGTTTTGGTAATTTTCATTGTAGAATTGATAACTTCTAGGCTAACCAACAACCAAGCTGTTGTTATTGATTTCAAATAAGGCATAGCCCTTTCAAGAAATTCTCCATCTCTTGATTCTGACAGTTGATCAAGAGAACCAACAACCACCGGATAAAACTCCTTGAAAACAAAGGCAACATCATAGTTCTTTGTGGAACCACTTTGTGGAACAATTACGTTTCAAAGGCGAACGCGAAGAATCAGGATATTTGTCATTAACTTGAGCATGCAGCAGCGAAAGACGTTTTGAGAATTAGAAAAAAACACCAATAAGTCTTTCATAATGCTTGCGCTTGCTTGAACTTTTCCTACGTTGCAAGCCAAATAATGTTACTGTAACTTGTGCTATCTCTGATTGTAGCGTCTCTGCTGCTTTTGTCCACTCATTAAACTTTTTATTGCAGTCTTTATAGTCTTCTAAAAAACATTCCAGAGAGAATGTCAAATTTTTAATTAGCACATTGATATTTTGCTTCCTCCACAGTCTATATTTCAAAGCATTTTGACAAAAATTAGAAAATTTAAATCGTCAACTATGAATCCAGGCTCGTTGAGATGATTTGGTAACTAACCTGCTGAAAATTGGAGACAAGCCCTATTCTTGGCAATATTTCTGAAACTTTTCCAGAAAGCACTAAACTCGCTTTCACTCGTGGCAAGCTGCTTGTTTATGTGCAATTTGCTATTAATGTTGTACAATACTCTTGCGCACCTCGTTAGACAGCAACGGGTTATTGCTGCATGATTCTTGCGCAAAAGAACTTGCTCATGTCATTTCTGCTCTATATCAAGAAAACTATAGAAAGTTTGAAGCTCGTGTGTTAACCTCAGGCAGGAAGCCCAACGCTACTAGCAAATTTTCAGGTTATTGTTTGATTTGTGCACAATTTTATCTAGGACCAAATGGGAGGCCATGGCACAGTGCCCCCCCCCACTGGCTGCGCCCCTGCCTTCACGTTATCCCTGGGGAATACAGCTGCGGCAGACCAATTTCTTTGCGTTCATGGCGCTATTTAATGATCTTGTTTTGTGAGCACTCAGTAGCCACTGAGCACTGTTTATGCTTGCTGGGTTTTTGGAAAATACAAGGTGGATCATTACAGCTCTGAATCGTTTGGCTTTCTTTATTTTGCTACTTCGTTGTTAAAGATATTTTTGTCTTAGTTCAGCGGAAATACGGAAAATGAAATCTCTCCTTGAATCTTCGTTTCAGTCTTGTTTTGTTCAGTACAAACGCATTTATGCCAACTTTGCCTAAGTTATTACAAAAGAAGGAAACTGGCCATAGATGAGTGACAGCTTTTACAGAATGCTGATCAGCCATGCCACACCTTAAATCTACACTTCACTTGGTTTCTTATAAAATACTGTTGGCCTCCGGCTGTTTTTCGGAGGAGTAAAACCAACTCAAGAACGGAACCTTTCGCGTTTGGTTTGCGCTGGTTATGTGCAGTCACTGGCCAGTAACAAAGTAAATATACTTAAGTAAAGTGCTAAAGTAGGTTTTTCCGCATCCAACTACTTACTTCAAAAGTTCTATTTTTGCTACTTATACTTTTTCTTGAGCAGATTGATAAGAGAGTAAGCTGCTTTAGTGGCTTGAGTTGATGCTACTAATTTGATGCATGTTGAATTGAAATGGAGGACGTTAGCATAAGAACAGCTTTGAATTCAAGTTTTCAAGTTTTAGCGAATTCTTAATTAAAGTGGGTCATTTTAGGATCAAACTAAAAACAAACTTCTAGTATCTAACGCAAGTAGGCTAGATCCGTGAGTTATTATCGATGGGCCATGTTGTCATGAAGCTTCTTAATTTTTAATGTTTTAACCCCAAAAGTAGATTGCCAATATTTTCTTGGGTTCATTTTTATGCTGTTTGTTTTATCTTTCCAAGCATATATCAATTCTTTCACAAACTAGCTACTGCTCTTGTCACTATGAGAACCAGGGATGAGGCAAAATGAGCAACTTTACCCTTTTTAATATTTTTTGTTTGTGTTGATTTTGATTGTGATATTTAGTTCCCCCTAAAAAAAAGTTATCATGAAAGCTATATCTTAGCAAATATCTTTAAAGTGTTCTTAATACTGTGCTGATCTTACCAAAATTTTGTGGGGATTCTAAAAGAAATAGAAATTAGTCATTACCAAAATTTGATTCGAGAGATAAAAAATGTGGTCCCTCCTTTCTCCAAAATTTTTAGCTGACTACGCCATTTGGCTCTAGTTGTTACTGGTTAAATCTTGAACATCATAAAGATTTAACTTCTTTTTTTGCTTAAAAGCAAATGAAAAATGGTCTCATCTAGTCGCCCCACGTTGAATAGCTTTAAACCATTTGCAAACGTTCTATCAAAAATATCAGACAACCACCAGAAAATAGAATCAAATAGACCAACTGAAAATATAATGGTAACTAGAATAATTAGGCTAACATGTGTGTGCTATGTTGTACCATTTAAATCAAGATCGGTGGATATTAGTTTATTTGGCATCTCGCATTCCTTGGTAGAAATAAGTTTATTTCACACTTCTTTTTATCATAATTTGTAACACCCGTAAAGAATGTAAAAAGTACCCACCATAAGTCGAAGAACTGCTTCTAAAAAATCTTTGACCTCAAATTACTTCGTGCTCTTTACAAGAAAGCAAGACATTTACCTAAATTGTGGTACCGTATTTTTTGGACCATGAGGCGCACCGGACTATAGAGGCTGGTTTCCATTTGGCGTAGAGTGCTCCGCGCATAAAACTAAATAGAGAAAGAAAAAATTTTTCGCGCTACGCCTGCAATCTACGTCTAATGGAAACCAGCCTTAAGGCGCAGTATCAATAAACGTTTTCTAACGTGTTTATTTTTATACATATGGCGCTTCGGACTATAAGGCGCATTTAATAAAACCAAAACTCAAAGCATTTTATCGGTACCGTACTTGTATTTTATGATCAAACAATCAATTGTTGTGTTCGCATTGCGTGAGAAGTGTACGACTAGTTGCTATATACCGTACATGTTGCAATATATGCGCGGCGCATGTGATTGTTTACGCACGTAAAGTGAAGAGAAAGACTCGTGAAGGGAACGAGAGTAGGTGAAGAGAAAAAACACACTCGAAAGAAAAATGAGAGTAGGTAATTTCATCTCAAGAAAGAAAGAAAGAAGTTTGCTCTCAAGAAAGAACGAGTTGAGGGAAATACTATTGCGTTGGTAACGATTATTGCAGCATAAAATTTGTTTAGAGCTTGGTGACAAAGCGCAACCTGATCCACATATTAGACGCACCGGACTATAAGGCGCACGTTCCATTTTGGAGAAAATTAAAGGATTATAAGTGTGCCTTATGGTCCGAAAAATACGGTAATTCTTGGTAAGAGTTTTCAAAGAAAAGTCTTATCCTTTAAAATAGCACCTCCTGGAAGACCCCTATTTTTAGTGACACCACTGCATGCACCATACAATCAAATCTTTAACTTAGTCGGTAATGTAAATAAAGCTAAAAATTAACGCAGACGTTTGCATTAAGGTTTCTTTCCCGGGATCCCGGACAGCTTCAATTAATTTTATATTTTGGGATTTTTTCGTGTCTCCGCAAATCCTGGGTTTTGCTGTGTATGGAAGTAATGTAAATTATCCATTGGGCATAATTACATCAGTGGGTTGACTTTGTACCATACAGTCTGTAGCTCTACTTTTCAGGATTGCCAAACTAGATTATTTAAATTTAGCCCTAGATGTGACTTGGATCTAAATGTCTTCAACAGAATTGCTGCAATTGCTGGCACACAATGAATTGTTAGACATTTAGTTGATTCTAACTGATAAATAATCAACTAATTGAGGGTAATGTAATCAGTTAAATTTATTTTAGATGAATTTAATTGGTTATATAATTTTATTTAATTGGTACCAAAAGCAACGCTGCCAGTCTGCAACATTTGAAAAATGTGGTAAAGAATTTATACGTAATCTAAGCTTACTTGGGATAAAGGTTGTTTTTGTTCCATAATCGTGGGATAAGCAAAACTTCCAAATTTTTGGTGACCCTGGTTTACATCCATACAAATTTGTTTCAACACCCAATGTCGTGCGATCATCTCTTATCGAGAACCAAGTCTTGAAAGACATAGGACCAAGCTGCAAAAAAAATAAAACTACTTTTTACTTTCACTACTTAAGTGCAATAGTTTATTTCTCGACTACTTTTTTACTTTTACTCCAGTAGATTTTTATGCTACTTTGACCACTTTTGTCTCTAGCACACAATCTATGTGATAATGTCACCAGCTTTTACAAGTATATTTGGTTATCTGCTGTTTAGTATACTTTTGATGAACTGGTTTCTTTTGCCGTTGTTGACAGTCCCAACATGATAATTATTTTTGTTATTTTTTCCAAACAAATAAAATTACTATAAATAAGTTGAAATTCTGTCAGATTTTGTTTCGCACTGAGGGCAGTTATTGTTCTGTTTAGCTTCTGCAGCCGCCTGTAACTGCATCAAACAGACACTAATCCAAAACTTACGGAAAGTAACTGTGCAATGCATTTCTCACTATAACTTAAGCATCCGAAAAATTGACTGGCCACAAAAAGGCAGATCTATCTGTGATGCCAGTGGACTTTAGTAGCTGGAAGCTTGTAGCAAGAAATTTCATTTGGGCTTTTGCCCGCTACATCATACTTTATGCAAGTGACTGCCAAATGATGATAATAATTATGCGGCTCAACCTACAGTTTTGCATACCAAACAATGTGTAGTTTTCTTCCAGCAGTGTAACCAAATTCGTTGGTTTGTTAACAAGTTTCTGACTCGTTCCAAAAAGCCCTGGTCGTTCAGTAACGGTATTCAATGATGCTCAAACAACTGTTTTTCAGCTTCAAACTTTATTGTTTTCCTTTTTTCTTTATATATTTATTTGCTTTGGACGCAGATGTTCTTGCTTTGCATCTGTTTTTGAAAAGTGGTTTTTGGGTTTGTGCTAATAACTGCAATTACGTCTGTAACATCATTAGCTGTAGCAAGCAGTGCATGTGCTTTGTCAAGAACAAGTAAATTTGCGTTGTAGGAATAGTTTTTATATACAGTTTGTGTATTTTGTCGTTTTGTTTTGCCATGATTATTTTAATTGAGAATCTTAATTTGTAGCCCAAACTTGGTTTTATATCACGGCTGTTTTATGAAAAGACCTTTTTCTCGCATTTATATTTCTAACTCACACGCCTTCTTAGGTCAAAAATGGTTGACTACGTAACTAAGTTCCAGAGTATTCTAGTGAATCTTGGTTCTTTTCAAAGATTTTTTTTCTTTTTTTATTGCCGATTACGTAATTTATTAACGGCGTTTTTTTCTGTGTCAAGTGATATTCTAGCATTTTTTGGAAACTCGTTTCAGTATATATAAAGCAGCGAGATTTTTACGATTTAGAGTGGCAGAGGAAGAGTGGCATTTAGAGTGGCAGAGTAGAGTGCAGTGAAAAGGCGTTGTTTTGTGGTGATTCTTCTAATAGGAATAAAGCGATTATTTTGGTGGTTTTAATTTTGGTTAGTCTCTGATATCTATATGTTAAAGTGCTTTAGTTTTTGTGTTTGACAAGCGAAGGAATTCGAAGTTTAAAAGTGGTATGTGAATATATTTGTTCTGTTCTTGATCGAGAAGTGCGTGGGTTGAAGCAGGGTTGTCAAACTCTTGGGTTTCTAGGGGCCACATTGCATATATGAGCAATCGTGCCGAGGGCCACATGAAGTTTTGGATTTGGGGATCACCACTTCTCTGGACAACGATCTCTGTAATGTAACCCGAAATAAGATCGATTTCCAAAAAAGAAAAAAGGTCATCACCTTTCCAGCATCAGTGAAGTTATCTCCGAATGACAAAAATTTGTATCTCTCAAGTGTGGCCTGTGATCAGAGCTTCAAACGTTTGTTCGACAATGAACCATTGCAATACTGCCGAAATTCATTAGTAATTTTAGAATCGTCTCGCGGGCCGCACTGAAAGGCTCCGAGGGCCGCAAGTTTGACACCCCTGGGTTAAAGTATCTTATTGAAAGCCAATTTTTTCGTGGCTATTAAGTTGCAACCAGACTTAATTATTCAAGCGATACTACAAGTCCCTCAATTTTAAAAAGTAAATTAAAGTTGAAATAGAATCAAAAATTTCTATTACACGCGACATGCTTTGATACTGTCTATTTTCTCTTCAGTTGTCGAGAGTTCCCAATTGAAAACTTCGCAATCATTTTCAAATTCACTTTCTCCGTCTAAGAGTTTCTGCTTTCAGAAATCGGAGCATAAATTTTGCTTCTTTCCTTAAAAGCTGTTTTCGTGATTTGTTTGACATAGCATCCTTCTGATGAAATGAAAAGCGACGCAACACTGTGTTTGCCACAGCAGCGATAAACAGAAAATAGCTATTTAGTTCTCCAAGCTGAAACAAGGAAACTACTATAAACAAAATAATTAAGAAAACAATGAGCTGCATATAGCGTAACAATAAAGGTTGGGCGTCGTAAAACTCACAGCAAACACAATTATCAAAATAAAATAAAGAAGCTCTATTGTGCAGAAGATTACAGAGAGACCATAATAATTGCTTTTGACTGTTCAGTGCAAACTAAACTTTACACAAAGTTTTGCAACATAATTTACCCTCATATCTTGTTAAATTGATCAGCTTTTGGAGAAGTGAAATATATCATAACAATAGAGTCACCATAAGCGAAACTAATTCTACTCAATGAAAATGATCGAAATTGCCTCTTCTGTTGTTTTGGCGTTTATCTTTAAACTTTTCATGACCGAATGCTAAACAAATTTTTAGAATTTTCACGGAACGTTTTGTTACATATTTGTATTGGGAGTCCGTCATAGTCTGTCATGTAATATTTTTCTGTAATCTATTTCTGGATGACCCACCAATTAAAAATATTACAGGTCAAGCTCTTTCTACATTCAGATTGAAATCCAGCAAACTCTTGTTACAAGCACCGTTATAAAGAATTCGACGTCAGAAAAAACAGGAAAGACTCGTGGAAAAAGAACGACCACAGGATGGATTTACTGTTAAGAATTCCACAAAACACCTTCCTGATTTTACAAAACATCACAAAAGGAACTGATCACATTAAAGAGTCTAAAATTGGGCCGCGACAGATCGTTAGAACAATCTACATTGTTGTAAAATACCTGAAAACTTGATTTGCTTAGCATGTCATTGAGCGTCTCAAAACATCATACGCTTTGCTACAGACTGTTCCATGACAAAGTTAGATGCTGGATTTAAAACAGTCGATCCTTGCAACTCATTCTTTCGTGCAGCAATTCAATGAACAAAGTGGAGACGTAAACATCTTTATTCAAAAAGACAGAGAAAAAAGAGAGAGAAGGAGGGAGAAAGTGAGAGAATGAAAATGAGCGTGTAGTTCCAGAAGTTTGTTATAAAACAGAGGTAAATAAAATTACAATCAATCAAATGTGAGGTATGAAAGAGAGTAATCAACTACATTAATTTTAATTTTTTTGGACATTGAAATTGAAATAAAGGCGCGTCGACATCATACCAGTAGTGATACGGCTGAATAAACATACAAAAATAAAAACAGGACATACAAATACAACTGAACAACTATTTGCTCAAACGAAGCTGAATTTTTCCCAACAGCCAAAACATCCATATGAATACTTTTTCAAATTGCTTTATTTGATGGTGGATCAAACAGATACTCCTTAATTTAGTCACACTTTCAATGTGACTCAACTAAGGAGTATCTTTTTCTACTTCACAAAGCTTTTCTTTTTTCCTTGTCACCTACTCATTACACGAGTAGCTTTTCTCTACACTATCAGCCTCAACAAGTTGGATCACGTTTAGCAAGCTATGAGCCGCTCTATTGCTGGCTGGTTGGGGTCCTCCCATACTTCTTTTTTTGAGGTCTCTGTCGGTTCTAGGACACTTAACCCACGGACACTTACCTCCGGTTATATACACCCACCCGGGCACTCCAACCCAAACCCTAACCCCAACCCAAGAGACCTGGGGTAAATATCCAGGAGTAAGTGCCTGATACCCTTTTTGTCACCTTCATTAGACTGACTCATGTCACCTTGTTCTCCCCAAATAGAGTTCTTTGTCAACATTGCTAATTCCTCTTTTTTGTTTGCAGTGTGGCTAGATACAACTGAAACCGAGGCCAGCCAAAAACTCCTAGTAAGATTTTTTATACACTCATCTATTCATTTAATTTTCTTCTTTTTCGAGAGAGGTTCTTATTGCTTACTTCTTTCTTTGTCGTGAAACTTTTCTTTTTTTGCGTTAATTTTACTGTTTCAATCCGTGCTCACGCGTAAACCTTTTTCGTGATAATGCTGGATTTTATCTCGTCAACTTTCCACCAAATCACAATTTTGTGATTTAAGCAGATAGCACTGTTTCTTCTTCTTTTGACAAAATATCTTATTATGTCCTTTTCAGTGATTCACGTTGTGAAAGCAAAGTAATCGCTCGTTCTTGGCTTGCTCGCTATGCTTTAGTCTATCTACGGAATTCTGCACTATTTCAGTGCAGTAAGAACTTGTAACAAACAAGTTCGTTACTAGTTTTTGTAGACCTAAGAAGTTTGATTCTTTTTTCTCCCAAGTGTTTTCTTTGTTCTTGTTGCGCTTTCTTCTCCTCCGTTATTCCCTTCTAGTCACACTACGGTACCTATCCAGCTTGAACTTTCGCTCTTTTTATTTTGACCAGTCTTGTTTTGCATTGAGTCTTCGGCAACCCATTACTTTGTGACAACGACATGGCAGTGCATCCACGTAGGATGCGCTGGTTTAGCCATCCACAGCCTTTTTCAGCTTTTCTTTTTTTCTCGTAATTGCTCATCTTTTCTTTCGAAATGAAGGCATACTGTCTTGTCAAAAATTTTTCCACTTAAAAGCATCAGTCATCACTAAAAAATTGGTGCATTCTAGTCGCGCTTGCTGCTTCTTTTCTTGCTTTTGCTACAACGCAAGCAGCCTTTTGAATATTTATCCCTCCATAGTCATAAACCTTTTAAGCAGCGCCTATGCTCATCCCATACTATACATTTTTCATTTCACTCTCTTCCTTCTAGCTGTGCATTTACTAATTGCTGTATAGCTTACGAAAACTCAATAAATGCTTTGATTTAAGATGTCAAGCAACATTTGTCGCCATTTTCAGTTTCTGTGTTTATCTTTCAAGCAAATCAAAATTTAAAATATCAATATAGTTATTTTTCGAAAATTTTTTAAGATTTCTACCCCAATAACTTCGATAAAAAATCATCTACTTTTTTAATGCTATTTGATTTTGAATCTGTGCAAAAAATGATCACACGCTTTTGTAACCTATTATACAAAATAGTTGTGATATAATTGTGACAAAGCCTACTAGTATTCCACAGGATCTTTCTGTTTTGGTTTAATTTTTACTTAGTTGATGTAATAAAAATAAGCAATCTAAAGTCTGTTTGAAAAATATACTGTAACTTGTTCCTTTCCGCGCTAATTCAATTGCTCTAGGAGCTGTTATTAGCAAAAGCAATTTGCGTTTATGCTTTTGAGAAAGTGTGAAATTTGAAGAAGTTTTAGAGTTTTGTCAAAATTCGTACAAGGATTCGATGATCTCAGGCAAGAAATACTGGTACTGGTTATGAAAACAACATTGAACTTGTTTAGCGACGAGAACTTGAATTGTTTGATCCACCAGCGAATGATGAAGATGTCACTTCCCTGGCAACGTACATAGGCAACATAGATTACTTGCGTTTAAACGTAACGCGTGTTGCGGTCAAAAGCATGAAAAGTCTTTCTCGAGCAATCACTGATCGCCAATCGCAGGTGAGATCACGTTGTGTTACTTTCTTTGCTTGACAACCTTTAATTGGTGTTTTGTTTTTTTTTGTACACCTATTCAAGCAATCAATTAGATGTAAAAATAACGCTACGGTGAATAAGGTCACGTGATATTTTGAATTATTTGTAACTTACCTGGCATGACGTCACAGTAAGGACTCTTAATTTCAAGAGAAAGCAGAATGACAGATGAATTTTGGTAGGAAACAAATTGCATATGATATATGAAATATTACACAGGGCATGATAGTATTTTTAAAAAAGTTTCAACTTTCATGATGTTGAAAATCTTGATTAACCGTAATGATTTTTATTTTTTTTGGCATAGCTTTAGGAATAGCGTAAATCTTAATCAAAGTGGTTTGAGATTTGAAAAGCTATCAAAATTATATCTCTGGCGTGTAAGGTTTTTTGAGAAGCTCTCCTCACGCCTGGTAATCTTTTATTCTGAAAGACTTTTAAAAATGACCATAAGTTATAAGCCAATATAAACTTGATTTGAGCTTCTGTGGTTTCTGTGCACAATTAACCAATCAATTTTCTACTCTAAATCATAAATTACTTGTAAAAATTCAAAGGTTAAAATTGTCTAAAATAAATTTAGCTGCCATTCTATTTTTCGTCATTGCCAATCACAGCCGATATTTGAGCCCGCTGCGCTACTTCAGAAGGCATTGACCTATTTATATTGCAAATTTGATTTTGCTTCGTTTATTTTTTGTAAAGCTGAAGTACTTGATTCTGCGTCACATGAGCGATGAGCAAGCACTGGCGATGGAGCAAGGATTTGGCAATATTGACGAAATTGTAATCGAGTTCAGCAAATTAACATCAGTTGGAATGCAAGCAATCGCTAAAGCGATTAGAAATCGCAAATTTCAGGTAAAAAATTAAAAATTTGGATTTAAATTGATTCAAATTGAATTTTAAATAATTACTATGTGAAATCACTGCCTAACCAAAACAAGAAAGTGAATGAAATGACTTCTTTACGCTTCTGCTATTCTAGGTGAGTGATAAACTGATAACACATATTCAATTGTTGGAAATAAAAACCAAAATTACTTAATAACTACAAATAAGTTAGCAGAGGTCATACTTAAAAATTGATTGCTATTTTTATTTTGCGTAAAAATGGATGGGTATGAATGTTAAATTTAAAGCTTCAAACAAAGAAGACTTGGCTCCAATGCGCTCTCTAGTGTACTTGACTGAAAGTCAATTGATTTAATGTTTGCTCCTTGATGAGAGATTTAATCCATCGTCGAGTGCATGTGGCTCATTGGCGACGTAATTGCGATCATCTCCCGTTCTGCTTAGCCGAGTGAAACTCCCCTTTGAACTACCCACACACACCATATGCCTGCGTACAGTGCGCACAAAATGGTTCGCCGCAGATCGGACATCGTGAAGGCAAAAGCGATATCGAGAGCTTTTTAGATATTTAGCACCGAATATTTTATTAATGGCAAATAAGAATATTAAAATTTTTTTACTTTTGCTTTGATTATCTGAAACTCCACTTTTTGAATGTTGCACTAGTGCATTATAATCTATAGTAATGCATGTTATAATATTATATTCCTCAATGTTTAGCTACTGTTTTTTAAAGCACTTCACGCGAAATAGCTCAATTTTGCAATAATGTTGCTGTAATTACAGTACTGCGGAAAACGACTACCAAAAGGTGGAAAGTAGTAGTACAATAAATAGACCTTTTGACAACTAGAAGTAGGTTTGTAAATAATATTAAAATTTATAGCAAACCGCTATGGTGTGCAAGTCATGCTTTGACAACGAACCTACACAGTAAGACATTAGAAGTGTCAAACTACATGATATTTTATATAAACTGTGCTCCAACATTTTGTAATTCAGTAAAAGTAGAGCAAATTAACTTTCTGCAGGTATAGTTTGCATTTTCAAAGCATTGCAACAAATCGTTGGTATATTCAAAGCCACCCGCAGTTTGAATTGAGTTTACGAAAATGATTTAATCAAGTGCTAGAAAAGCACATAGCCCTTGTACGTGAGAGTAATTGCATTGCCTCCGATCGAAAACCAAAACAATTTAGAATAGTGAAAAGTAGGAACATTGTGATTATGACAGAGAACTATATGTTTGTAGACTCTTGACACACAAAATAGAACTACTATAGCCTATAAATGGTTGTCTCAATTTGACGACATTTTTAAAAATATGTCTTTTGTCTCTTACTCTACAACTTTACAACTTTTTTTTATATTTTATTTCAAGATTTTTATAAAGAATAAGATCTTGTGTGGGATCGAACTTAAACCTCACATTTTCAAACGAGGATTGTGGGAAAGAATCTCCTGACGGCATTGCAATTCAATGGTTGAAAGCGTATGCAAAAATTTATTAAGGGGGCGCTAGAATAGCTTTCTGTAAACTTCACAGAACGGTGGCGACGAAGACCTTTCTTCAGAGATCATTATTCCAATTGCTAAATTAGGAGATGTGCGTGTTACCGTTACATAAATAATCGCTGAAACTTACGCTTAAAATTTTGCTGAGGAGAGCGCGAGTATAACTTTTTGCAAAAAGGCTACAAATGACGTTTGACTTTTCCTCACGGAGGGGGCGCGCATAGAAGCCCCCTGGGTATGTCACTGTCAACGCTTATACAAATATTGCCTCAGCGTTTTCCGAAACAAACAAAAAAGTTTGCATTTTAGCTTGAGTCACTTTACGTCTTTCACTACGGATTAAACAATATTGCTCGTCACTGAAGGGATATATTTAGTATATTTAGCTGAAATGGCCATCTTTAGGAGTGATGCATTTCCTCTTTTTTAAATACTGAGGTTTATCATCACCAAATTCCGTTATAAAAAAAGCATATATACGAATTGAACAATACCAGAAAATGGCAGGTTGACCATTTGTCAAAATCTGTGGCGTTTAAGTGTTAAAATCCTTGATCTTCCTTATCTTTACCCCCTCTTCGCTTACTAGCCACTTCCTTACGGGAAGCGGCTATAGCCGCACAGCGTTTCTGTGACACAGCGTACAGCGGCTATAGGCGTAAGTATTTCTTGACCTGGTGTCGGAAAGCGTTCGTGCCCGCATAGACACGTGTTGATGCGGTGAATCAAATAGGTTGGGAAAGCTCTTAGTTTAACTCTTTTGCTCCCGCGAGGCAGTCCTTGTAACAGATGCAAAAAAACGGCTAATTTGCATAAAAAAACCATTAATCATGTTTACTTTTATCATTCACTGGTTTTAAGCCATTGGCTATTATATCGATTATGTTATATCGCTGAAAAGGAAATTTCATCCCAGTTAGCGTGATGTGCATTCTAAAAACAGTGCCTTGTGACTCAAAATGAAACAAAAACATCTTTACCCCCTTCATTTTTTGGTGAGGAAAACCAATGTCCCCCAAGTTCAAAAGATATTACAGGCCTCGCGTGTGGAAAAATTTTTTTGAAAATGGCCGCTAGATGATGTAAAAGAATTATACTTTTAAAATAAAATGTCAAAAATTACCAAACGACAAATTTTTTGTACTATTTTCAATTTTTTTGAAGCTCAGAAGCCAAATTTTTGGCCTTTTTGGGGGGTCCTGGAATCTACTGCAACTACCCTTTTCATCAGTCGTTACGTAATAACTCTGCTTATACCACCTAATATTGCCTATCTTTGAAAAGACAGGTTATTCCTGATTCAAATGATATGCAGTTTAAATAGATTATTTTGTTGCATAAGATGAAACATAAGCTACTCTTTCCCTTCCCCTTTTTGCTGGGAGAAAGCTAATTTTGATTGATTATAGCCCGCCTGTCAAAGTAAATAAAAAGTGCTTTGTTTGCATTTTCTCCTTAGTAACTTGATACCACGTGATAAAAGAACCGCGCTATTTAATAAAAATGTTTTAAGGTTTTTAAAAGGGGTGTTTTCTTCACAATTTGCAATTTTATGAGGTCTAGCACCAAAATTGGGGGGGTTTTTGGCCGGTACCGAAGATAATTTAGGGTTTATCATGTAGGCTAGCCTTTTTACCAATCAAAACTTAGCCTAAAATATGTATTATAATATATTTTTAAAAAGGAAATTTCTTCAACTTTCAGATAATATAAAACTTAAAACTAATATTCTATTGACAAAGATGAAGCAGGACCATTTTTACACCCTTTCTTTTTTGTTGAAGGAACCAGATTATCACCCGGAGTACCCTACCTTGCAAAATCTATAAAAAGTGTTTGATGTACACCAGCTCCGTGGAAACTTGATACAGGGTGCAAAAATGAGTCATGTAAACGCATAAACATGATTTCAAATTTGAAAAGAGAGTACCTTTTGTGTGATTTGCATTTTCTGAGGTCCAGCTATCAAATTTTGAGTGTTTTGGGCCGGTATTAAAGATAACTATAGGTATCATGCTTCATCAATCTTTATAAAATAACTCTTAGCCTAAACCTTGCAACAATATATATTTTTGGAAAGGAAATTTTTTAAACTTTCAGATGATATGTAGTTTGAGAGGAAAATTTTGTTGGTAAAGATGATACAGGACTATGTTGATTTCCCTACCTTTTTTGGGGGGGGATCGCCAATTTTTTTGCTTTCAATGTTTTTAGAGTTGGCTACATATAAAAAATTCCACAGACTTCATTTTTTGATCAATCTTTCTGAAAACTTAGATGCAGACAGCTAAATAACCATGGATATCAGGAAAAATAGCCAAAATGTACCAAACGAATTAGTTTTTCTACAAACTGCAATTTTGTGAAGCTTAAAAATCCAAATTTTCAATGTTTTTCACCGGTACTGAAAACAGATTAGGCCTACAAAATTTTCCAATTTCATCAGTTATTATAGAATAACTCTTAGCCTGAACCATGCAACAATATATATTTTTGGAAAGGAAATTTCTTGAACATTTTGATAATATGTAGTTTGGGATAAAAATTTTGTTGGTAAAGATGATACAGGACCATGTTGACCCCCCTTTTTTGGGGTAGAAATTACCAATTTTTTTGCTTGGTGTCGAGTATCTATCAAAAATTCCACAGACTTCATTTTTTGATCAATCTTTCTGAAAACTTAGATACAGACAGCTAAATAACCATGGATATCAGGAAAAATAGCCAAAATGTACCAAACAAATCAGTTTTTCTACAAACTGCAATTTTGTAAAGCTTAAAAAAGGCAATTTTAAAATTTGCCGTTGCCGGGGTTTGAACTTATAATAAAAATTCCCGTAAGGAAGTGGCTAGATATTGACACTAATTAGCCTAAAATTACAAACACATCTTGAATGATGTACATTTTTATCGAAAAGTACAAGAGAACGGTTTGCTTTCGTCTTGTCAACATGCTGTCAACAAAAACCTTGCGCCGATAAGGTTGTATTATATAGCAGAATGAGTAAAAGTGCGCCTACCATTGGATGTTAGTTTCGACTGGTAGAAACAGTAATTCTTGTTCGTCAATCGTGTGGTGATTGCAGATATGGAATTGAATTATGCAGAATTCAAATTCTTAGCAGCTCAACAGAAATTGAAATTGCACAAGCAAAACTTGACTGAGGGTTGCTCACTATATTTTTTGGTCTAACGTACTTCCAACACAAAACATATTTATCATAACGAGCTAGGGTCTTGCTGATTGTTGAAACCTTTTTGGTACTTCATAATTACCACTAAGATTAAATCTGCTGACAAGCATGTGCTGATGTAGCATGTTGCACCATCTATTGTTTTATAGAGCACTTTGGAAATTACTTGAAATTTAATTTTTGTTTACGGACAAGTAGTGATTAGTTTTCCTAGAGGAAAGACGGAATCACAAGACAATTTTTTTACTGAATAGTACTAGCAATGTTTGTTGGAATATCCGTTGATTTCTAAGCCTCAACTATGCTATTTATCAATAATTTGAACGGGCATGGCTCATTTTCTTCTCCTGTCTAGCCACTCCTATGCTCAGGCGCTGTCACCTGATCGCGCATATGAAGCATTGGTTCTTTGATCTATAACCATTCAACTTTATTGCGTAACTTTGCGCTTGTTTTGACTTTTTACTCAGATTTTACATTTCTTTGACGTTATAGTTAAACATTTATTACAAATTTATCATATTGTTGATGAAATTTAATTTTATCATGAATCATCAAAATAATTGTTAGGGGGCCGCCATGAAATAATTTATAAGTAGTTCGAGAACCACTATATAGTAACATCTCTTAAACCCTTCCTTAACAAGGAAAAGAGTATTTTTTAACATTTAATAATACGTACAAACTAACATTTAATTATTTGGTTAAACATTGTTTTGTTTGAGTGGGTGTGCTTTTATATGAAAATTTGTTGACTATATTTTTGATATATAATAATTTCATCAGGGTCGTGACTAAAAATTTACTTCAAGAGGAGTGAAATGTAAATCCTACTAAAAGAAAATGTCTTCACAAAAAGCTTTGACAATTGTTTGAAGACTAAGGATTTGTAAAAAATAAGACTTTGTGATATTTCAGTTGGGGTTTGAACCCTTATGGTTCTCTCTTGAAATACACCCACAGCTTCGATGCTTTCATATTTTCAATATTGTACATAGGTGAGTCGTTTAGAATTGCGAAATTTGTTCCTTAATGATGCCGGTATAATTTCCATTGCTTATTCCATCAACAAAATATATCAGCTGACAATTGACAGATGTGGCAAAATATCAGGGAAAAGTTGGAAAGAATTGGCAAAAAACATCAGTGAAAGAGATTTACCAGTGAGCAAATACTAGGAACGTTTTTGAAATTTTTTGGTAATTTTATTATTTTAATTAACGTCAGTAAATTTCGTAAAATGATGGTGATGCTAACTTATTCAGCTCATCCAACAGCAAGCGGAACGGAGACTTTGGAATACTGGTATTGACCTAGGCTTTTTAAGTCCGAAGTCCAAGTTTACATCGCTGCTTGTGATGAAAGCAATAGTATACAAAGCCCTAGTGTTATGTAAAGCCTTTCAATAATTGAGTACCGTAGCCTACTCTATTGCGTATTTGTTTAACGTTTTTGTAGCAAAATGCTGACACTTGACTAATGTCTCAGCGAGAAAATGACACTACATATTTTGAATGCAATATTTTTAGTGTTGTATGGGTAAAACATGAATCTGGAAACGCTACTGGCAATAAATGTTTTAATGTGTTTGGGTTTGATTTTGCAATCCAGTCCATTGCTATTGTACAGATGTGTTGGCATTGACATTCTGCTAGCATTCAATCTGCTCCAACTGAGCGAATCAAAATGATCCCACAATATTCTGCCGTAATTTTCATAAGCAGAAACTAACACTTTCTGTTGTTTTTATTTGCCAGCCACATACGCCTATGGTCTGCTGCATGGGTTATCTTGCTACCTGTGGAGCCAAAATAGGTTACTGCTTTGTTGAGATGGTATTGCCTGATAACAAAGCATTTTGAAAGAATTCTTATTGAAATAATATAGAACCGCTTTTCCAGACCAGAAATTTTTCATTGATTTCTTTTCTAAAAAGATATATTTAATTTTGGAATGACAATTCCTCATGTTAAAAAAACATTTAAGTATTCATTTCTGTTCACAAAACCACCCGTTGGGTGAAGCCGGCGCTGTCAGCTGAACCCATATATTCAACCCCGACATTACTGATAGGTACACATACAGGCAATACGCAATGCTTGATTGATCGACAAAATACTATGAAAGGGACGTGTTTTATAGTTAATTTTAACATAAGAGGGTTGGATGATAGGTCCTTCAAAAACAGAACTTTTCAGAAAAAGTTGTCTACTTTGCAACACTGATCACACTTGTCTGAAAAATGTAACTTTTCAAGCAAAATAAGAGGTCTTGCTACATTTTGGGAAGATCTAAGCCTTTTTTACCGAAACCCAAAGTGACCCCTAAATACAAACGCGAGTGAAATAGCTTCATATTTTATTATTGTATTTAGATGAGTCGACTTGAATTAGAGAATTGTTCACTTAATGATGCCGGGATACTTGCCATCGCTGCATCCATAAACAAAATAAATCAGTTGGCTATTGAAGACTGTGGTGATATATCAGTAGAAAGTTGGAAAGAATTGGCGAGAAGCATCAGTGAAAGAAATTTACCGGTAAGCTGATACAAAAAATCCTTTTATAAGTTCTTGATCATTGTGCCATTGGAGTTAGTTACCGTCACATGGGCGTTGGTCGAAGTCTCACCGTCTCAACACTGATCTCAAAAATATTTTGGTTATGTCTAAGACCGTTATCTACGAATAGACAAAAAATAAACAACTAATCATAACTTAATAAAAACAACAAACTTACTGGCAATTGTGACACTTTATTTGCTCTAAAGATACCTGCATTAGCACAAATTGATATATGCATATAAATTTTAAGATTCTAAACAACAAAAATTTAAAACTTCATTACACAAATCCGATAATATTCCTGTCCGTTCTTGAAATTGCCTTGTGAAGAAACCCTGTTTAATTGTCGTTTTGTAGGATTTGTAAAATAAAGTAGCACGAGATTTGAAACAAATTACTCCTGAAATTGGACACAAATTACCAGCAACGCAAATTAAATGAACGACAACGGTCTGAAACAAAAAAAACTAAGTTCTATACTCGGCTGGCTTGGTTTATTCTAAAATTGTAAGCTGAACTTGCTACCGCCGTCATACGAAAGAAACAATCATCTTATTGTTTTGATCAACAAGAATAAACTGCAAAAGAGAATGATCTTGATGATAATATAATTCTTAGCTCAACGGAAAATAGAAAAACAAAAAGTTTGGGAGACTGCGTAGCGACCTTACGTACTTAAAGTCAGAGGTCACCCCAGCATGTTGTTGCGGACGGCGAAAGCCTTAGTTCAAACGTGAAACATGAGCGTTTTAATGCAAACGCCAGCTCCGCTGGGCCATGTCGTATTCAACGAACGCTTTGACCGCTCAATTAGTTGCCAGTTCGTTAGTTTAGTATGAAGTTTAGGTCTTACATTAGCTAGATGTCGTGGAATAGAGATGGGAGAGGAATTTGCCCGGGAATATGGTTATTCTGCTTGGACGGAAAAGGTAGGGTTATTCTTAGTGGTATAATTTGTTCTTGCAATGAACTGATAGTTGTATAAAATGGATGGGCAGGCTTGTCAAGGGCGTCGACCTTTCACTTATTTTTTGACAATTTCAATGCCAGGCGGCCAACAAATAAATCGACAAACCAGCGCCAATTATTTCTCATATCATTACTTTAAAACAATTTCATTCTTTCGGCATGAGAGCTTTTCTATAATATTGGGGCCGAAAAAACTTTTCTCTTCGCAAACGGCGCCTCATTTGTTTTGCCCCTCAATTTCTGGAAAAATTTTTCAGTATGTTTTCACTTACTATCTTTAATAGACTAATAAAAATTATGTTTTAATCAATAATTCATTGACGTTTTAACTGTTGCATTGGTGGAAAATTTCAAATATTCTTGTAATTCAACACAAAATGAGTAGTTTTTATTGATTTACAGAGAAATTGAAGTAGCTTTCTTAATTTTGAGTCTTACAGATATTTATCCGCTGCAAAAACTTTTCCCCTAGTACAACTATTGTTTAAAATAAAATTACGTTAGGCAAAATTTAATTTGCGTACTTTGCTTTGTGACTTTGCAACAAAAGAAAAACAAAACATTAAGTTTCATTAACCCTTTTCTTACCACTACTTGTTCCGGTTGTCTATTTTTATTCAGTTGCGCTGTATAAGACTAAACTGAACCATTGATTTGATATACAAAAAATTATCTTTCTAGCTAAAAAGGTTTTTGAGATACACATATGTTCCCATATGGGAACATTGGCGGGTTGCAGCAAAAAAAATTTAAAAATATAAACACGTTTGTAAATGTTTTTTTTTACTTTTTATTCAAAATTACAAGCAGGATGCATTGTGCTACACGTCCCAACACATGCTTTTAGTCGCAACTCATACTTTTATTTGAAGCTCGCTTTCTTCTATTGGGTTCTCTCGGTCAGAAAATCTATTTGATCCTTCTCTACATCTTCTATATGTTCTTTCACTTTGAGTTCACCAGCAGGTTCAAAGTCTTGAGGAACTTCTTCATGATCACTTGCTTGATCACATTCATCACCACCAGTAGGCGTGAGTAGAACTACACTTCTTGATTTTTCTATTGTTTCTACTAGATTTCTCACTTCTGACATAGTAGTAGCATGAGTTACACGTCTGCACAAAGAATTATAAAAAGATTTTGGGTCCATATTTCTCACCGCAATGAATAAAATAAAAATAGCCAAATATGATGATACAGTGATTCCTCGCTACTTCGCAGATCACCTATCGCGGATTCAGCCCTTCGCGTGGTCAGCCGACTGGCATATATATATATATATTTTTTTTTCTTTAATAGTAAGTGTTACTTTCTTATTTTCGGTAATATTTCGTGTGATTTCTTAATAATTGTTCTTATTATTTCAGAATAGTGAACAGTATTGTTATGGGAGGGTTAAATAATGGTACGGGGAGGGTTTTAAATTTCTAAAACACATAAATATTAATATATATGTAAAAATCTGTGATTCCACTTCGCCGATATTCACCTATCGCGAGAGGTCTTGGAACGCATCTACCGCGATAAACGAGGGATCACTGTACCTTTAACTAAACCTGTAAGCACAAAGCAATAGCAATTAAGTTTTATAGCCTGATGCTTCAAATAAAGTTGCAGGGCAGCAATTGGATGTATGTCAATTCGAAGTAGCAAACGATGAAATCAAACACTATATTGAACAACTCCTTTATCATCTGCAGATCTACATCATGTACTACATCTACTCCATTATCAACTACCGATAAAGTTCAAAATAGCTTGAAAAGTTTTAAGAAACGCTTTGCAATCGTAAAAATATTTAACGACACACTTTTGAATAGTTTGATTTCAAACGTTTATTATTTTACTTGCGCTTTTTAAGTTTTTTTGATCTGCAGCCAAATATTCTGGTGGTTACGCACAAATTGTCCATCTACACCATGATGATATATTTAGCCTAATTTCATCACAGCCTAAGCTTAGGATATAAACTAAGCTACAGCTACTGTTACAAGTAGCTAATATAGCTTCAATTCAACATGTCTCGTCAGAAGGTATACATATAAATATCACTAACTGCTCCAATTGATCCTAATACACTGAAGTTATATTTTCATTCTCAATAAAACTTACGATAGCCAAAACCGCCAATGTTCCCATATGGAAACATTGAAAAAGCTGCTTCATATCTTGCAACTGACAAGCAAATTGCAAACAGTAACTAGTATGTCACGTCAAGAAATGTGTGTTTTTTAATAAAACACTATCGCTAACTTCCAAAAATGTTACCCGAGAGTGATATCGCAATGGAAACTGATCACGTGATTAAAGCTTATTTATCAGCATTTTTCGCCTTTGAAATTTCTCAAACAATGCATTAAACCACACCAAAAATTGTAAAAAGTTAAAGAAAAATGTTTCCTTGTATCATTTTTGCTTTTTAATGTTACAAAAATTAGTTATTTAAGAAAGAAACACGCGATTGATAATATGTTCCCATATGGTAACATTGGTAAGAAACGGGTAAATTTGAGCGATGCTTCTCGGAAGTACAAATGTCTTCCACTCAACAGCCAAATTAAGTTGTTCAATTTCTGTTGCATGTGGTTCAGCAAGACAATCTTCAGCTGGTTCATCACATGGAAGAACTTACAAAATGAATGATATAGTTAAGGAATAACGTTGGTATGGCAAAAGAATGGAAATTTTGCCATCGTTAGAGCTGGTGGCATCTCATATAGGCATGAAATTGTATCCAATGCCGCAGAAGAAAATGGAGGGCCTTTTGTTTTATATTTGACAGGTAATTTATTACGTTCAGGCTTGTTTTTTCATAACTCATCCATTATACTTTTAGCCTTTTCACTTTTTGGCCAGAAGAATCCCAAGATCTATTTTTCAAACAATCCTTAGATAAATGCCTTTAAACCTAATCATCCGTTGTTTATACCAGTTCAACTTGGAACGGTATTTTCTTCCTGGCCAGAGCAGCAATTTGGACAAAATCTGAGAGCAGTAAACATAGCGATGTTTCAGGAATTGCCGGTTCAGTATGGTGAAACTGCTCTCCAAGCTTGACGTAAGAGATGATTTTTGTGTACCACAAATGGCAAACCGCCTTGTTGGTGGAGGGGCTACCAGTCAGTAATTGGAATTTATGACTGGTTGAAAATGTGCTGCCACTTTTCTCCTAGCCGAATTTCATTAGATCTGCGGCTTGAATCTGGAAAATCGTTTTATGTCATGCCTCCAACCTCAAGAAGAAGGATCAATAACCACAACAACGTGCTTCAAGGAAGATTCAATTGTTGAATGCGCTGAATCATCTTTCATTTGGCTATGCCCGAACTTTATCTACAAATGGTCACTGATTTCAGTGAAAGTAGTTTTGATGGTAAAGAAAGGCAGAAAACTCCTGATTTCTGCTTTGAGCTGTACATGTGTCAGATTAGACAAAAACTCGCTTTTCATCATTTGGATAGATGAAAAAAACTTTGAAAAAAGTGTTTCGATTTCGCAGCTGCCTCTTCCAACTTGGCCTTTATGTCTCATGAAGCACGTAACGTTATTTTTTGCTGTCTATATACCGTCAAATTTTATGTTGCAAGCTTCCTTCGATAAAACATCAAAAACAAACAACAGAGAGTTTTGAGCAAAGAAATATTTATTACAAGTTAAAAGATACAGCAACAGTGCTTGAGTCAGTTTTTACCCACTCGTTGTGATTATATTTTAGCGCACCAACTTTGAGCCCTCTGTTACGTTGATCGATATATTGTTGTATGGGTATGCATTTTTTGATCAGCAATTGTGTTTATACCTAAAGCAGCAGCTTCACACATTTTTTCTGGTTTGTGAAAAGACAAATTAGGAAATTCTAGGCAGAGGACATTTCGACAAGATTTTTCAGTAACTTCTTGTTTGATTCCGAAATAGCATTTCACAGTATGAGCTGCACCTGTGCTTTACGTTAACATTTTTTTGCAAATTTTTTTAACTCTCTTAACTAGCGCAGTAGAATAAAGCACCTTATTAGCAATAAGCATGTCTTCCTCGTTTATTTTGGGCTGCAAGTCCCGTTTCTTGTCTACGCTTAGCTGTAAGGTCTACAGTTTTTTAATAAAGTTCCAGAGCCTTAAGGTACACAGCTTCACATGCTTTAGTTTTAGCATCATTGACAGCAAAAAACCAATGGAAAAAGTGGTTTCCTCTACAGTGCGTTCGTGTTTTTCGTTCGGTTTTGTCGCGCACTACATATTTTGTTATGTAAGCTTTTTGTCTTTGCCAATCTTTTATTTTTAGTACCGTAGTTTTTAGATAATTTATAGCCTTTCTCTTAGATTCTGCTACCTCGTAAATACAATGATTAACATAATTGCCACAACAATGCAATACCGTTTTCATTTTTTCCACTAGTTTATTTCCATACTGTTGACACAGCCTACCTTTTTCCAGAATTGCGTGTTCTTTTCTGTGCCTTTCTCTTTTGCTTTCGTTGATTTTTATTTCGCTTTCTAACACGCAAAAAAAACAACATGTGTTTTTCTTACTCTGCCTTATCACTTTTTAGACATAGGGCATGTGTGACCCGAAATTTCAACAAAATAAAAAATTGTTTCTACTGGCAATCAATTTCAGTTCTAGTAGTTACACTTGTTTGAGCAGTCATGATATCAGTGGTTCTGATTTTAGCTTGCATGCTAACATCATTTTCAATACTGCACTGCTGTCGCCCAGAATTTGGAAGCTTTGATAACATGCGATAGTGCGGCAAAACAAGCAATTGCTTCTTTTTTTGCAATGGCGTAGTTAATTTTCTGTAAAAACGAATTTATCAAAAAATTGCTTATCACTGGACAACAAATTTTTCGACAAATTCTGTTTATCATAATATTATGATGTTTCAAGGGCGCTGATTTAAAAAATGGCATTAAAAATTTCGTAATGTCAATGATTTTGCCGCTATTTAAAATTTTATGAAATTTTGATTTCAAGTTTGTGTAATACACATAATGGATTTGTAATTTGAAATATTACACGCAAAATTCAAAAAAAATCACATATGAGGGATTCAAAAAAGCACTGTTGAGGACATTGCAAATAAGCCATAAAACATTTTAATGAAAAATGAACGTTTGAATAATTTTTTGCTTGTGTGTCGTGTTACATTTCCGCAGCAAATTCCATATACAGTCTCTCATCATGGCTTCGATCCACTTCCCTTGATAACGCTTTCCCATCACTTGGATGTCTTGGTGAAACCTTTCACCATGCTCTTCGCATACATTCCCCAAGTTATCCCGAAAGAAATCCAAGTGAGAATGCAAAATATGCAACTTCAAGGACATGCGGCAACCAAGCTTTTCATAACTTTCAATCAAATTTGACACGACCATTGCATAGTCGTCTTTTCTATGATTTCCAAGAAATTTTTCCACAATCATTCTAAAAGCTTGCCAAGCATTTCTCTCGAAATCAGACATTCGTTACTCCAGCTCTTCAGATGCCAACACTCTTCTTATTTGTGGCCCCACAAATATTACCACCATTAACTTTTGCTTCAGATATGCTTGGGAACATCTGTCTAATATGACGAAAGGCACGGCTTGTCGGTTTCAAAGCCTTAACAAACTGCTTGGCCAGTTCGAGTTTAATATGCAATGGAGGAAGTAAAGTTTTGCTCCTTTCAATGAGAGATGAGTTTAGAACATTGTGAGAGCCTGTGAGATCTTTGTGAGCTGGCCAGTTTTTGACCACGTAATGCTGCTCATCCGCTCTGCTATTCCACAAACAAAGAAAACAAGAATGCTTTGTATACCTCCTTGCAATTCCCAAAGAAATGTGATCATTTAAAAATCTCCACATACGTCCCAATTGTGATCATTGTATTGAATTAATTCCAGTAATATTTTTACGGATTCACGATCTTCCTTCATCTGAACAAAATGTGCTATTGGGATGGATGGACACACATGTATTACCATTATGCAGAAGGAATGCTTTCAAGCTTTGCTTAGAAATATCAATGAATAAACGCCAATCCGAAGCTGAATAAGCAATACCAATCTCTTGAAACAAGCTCTGTACATCACTACAATAATAAAGCGAAGGATGATCAGAATCAGAGGACTTTGCATAGAAGTTTGCAAAGGTGACATGTTGTTTTCTTGGTTTGGAAACCTTGCACGAAGGAGCAAGCAAATTTCCTTCCTTGAGACGAGAAGAAAGTATCTCTTCTTTTGCCTTTGCAAAACCCAGGCGTTTAGTTAGATTATCCAATTCATTTTGATTCAGAAAATGAGGATCTTTGTTGGAACACTGAGTGTCAACTTCAAAATCAGCATCGTCATCTTACGATGAGGTTGATATAGCATGCGTTGTTGGAGATTGAGGAATAGGCAGTACTGGGCCATGGTTGACAGGCGCAATGGATGAAGAAATACTTGGATAAACAATCTTTTTCCTGTTCTTTGTCTTTTTGTATTTGGAATGTCCACCATACAGAAATAGCAGCCATCATGATGATTGGTAGGTTCTCTCCAGATTCGGGGAATGGCAAATGGCATACATTTATGACTTCCACGCATCCATCCTTCTAATGTAGATCTGCAACTTCCACAGCAAAAACGTGGGGCCTAAGATTTATCTTGGTCACCCATCTTCATGCCAAAATATCTCTCATAGGCTATGAAGAACTTGGTTTCTGGTATAACTTTGTGCTTCTTTTGCTGTGGACTGATGTGATAGCCACAAATATAGCAGAAACAGTCAGAAGAAATTTTGCAAGATCTTTTACCACTCATATTTACTGAAGTATTGAAAATATTAGTAGCATTAAATTTAACCTGAAAAAAACTAATAAAATGTAGCGTATTTCTGAAATAAGCAACTTCACTTCAGTAGGCTTAACTCGCAGTTTGTCTAACTGCTAAACTAAGTTACAGTATTGGTACCAGATTCAACAATCCACCTTCCATAAACCAACTCTACACTGCTGACACTGGACCAGCTCAGACATGTGCACTAAAAACTTGTCAAAATTGTGTCCAATTACGTGATAGTAAATGAAAATTGGCTGATTTACTTCTTAGCACCATCTAGAGAGTGATGAAAACGATAAAAAGATGCCATAAATGAAATAACACAAGATTGAAAAGTAATATAAATGTCACTAAATGCTAAAGTTGTATTATTATTTGGTAAATAACAAACTTCAATCTGTTGCAAATATTTTCAAAATCGTTAACAATATGCCAAAGCTAACATCAAAATCGGCATCAGCGACCCCAACAACATAAAGAAGCACTAAAAAAAAGATATAAACAAATATTTGTTGCCCTGTGAATTATTTAATATATCCCTCAACATGTTGGAATGTTTCTTCAGTGTTTCAATACCTACGTTGAACCAAAGGTTTCCAACCTCTTTGATTCCATGAACCCCTTTTAAAAACTTGACTGATGCTGTGGATTCCCAAATCAATATTTAGCTTTTTTATGTAGAGAAAAACTTAAAAAAATTGATCACGTTTTCCATTTTTAAATTGAAAATATTTTTTAAACATTAACTTTTGGAAACCAATCGTTTTACCTATATGTGATATTTTTACAGAACTTTTTTACAAATGCTTGTTTTTGCCTTTTCTCAACTTGAAGACCTTTTTTTCGGAGATCAGCTTTACTTTGAAATCAAGTTTTACCTATGTGCGTTCTTGTCTTTTCTCCCCACGACTGCAAAGCTCAAATGCAGTGCACCTTCCTGAAATCTTTTATAGAAACCCTAAGAGAAGTCTTCTCTGTACTCTCAGTTGGGAGCAAACTTTTCGCAACACTTGCCTTTACCTACAACCGACTTGGTTACACACACACACACACACACACACACACACACACACAGCTATAAAAGTTTGCCAGCTTTATAGATTGTCTATGTTAGTGGGCAATAAGTTCTGCACTGTTTTTATTCCAAAACCTATAGGTCCATGCTATAATACTAAAATGCAGATAACGAAACGTTTAATTGCTAGGCTTATGTTGTACCAGTCTTCTAAAAAATGTTAGTTTAAAGGGAAATGCTAAAGGGTAAGCCTAACTGCATTTGATTATAAAGCAACTAGTTCAAAAATCTTGACCCATGCTGTACGAGTTTAGCCTAAAACTTACTTTCAGCAACGCTTGAATCAAAATCTCATGAAGAATGCTATAGTTTTTTTCATTCTCTAATGTCAAAGTTTTATCAGCATCCGTCCCAACAATGAATTTGTAAGTCTCAACAATGAATTTATGTTGCAATTTGAGCAACTGCAAGATTTCTTGCAACCAAAGCTTTCTCGTTGACTGTCATCGAAATACATCCAAACACCAAAAAGCGTGAGGCAGTAGATCAGAACTACTGATGTCGTACACTCCGCAAATGTTTTTGAGGAGCACTAAACACCAACTTTGTGAAACTGTTAACCAAGGAATTTTTGCCTGCTTATATTCCTTTGTACAAACTAAACAAGAAGCATATCGAAAACTTGTTTTATGACATTGGTTACAGTTTATCATATGTTGCTACGGTACTTGTAAAAAACAGTGCTGCTATTAAGCGCAGATCAGTTACAGCGACCGGCGCGATTGTGTAGTGGTTAGAGCGTGCGCTTCGCAGTCGGTAGATCTAGGGTTCATTTCCCAAGTCGAGTCATACCAAAAGACTTCAAAAAATGATATTCACAACTTCCCTGCTTGGCGCTCTGCAAAATAAGGATGGTGTGGAAAACAAGCCGGCAAGCTTGCTTGTTGTATCCTTGGGCAAGGCACTTAACGGGATGCCTTCATTTTCATGTAGCAGACAGTTGGTGGGGCCAAGCAGTCTACCCGTCGTGGTGGCCCCAGTCTAATTGAAGACTCGCAAACCGAGCGTGAGTGTTTACGCAGTGTGACCTATTTAAAAATCTTCTTGCAAAAAGATCACAACAAATGGCTCAAACCACGAAGAAGAAGAAGAAGTTTCAGCGGACAAAAAAGGCTGTTGACTACATGACAAACACATTTTTCTGGTTGTTGATGAGAGTATTCTATCTGGCATACAATATTTAAATATATTAGTTGGAAGTCTAGAAACATCTCAGGCCAGCTATTTGTACGACTGTCTATCTCTAGCATGAGTCCAAATAGCAACAGTGTTGCTCCAGCAGTTGACGATGCTGTTAGATCTCTTACATTCAATTCAAAACTCTTTCTGTCTTTTATTATCTGATGCTGCAAAACATATGATGGCTACAGGTGCAACTACTGCAATTTCTGGATCCTAAGCTGTTTTGTGTGATATGTGTGGCACATTTATTGTACCATTGTGAAAATCTTACTTTGAATATGTTGAAAAAGTCAAATCAGCAACAATTAAACACGAAATCAGATAACCCAAATTCGGTATTATTGGTTGCCTGCTTCAGCCTGTTGCTGCAAGACGTGGCCGCTGGTTCAATGCTTCCTTATTTTATGGAAAGAATTTACCTAAAGTGAAAGCGATTGTGGAAAGTTTTGAAGGTATTTTTGTAACACAAGCAAAAGTTAGCTCGCAAACAGCTGGTTTAGCTACTCAACTTTTCAAAATCAAAGACTAGTATGAATGTGTAGTTTAGCTTGTAGAAACGTTGGAAATTGCAAAGAAGTCATACAAATTTTTTTAAAACAACAAGGCTTTAACACCTCCATGGGAATGTTAACCTTCTAAGATTTCCCTTTAAATAGGGCATTGACTTTGGTGTTTTCATACTCTCATTGTTGTATTTAGATGAATGGTCTGGAATTTTGGAAATGTTCACTTGATAATGCCGGTACAATTGCCATCGCTGGATCCATTAACAAAATAAATCAGCTGAAAATCATCAGATGTGGTGAAATATCAGTGGAAAGTTGGAAAGTATTGGCAAGTAACATTAACAAAAGGGATTCAGCGGTGAGCTGACGCAATGAATTTTGTAAAATTTATTGATAATTCTGTTGTTTCAATAATCATAAGTAAATTGTGGATGGTCATTATGATGATGTCGATAAGATATTAACTTATTCAACTTATCAAATACAAGACAAAAGAAGAGCTTGGGAAACTCTTTTGTGATTGTACTTCCATCAATTCAAAAGCCACCCATGTATGTTGCTGCTACCGGCATCAATTGTAATTAAACAAAAAATACTTGACACCAAAGCGTTAATGCAATCACCGATTCTGTTTCGTCAAGCTTCATCTAAAAAACGTTGCGAACGCTCAAGCAGCATCCAGCTTATTAGTTTAGTAATAACTCCTTGCCAAGCAAAAGTAGGTTGTCGTGGAGGAGGAGCCACTTGCGAATATAATTGTGCGTTTCTGCTGCTCCAAAAAAAAGAAGTTCGCTTCTATTCATGTGACTAGTTGTGCTGGGAGGTGATAAAAAGTGTGATGCTTGTATAAACTTGATGTGCAGATTGGTCGCGTGTGTTGACCTTTTATTTGAAATTTTGACAATTTTTATTTACACGTGCAGTCCCGGTAGCACTCCAACTTCGGGCCCCCCAAAGTAAGCGCAAGAGCCCCTGCGCACAGGTCATATCACTTTAGAGGTGTAAAATTGAAAAGCTGCATTAAGAAAATACACCACAATTTGTACATAAGTAAACAGGCTAATGTCAGAATAAAGCATGCCGATACCGAAGGTGCAAGTCATAAAAAATTCGGCACCGATGCCAGAGTTCAGTAGGACATTTATGCAGACACTGCGAAACGAAAGCAATGACACTGAAAAACATGAAAAAGTTATAAAAACACAGTATCATTTAAATAGTCTGGAGCGAACCTTTTTGTTCGCAAATGCTGTTATGACATTGTCATAATCAAGAGATCGGGCGCAGTCATTTTCGATTGACAACATGGCTAATGAAGATAGTCTACTGTCTGTCATAGACGTTCTATTAAAAGTTTTGATCAGTTTCAATTTGCTGAAGCTTCTTTCAGCGCTGGCAACAGTCACGGGGCAAGTTAGTAAGATTCGAAGTGCGATGTACACATTCGGATACAATTCAAATAAATGAGTCTTTAGAAGATAGTTCAGAAAGTCTTGAGCCGTATTGAGATTGCGTTTTTTTTGTAAAATTAAAACAAACCGCTGTAGCTCAGCGCTCATTTCATCAGAATCAATGTCACCGAACTTTTTTTGGAACTCTTTACAGCAAGTAAGAAGAGCATTTTCTTGTTGCACAAGCAAAAGTTTGTCTCGTGTGTACAAGAACGAAAAGGCGGAAGAAACCTCACGTAACAAATTAAAGCGCTCCTTTATTGACATAATAGCCTGGTCTACTAATGGATAGAAAAAGTTGCTTTTTAAATTTCAGTTCAGAAGTAGCTCGTTGTTCCTCTTCACCTTGGTAATCAAACAATCTTCTTTTCTTTCCACTTCTTGACGGAGGAAAAGAAGGATCAATATCCAATTTCTGTGCTATTTCAACAGCAGATGTTGCGGCACTGTCATAACCCGTTGTGCGATAGTTTTGCAAAAACTTTTCAGTTGCCTGGATTTCCGTTTCCATTGTATGAAGGGAGACTCCATACGATTGAAGAATCTTGCTTGCTTTATTGACTTGGAATAGGATATCATACCAAATAAACACCGACAAAAGAAAACTCCATTTTGATAAATGAGCTATCAACGATTTTGTTTCTGAGGCAGCTCTTCCATCTTTTCTTTCTATGGAAATGGCTTCCAAGTCTTTCAGTGCCAGCAACACCTCTTTTAAATTGTATCGAAGAGGTTTGATGCATTTAATTCTGCTTTCCCAACGAGTATCAGATTGTGACTTTATGCACAGCTCCACATGTTTCTTCAAAATTTCCCAACGCTGAGCAGAGGAAGAAAACAGCACATACAACCTTGTAAGTACTACAAAAAATGTCAATGCTTCCGTCGATCAATTAGCACTGTCAACAACAACTAAGTTAAGGGTATGGTTTGCACAGGGCACGTAAACAGCTTTGGGATTGATGTCTAGCATTCTTGCTTAGACCCCAGAATGTTTTCCTTTCATGTTAGCACCATTATCATATGACTGACCTCGACAATCAGACAATTCGAGTTGCAGTTCGGTCGCTTTTTCTAAGAAAGCGTCCAACAAGCCTTTCCCAGTACTGTCACTTATTCTCAAGTAGCCAAAAAATGTTTCTTTAACAACAGCAGCTTCTTCATTACATAGTACATAACGGAGAATGACAGACATTTGTTCATGATGTGACATATCTGGAGTGCAGTCCAAAATTATAGAAAAATATTTTGCCAATTTCAATTGCTGTAAATTTTCTTTTTCAACTTCTGTCGCTAGCAATTCAATTAGTTCATTTTGTATGGTAGGACTCAAATAGTGATCTTTAGTGTTTTTATTCTTGATTCTGTCTTGAAGCTCTTTTAGGATCGGATCTCTTCTTGCCAAAAGCTCAAATATACCCAGAAAATTTCCATTGTGAGGAGATCCTAAGACTTCTTCAGATCCTCTAAAAGCAAGATTCCTTTCCGATAGAAACAAGGCAATGTCGATAAGTCTCTCTAAAACATTTCTCCAAAAACGTCTTTCATTGAAAAAAATATTCATCTCGCGTTTGTCGATAGTGGATGACTTTCTTATCCCTTCAGCTAGCAACATCCATTGATTGCAGCATTCTTGGTGGGAAATGCCGTTTTCATGGTCTTTCAGTTTTTTCGAAAAACCCTCCCATGTATTTATACCACTACAAAAGGGGCTTAGTGTTTTTCCAAATAGCTTACAACAAAAGCAAAAAACTTGATCTGATTCCCCAGAATAAACTAGCCACGACCGTGAAACACTTTCACCATAAGGTAACACACGTTTATAAGGGTTGGAGGAAAAACGTCGCCTTGGAGTTGTGCTATTATATGGAAAATTCATTATTAGTTGATGTGGTACACGCTTTACTATATCACATCGTTGAGCATCAGAAATACTTTCAGGCCATTTACATGGGTCATCAGGGATAGGGGTAAATTGAGATTCAGTTATTTTTGATATTGAAGGTTGCGTATTGGCAGGTAAATCACAACTTACATTTTCTGGAAATTCACAATCACTTTGATGCTGATCGTCATAGTCTTCATTTTCTTGTACACTATAGTTTTCTTCATCCCTCTCGGTACTAGTGCCAGGTCTACTCTGCTCAGTAATCTTGAAAAAATCTGTCATCTTGGGCAATTTCGCTACAGCATCTCGAGCAGTGGCTGCTTCTTTTCTCTTTTGAGCACCACTTTTTGAACGTTTCATTCTATACAATGTCAATAAAATACTTTATCTGCACTCTGCAGTGTATATATATTGTCCCGGTATTTATAGCCAAACAGAATTCCAGACCATTCTATGATTGTTGCGTAACAACGGCATTGTTACGTCAATCGAATATTCAAGATTCTACCAGAAAATCAATCGAAATATTCTAGATTCTGCGAGATAAAATGACGTTGCATTCACTTATGATGTCACAAGCCAATTTCTTCCTACAGTTTAAATCGGTTGTAAACAAGTCTGCTGAACTGAAAATAGTCACGTAGCCAAAAAGCAATTTCAGACTAACTTGGGCCCCCAATTGGGGGGTTTGGGGGGCGGCTGCTACGTCTCTGTACACGTGACCACTAAAAAACTAAATTGTAAAAGCTAACTCATTTTTTTGTTAGTTCTTAAAAGTAATCTCCCCTCCTACCAGCAATTTTTTCTTAAACTTGTGGAGGCGTGGTTTCTTTTGTTTTAGTTCTTCCAGATTGCTAATGCGCTATCTTCTCGGGATCACTAAGAATGCAATGAATTTTTTACTGGAAACCATAGTTAACTTTTTTGTTACCTCGCACTTGTTTGAACTCTTTATTTATAATTTACTTTCCTATGATGTCTTAGTTGAAGATCGATTTGATTGTTCTAGTTTGATGCAGTGCTCAATCGGCATTGAATTAGAAACTAAATCCAGTTTAATGTTCTACCAATCAATAGTAACGACATCACAATTTTTATGGTGTTGTCTTTGTTCAAGGTAAAGGCTTCATCAAAAAAGTTTGTGTTGTTACTCACTAGTCACTGGTTGAACAATGTGCCAGATTAAATATAGCAGCATTTTTCGTTTGTCTAGTACATTGATATCACAAACAGATTTAGTTGTTCATTCGACAATTTTATCAATAGATTGAGATAATGTCAAAACACCTAAATCAGAAACACACGCTCGGAGACGTCGCGTTGTGGAAGTTTTTTGATAAATCAAAATGCTCTTTCACTAAATGTTGTTAGTCGTAATGAGGTGCAAAATTTTTCTGCTGTTTCCAGTGTGTTTACCGCCAATAAATGAAGTGTTATCTATATATATAAAACTCAAAGTTTGTCTGTCTGTATGTCCGCTATAGAAATAAAACTAGAGACATTTAGATACAAACAAACATATGAATCTTATATAACTTTTTCCAGGGAAGCCAAGTACGGTATTTTGATTTCGATCAGAATCGTCTATGGGGGGCTACGAGCCTATATTTATTCAACCTACAGTATATTGTTATTCAATGTAAAAATTCAATTACAAACCACAAACAGAATGTTAGAAAGGTTTATATATAAACGTTTTTGCTTGAACGAGATGTACGCAAACAATTGCGCGCATGTCCGCCATTTCTGTTATTGCCGGTATATATACCGTCGCGGGAGCGGACGCATAAAGATCGCTTGCCTGTAATTATACCCGCGCGGGATCGAAAGAGTTAAAATATGGTTATTCAATGTAAAAATTTAATCAGTCTTTACGTTTTACCCGATCAACGACGGGGTAAATCTGCTAGTGTACAATATAACACTTTGTAGTTGTCTCCACCCCTAGCTCTATGGTGTAATGATATTTTTTATTGTTATTTAATTGCCTGCTTTGTTGGTAATAACTTTTAGTGTTTAATAATATACAGGGTGGGCCATAAGTTTCCATACATAGGCAAAATAAACATTTTATGTTGAAAAACCATTTTTATTTATATAATGTGCTCTATATGATTCCCATTGTTTTCAAAGCACATATTAACCCGTGTTTCCTACTGTTGATGAACACGCATCAGCACATTTGAAGGTATGCTTCTAATGGCGTCGGTGATTCGCTCTTTTAGGTGATTTATGTCTTGTATCTTTACCTGATACACCATAAACTTCAAATGCCCCCAAAGATAGAAATCAAGAGGGGAGAGATCTGGAGATCTTGGAGGCCACTCTACAGGACCACGCCGACCAATCCAAGCATCCGGAAACTGCTGATCCAAAAACCGACGCACTTGAATACCATGATGAGGTGGAGCTCCATCTTGCTGGAAGTAAACTGGGTAGTCACCTTCCTTGTTTAGCAGGGAAGGGAGAATTTCTTCTTGCAACATATTAAGATACTTTCCTGCATAAGATTTTCACTGACAAAAAGTGGTCCAATAATTCTGTCTCCCCCTATCCCGGTCCACACCATCAATTTGCCGGCACCTTGCATCTTCGTCGGACTCAGCCATTTAGGATTCTCATTACTCCAATAACGTAGATTTTGCCGATTAACCTCTCCATTGACGTAAAAATTTGCTTCATCAGTAAACAAAATCTTAGTAGAAAAGTTTGGATCCTTTTTCACATTACTTAATGCCCATTCACAGAACTCCATGCGTCTATCCGGGTCATCTTCACTCAAATGGTGTGCCATATGCAATTTGTATGGATGCCATTTGTTTGCTTTTAAAATGCGCCTGATACTCGATCTGCTGACACCACTTTCTGCAGACAACCATCGCGTGCTTTTTCTGGGACTCTGTACAAGCGCTGTAAGTATCGTAGCTGTTGTGTTTTCATCGGTGGCCGTACGTCTTGGACCACTTCTTGGTTGATCTGCAACATTTCCAGTTTTCTTAAACTTGCTAATAAGTTTAGCCACAGTGTCATGTGTGATGTTCGTTCCATGTTTTCTGTTGAAGTTCAGTGCAACCATGCGACTGATTCCCGACCCAGCCATCAGTATAATTTCAATTCGTTGCTCTTTCGTCAAACGCATCTTCTAGGGTATGTGGAAAACAAAAAAAATACACTATGTATGTATTATAACAAAAACAAATACACCATATATCTGGAAAACAAAAAAAATACAATATGTATGGAAACTTATGGCCCACCCTGTAGATTGTCTTAATATATTTATGTTCAACAGTTTATATGTTGTAGAAAATTCCACGTTAAATTAGTGTAGTAGTTTTTTAATCCGGTATCAAAATAATTTTATTTTTTTGGTTTTTGACACCGCGGGATTCTGAATCGTTTCCTGCTATATAGTCGATGTATTTTGTCGGAACATTTGCTGCTTGACCCATTTTGATTGTCTCTGGCAAGTCGGTTATAAACGTTTAATTGTTGAGCGCTGACCGGCTGCTAGGTACGGTGTAGACTGACCAAAGCTCTTTTTGGCGTTATTTTTTGTTTTGGTGTCCACGTGTTGGCCGTTTTTCTGAACTGCATTTTGTTGATTACCGGCAATTCGTAAAGAAAATTTTCGACGTTGTGTGTTCTAGTTCGGTAAGAATTTTTTTTACAGATATAAATAATAGCACTAAAAATGCCTAAATTGTTTGTGTTCTGTGTGCTAGTGTTTGTGAATGCCAATTCTGATTTGGACTTGTGACGTGGATTTTTCATAAAACAGCTCACACTTGCTAGGTGTCTTATTTGGTATTCACATAATGAAGTTATTTGTGCTACAGTTGCGTATTTTCAGAAAACCTCTTCTTGCCTTTCTCTTGCATATTCAATTATTATACCACTCGTCGCGAATGAGAGGAAAGTTAAGCGAGAGCGCGTCTTCGACTAAGCACTTAACATGTATTACTTGTAATAACATCTACCATATTCAAAAAAGCTCACGATTACTAAAGGGAGCGAAACGTCAAGTTTATATTTGAACTTGTCGAACGAGCAACCATATTTGTTTATGATATCAATTCGTAGCTTTTGGTTCTATTTTTTCATGCTGTTGATAATCTTTGTTTTGATCACAAGTTATCAAAGAGTAGTGAGGGAAACCGCCTCGTAGCGATTTAGGAATAACTTACCAATCAGTGAATAAAAACACCTGGCAGAATTTTATTCTAATGAAGCAAAATATCATTTTTCAAAAAATAGTTACCTTGCTAAGAGGTTAGTATTACCAAGGTGGTCGCGTCATTAGCCTACATAGCAGTGATTTTCAACTTCTTTTATATCTCACTGAACAGTGAGCTCGACAATAAAATGATCAAGGCACGCCATTAATATTTCAGGAAACATTTTACTATTTAAATTTTGAAAATAATGGGAATGATAACAATGCTGGTTATTTATATCAACTACTTAAAAATGTCCTTTTGAATGCCAAAAAATGCCAGCTAGTATTTACTTAGCAGAAAGAAATTATTTTAAATATTTGTCAAAATGCAAAATCACTGTTAGGTCGAAGTAAACATTGCACCGCAAAGACGCAGGTTTACACCTTCTGCATTCCCGAGTACGTCAGACAGACTGCCCAGCAATGGAACCAGGTGCCCGCTCATGCAATAGTTGCTCATGCACGCGCATCACTGCATTACATTATTGAAAAATAGAAGATTAAATCATGATGTTAAAACTTGTCTAATACAGTACTGCAAAAATGCTGGTGACCCTGTCCTATGACCCTTCCTTGAAGAATCAAACCCTGTTCAAAACTCCCGCAGAGCACCCACGGATGCTTTACGGCACACTAATAAGCCGCGGCACAAAGGTTGAAAATTATTGCGGTATAGGATAGTTAGTTTTGGTCACGTGCGTGGATGTTTACCAGCGTCGACTTCATTAGAATGACATCATTTCATTGTAGATGGAACTTCTTGATGTTTGGTGCGATTTATACGTGAAAAATGAAGTGAAGAAACTCTTTCAAAGTTGCCGTGGAAATGTGAAAGACATTGAAGTTAATGGTTCAATGTTGTGATTTAAATTGAATTTTAATCAATGGTGTTGTTTGCTGCGGATCTAATAATATATAGATGATATTTTACAAAGATTGAGTGAAGCTGATATTTATCATAGTTGTGATTTGTTTAATGAAAGTGCTAAATTGATGTCTCTACGATAAGCTTTACTTTTTGGTGTATCTTGTTTTATTATTTAAAATTTATTTTAACAAGTGATCTGCTTTATTGTAATCAGCCAGAAAGCAAAATGTCTTCATCTTAATTTCAGAAACCAATTAGCTTTCTTTTAGATTGCTTTGAAACAAAACTTTTTATATATATTGACATAAATTTGATAAAACGTCTAGTATTTGATATGCTGCGTTTTTATCAGAACAAAAACCTGAGTTAATAAGCTGTTGTACTCTGGTAATTGAGAAAGCTAACAGTGTTCCGCAAAACGTCTAAAAAAATATTTACAGCAGCATATTTTCTATGGTTTTTGTATTGAGATTTGTCAGGAGATTGTATTCGTTTGCTCCTTTGTTACGACGTCATTACAACAACTGGAAGTTAAGGTTACTTGTAACGACTTCATAAATATTTCCACACAACTAAATGCGAATTACTATTCTGCTATACTTATCAAAAAAATTAAAGTATTAGAGCAAAATTGTTGCTGGAATGAGTCGATAATGTGTGCTCACCCTTAAATGTAAATTTTATGATCAACGTAGCGCCATCGTTATTTTGATTCAAATAGAATGTGAATAGTAAGACCACTGGTGATGCTACGATGATATCAAAATCAATTTGTTCAAAAAACGCGTAAGCACATACTGTAGACTGATTTCGGTTACAGCCTGCTCTAAAGTTTTAAGTTTGCGTAGTTAATAATGCTTTTTTTCTTTGACTTGCATTTTTGCATGGGTTTGCAAGTTTAGCTCAGAAACAGATAACTTTTTCTTTTGTTTTCTTCCAGCCATTATGTGTTTTATATAATGGAACCGATTATTTCCAAAGAATAAACATTAATACTAGTTTAGTAGCCAAGGGAATGCTATGACGTGCTTTTTTGTGTGCAGAAACTGATTATAAGACTGTAGCGTGATATCTTAAACTATATTTTTCAAATTTATGTAAAAATCAGAAATTGATGTAAATAGGATCTTAAATTTCAGTTACGTTAAATTAAACTGTTGGTCTTTTCATGAATATCTTAAAACACATTTTGCTCAATTACTGTTTTGTCAAGCTGATTTATGACTATTGTATTTACCCTATTTCTAAAAAATCAAATTAGTTGAAATTGGTTGTTTTAATGAAACTCAACTGTAAAAACCAATAAATCTAATTTTTTTCTTTGGTCCTCTTCTCTTCGTCATTTGAGCTATTCGTTCTGAGCATTATGCAGGAAGATGTACATACACTGCGTGTGCGCTCAAGCTCGGTTTGCGAGTCTTCAGTCAAACTGGGCCACCACCACGGGCAGACTGCTTGGCGCCACCAACTGTCTGCCATATGAAAATGAAGGCATCCCGTTAAGTGCCTTGCCCAAGGATACAACAAGCAAGCTTGCCGACTTGTTCTCCACACTATCCCAATTGTGCTGAGCGCCAAGCAGGGAAGCTGTGAATACCATTTTTTGAAGTTTTTGGTATGACTCGACTTGGAAAATGAATCCCAGATCTACCGACTGCAAAGCGCACGCTCTTTGGCCTTGTTTCCCTTATTTCATAATTTCGCCTCGACTGCTTTGAGATATCTCTCACGTTGTTTATCGCTTTTGCTAAGATACAGCAAGCTAAATTCAGTAGATAGCGCCGAATGCTTTGGTGTCAATTTGACCTTAATAATATTTTGTGTTTGTTTCAGCTAAACAAGTAAGCTAAGCTTACCGCAAAAATTATTACTTCTATCCAAGTGTTTGATAGTCTGTTTAACACAGAACTGTAAGTACTAGCAGGCTAACCAAATTACACCCAAATTTACCAGTTGCCCGTCTTTAAGTGTCTGGCAGAAACGTGCCAATTTTTTACTGTGTTGTTGTCGTTATAGTGTTGGTTCTGGCCAATGGCCATATTTCTCAAATTAACTGCAATTTTTGGGGTTTATATACGGCGGATTTAAATTGTGCTTTAGCTGGTGTATTGTTTCTCTTCTTCATTTCATTTTTTTGCATCAAACGCCGGTTATTAGTACTGTGACAGTCTTTTTTAAATAAAAGCATGACCTTGGACACATGCCTGTATCTGGCCGTGTGTTATTCTCAACCCCAGATTAGTCTTTCACAAATCTAGTTTGCCAATTGGGCCAGCCACTCACATCCATAATTTCTCACTTTTACATCATTTTTAACTGTTACATTTCTCAACGTATTTGCCACAAACAACAAAGACAAGTCTGGAACCACGAAAAGATAGTTAAGAAATGAGAAATCTTTTTTACTGAAGAATTGTAGGTACTTATGGGTTATCTGTCACCACTTTTTTTTAATTTAATAAACCTAACCCTGTACACTCCCTTCCAGTGTACACTGCCCCATACATTTACATACCGGGCCTGCCCCTTCAGTGTACACTGCCTTCCAAACTCATTTTAGGCTTAAACATTATATATACAGTTAAATAATAGTAATTTAATACCTGGTGAAAAAAAGTGGTGACAGATAACCCACAAGTACCGAATTGTATTATTTTGAATAGAATAGTCCTACCTTTACAACTTACGACTGTTCGCTCTTTGAAAAAATGAATGCTAACTAGTAATGGAAACCATCAGCCTAGTACCGGCTTGTTGTAGCCTAGTCTGCAGAACAATATGATATTTTGCCGCTCGTAGAAGACAACTTTCGCTGATATTAACCATGTTACCATCACTTCAAAGCTGTATTTTTGATTCTTGAGTTTCAACGCTTGAGCTTAGCACTGCTGACATTGCCCTTAGAAACGTGGTGACAAAAAGCTGAAGTTTTGCTTACTTTGCTATAATGCTGCCATTTTTCTTGGAGTTGAAAAGATAGTTCAGGACAAGTCGATGATCATTACTTATCCGTATAAAGTGGTGATTTCACATTAGTTAAAATACGTCATCAAAGGCAGTTTCAGGTTTGTGTATTTTGCATTTCAGTTAAGTTAGTTTATGATGTCTTTATGGCTTGACTGTATTCGAGGAAATATTAATGTATTGCCAAGAGCTGCAGACGAGTGCAAACTTTTTTGTAAGCGGGCCAACTTCACTCGACTAGATAATACCACGGAATCTTTTCAATAATCTTTTTCCTTAGATTAACGTCAAAATGGCAGAGTTTTTACCTTAAATATTTTCTTGAAGATCAATTATGTGACGCAAACAATGGACACGAACTTAAGCTACTGAGACTCATTGCACCCTTTTTAGTGACTCGGTTTCGTATTTGACCCTCGACAGTTCTCCTCTTTCTGAGCCCCAAGCACGAGTACCATTTGTTGAATCTTTAGTTTGATTTAACAAACATATTGAAGCCCTATCTATGTACGAAATGCATGCGTTAGCCTATGGGTTCTCAAACTGTGTAGGCCACGTTAGTTTAATCCTTGACAGATTGTAAAATAAAATTTACCTCCTTTTTTATTTAGCAGTTCCAGCATTTGGTAAAAAGTAAAAAAACAAATTAGGCTAAGTCTACAATAACATGGTTTGATGCAAACTCATCGCTTCGAGATAATTGATCCAAAAATGGTACCCAAGGGGTAAATTTACCTTCGGTTGAGAATCCTAGCTCTTGCAACTCCTCTAACATTTTTATGCCTTTTCAAAACGGGTAAATTTTGTTATTAAAAACCTTTTCTGTTCTAGATGATCAATCTTTGTATGTGGGAAACAAGTTGCATTCTTTGTGGGATCGCGTAATTATATCTCGCCGGCAGTGGTTGCCTTAACTATCGGGGGACCCTGGCAAAGAACATTTGGGGGGCCCTAATCACTCCTCGTAACCACGCTAATAACTACCTACTCAAACAAAAGCATTTGAAAGCTAGCTTACAAAAGTCTAGTCACTAAAATTCACCAACCAGCAAAAAGTATCTTACAACTTTTTGCAATCGCATGCACAAACAATGTAAACCAAGGTCCCACATTACGCGTTTGTTGACAAAAAGGGGATCCATTACGCGTCAATTAAACAGGGCAGGGTGTTAATATTCAAAGCTAATACCCGTTTTGCGGTATCTAAAAATCTAAGGCGGTCAAAATGCGCATTGCCAGCCAGTAAACGGTCGACAAAATGCTTATCCCTCAAACCACTAAGCAGCACATTGTACAACACATCGTTTTTTGTTTGAGCGTTTCTTTATTGGGATATGCAATCTCTCCCAGCTGATGGAGCGCAGCAATGTAACTTTGATTTGATTCTCCGATTTCCTGGTAGCGAGCAATCAGCTACTGCCGCGCTTTGTTTGACTGCTTAGCTTCAACTGCTACTTCGGTTGCCTTTTGTTTTAACACATCATGCGATAATGCATAGAGTTGTTAATCAGCTTCCTGCATTTCAAACTTTGTAGATTCTGGTAAGCTAGCCAAAAATGCATGGCCCTTTGCTGGGTCTGGAGCTTCCACATTTTCCCAAAACTCTCAAACGACGCCGAAAATCTAATGAAACTTTCTCCTAGCAAGTACTTCGGAGGCTGACAAAAGAAATACATTGGGCGTGTTTACCAGTGTTGCGTTTTTTTTCACTAATAGTCTTGGCGTTTTCGTAGCTCAATTTCCAATCAGACTAAAAGCAAACAAAACGTATATTATTTTAAAATCAGTGACACTACGCCGACGACTAATTGTCACACATACCCAAGCTTAAATGCTTTATAATGCTTCTTATCGGCGTGCAACACGCCTTATCAGCTTAATTACAATGTAGCACACCGCGCGCAAAGAACCCGGCCAAAATGTGGATCGTGTGATTAACACCAGGGCTGTAACTATCGCCGGTGCAGTGCATCGGGGTCCCAGCACGAGGGGGCCCTGCGTTACTACACTTTATTGTAAAATATTTTCGTTAAATGCTCAAGCAAACTTATTATTATTAAATGTCACACTTCATCAATACTTTTAATTTATATTTAACCGTAAAATTTATTTGAAGTATTTCCAAATATGTTTAAAGTTTCGATTTTGAAGTGTTCATTTTAATTGTGATGTAGTCATGACGTAATTCGAACGCTACCCTCATTCTAGTCTGTTTAGTAAAATAAGTTGAAGTTGTAATGATCCTATAGCATCATATCTATCCGCCTTATTTTACTTGTAATTGCTAATAAGTTTTGCTTTATGACTTAGTCATACGTAATGTCATGTGATGGTTTCGAGATAATTCTACAATTTTCTACCCTAGTTCAGGAACTTGATAGTATCACATGTTACAGTAAGTGTATGGCTGGCTTACATCGTCGTAAAATAATTAAGAAAATTTAGTATCTTCCCAAAATTGCTAATTTTTTTTGGTAAATTTTGCCCGCTTCATATAAATAGGTAATTTCGTAATTTGTGCTGTGAAAGTCTGCATTTTGTTGTGCTACGAGTACGTTTTGCCTGGGTCGCATGAGCTAGAATTAAAGAGTTAGTGAGATCTAACGCCTTAGGTTATGAGAATAGTGATTATTCTATTTGAATAAGCTCAGTAAATTTAGTGTAACCATCAGGTGCTGGACCTCATTCTATTAGTCGGTGATCAGATTTGTAATTTCTGTTAATAAACTTCTTTCGTTGAAAAAAGTTATGATTTGAGTGATTAAAAAGTCAGGTTTGAGCTTTCTTTTTAAATCCTTTTTGCCAGACATACCGTAGTCCTGCGCTCGCAACAATACTATTTCGTGAGCCAAATAACAATAACAAAGAAAGTTTGTTTCATTAAACTTTACTAACCGTAGTCTAAATTTTGTTGAACTTTTTAGGTTTTGTGTAACAACATTGTAAAGCTCTAGTTGACTAAACTCTCAGTGACTGAGTTTGTGGCAATCTCGACCGGAAACATCTAAAACGGATGAGCAAGACGTCAGCATTCAAGAGACAGAAAATTCCGATACTTCTAAAGATAGATCAGAGGCAAGCTAAAATGACGAGTTTCCCTCCATTATTGTAAACTCACAGACCAACAAAGCAATTAATGCAGCAGGTTCCAAACAATCTGAAGGACCTTATCCTAAAGGTCCGATCTAAACGGGTCGTACAGATTGTTACCATTTTGCACCACAATCAGGTCTTAAACTACGAAGATATTGGTTATGTTAATTATCAAACATGGATCGTGTTTACTGCCAGCCCTGCTGGTTATTTTTTCATAAAAATGCCTCTCCAAAGACTTCTTACGCACTTCAAAACTCTCGGAGCACAGCAGGTTTAAATGACTGGAGGCATTTATCGCAGCGAATTTGAAGCCATGAAAGCTCCACACATCATGCGGAAGCGTGTCTCATATTATACGCCATCAGAACTGAAAGTTGTTGGAGCGTTTTATCTCATTTCTCGAAATTGATGATTCATCTGCTATTGGATTGCATAAACTGATAACGAATTCCATTCAGCAGAGGAGGCTTGACATAAAAAACTGCCGTGGACAAGAATATGATGGCGCTACAGTGATTAGCGGGAAGTACTCTCAGGCTTGCATAAGAAGATAGAAGATGTGGCTCCATATGCTGACTACGTGCATTGTGCTTTGCACAATTTATATTTGGTGTTAAAAGATGCCATGGAAGCTGTGACTGAGACTCGTCAATTTTACGACACCATTGAGTCGGTATATAATTTTTTCGGACATAGTATTGTTCAGTGGCAAAAGCTTCAGAATGTCCATGATCGCTCTTGCTCAAATCCTACATTAAAAGCTTTAAAAGCCAGCTTGGTGGTCTGGTCGATTAATGCTGTCTATGCTTTGAAGGAAAAAATTTGTGACGTTAAGAAGTGCTTGACTCATATAATACTTACCAGCACGAAATCAAAAGAAAGAGATGAAGCTATGGCAATAAAGAAACAGATAGAAAACTTTGACTTCGTATGCATGCTGGTTGTGCAATGCAAGATTTTGTAGATCGTCAACATTTCTTCGAAAGCTATTCTGTGTAAAACAATTGACTTAATTTCTGCTCAAAACTTCTGCAAACTCCTGCTAACACATTGTTCAATTCAGAAGAAGATTTGACGCAGTGCTAAACAAAGTTTCCTCTATTGCTTCTACATGGCGTTTGCCCAGACAGTTTTTAAAGAAAAAAGCAAAGAAAATAAATACCTCTTTGATAAAATACCTTAAGGAATAACGTTAAGCGTCCTAAGAAGCAATTTTGTGTAACTGCGTTTCTTCCGATAATGCACATACTTTCTTACCAATTAATTAATGGCTTTGAAGAAATAAAATCAGTGGTGACGTCATATCAAGTTTTGGAACCAAGTTTTCTATCAAATGCTTCTCATCTAAGAAAATTTTTTAATAAATTTTCTGATAACGTCTTTCTGTTGTTTCCTAGCCAAATACTTTCCATCAAAACGTCGTTCAGAGAAAAGATTGTCCATTTAAAATCTGCTAAAGAAATGGCTTCTTTTTTGATTGTTGAAAATGCATCACTTGCCACAACTTATCCTGACGTTTGTACGGCGTACATGATGTATATGACAGTAACTGTAACAGTTGCTACGCAGAGAGGTCTTTTTCTAAACTCAAACTGATCAAAAACTTTCTTCGAAGCTTCATGTCCCAAAAGAGACTTAACGATTAGGCCCTGCTATCAATAGAAAATGAACGAGCTAAAAATTTAGATTTTAGAAAAGTTATTTAGCAGTTCGCTAGTGAAAAAGCAAGATAAAAATATTTCAAGTTTCCAACCCCTCGCAAGTAAATTACGACAGCCAACTTAATTGAGTATTGTGCTTTATAAGTATGTGTTTTTTGTGGTGATGTTAGTGTACTGTATGTTAATTCTTTTGGGGTTAAATAATTTATTCGCATTGCATAGCACATCTCCATTTTACTGAAATATCGTTAATAGTGCCCACATAGCACCTTGTCTCCAAAGGTTGCACACAATTATTTTTGTCATTATAAAACGAGTTTGGTCTGCGGCGTTTATTAGATTAAACTTTTATTAAACAATCAAAAATTGTTGCTGCAGCCTGCCCCTCACGAAATCCTTGCTATGCCATTATTTCAAATTGAATGCACCGCAATCACAAAAATTCTGTTGAACCGTGAAACCTTGGTAAAATTTTATTTCAATTAAAGCCTTTCATTTGCAGGTGCAGTAAACCAAGCTTTAGCTTCTTTGCCTGTTCAGCTCAATGATTTTTTTGTCTCATTATTTTAATTGAAAGATGTTTTTATAACGCTGAGTCGTCAATGATTCCTGTGTTAAGAAAAGTAGCTCAATTGAATATTAAGTAGAGAAAAAAATGGTGGCCTCATAATAGATGTTAGCACTGGGTACCCACTGAAAAAGTTAGAGCCCTGGAAGGCGGCAATGTTTCCTGAAATGGAGTTGGGAATCGAATTTGGCAAGCTGCGAAGTCGGTGTTGATGTTGTAAACATAAGCACTAAATTATCAACTGATAGAATGTTTGTTTCAGAACAGAAGTCGTACTTAGACAATCTCAACTCGAGTGAGAATCACAAATCTCACTGAAGAAGAGTCGAGTCGGGATTCGGAGACGAAAGCATTTCACATCGAATTGCCAGCCCTGGCTACAACATTAGCCTATTTGTACAGTAGGCTAGTTTACAAATAAGCACTACTTTATTTTTTTCTTGCCATGTTGGCACGTTAAACAATAAGCTGAACGGAAACTCACCAAGGTAGAACCAGAAGCCACATGCCGAAAGACTTTTTGGTTGGCCTATACAAAATTCACTTAGCCTAAAGCCCTACCTCTTAAGCCAATTTACTGGTTGGTACCAAAGTACCGATGAGATGGTGTAGTGGTTAGAGTGTCTGCTTCGCAATCGGTAGACCTGAAATTCATTCTTCTTGTCGAGTCATACCAAAAGACTTTAAAAAATGGTATCCACAGCTTCCCTGTTTGGGGCTCGGCAATTAGTGAAGGCTGTGGAGAACAAGCCGGCAAGTTCACTTATTGTGTCCTTGGGCGAGGAACTTAACGGGACGCCCCCGCCTTTATATGGAAGACGGATGGCCCAAATGCCTGGAATGACCAGTAGAAGTCAATGGCAAACCACTGCGGTAACTTGCCACGAATACTTTATGAACTCAGTTCATGAACACAAGTCACCAGGAGTTGATATCAACTCGACGGACAAAACAAATCACAGTGGCACCACGAGCGTGAACTGCAACACTGCTACTCTAGCATCCTAATAATAACCTAGAACCCTAGCCTACCTACTCCATCTAATTCTATTTAAATAAGATAAGCTGGTAATCAGTAAATTTTTGAATACGGTGTAAATAAATCTTACCGTTAAACAATAAAGTGGTGCTACTTTATATTGATAAAATAAAAATAAAAGAAACAAAGAAAAAAATGATGTCAAGTGAACAATATTCCAAAATTATGGAAGATCTGAAACAGGTGACAGACAGGAAGATGACAGAAAAATGTACACAGCAAACCAAGAACAAAATTCTGCTGCTGAATGTGTTTCAGTTTCAGATTCATTGCACGCCCATGGTAGATTCCTTTCAGATATATCAGAGATGATATCACTCATCAAGGTAACTGTGGAGGACATCTCAAAAAAAGTAAAAGAAAATTGATGACTTAGAGCAATACAGCAGAAGTAACTACCTTATTCTTCATGGCTGCCATGACGCTTCTGCTGGTGCTGATGTCAGCAATCAGGTTTTTGAAGATTTTTTTATTGGTTTTCTTAACTCTAAGCTAACTCTACCATCCGCAGTTAGCCATTCAGACGTTGACATCTGTCATACATTGCCATCCAAGAAAAAAAAAATCCTGTTATTATCAAGTTTGTGCGCAGAACTATGAGAAATACTATATTTCATCATAACGCAGATCTCAAATCAACCTCTGGACCCAAATATTTAATCACTGAGTCCTTGACTAAAAGACGCCTTAAGATTTTGGAAGAGGCAAAAAAAGTATTTGAATTTAAAAATATTTGGTCTCTTAAAGGTGATATTTACTGCAACTGTGCAAGACAAAAATACCGAATTAATGATGTTGATGACATTGATAAAATTTGCAACTCTAATTATTAGGCCAGCTATACCTTGTTTCAAGGACTTATAATGTCATGTTTTCCATGTATTAAGCCATTGGTTTTTGTTTGATGTACCGTAATATTAGCTCAACCAAAACCAAATCTTATCCAACCCTGTACAAAACCTGCTTTTGCATACACTACATTCTTTTACTTTGTTACTTTGCTGTATTTTTGTGAGCTGTTTGTTTTTAGTTAATGTTTTATGAAAAAGTTACATGTCAGCACTGCCAAGTTGCAATTAGAAAAAATGTTAAACCCGTAACTTGCTATAGCTGTTTTCTGGCTTTCCACGACAAATGGGGAAAATTGACAAGCAAAAAATTTATTAAATCTACCGAGCACTTTGTTTGTAAAATATGTAAGAATAATCTTTTCCCATTTCATAACTTAGCTGATGAGGAATTTCTGCTTGAATTAGGCATGGTGGCACAATATAGCTTAAATGCTGAACATCTTAACAAAATTTTTTTGGAACCCAAAATGAAGCTGAAAGTGATTTTGAATTTAGCCATCTGCCATCAACATCTTAATTTACTAAGGGGTATATGAACAATAAAATTGAAATAAGTTTTGCCAGGTCTCAGATCATAGCTTTGCCCACATCTATTTTGTTTTCGATTTTGATTGTCTGAACTTTAATTGTAATATTAGGAAACATAAACATTCCTCCTCCCCCCCCCAGGCTTCAACAAATTTGGTTTTAATTGCCACCCAATGCTGACCATTCCTAATAATGTGTCTTTAAACAAAACTCTTGCATCATTACCTTCTTGGCGATGCTGGCTTCTGGACATTATTCACTAAGAAACTTTTCTGCGTTTCACTATTTACAATAGCAGTCAAAACTATTGCATGTACAGTATATACCAAATCAGTTTTTTTTCTTTTTCTGTTCTTTCAGGTGCAGCAACCGCACATTGATTTGATTCATTTATGTGTCTTACAAGTAAAAGTTGTGCGTCTTAACGTATACCGTTTGTTGCCGTTTCCTATTTTTGGCTGTGGCTTTGATGCATTCTTTTGCGTTACGCGCGTTATATTGGCTAAAAATAAATGTAATACTACTACTGCTACTACTAGCACCCAACCTGTTAACGTAGCCTACAACTACCAGTAGGCTACATCAACTTCTTGAATAAAAACAATATCACTATCAGTTGTTACCTTGGCCTAGCTAACCAACCAACGCGATGGTGTAGTAGTTAGATCGTCCACTTTGCAGTCGGTAGTCCGGGAGTTCATTCTCCTTGTCGAGTCATACCAAAAGATTTTAAAAAATGGTATCCATAGCTTTCCTGCTTGGCGTTCGGTATTTATGGGAGGCTGTGGAGAACAAGCCGACAAGTTCGCTTGTTGTGTCCTTGGGCAAGTAACTTAGCGGGGATGCCCCCACCTTTATGTGGAAGACAGGCCATCCATAATTCTCGAAAATGGCAACTACCAAGCGAGTGCAGACGTCCCGTCCAAAATATAACGTTACAATTAGCTTTCTCGTGAATGGAGGATAAATATGGACAATACAATAGAACAAATGGTCAAAAATCGTAATTTTTTTTAAAATTGGAAAAGAGTTTTCCGCTTATTGCTTTGCGGATTTGCCGCAAATTTCACTTTTTTTTCCTCAAATCCGAAAATTATTACGGTAAGAAATTAGGTTCGCAAATCCGCAAAAAAGATTGGAGTTCGAATTTGCGGATTGGTGGACCGACTGGCGGAAGTGCCCACCTAACTGGAATCTAGACTGGCAGGGCACTTAGAGAAAGGTAGTGTTTATTGGAATGAGACGCCTGGTATGTGAATGTATGTGGCACTTTACCCCAAGAGGGAGTGCACAGTGTGTGGGAGTGCATGCTGGGGTGCAATCTTTTTTATTTGATTATTAAAACTGACCAACCAAAAACGACAAAAAGTCACATGTTTAATACGTCACTAAGATTGACCACTCACAAATAACTCACGGCAAATGGCTTCTGCGGATAAATTGACATTGAAGGCAAAATAGCCACTGCCTTTTTTGTATTTATCTGACAATTCGTTATATATGTGCCGATCGATTTGTTCCACTTTTTTCCAGGAATAAACCACGTATATCATTTAATTACAAGGCCGTGAAAATCACGATTTTTCCAAGTTTACCGGAAAATAATATTTAAAGCAAACATTTTAGCTTTCAATTTTGAAATGCCGGTCAGCCGGCTACCTTTGAGCAAGCACATTTGATACGCCAGCTGCAGTGATATAGTAGGGTATTGGTTGGTGTTAGTGCTTCTGAACAGCACGTCAGAGGTTTGATTCTAGGCTAGCCCTCATTGCTTTCGTCGAGTTGGGATTGAATTGTATAGAGAATGCACTGCAGTAACTTTTTCGAATGACATAACAGGAATGCACATAGCTGGAGGGGGAACTGGATATTAAAAGCGTAAGGAAAGTGTGCACTGGAGAGTAGATATTTGCACTAACTTACAACATTTGTTGACCGGCATTTTATGATAAAAAGCTGAAAATCCAGTGCGAGCGCACTGAATCCATTTTCCTGGTAATATTTGTTTTACAGTAGGCTGTCAAGGACTTTGCCCCAAATTTTTTTTAATCTGTTATGTAATTTAAAAGAAAAATTGATTATTATTTATTTTAATTTCATGTTTGGTCACTATTCGGTTAGATTTTGCAACTTAATTTGCATAAAATGGCTCTGACTGTAAGTAAGTATTTTTATTTGTTCGCCTCTGCGCAAGACACACACGGTAGACATTGACTAAAAATTTTATCACATAAACGGCGCAAAAACCAGGGATCGAAGAAGCTTTAGGTTATCAAGTCAAGATGTTTTCTGATGTCCAAATTTGAAGAATATCCAAAAGAACACACAGTCAAAATAATCTAGTTTGATTGCTGCTTCTCAGCAATACACTAGGCAAATATAAGTAATTGTTAGATAAATACAAAAAAGGCAGTGGTTATTTCGCCTTCAATGGCAATTGACCTTGCTATTAGCCGTGAGTTATTTGTGAGTGGTCAATCTTAATGACGTATTGAGCATATGACTTTTGTCCGTTTCTGATTGGTCAGTTTTAAAAATCAAATAAAAAAGATTGCACCCCAGTATGCGCTCCCACATACTGTTTACTCCCTCTCAGTGTACAGTACCACATTTCAGGCCTCTAGCTCCAGTGAACACCGGTTCAGAAAGACAGGTGCACTATCAAGGGCGTAGCCAGAAAAAAATTGAGAGGGGGCCAAATTTTGCAACTTTTTATGTGACGGCATTTACTTATAACGGCATTTTGCCTTTCGTATAATACGCTCGTCGCTACTAAAAAACATTGCTGTACAAAACTGAGAAAGTGCGAATGCGATTTCACTGATCTAATGTAGTTTTATCAAGAACGGCTTTGATAGTTCAACTTCAATTGTGACGTATAACGCACTATTTAAGGAATTTCAAAGAAACCACTCCCAATGGTAGGTTGAACGGGCTGATAAAAGAAGCGACGTCTTTGTAGTAGTCCGCAACGCAATAAAACAAGAAAGCACTCAGCGAGATGCTTATTTCTTGCAACTTGGATTATCAATTCATCACTCGACTGCGACATAGAAGAAAAACTTCGGCGATATTTAGTGTGTAAAACGTAAACATCTTGTTTGATAACATTTGAATGTTTAAAAACTTAAAAAGCCACGCCCGACCCACCCCCTTGCTAAAAGTCAGTAATAAACTCTAATGTACCTGCAGAGGCGCAAAAAAATTTATGTTTTTATTTTTTTGAAACTGTTTTGTAATTTGACTTAAAACTCAGGGGGGGCATGGCCTCTTTGGCCCCCCTGGCTACGCCTATGTGCACTATCCACGCGCTACAGCGTCATTGGCAGAATCATAGCAAATATGGCAATGCAAGCACACGTAAATTATATTATGCAAAATCAGTCTCCAAAGGTAAAATGCCATCGACGGCCAAACAGCTACTTCCTAAAAAAGTAAATAAGTGACAAAAATAAATGCTGTACACGAAGACAACGTAAAAGTACAAATAACAAGACAAAAGAAAACAGTAAAATAAGGTTGGCAATGGATTTTTGAATAACATGCTTACTAATGCTAACAACTTTGCTTGATAAAATTTTTAAATAAAATTCAAAGCATGCTTTCATACTCAGGTTCCAGTGAGTACGGCAATCTTGAATCTCTGTAGCATAGTTGGCTTTGTCATTTCGAGTTCATAGATATCATTTAATTTCAAAATGTTTAATTCAGTGTTTCCGAAACTGTGTGCCGGTACCAGTTTGCAAGGGTGCCGCGGTTTTTTTAAAGTACTTAATATTTACACAATTTTTCAGCTAAAACTGAGTAAATGCTACCATGAGCTAATGGTTGATAACGTTGGATATCGTTTTGTTTTGCCCGAAAAAGTGGTCATCTCCAAAAAAAGGTCATCAAATTTTTGCTTTCAACTGTAATGCTGCTCGCGATCAATATGAATAGATTTATGTGATTGTTGTGCCGAAAAATTTGATTAGTTTTTTACTGTGCCGACAGACAAAAAAGTTTGGGAAACACTGATTTGATTGTTTGTAAATAAACAATAGCGGCGTACGTAAATTACAAAAAAGTATTGCTCGTAAAATTCCGTTTTACGTTATTCTGATAGAATCCAGCATTGTTTTACTAGCAGTTTCGCAGATAGTGATGCCATGTAGCATTTTGCTGTAAATTAAACTGTGAAAAAGCATGCAAACAGTTTTTGTAACGTTGAAGCGAATTTTGTAAAAAAGACCCGAATATCTAGCAAGATGCAGAGATAAATTAGGTACGTGCGAATCCCAATTAAATTTTTCATCAATAAACAACCCAAGGTATTTTACCGTGGAAGCTCCATTTATGACCATTTTGTTTAAGAAGATTTCAATATCGCTATTACATGATTTATGTAGTAGTTTGTTATTTAATAAGTAATGAGAATTTGTTTCGTTTAAGGTGAGTTTATTTTGAGGTTTGTGATTTATTTATATTGCTCATTACTTCATTTGAACACTTAGGCGTTAGGAAAAGAATCGTTAACGCATGCTGTGTTTGGGAAATTTAATATAGTTGAACCCTAGCAAGAAGTGATTCGACAATTTTTTTCGAACATTTATGAAGCATTCATTCAGTTTCGAAGAAATTGCCACGGGTTCGGTTATCATTGCTCCGATTGTGGTTTTTGGTTGTTTCATTGATTTTAAGGTTATCAGCTCATTTATTAATTCCCATAGTTTGCTGTGGTCAAAATTATTTTCTGTTATTTGTTCGTGATAATAATTTTGCTTCACTTTACCTGATAGTTTTGTTGAAGATATTTCGATGCTGTTGTATTTCTCATTGTTTACGGGTCGTTAGGTTTGTATATTAATGATTTAAACATTTTGTTTTTTTTTTTAACTTCCATTATTATTGATTTTATGAAAATATAGTAAGTAGTGTGGTATAGTTTCGTGATATCTCATGAGAAGGAAAAACGCACAAATTATAATCCCACTGTCGAAAAATGTTTTCATTTTGTTTTCTAATACTATGACAATGATCAAAATATCTGGAGGGGCCATAGCTAGATAGTTTTCTTTGCCCCAATCCTCTCAAGCTATGCTGCATGAAACAGTTTTATATTGTACAAAGTAAACAATAAGATAAGCAACACCAAGAAAGTCGACTAGACCTATGCAGTTCCTACAAACAATTTATAAGAATTTTTAAGGAACGAAATCTTGGGTTGCAATCTATGTGTCAGAAACCACTGCTGTAGGCCACATCACTGACCTGCTGACTGCTAAGGCATTTTAAGTTCGTAGTTATGCACAGAGCATCAAAGCCTCGGAAAACCACTGCAAGTAGTAAAGTTTTAAAATAAAAGACTATTCATACAAAACTAAGTCTTATAGCTTTATAGTGAAAGTTTCATATAACTATAAACCACCTTTATTAATAATAGTGGCTCTAACAAGCTTTCTAACATAAGTAACGTTAAAACTGGGCAGTTAGTTTAAAAATCAATCAAAAATTCATACAAGCGTTCAAGCAGCCCACACCTGCAACTTATATTTTCTTTTAACTACAATATTCAGCAAATCACACCTTCCTATCTTTCGAATTACAGCCTGTATTCTCTTCCTACCACACCACCTAACAAATGAAGACGTTTTCTTTTTCTTTTTATGAAAAGACACTCGTTTTTCATGAATTGAAATTTCATACATCACCCAAGATACAAAAGACATTTTTTCCCATAAAAGCTGTTTTTTGTTTTTTAGTGTCATTATATAGGAGCTATTCTAATCAAATGGGTAAATATAACCAGCACGTTCAATTAAAGATAAAAGCCACCATGAAGTAACAACCATCGTAAAGGTGTGAACACAAATGAATGAACTGTGCTAGTATTTTCAGTGCAATCGCCTACTTGGCAGTCACCTTAATCAAAATCATAAAAAATAAAAGTATCGGCGATACAGGATAGCAGAATGAATCGATACTAATACTCGATACTTTTAAGCAACAAAAATTCGATAGCGATGTTAATACAAAAGTAATGAGCGATACTCATACCGGTAATGTATGTAGATACTGCCGATCTCTAATTATAGTGAACTGCATTTGAAGAAAAGGAGGTAGGCCTATATGTTATTGAATAATGTAAAAACCTTGAGTCACATTGTGCTCACACCACAACTTGCTTTTGTGAGGTCACAATTAGTACAAGTTTTCTTCATGTTGCACATTTTTGTGTCCAATTAGTCATCCCGGTCTTTGTGCAAATTAGTGATGAAACAAGAGGAATGACAGTTTATCTTTATAATGAAGGAAAATCTCAGAAATTTATTGTACATTGTGGTTCATAAGTCCATACTCATTCACATGCTATCATGCTGTAGTTTGTTATTCATGTGTTTTAAAAAAATTTCTTGCCTTTTACAGAAAATATATTATATATGAAAGTTGTAATACGTAAATAGTATGGCAGATCAAAATCCATTTACATATAAAGAGCGGATTGTAGCACGCACGTGGGTGCATGAACGCCACAATACGGGTGATATCATGGATACACTAAGTGCCAAATCCAATGAAAGATTTAAGAAGAATCAACCAAAACGACAAACGATGTCAAAATGGGAAAGCAAGTTGTTCGAAACTGGTAATGCAAAGGGTGCTTCTCGTTCAGGAAGATCAGTGAAACATCAAGAACTATGCGAGAGCTCGGAACAATCAATATAATTAACTCCCCATTGTAGTCGACAAAGTAAAAATCAGTTGAACTTGAGATCCCGCAAATAACAATGATGTCTTACATGAATCGCAAGCAACTTGCTTCCTAAAAAAGTTGTAATATTTTTTAAAAATAAAGAAAAACGATTGTACAATCAATTGTCAATTACAGTATGACGTCATTTTACAGTACACGCCAACGACAAAAAGCTAGAGGCTTTTAAGAAAGCATAGCTTAGACCGACACGCACGCGCAGTTTGCTAAGTGTATCGCTAGCTTCTTGCACAACAATTGTGTCAAGTTTCAATTGTGTAATTTCAGTAGGTTTTGGAGAAGTTAAAGCGCAAACGCAAACAGAATTTCACTTTATGGTATAGATTTGTTTACCAAAAATAATTTAAATCGAAATGTTACAATTTGTGAAGCAATTAAACAGAAGATCATCAACTTAGGGGATATCCGGGTGTTGATGTTCATTATCGCCAGGTTTGGGAAATAAAAGTACCACGTGATCTGGAGTAATTGGGTCGATAATTAAAAGGTTGCGAAGCGGGTAATGCAGCTCGTGAATAAGGAGCTGGAATTCTTGAAGACCACGATTGCAAGTTGTATGCATTATTGAACTGAAGAGGCTGTTTATTTTCCTTTTTTCGGTTCTGATGCAGCACAGCAACAATTAATGCAATCAACAGGACTGCAGAAGATGCAACGACAATATGCATTGGATCCAAAAAATCGTGTCCTAAAAACAGAAACAACTTATCTTTGAATACCAATTCAAAACATTTTGACCTAATTTTGGTTTAAGTTATGATTCTTACAAACTTTTGTCACGCAGGCCTAATTTTTTATGCAGCCTTACGCTTTATATTCAAGAAGATTTAAAGGGCGTCCAGGAAGGGAGGGAAAAAGTAATTACTACGGATACTTGTCTTTTTGGAATTTTTATGTTACATTCTGATTTAAAATGAGGCTATCATTTCGGTGTGAGAAGCAGCTGGTTAAATTTTTATGAAACTTGAAAATGAGCAAGATCCAAAATTTTAATCAATTTAAAAACTTTTATAATGATGATTAATCACTTAATGAAATTTGGTAACAATTTCAAAGTCTCATATTATTGACCGGGTTTTTGATCGAATTTTGACTAAATTTTATGATATTTGCATGTGCTGGTCCTCAAAGAGAATCCATTGTCACATAGCCTTTTCGTTTGTACAGTATAAAATCAATTTTGGTACATAAAAAGTCATTGAGTGGCACAGAAAATCAGTTTCTTGAATATTTCTCTTTGAATAGATGCTGGTTGGACAGTGTATATTATCTTTGAAAAGTTGGCAATTTAGTTCAATTGTTTTAAATGGTGGAACATAGGTAAAAAGCAATACTACATCGAAACTTACCATAATTTGATTTTTGTAAATATTTGTAACTACTGTGTAATGAAGTGGCAGGCCTAGACCTGTATTAAAAGGTTTGCACAAAATCCCACTATTAAATTGGTGGTTTATAATTTCATTTCAGTTTATGTTTTGGAATTGCGCAACGTTGTAGAGCAGTGATTCCCAACCTTTTTGAGCCCGTGGACGACCACAAGATAAATTTACATGTATACCGCGTAGAAACACTACCTCCTTTCTTTCTATATATAAGTTGTCACACTATAAAATTAAATGACATTTAAGTTTATTACATTAACATTACGACTTATTGTAGAAAGTACAAACTGTTACTATCAATCAATGTTTAATGATTTTGTTGCTTTTGATAGTTTTTAAATAACAATTTGAGGAACGATATTTAAGAGACATGATATCCGGACGTTTTGGTGGTAAACATTTTTCACTTAGTTTGACTAGTTATTTGAAATATACCCAAAAAAGTTTCAGCTGACACTTCGATCTTAATGAATTTAAAGTTAGGGTTAGGAACACCCACAGCCAAAGCGTCCTACATTCGAGAAATACACTTTCATTTAGTTATCGACTGATTTCAACCGGTTCGGCTCCTCGCTTTTGATATACATTAACTTGGAGAATCCTTGTTCACACATATATGTCGTAGCAAAGGGCAGGAGAAGGTTCAAAGCAATTCTGTTGATACACTTCAGTCTGGCACAGCCAGAATTCGGTTAGATTGCTTGCGGTGAACTGGAGTTCTAGATGCTTTCAGATCAAGAATTTCTTCTTGGAACCTTTTTTCCGCGTCCTCAATAATGGCCAGGAATGGATTTAAACCCACGACGAGGCAAGCTTTTTAGCAGGCAAAATATAATCAAATTTTGATCTCAGCAAAGATAAATGATCTTCAATGTCGCTAAGCACCGTATATGTTTGCCTACTTGCATGATTTCTCAAAGCTCACTGAATTCAGGAAATTGTCCAAAACTATTCTCTGGAACTTGCTTTAGCTACAAGTCGAGTTTCCACTGAAACGTTGTAATTTTATCCACTGATGATATGATGTCTGTTCATCGCCCTTGAAGAGAGATACAAAATGCGTTCAATGCAGCAAAAATATCTGCAAGATATGCCAAGCGAAATAAAAATTTATGAGATTCTAAATAAGTGGCTTAAACTGGCTTCTTCTTATTACTTTTTAGACATGCGAGTAATTCACAGCGTTATTCAAACAATCAACTGAGCGCTTTCCCACAATTATCCATTCCACATTAGCATGGAAGAGAAGAACAGTGTGCACAGCTCCCATCTCTTTTCATAAGCACTTGAACAGCAGAGATACGTCGCCCTCTTTTGAATAAAATTTACTATATGAACTACCAAATCCATCCCTTCCTTCAAGTTATCAGGAAGCGTTTTACTCATCAATGCATATCAAGGGTATATGCAGTGGGTTATGATTAAGTTTGGAGTCATGTTTTTTAACAGTGCCACTAACCCCGATTTACAGCCAAGCATAGCCAGTGCACCATCAGTTCACACGTAACCATTTTTTTCAAGAGTTTTGTTTCATGTTTTTCAAAAAAATCTTTGACAAAATTCATGAGATCTGTCGCAGCTGCTATAGTTTGGAGATTCTTACAAAACAAAATTTCTTCTTTTAGCTCCAATTTTATTTTTTCTTTTTATACGTAGCATACGAATACCAACAATCGACTGATACATGCAACGTCAGCTGACTCATTCAACTGCAAGGCTATGAGGAAAGCGCTGCTCTTTATAACCTGCCCAATTTGAGCCAAAGTGTTGCTGCTCATGTTCTTGATACACCTTTTTACGGTGTTATCTGACATTGGTATCTTATATAGTAATACAATAGATTGGCGTAGCACTTAGTAAGCTGCAGACAGTGACACTGTTTCGAGCTATCAGGTCTCTTCAGTGCAGTTAATGACCGACAAGAAGCTAGAGTTTTTTATTAAAGCATAGATTAAACCAGTTGTTCTCAACCTTTTTCGTGCCGTGATCCATTTTTTGAATAATTTGCGGCCCACTTTCATAAGAACTTTGATGTGATGATTACAATGTTGCTGGTATTAGAGCCAGATATCATTGCAGCGGAGGTGATTAAAAAAAATGCCATTGCCTCCCCAGTGCCGAGGAATCGCGACGCGGAATCGGAGTTGATTTACCAAGGAAAAATGGTCATTGCGCCTCCAATTCATGGGTGCAGGCCTATATGGCTCTTCATGCAAGCAATATTTCTCAACCTCATTCGGCCTACAAACCCATTTTTAAAGTATGTCGACGTCCGTGGCCCACCCGACTTACGTGCCGTAGCCCACCGGTTGAGAACCAGTGGCTTAGACCGTAAGTAATATATGACGGATCATTTGGTTGGTGTTGCGGGGGCTCTGGCAGCCGTGACTCTAATCCTAACCTTAACCCTAAATCAAACCATAATCCTAACCCAGCCCTACGTAAAGGAGCTAGCCCTAAGTCTATTAATTTTTTTTGAGAGGAAGCTAAATATAGACACTAACTTTGTTTGAGTAGGAATCAAGCGTAGAGAGAGAGAGGAGGTAGAAAGTTCAGAGAAGGATAAACACTGCCTGACGAAAATGATGACGCCGCCGATAGTGTGCGTTGCATCAAGAGAGAAATTGCCAGACCGGGAGTGGGTGCAATCAGAACGCAGAGCAGACAATCCAGGAATCTGGAAAGAGGAAGATGCGTTAAGATTGGATTCCTGGATGCAGACACGGTCGACAGGATGGGACGAAAGAAAGTGAAGTAGTTCAGTGCTCCTGGCTTGAAGACCTCCAGCACTTCATTGAAGAACCCCGAGAGAATCAGGGGGGTAGGGAGGCAGGAGGCGTAGAAGGACAGCCAGGAGCAGTAGAAGGAACGGTGGTGAGGGAGTAGAGGGAGAAGATATAAAATGGGCAGATGGGAGATAAGAGGTTTGAAGAAGAGGGCGGTGTGGGAGTGCAGAATTAGCAGAAGGGGCCAGATTGTACAGTGGAGGTATACATGTCGGAGGAGTCCGAGGAGGAAGTCACAGCGTCATGGCAGGGGGCAGCTCCAAGAGTGAGAGTTACCAAGAGCTCAGAATTTGGATAGGGAAAGTTGTGAATACCTTAGACGGACCAATTTGGAGCAGGTGCAGCATTGCACTGACTTACCCCGCCAGGTCACATTTCCAGCGCACACTGAGCAAGGAAAGATGGAGCCCCAGGGTCGGGGTAAATGTTATTGCTCATCAAGAGGATGAGAAGAAAGAAGAGAAGAAGACATGTAAGAGAAGAGCATTGAAAGATAAAAAGAGGAAACAGGCAACCAATTATGTAGGGGTCAACATCTCTCTTAACAACTCCTCCTCGCTCTCTTCTCTCAATGTGTACGCCTCCTCTATTCGCTCTTCCCCGACGGATGTCAGAATCGACTCCTTTTCTCCCTCCATTTTTTTTTCTCCAGAAATCTCTTTATTTTGGGGAACTTCAATTGCCATAACTCCCTTTGGGGCTCAAGAGGTACTTCCAACCCGCGCAGGGAGGAAGTATTCGACAGGGTCAACTCTTATCACCTCTTCCCCTTCAATGACTCTGACACACCTACCATTCTCCATCACTTCTTTGGCAGTCGCTCCTCTCTTGCCCTTTCTTTGCTCCTGGGAGCTGCTTCAGAACCTGAGTTCTGACCATCAACCAATTTTTTATCCACCCCATTCTCTTCGGTCTTTCGCTCCAATGAGGCTCCTCCTTCCTTCAATTTTCAGAAAGCTTGCTGGGATGACTTTGCCTCCTACTTTGACTCCCACTGTTTTTCTGCAGAGGAATACTCGTCTCTTTCTTTTTCCTCTGCTGCTGCTCCTCTCTTTTCCTTTCTGGCACTAAATGCGGCCAAATTTTCCATCCTTTACGGCAGCATCAAACGCCCTCCTAAAGCCTGGTGGTCTGCTGAGGTGGAAGGTGCGATTAGTGAAAGACGCAAGGCTTTCGCTGCTGCTCACAGAAGTGATGAAGATCGCCAGGCTTACATCTTCGCTTTTCGACGCACCTCGTTAGTCATCGCCAAAGCCAAGGCTGAGGCATGGCAGACGACTTGCTCTTCTCTTTCACCCAAATCTAACTGTAAATCTGTACACTTTCTTCTTCGCTCTATCGCTGGCTCTCATTTTTCGTCTTCCTCCTGTCCTAACTTCCCCAACTGTTACTCTCCCAGGGAATCGGTTTCAGTTCTACGCCGCTTACCTGCGATCTCATTTTTCCGTTTCTTAACCAAAGACCCTGTGTAGCAGAGCCAGAGGCTACTTCTCCGAGCTCCGCCGAGCCACGTGCCCTGAGGAGTCTCACTCGTCTTTTTGGTCCCCTTTGTTTCTCACTTAATTTCTTGCGGCTTCCTCCAACCTCTCCTCCTTCACTGCCACTGGCCCAGACAAAGTTGCCTATCCCATGCTAAAGCATCTTCCTCGCTCTGGCATGGATTTTCTTGTTCACATCTTTAATCTCTCCTGGTCTTTGCATTCCTTTCCTTCCATCTGGAAGACATCTTCTATTATTCCCATCCATAAGATGGGAAAGCCTCTTGACTCTCCTGTTTCCATCCGGCCTATCTCTCTCACCTCCTGCGTATCAAAACTGTTTGAACGCATCATCATCTCTCTACCTGCCAGGTCGGTTTCCGCTTTGGACAGTCTACTCTAGATCAAATTCTGTACCTTTCTCAGTCCATTTCGAATGGATTTAACAAACCTAGGCCTAGCTCTCGGACGATTCTCTCTACTATCGATTTCTCAAAAGCTTTTGACTCTGTCTGGCATCCCACCCTTTACCACAAACTTATTTCGGTTGGCCTCTCTCCTTGCTTTGTTCGTTGGACTCAATCTTTCCTTTCTAGTAGGCGAGCTTGTGTGGTTTTTAAAAATCACAAAAGTCGTTTCTTTCGAGTCCGTCGAGATGTTCCGCAAGGATCCGTTCTTGGCCCTGTTCTTTATTCTTTCTTTATCAATGATTTCCCTGCTTCTATGCATTCTTCGGTCAGCTGCTCTCTTTACTTTGACGATCTGGCCATTTGGTCCTCTTCCTCTCCCTCGATTTCCACTGCGGTGGAACCCACACAATGAGCTATGTTTCGATTGGAGCGCTGGTCTGAGTATTAATGTCATCCTCTCAATTCGAGCAAATGTGAGGCCTCCTTCTTCTCAGTGGATCCTCACCAAGCTAACCTCCAGCTCAACCTCCTCCTACTCGGCGCCCGCCTCCGTTTCAATCCCACTCCAAGTTTTCTTGGGGTCACCTTCGACAGCACTCTTTTGTTTTCTAAACACGTATCTTCGCTGAAGGCCAAGTTTTTCCCACGTCTCAAGGCCTTACCCTGTATCTCTGCTTCCTCATGGGTCCCCTCTAAAGAGTCCCTCTTTGTTATGTATAAATCTTTTCTTCAGCCCCTACTTATTAACGCTCATCTGGATGGTTTTCTTTTTTAAGCGTTACAAATTTCACCAAATTGAAACGCCTTTACCGAGCCTACATTAGCGCCATTACCGGCTGCCTCTCGTCCTCCCTATTCCATTTCTTCTCTCCGAGGCTTCTTTACTTCCCCGACGAGTCACCTTGACTCATTTCACTTTTCTATCTTATGAGCGGGCTCTTCATCTCCTAACCTCGTTTCCTATTTTAGGTTTGGCCAGACTAGGAGTGAAACCAAGACTCTGCAGATATCCTGGAGAGCTTTTGCGTCCACTCACCCGCTCATACTTCCTTTTACTTCTCCTAGGGAGGCTTTCCTTGCTTGCCCTTCCTTTTCTCCTTGGAATCTGTCTTTCTTCACCGTGGAGTCCACCCTTTCCACTTCATGCTTCCGCTCTGATCCTCCACTCTCCTGCAAAAGTGCGACTCTTGCCCACCTTGACTCTCTTCCCCCTCATGACCTGGTACTTTGGACAGACGGCTCTGTTCCTTTTTCTTTTGGCAAGGGCGGTTTTGGCGTTCTTGCCAACTGCTCTCTCTGTGGTACTAAGGCCACTCTTTCCTTTTTGGCAGGCCCAGTATGTTCAAGTTTTTCCGCTGAAGCCTGCGCCATTCTGCACTCTTTTTGCTGGTCTCGGCAGCACCAACAAGTTTGTCATTTCTTGTCTTTGCTCCTACTGTCTGACTCTCGTTCTGTCCTCGCCACCCTGTCACCTCCTCCATTTTTCCTCTTATCTCAAACTCTGTGGCAGATCTGGCAGGAACTGTTTTCTATTTTCTCCTGTTCTACCAGGCTACAATTGGTCCCCGGACACTCGCTTCTGCCGGGGAACGACACGGCTGACGAGCTTGCCAGACGGGAAGCGCTACCTGCACCCTCTGTAATCCCTTGCAGTCTCTCTCCCCTTATCTCTCGTATCCACTCTTATCTTTTCTCGGGCTGGAGACGTACTCTCTCATCTAAATTCTTTGACACACAGGTTCCCTCAATATCCACCGATAAACTAGTGCTCCCTCGTTATGCTCGCTGTGTTCTCTCTGGTCTAAGCTGCAATGGACACAGTCTTCTGTTAGATTCTTATCTCTCTAGGATTTGAAGAATAGAGAATCCTTCCTGCAGTGCCTGCAGACACTCGTCCCAGGAGACCTTTCATCTTATTCTGCACTGTCCAGCTACGGACTCTTTGCACCGCTCACACTTTGGCGACTCTCTGTCTTTCTACAACCTTTGGTCTAGGTCCTGGGGAGTTTCCCAAATTCTGGGGCTCTATGGTCTTCCGCCATGCCTCCATTCCTCGGAAAAGCTCAAGTGATCAACAACAACAACAACAACTTTATTTGATGGAGATTTAAAGGAGATATTTGATGGTATATAAAGCGTGTGTTTGAGAATAGTTCTAATATACCATTGTGTGATTTTTATACGGTGAGTCCAAAAAGTTGCTGTCGTTCAAAAATGCATGCATTATCAATCAATTCTATTTGAATAAGAAATACCTGAAAAGCCTTAACGGCAAAACAGGCTGTATTATTTTGCTAACAAAGATATATCAATTTGCTCAAACTGTTTTTGTTATTGAGCACTCTTAAATATTTTACCGAGTTTGTTATATTTATGTATTTTCAATCATTTATTTAACAAAGAATGTGATAAACTCGCTACAGTTCAAAAACACATGTGTTATCAATCATTTATTTAACAAAGAATGAGATAAAGTTGCTACCATTCAAATTTTCTCAATTTTAAATTCTTAATGTAGAAAAAAATTTTAATGTTATTTGCATTACCATCTATTGAGATGTTTGTTTGTTTGTTTGTGGTTACCCTTCCTCTTCCTCGGGATGGAGGTACGGCATGCGGTCAACCTAATTAAAATTAAGCTAGGGGAAAAATGGCAGCCCATTTGGAACCAGTCTTCAGTGACTGGTAGCTCCACCACCAACAAGGCGAACTGCCACTGGTGGAAACCCAAGAGTCGTTTTTTACGACATGCTGGGTTAGCAACTTCACAATTGTAATCCGGTGAAGTACGAGTGGGGCACCTCTCTGCCACATAAAGGTGGAGGCGTCCCGTGAAGTGCCTTGGCCAAGGACACAACAAGCAAGCTTGCCAACTTGTTCTCCACACTATCCCTTTTTTATGCTGAGCGCCAGGAAGGGAAGCTGTGAATTCCACTTTTTAAAGTCTTTTGGTATGACTCGACCTAGGGAATGAACCCCAGGTCTACCGACTGCGCAGTGGTTGCTCTAACCACTACACCAACGCATAGGTAATTTTAGAAAATTTTAGGTAATGATTTTAGAATTATGTTTTTTGAGATAGTGCTAGCACTATCTTAGCTATAAATGTATGCATTGATTTTCTAAAATCATTACCTAGATATCTAACATTTTGAATTTACAGCAACTTTTTATTTCCCATGTACATAATTGATATTTCATACTTTGTGGTTTATTCAGTAAAGATGGTTGATACAAGTAACTACTTTAAACAGTGTGTCCAAAAAGTCGAAACCGTTCAAAAATTCATGAATCATCCATCATTTATTTAACAAATAATGTGATAAAGCCACTTTTAGAACTAACCAAAGCATACAGTTTTGAGACAACTACCAGCTGTATTTTAACATTTTACAATTAAGATCGGTCAAAGTCTGCTGCATATTTGTTTTCGAAAAAATATTCACCTGCTTTTATGAAAAAATATTTATCAATATAGCTAGCTATTCATTTGGCTGGCTCAAAATCCTGAAAAAATTTTTTTCTTAAATTCTTTTGTCAGTTGGTAATATTGTTTCTTTTGGTACATACATCTCTGACACCAAATTTTACAAAAAATATTAGTGTTTGACCCTGATTCACCCTGTCTGAAAGTTTTAAAAATGTTGAATTTTGTCTATTCCTAAAACTGCTCAACCGCCGTCTTCTATTACTCTCTAAGACGATCATGAGCACAATACTAGCAGTAATGTAAACTTTTGGCAAGCAAATTGAGTTTACTTTAGCAACTCCATATATACTGGCACACATATTACACACAAAAAGTTGCTGAATTTTACCACATTTATATATGATTTTTTTGATGCACTGTTCTGCATATGGTTTCAACAAGAGACTGTTTTGTTTTCACAGAAATTATCACTACCTGATAAAGGAATTGTTTTTCAGTTTGTGATTTCATTACCACAGACTGATGATAGTTTGTGACAAGTCCAAGTGCTCTTTCAGAAAAATTGTGACAACTTTTAGATAAAAAAGTTGTGATTTCATGTGAATTTGGTCCTTATTTTTCTTCCAGAGAGAAGCTAGTTTCGACAAAAACATTGGTTGTTTGTTGATAAGCTTGAAAAGTAATTATTACTCTGTACCAATTAAATCTTTCAACTGAATGGAAGGTGTTTTCTCAGGCATCTGCTCCACAGTACTTTTATCACAGGCATCTGCTGCACAGCACTTTTGAAAAAAGATTCTTTGTCATATCTTTTGATGGCTCTAGCCACACTTTGTTTTTGCTGTACACTTGCATTGCTGAAAAGCGAAAAGACGACCAACCGCTTTGTCAAACACCAAAAGTGGTTTTCAAGCTTACCAACAACGGCTTGGTTTAGCTATTGTAATCCCTCAGATTTGTGCTCTTTTTCATTGGTAAGCAAAATTTTGTACAAATTTAAATCATCGATTGGGGCTCGAAAGGACAGTGTTGCTCTCGACGATGGCTTAACATGGTACAAGCATAGAAACTTAACAAGATCTACAATTTTTATTAATAAACATTCTGGAATGTCATTTTTCAATTGGTGCTGCAACATAGCAATTTTGTAGATCACCTTTGACATCGAGCAAGTGCGATGCCTTGCATGAGGTGCCTTCAATCTAAATTGCTTTTCATCCGACAGCTATCCTTCTGCAATATTACATACAACATTACATTATCATAAATCTACCAGTGCACTAATTAACACAGTAACCACATAATATGGTATTGTTTCGACATGCAAAGCCATCTAAATAAGAAAAGCATATTCATCAAGAAAAAAGACAGTCAGCTCTAAAATTTCTTGATTGTCTTTTCTGAAGGCATCATCAACAAGAGCAGCTTGACAAAAAACAATGACATTTTTACATTCAGTCTTTTCTTTCCTACTGCTTGCTTTGTGCACCTGGAAGTCCAGATTGTTAAGACAAGGCCAGCCATTAAAAAGGATTTGTAAAGCCGCTTCATTTGATAATTTTGTCATACCATAGAAACAGCCCAACATAACAGCTCCAGAACATGATGTTAACAAGCCAGATTTACCGGCCATATTTCAAACTTTATGCGTACTAACAATAACTGCTTTCATCTCATTCTCGCACCAAACGTCCCAAAATATGCTAAATAGCTTACATTGTACATTAAGCATTAAGAAAATCCACAACTGTAGTTTCCACTTCACAACTATGAAAGCTGCCTAGAAGCTTTTTTTCTATCCACCACTTCGTGAATTGATGCTAAATGCTGAAAAAAAGACAACTCCAGCATTTTATCTGTTGCAGGAGGCTGCAGAATCAACTAAAGGAACACAACAAACGTGCGCTATTTGACATTATTCAGACTTGAAGCATAGTAAAGATATTCTAAGCGGAAGTTAAAGAGGAAATGACGTCAAAATTATAAGGTCAAAGTTTGGAAAATCTAATCATATACGGCCACACACTTTTAATTTGACCAAATTAAAAAAAACTCTACGTTTCACTCTGGGTGAAGGAGAGTCAAAGGTCAAAACTCAACAAAAATTTTTGGTTTCCAAATATCAGTAAGCAAAATGGAACACTTTCTCAAACCGGCAAAGATTTAAATAATATTAAGGAAAATGCGCCAGCCTACTACTCATGCGGTTTCTGCATTATGAATTACAATGCCTGCGTTCCAGGCAGACAGACTAGATTGCACTATTATTCAATTCAGGAAGTTTATTTATCAATTAAAACTAAAAATTTATATATATGCGAAAAATGTAATTTCGGCACCTGGCAATGAGACGGCAAAAAGACCACAAGGTCATCATAGTCTACCGCGTCTATCAACAAAATATACAAACTTTAGCGATAACAAACCGAAAAACACAGTAAAAGATACAATTTTTAAATAAACTGATCAAACATTTTTCTTTATTCACGTCCAAACATCGTCTTATTATGAGACAAAACTAATTGATCTGCACCATGCAATGCTATTAAACACGATTTCAGACCAAGGAGCAGCCGCTACTTCGAAGTTAAAAGTTTTATTTAAACAGTCTCGATCCTATATTACAACGTTTTTACACAAAGGCTCTTGTAAACAGTGATGTTGTTGTAGAGTCTTATTACGTTAAGGCTCGTATGATCAAGTCTCTTGTTACGTAGTCTTGTTATTCAATGTTACAGATCTTAAGTATCGGTTAAGAGTAAAAGTTGTTGCTCAATCTACTAAGAAAGACACATTCTTTACCAACATGTCACAAATTAAGAACTAAAGCAAAATTATTCCTCTAGACTAGTTGTAAAAATAATTTAACCATTTTATAGCAAAAATTTTATTGGTTAGCAGAAACACAACCGACCAATAAAATTTGTTCTATTTCAAATTAATACAGTCAGCAAAACGGGTAAAAATTTAAGTTTACCTTTTGTCAGGGACACTTTGCTTGAAATAATTTACCGAGCATTGAACTTGCAATTCTAAATAAGTTTTATAGGGCGTTATAGAACTATCATTATTTTTGAAAGTTTAATTTTTTCTTTTCTCATTCTTTATGACACATCCGTGTCATTACAAATAATCTCCAATAAACATTAAAGATAATTCAACACACAGATTCCTTATCACATAATTCCGACACTTTTCTTCATTTTTGTACTTTTTTATGTTTAATTTCGTCCACTAGCACAGTTTCACTTGTGAAATGTCCTTCATTCTTCTCTCGAACACTGTTCTTTACACACAACCACGTCCAAAAAGGTGTAAAGCCATCTTCCTTTCGCGATATTAGTTAATAGTTTCGGTTTCACAAAATTTAGAATCTTCTACATTTTTCAACTTTACTCGCTCAACTGCTAAATCTGCGACCTCAGAGAAATTCTTATAGTCTTTGGTCATCGTCAGATACAAAACTTCATTTTTGTTATAGCAAAGATGAAACGTCACGAATTACCGTGCTTAAAACCGCATCAATTTAACCCCGTGATAGATAAGAAAACGGGAATTGATCGTTTAATTGAATTACAAAGAATTGTGGAGAATAGATACATCGACTGACGCTATAAGGGAGTAGTTTTTTAAAAGATAACCTGTTTAAAGCCGAGACGTCATGAATTAAAATGCGTAAGATACACGTGACCGATAAGCACGCAGTAAATCATTTTATCAACAATTCTCTGAAGAGAACGATGCATACAGTGAGCTAGTGAGAGAAGGACAACACATACTGGTGCTCTCACGATCGTGTATAGACAAAGCAATTACCGTTAATTTCCAAGGGTGACCCAAAAGGATGTTTTGAAGAAAAGTATGTTTAATAATTTTTCAGTTGAAATAGCTTTAAAAATTTATAATCTCATTTTTAAATATTGTTACAACAACTAGATTTAATAATGCTATAATTTAACTTTATCGAAACATAATGTGTTAATCCTAAACGTTTAAATACTTAAGCTGACAAATTAAACATTATTTTTTAGCTCATAAAACTTAATATTACACATCAAAGCTGACATCACTGAAAAAGAATACCCCTTTACCACCAATTTTTCTTTGTAATTATGCAACTTATCCTTTTAGCTACATTTAATAAAAATCTAAACATATTGAGCTCATTCGACTTCCATCGCAGATTTTTTGAGTTCAGCGCTGCTCCAAACGTTATAACCTAACCAAGATAACTTGACCGTTTGTTTTAGCCGATATCTTTGTTTTTTTTGCAGTAATTTTTTCTCCATTCTGCATAAATCTTTTTAATCTCATTTCCACAATTGTCATTTTCTGGAATAATTGATTCAAAATTCTATCCATTTTTATAAATTTGACGTCATGAAATTTTGTTGTCGTTCTGTATTTCTGTTCATTAACACACAGGCATAACACTTTGCGAAAACTCATTAGATCCAAATTGTTAGAAATTAGTTAAGTCGAAATTTTCAAAAACACAGCAAACTTTTTGTATAAAAAATTATTAAATCACAACTACTAACAGTTTTAGTCTGTTTATCCATGTAAAATAATGTGAGCTTACAGTTTCAACTTTCACGCAAATGTTTTCCAAATTTACATCAATTTTATTAATGAAAAAACACGAGATTCTAGCTTATCAAATATTTTATCAATTTTTGCATCTAAAATCAACTAACAATCACACTTACAGGCTTTTTCACAGCGTTTGCTATCAACCATAAAATGTGTCATATTCATTAACTTTATTTCAACATCCAATTTTTAACTCTTGTTTAATGTTGACCACAACTAACACAAATAAAAAAGTCGCATACTTGCCAACACTTGCAAAGCTTTACAAAACTTGTATCTGTTTACAAAGCAAAACAATTTCCCTGTACACTAATTTAAACCCTTACACTAAATCTCGCTACTACTCATACACATTCACAGAAACAAATAGAACTTAAACTTAATTATCAATTTACCCGTAATGCATTTTAATCGCATTACTCTACAACTAAAAGCTCATAACATCTCGTATACACGTTATTAAACAAAAATTTTCAAATTAATTGATTTCATGTTGTAAAAGTTTTAACTAACAATTTTTTCATCAGGCATTAAAACAACTTTGACGTTAGCAAAAATTGACGTTAACCGCTGCAAGTTTGATGGACGTAGTGAGGAAATTGAAATTATTTGTTGTTGGTAAATCTTAAGTTTATATTATTTGTTGTATAATAAGATATTTCATAAAAGATGTCGTTTTTACGTCTGGTGAGAAACGCAAACATTTTTAGCTTGGCTGATAAACTTTGTATATTGATTGCAAGTTCTGTTTAAATAAAACTTTTAACTTCGAAGTAGCGGCTGCTCCTTGGTCTGAAATCGTGTTTAATAGCATTGCATGGTGCAGATCAATTAGTTTTGTCTCATAATAAGACGATGTTTGGACGTGAATAAAGAAAAATGTTTGATCAGTTTATTTAAAAATTGTATCTTTTACTGTGTTTTTCGGTTTGTTATCGCTAAAGTTTGTATATTTTGTTGATAGACGCGGTAGACTATGATGACCTTGTGGTCTTTTTGCCGTCTCATTGCCAGGTGCCGAAATTACATTTTTCGCATATATATAAATTTTTAGTTTTGATTGATAAATAAACTTCCTGAATTGAATAATAGTGCAATCTAGTCTGTCTGCCTGGAACGCAGGCATTGTAATTCATAATGCAGAAACCGCATGAATAGCTAGCTATATTGATAAATATTTTTTCATAAAAGCAGGTGAATATTTTTTCGAAAACAAATATGCAGCAGACTTTGACCGATCTTAATTGTAAAATGTTAAAATACAGCTGGTAGTTGTCTCAAAACTGTATGCTTTGGTTAGTTCTAAAAGTGGCTTTATCACATTATTTGTTAAATAAATGATGGATGATTCATGAATTTTTGAACGGTTTCGACTTTTTGGACACACTGTTTAAAGTAGTTACTTGTATCAACCATCTTTACTGAATAAACCACAAAGTATGAAATATCAATTATGTACATGGGAAATAAAAAGTTGCTGTAAATTCAAAATGTTAGATATCTAGGTAATGATTTTAGAAAATCAATGCATACATTTATAGCACTGTCTCTATAGACAGTAATGTAAATAACATTAAAATTTATTTCTACATTAAAAATTAAAAATTGAGAAAATTTGAATGGTAGCGACTTTATCACATTCTTTGTTAAATAAATGATTGATAATACATGTATTTTTGAACAGCAGCGACTTTTTGGAGACACTGTATAAGAATCACACAATGGAATATTATAGCTATCTACCATGATCAATTGCGCATTAAGGATGCAATCAAGGTCTAGTTAAAAACAGAATTGATTACGTCATGGATTGTGCAGTAAGAATGCAATCAGTTTCCCACGTCTGTTTTAATATAGAATCGATTACATCATGATTGTGATATACGGAATCACTCCCTGAAACCCGTCATGTAATATCAAGTCAAATCATAAGAATTGCACCAAACTCTTTAAAATATTCTACATGACATCCACACCATGTTACAACTAGCTCTTTTGCATTCCCTCAAACCTAGAGTTAACTCGCTCAGACCTATCACTGTTTCAGGGTTAGAAGTAGAATTATCTTCCTCAGATCGCCCTCAGATAAAATTAGTGGATCTAATTTGTGATACGGCTTCGCAGAGTACTGGCAGACCAACCACTGCAGTGGATCTCATATAGGTCCCACAAGTGTGACGGTCTAAGTTATATCTTATTTAGTTTTGTTGCTGCTTCGTTTCCCAACATAATTTCATCCACTTCCACGTGGCAAAATTTTAAAAGGTTCTCACCAGGGCTGTGCGCTTTTTTCCTTTTTTCCCCCAAGTAAGTAGCTCTATACGACGCCTGTAATATCGGTTTTGCATGATTAGACAAAATGTTAAAAAAACAGAGGAAACTATAGTAAGCAAAACCTCAGACCATTTAGAGACTTGGAAGAGGTGCGTTAGTTTTGCCTGGTTGCGAGGTCACACCTTGAAATCTATTCCACACTCCAATATTTCAGTGCAAATAATGACCCACGTGCCGCCACAACTGAAAGCTTAATTAGCCTTCTGCATTTCTGTTGAAACTATTACATTCCTTTCAGACCAAAAATGCCGTTGGAAAATTATACAAGCAATTGATCACACCGAAATTTATAAGTTTGCAAAATCATCAAAAGAAAAACTCATTTAAATGCCAGTCTCAATCACTAAAGTAAGCGAAAAGAATTTGTTAAAAAATAAAAAAAATAGAAGCGTGAAGTTAGGTTGAATAAAGTGAAATAGAAAATTTTACTCAAAAAGATCACCAACATTATATGGTACCATACAGCAATCTATTATATCATGTCAACAATCTGCGACCGGTTTTTCATGAGAACCAATAGATCGAAACCGATTTGGGGTTATTGACATAACGTAACAAATTGCTATATGGTACCGAATGATATTGGTGATCATTTTCGAGCAAAATTTTCTATTTTACCTTGGTGCGATGTTGGATACAGATCCCTCTTAATAGGAGATCGCCTTAAAAATTGCTATCTAGCAACTAGCAATCTCTATGTTTTGTTGACTTAAAATGCAAAACCAATAAATTAAAAACTATTCGACTACCAGATATTTGGTATTGTGCAATGTCCAGCGCATCTGGATAACTGACTAGATATCCTTTATCTAGTCATTGACCTTTGCCAAATATCCGGTATCAGAATACAAACCTTCTTGAGAAGGCTATCTCATTTTGTAACTCTGTTTAAAAAATAGTTAAGATAAAAAGGACGTTATCTAACTTGTTTTTCTCTTTTAGACAATTTACTTTTTCTTACCTTTTTCAAATTTATTTTTCAACTCGGTTTGGTTAGTAAAGGCAGTTGATTTTGCCTCAATGAATGTTATTTTTGCTGTGGAAGAAGTGATCGAGCTCACGTGGCCCTCTAAATAAATTAGCTATTAATTTTGACTGTACAAGAAACCCCATTTGGTGGCTGAGTTAATTACCAATGACAACCCTTTTGTAATTTTAGTGTGCTTCAAAACATGTTGAAAAATAGAAAGGCCACAAAGAAAATAAGGTCTTTTAGTTCTGTGGATATTGCGTTGCGCGTATTTCACATCAAACTCGCTTGCTTGAGCCAGCTATGCAATGGTAGGTGCAGACTTGAAGTGAGCAAGCACAAATGCTTTAATGTTTCGCTGGCACATTTTCACCATATCTTCAACTTGGACTACTATGTTGTTTGGTCACTAAACTTTTAGCAATTGATCAGTATTGATGCAGCGGAGAATACATTTCAGTGGATTTACATTATTATCGTCAGTTTTAATTCAAATCGAATGATAATATTTAAACTGAGCTGCTAAAATAATGTGAATTGTTATTTACCTTTTATGCAAAGAGCAATAGAGCGAGTGTTATTACAAAAAACAACATCCATTGTTACATGAACTTTTAAGGTATCAAAATCCACCGGAAGTAATGTAAAACATCTACGATACAATCTGTGAGACCAGTAGAATATAAAGTCAAAAGCATCTAATCTTCCACTATTAATAGCGTTTGGTCCCCACAACCACTTCACAGTATTCATATCTATCTTTCTTCCATCCCTCAATATCCATTTTACTTTTGTTCCTATTTCTATTTTTTTTTTAAACTTCTGTGCATTAACGAATATTCGTTGGTTCCATATAAGACCTGCAAACGTAGCTGTTTGAACTTGTGAAGTTAAAACAAATTGTTATTTCAAAATATTCGTGAACAATGTTTCATTGAAATGTCACCATGGTTGGATGCAACACTTTTGGTAAAAAGGCATGGTTCAAGCAATAGACTTATTGACAATTGTAAAGTCGGTCTTACTAAAGATTATTCTAAACGTACTAAGCCATTAAAAAATCTAGATATCAACTACTCTAAAGTAATGACCAAGGAACAATGCACAAAATAAGTAAACTTTCACTCAAAATAAGCCTAATCGTCACTTTACATTTTTAGTGCAAACCAGGCTTGCGTTTACCTTGAGGAATATTGTTGTTCTTTAGATGCAAAATAACATATGAGGTAAGCGATATAAAAATGCTCTTTTGTGAACGTATCGTTTGGTAGATACGCCTAGTTTTATTAGAAAAAGTTGTGATCAGGGTGGTATTCCAACCCTGAGCACGTGCAGCAAAAATTAAGCAATAACACCATGATTTTTCTCAACTGAACAAAACTTACCATTACTGTACACGTAATGCTAATCAATTTATTCTCTTGATCAAGATTGTTAATACTTACAAAGAAAGAATCTTGCCACAAACTACAATTAATAATTTTAGCAGTGTCAAGGAGAAGGGATTGAAACAGAGTAAAAAATAATGATGGCAGCCAAAAGATCGTAGTTCGCACAATTACTGAGATAAACTACTTGGTGGTAAGTTTATTTTGCGGTTTGTTAGGGCCCTTTTGAATTTCATTGTGGTTGTAATTTTTTGGCTGTGCTAGTTGCCTTGTTTCTGGCATAGCGACAAAAGAGTTTATGGCTTCCCCAAACTGTGATGGATGTGACAACACTAATAGGGGTTGCTCAATTTTCAAATTTTGTTAATAGTGTTTATGTTATTCATGGTATGTGGTAGCATTTTCAAAAATGACCAATTGCTTGACCATTCAGAAGCGAGCCAAAATTGCAGCACGTTATGAAGTGTGAAACTTCATTGTTCTGATACAGACATGATGGCGTCGTGAATAGATAGATGTTTGTTAGTAATGTGTATCCTGCCCTGTCTGGCTAAAATAACGCCGATGACTTGATACTCACGATAGATGGTTCGCACTTCACCTTGCTATTCATGAACGTGAGTGTTTAGACCGAGATTTTCCAGGACGATAAATGGGACAATGCGGACCTCATTAATTGCCACTAGGAAATTAAGGTCTCACTGCATGTTATTTTTTCCTGAGGGGATTCATAAAAAAGAGGGTGCAAATGACAATATCTTTCACGCAGGAAGATTTGGAGATATGAATAGAAGCACTTCGCATGATAATAATATCCCTGAAAACATCCTTCAAAAGTTGTTCGTTCTATTACAAGTTGTTTGAGGAAGCTAGTTGAAGTCAGCTGTGTTTATTTAAAAAAATCACTATATGGCTTTATTTTTGTGTGCGATTAAATTTCCCATTAAAATTGAACATGCAATATCAATTTTCAATAAGTTTGAAGCGAGAATTTAGATTTTTTTACAAATTTTGACGCTTAGTTAGTTTTCAACTACCCTGTATATGTAGGCGTCGCCGGCAGGGGTCAAGGATTACGTCGTGATTGAGAATGTCAATTCAAATTGGCTTTACCATTGGGCACTTGAGTGAACAGTAACGAAAATTGTTATGTTTTTTCTCTATATAAGACTTTCATGATTTTTTGTGCTCTTTCTTGCTGGTAAAATTTTTCATTTCAAGGTTCTGACTATGTCTTAGGTCTATAGGTCTATGCGCTCTGTTCATCGCTTACACGAACCCCATAAAGTCTTGCATTTCCTTAGTTTAAAAGTTGGTCATATATTTTTGATATTAAGCAATTCTAAAGCAAAACAGCAAAAATGCCTTTCATGTGGTGCGATTTCACACAGGGATGTTGTTTTGCTTTCTCCGTAAACTTACCGCAGTACTCGCCGGGTACGCATCATGTTGCATGTATTTATCTTTCTGCTTGGCGTGCCCAAGCGAGTTAAAAAAGTTCTTGTTCTTCCTAAAAGATTTAGGTTTCATCCTGATAGCTCTATAAGATATTATAAAGCAAAATACGAATAATATGTTCTATGAGGTGTAATTTGAGGCAAGAGTTGATTTGTGGTACAGAATTTGAAAATTGCAGAAAGTGGAGTATTCATTCTCGAAGCTTTTCGTCTGACACTTTTCAAGAGAATCTGTCAGAAACAGAGTGAAAAGGTGAAGTGAGTCACTTATATAGAGACACAATTGACGAAAAAGAAAAAAAAGGGAAAAAGGCTCTATCATGATTGGTAAAAGAAGCGACCAACGGAAGGAGCGGAAACTAATGTGTGATTTTTAGACCATAAACGAATTCCTTTCGTTTGCATAAATTTGGTTTGGATGTTTTAATGTACGTGACTTCAAGGGTGGAAAGGTGAAAAAAGTACGGCCACGGGCAAAAATAGAAAATTTGTTGTCATTATATTCACGTGCGCATGTAGGGTTTTGTAAAAGATGCTGTTCAATAGCAGAAATGGAAGTTTCAGTTTTAAAGCTTCTGATTGGCTTGCAAGAGCGGGCCAATGCGCTTCGGTCCTGAGAAATATGCTTCTGAAGAATGGTTTTCGGCACGTGCTGCTTAATCCACTGTTGTAGCCTTTGAGAAGTACGACCCACGTACCGACTGTCGCAGTGGCACAAAAATTGGTAAACGATGTTGTTTTGATGAAAAGCGGGTAGTACATCCTTTTTGGCTACAGGCAGAAGTTGTCTGGTGGTGTAGACAATGCATGGTTCAACTGCAAAGTAACAGCGTTTGACGGCTGTTTTAATTTGCATTTCGTACCTCATCAAAACATTGCCCAGCTATGGCAAGTGAAGATAAACTGGGCAATTTGTCGGACCTAATTGCGTTGGTCTGTGAAACTGATTTATTTTCTTGGTTATAGCAGCGTTGATTACAGCTTCTGGATAACCGTTGTTGATAAGAATTGTACGAATGTTGGAAATTTTATTTGGAAGAGTAGAATTCGAACAGATGACTAGAGCTCTGTGGACGAGAGTTGAAATAAAATTGGTCTTCCGTTTCATGGGGCAAAATGAGTTTCAGCGAATGTATTGGCCAGTGAAAGTCGGCTTTCTGTAGATGGATGTAACAAATTCGTGATCATTCTTTTCTACCAGGACGTAGAGAAAGGGCAAAGTCCGATTGCATTTATTTTCAAAAGTAAAACGAAGCGATAGATGAAGAGAATTTAGATGGGAGAAAAACTCATTACATTCGTCTTCGTCGTTAAAAACTGCAAAAGTATCATCGACGTATCGATAATACATCAGAGGTTTGTTGACTCTTTTGAAAAGCAAAGCTTCGTGATATCCGACAAAAATGTTGGCAAGAGATGTGCCAAAAGATGAGCCCATAGCAACGCCATCAATCTATCGATGCATAATATTGTTGAAACTGAAATTAGGTCCGAGAAATGCCCAGTTTATCTTCACTTGCCATGGCTGGGCAATGTTTTGATGAGGTACGAAATGCAAATTAAAACAGCCGTCAAACGCTGTTACTTTGCAGTTGAACCATGCATTGTCTACACCACCAGACAACTTCTGCCTGTAGCCAAAAAGGATGTACTACCCGCTTTTCATCAAAACAACATCGTTTACCAATTTTTGTGCCACTGCGACAGTCGGTACGTGGGTCGTACTTCTCAAAGGCTACAACAGTGGATTAAGCAGCACGTGCCGAAAACCATTCTTCAGAAGCATATTTCTCAGGACCGAAGCGCATTGGCCCGCTCTTGCAAGCCAATCAGAAGCTTTAAAACTGAAACTTCCATTTCTGCTATTGGACAGCATCTTTTACAAAACCCTACATGCGCACGTGAATATAATGACAACAAATTTTCTATTTTTGCCCGTGGCCGTACTTTTTTCACCTTTCCACCCTTGAAGCCACGTACATCAAAACATCCAAACCAAATTTATGCAAACGAAAGGAATTCGTTTATGGTCTAAAATCACACATTAGTTTCCGCTCCTTCCATTGGTCGCTTCTTTTACCAATCACGATGTAGCTTTTTTCCCTTTTTTTTCTTTTTCGTCAATTGTGTCTCTATATAAGTGACTCACTTCACCTTTTCACTCTATTTCTGACAGATTCTCTTGAAAAGTGTCAGACGAAAAGCTTCGAGAATGAATACTCCACTTTCTGTAATTTGACGCAGCGACGTAGTATTTTTTGATTTCTCCTTAAACTTTTTGAGTCCTTGCTGGCTACGCATTATGTTGCACGTTCTTTTTTTCTTGCTTAGGTGTGCTCAAAGGAGTAAAAAAGCCCTTACTTTTTCCATAGTTTCAGGTTTGATCACGGTAGTTCTATAAAGCCATTATTAAATAAAAGAAAAAAAGTATTTCTCCTAAGTATGGTGCGATTTTGCCAATGCCATCACCTGATCCGAGTTACAACGTATCAATTAATGCAGCTGCGCCAGCTTCACCATACCAACATTTGGGAGAGCAGTAATGAAATATTTTAGTATATACAGGTCATAGTTTCTGTACACGCACGCAATGGTGATCAAGTTGGTCTATTGATCAAAACTGGTAGTACTCACAAAGAAAGGATGATGGCACAAATAATCATTCACACGTTTTGAAAGCGTTAGAGTGAGAGAAGGGGTTGAAGCATAATTAAAGTTGATGGCGACGCTCAAATAGTTGTTTTTAACACTTGTCTTTAACTAAACTTTGACACTTAACTTTTGACTTCAAAATTTTGACGATTTCGTGGGCTCCCGTTTGTATTTATTATATATGTGATATTAAATTCTTTCATTGAGTTGCTTGCTTTAATTTGGCCATTGCGTGAAACCAGGCTATGCCTTTCCTCTAATTCATATAATCTATTCCAATAGGCGCCTGTTAAATTCTTTCAAATCAAAACCTTCCCTCAAGATTCAATTTTATTAATTGATGCTGTTATTGATTTATTTTGATCCGTGCTTAAACTTGGTATGTAATTACATTTGACTTTGTTCCTAATCTAGACATCCCGGCATTTAAATAAAGATCAGTGTTTTGTATAGACAAAAATATCCTAGAAATTACAAATATCAGTAAAGGGCTTTATTATTTATGTTTGCTATAAAAATGATAATTGATAACGCTGCTGCTCTCACAATATAGTGGCAAGCATTGTGATGTCATTTAAATCATGATGGAACACTGCTTTATAAAAAGGATTCAAGACAGAAGAAAACAGCGAGCTAAAAACACATTAATCAATAATCGCTTGTTGCATCTTGATACAGCGTAAAATGTTATAGAACTACTTTTAGCAAAAATTAACGTTAGTTTAAACGCAATCAATTAAAAAACCAATGTACATAGCTGCTACATGAGTCTCATGTTTATCGCGGGCTTGCAACGTCTTATTTATCTTGTCTTCAACAAAGACGCTCTTAACCCTTAACTACTCGCGCCCTTTTTCTTAACGCGACTACTCGCGTGGTGTACTTTGTACACCAATGTTGACGTACAGCTTTTATTTTCCGAAACAAATTGAATTATGCACAAAAACCACAAGAGCGTTCTTTAGGATGATTTATCAGTTGCAAGATGTGCACAGGTGTCACATTTCACATCAGTTTTTACATGATCTTTGCAGACAAAGTCATTGCACGGAGAACATCTCATAGTTGTCACCCTGTTTTTAGCTCTTCCACAGAAACGGCACCTTTTTCGAGATTTTGCAGGAGGTGGTTCACGGGTGTCAAATTGTGATTGTGGGTTATATTTTGACAAGATGGGTTGAATGTCAGATGGAAGATTTTGTAGCTGTGCTTTGTCATGCAGATGAGGCTTCATCAAACTCATAGCAAGATTCTTAAGAAACTGCCGCCTGTTTTGTGCTTCATCTACCGACTTTCGAGTCTTGTTGAATAAGATTTGTCCATTCACGCCTGCAATGTTTACAAGATGGAAAAAGACACATAAAGGCCACCGGCGGGTTCTCCTTGATACAGAATAATTGCCGCAGAGTTGGTCAACTGTATCCACTTTTCCTTTCTTAGAATTATAGAACTGGATGATCTGTGGCTTTTTAGTTTCGGCATCAACTGCAGCATCACGGTGCATAATGGAAAGCAAAACAACTGACTTGTTCTTTTTTGGTGTAAAGGAAACCAGAGTATCATGCTTTTGAAATCCAAACATTGATGAAGAGATCGGCTTTTGTTTGTTTGGCAAAAATTCAGCTGGAATTTCTCTTTTGTTTTTCTTCAAAGTCCCAACCAGAGTTATTTTATCTTGCAGCAGTGACATTGCTAGTGTGTAACTAGTGTACCAATTATCCGTTGTTAGATTACGGCATGTACCTTTCAAGTGACTTATCAGTCTTTCAACTATGCCACCAGGGCTGTTGGAGGCTTCATGTGGACCAGTTGGTTGTTTACCGCAATAAACTTCCAAGTTTCCTGTGAAATATGTCTTGGCATCACAAAGTGCGAAGATCTTTACACCGTACTTTGCCGGCTTGCTTGGAATGTATTGGATGAAGCTGCATCGCTTTCGCGAGCTTTGATGATAGATGATAGAATACTTCACCCTGTCGCAAAGTTTCCAAACTGGTGCCCAGACCCGGGAATCGAAAAGGGAAATACTTTCATAAAATAGAATCAATAAAGGATCGATCCGCAGCACCCAAAATAAAGGTTAGATATGCCAATATTCAATAAAAATAAAAAATTAACTAAAGATCTGCAAAAACAAGAACGCTTGTAAAATCTTTTAAAAGATAATTTAAAACTGTCTAACGAATTGAAACAAGCAACAGCTACCAAAAATATGGTTCAGAATCAAATTGAACAGATAAAACATGATGAGGAAGTTATTTCCAACCTTAAACCCCAACTCGAACAAAGTCTTAAGTTATTATCCAAGGGATCAAAACAGTTGGCGCAGGACCAAAGAAAACTTGAAAAATCTTTTGATAAATTGAAAGAGAACATGACTTCGGGAGAGCTTGTTAAGGCTCATCTTCAGTTTCATAGTGCTGAGCCAACCGCTCCCTCTGACGATACTATGTCCTTGCCGTCTTATGAGTCTGCTAACACCTTATATCCCTCCCTCCCTCAAACTTCCACATTTGAAATAACTGATGGATTGGGACAAGAAAAAATCACTGAGGTCCCATCCTATCCTGTACAGCCTGGCTCATCCTCTGGACCATATCAAAATACACAAACACACTCTTCTCGATTTAATGAACAACTTCATAAAAGTTTTGACAAGATAAAAAACATGACCGACGAATTGATTAGTAGATCACAGACTCCCTCACAACGAGCATATTCAACTCCCCGAGACTCCTAAAAATTCCTAAAAATTATTCCTAAAAATAAAAATATCCCTTGACATTGCACATTTAAAAGTTAATCATTCTATAGAAACTTGTCCCCCTGTATAACAAATTATCAATACCTTTGTAAAATTAATACTTCACAGCTGCGCTTCGCTTTGATGAAATGAATACGTTGTATGATAATCTTTGACCCATTAATATATACTAGATAACTTCTTAATAAATAAATAAAATATTGTTGATAATGGCCCTCTTTGAAGAAATTGTCCGAGACTTAATCGATGACACCTACGACAATTATTATGCTATTTTTCGTCGACTTCATAGCATGAGTATGGAAATTCATAGTGGAGACCCCGATGAGCCTATGCGTAGATGGATACAGGTCATCTGCAGACAAATGCAGATGACTTTGAACAGGCAAATTATTGATTGTTTAAATGCACTTTCTAATTCTTCTAACACACCCGCCTTGAACATTTTCTTCTTCTTATTTACAAAATAATATGATCTACAACTATAAAATCTCCTGCGTTTTTGTTTTGTTCTGTTTGTTTTTTTTGGTTGTTTTGTTTTGTTTTTTTTTAAACTGTCCTTTAATTGCTTGAATTTAGGGTTTAGCGGCCATGCAACTATTGCTCTAGTTTTATGGATCCACTGTTTTCATTTGCATGTTTTAACGTCTGATGTTGTGTCGCTTCTTCCTTTTCTTGACTCCATTTCTCTCATTATTATTGTTGTTCAGTGTCGTGTGTAATGGTGGTGGTCATGAATAAAAAAAGAATGAATGAATGAAACATTGAGCTAAGAAAATAACACCGCGAACTAACTGAATTATCAAACGATTCACAAATGCTGTCGTTATATGTCTAAGGGCTATCACTTATTGCCTATAACTCACCATGATAAAAAATGAATGATAAATTATGAACTGTATGATATGTTCAAACAGTTATTGAATAAGTTGATAAAAATCTTTTGTATAAAAAATATAAGATGAATATACCTACCACATCAAACCAAGATATTATGGAATGGTGTATAGTATATAACATAAGGAAAGACTTTATGAAGGATATTACTATCCCGATTGAAGTAATGAACACACTGATGTTGAGAATGTGGAGTATTGAGGACCGCAATCCGAACTGGGATACAGAAATACGCCCCATGTTAAAACCTTATTTTATAAAAAAATAATAAGGATTACGATTTAATGTTGTTCGTCAAATATTGTATATAAAAGTGACAAAATTTTATCTCTTTGAACGATGATTGTAAAATGAATGTTGTCTTTATGTGATTAGAAATTCAGTTGATTATTAAGCAAATACGTATACAAAAAAAGGAAAAGTATATTAATTACTGTCTTTGTTTTGTAAAAAAAAAAAAATGAATTGTGGACTAGATGTTGTGACAGAACAATTGTCACACCAACTCAATGATGTCATTTCATGCATACAAGCACAAGAAAAAACGTTGGAAAATGAAATAGAAAATTTTCAAAAATTGCATAATTTGTATTATGATATTCGCTACGCCAAAGTATCAAACGAATCATCCATGAATCCTTCTACTAAAATAAAAAAAGAACTAAAAACCATCTATTCATATTTGATCCTCACCCTAAGACAAATACACGACAGACAGAAAAAGAAATTGCTATATATTTATAATGAACAAATGACGGAAGAACTCGAGCACCCCCAGATCGATACTTCAAAGAAAGTAAAACTAAAGACCTATTTTTCTCGCACAACCCTCCTTATTCAGCGCATTGAAACGTTGCTTGTATAATGCTGATTTTTGTAAATGTTTATTCTTTTGTATCATCACGAATGTTCTGCTTCTGTTACGTCATCAAATCTTTAATATGTATTTACGTCCTGGGTATGACGTAAAACTACATCCAAACACAAGTGCATAATATGTTTGTAATGTAACATGTAAGTCTGCCAGTGTCAGTGTTGCCCAAGTATTCACGATATATAATGCGTGGTTAACACTTTTCACAATTATCACGTTCAGTTAATGTTTTCTCACGTATCACCATGTATAGTCGTATTATGTTTAAGAAAGTTTTGCCATAATAGCTGAGAAGTAGCATAAGTCACTACTGTAACTGCTTGTGTTGCCCCTCTCACTGTTATCGTAATCATTGTTCACATAAAATTTTTATCAAGTAGAATGAAGAATGTGTAAGCAAATCAAAATTCTTTTTAGTCTAATGTTAGTTAATGAGTTATCGAGCGCAATGTTTAGTGCTACATTTAGGAATTGTATTGTACTGTTTTTACGTGTATGTACTAACCATTGTTTTTGTTTTGCATATAACCAATTCTATTTGAATAAGATTTTTGTAATTTTTGGTAAAATTGATTGATTGAATTTGGAGAAGAGTGGACTTTCTATCCGTTTGGTGTTGGAATTCTTGGGAAATCAATACGTGTGGAAGTAAAGACGAGCCGCGGTCGAGTTGTCGTAGAACTTACATCCCCGCTACGCAATTTCCAAACTGGTGCCCAGACCCGGGAATATCTGGAACCAACCCTTTTAACGCTAATCCCTTTCTTGATCCACCCAATAGACAAGATATATCACAGAAAAGAAACATAAGAGAAATTCCCTTGCGAGAATACTCTGAACATCTGGCTACCCTTCCACCATTTGCAAAGGGAACCACAGTTGTTAAGTGGATAAACAGATGCCTTAGAATGGTTCCGCACGGTAATGGAGATACTCCACATGACAGAGCTCTCCTCAATCGACTCATAACTCTTCTCCTAAAATCTAAAACTGAAAAAGGGAGTGCTATTGCTGACGCATTGACTACCCTTCTTCAGGCTGACGATTTAACATGGGCAAACATACTAAACATGATCTCACAGAGTTTCCCCAGTGGATGGTGGAGCTCTCTGACAAAATCATTAATACCACCCAATCGTTCGACTGGAGTAAACATAATGCAACCTTACATTTTACGCCATCTTTTTTGGAAGCAGGAATTCCTTTAAAACTAAAAACTATTTCAGCCACTGACCATGGGTTGGATTATTTGTCTCGAATTAGAAGGAGAATTCCTGAAGCGATCCAAGTTAACCTCCTTGGAATGGAAAATCAGACTTGGTCTGCCTTTTTTACTAAATTACAGGATTACCAGAATATGATCCAAGGAGACAAGAAACGACTCATATATGAACCTCCCACCCCAGCTTCTAGTTTTCCAGCACAACCCGCCAGAAGAAGTAACCGACCCTCGAACCCTCCACAACGATTGGGAACTAACATAGGACATTTGCCTCGACGAAATCCCCCGAATACCACCAGACGACGACAAAACCCGAGCGCTAACAATGAATTTGAAACAGCCCTGGAAAAGGCCTTGAAACTAGAAACAGGGCAACCTTTCACGTGTTATACATGTGGACGAAAGGGCCACAAAAAAGCTGACTGCCTGGTTAAGGCAGTACTGGATCATTGTAACAAAAAATTGATAGTAGACCCTGATACAGGAATTGTACACCTGGAGGAACGACTCCCTTTAACAGGAGTATATAAACAACGCCACGATAACGAGTGGCTTCCGTTCTTGCGAGGACGAAATGCATTGGGACGACGCATTATTTCTCTCAATGACTTAAATACCCTCATGAATCAATATCAAGAACGATCTTACCGGCTACCCGAAACCCGTACCAGCGACCAACAGACAGCTCTTGGAAGCGTACCAAGGAGAGAGCTCAGGGACATCAGTGGCAACCAAGAGGAGCCAATGACATACGAAATAATCCTTCGACACGACAATCGCAACCTCAACTCTCTTCCCGACTTTCCAATACATCCCTTTCGTCGGAACTTACACATGATTCTGCATCTATTTTTGCACACCTCCCCTACTTCCCAAATGCGTCGGAAAACTACTAAAGTAATTGGATAATCCGGTGCCCCAGTTCCTTGACCCCACAACAACCCTTATCACCACTACCCTACATCATAATACTGTACATATTTTTAACGAGGCCTTTTCGGGTCGCTTGTGTTTTTTTACCCACAGGCGAACGGGAGTGGTATTTTTGGCTGACACCGGCAGCGTACCCAATCTCATCAAACGGGAAACAGTGGCTTCTTATTGGCCCTCTTCTTATCAGAATCGAACTCCTATTCAGATGCCTACAAAGGGTGTTGGCGGAGGACAAACCCTAGATGCTATTTGCTATGTCACATTTTCAAACCAAAAAATACCTTTCTGTATGGGCAAATACATGACTTTCAATATAATAGGTATTGACTACATACCCATCATTTTGAATCTTTATGACGAGTTTGAACTTACCTATCAGCGACCCTCGGAGTCCTCTTTATTGACAGTGTTGAATGGGAGAGACCTGATCACCCTCCCCCATGGTGTGAGCATTGACGAAACTTATTCAAGTGCACTTGCAATACCGGATAGGACCGGAAAATCTGATGCCGAAGAGGAGAAAAGTTCCAGAGAGACACACTCCTATACAGTGAAGCCGGGAGTTAACAGAAAACCCGAAGAGGTGGAGACGGAACAAGCTCCTCCTGATATCCCTAACAACTCTTCAAAAAAGGAAGAGGGGGAAGAAATCGCCACCGTTACAGATATCGAAAAGAAGGCCAGAGAGAATCCGGAAAGATATCTCTTTGTGATAGATCCAGAATTGGATCCAGAGAAGGCGAAAAAATTACAGGAGGCGTTAGTAAAACGTAAGGTTCAGGTGGAAAAAGAGTCTACCTTAAAGGAACTTCAAGTTGACCTCCACTCACTTGAAAATACTGTCCTACCCCAACAAAAATGGCATCCTATCTATGAACCATTTCACGAGGAACTCACGGATTTAGAGGGACACTTGAAAGGAAATCAATATCTCCCTTTTGAATGTACGGTAAAACTAATCAATCCTAATGTGACGCCACATGTGTCACCCCCATATGCTATTAATCACCCGGAGCAAAAAAAGGCTCTGGAAGATAACATTGAAAAATATCTAAAAATGGGTATCACAGAACATGGCCCTTCCGAATGGAAAACATCATTATTTGTAGTGCCGCAGAAGGTAAATGAGGAACAGAAGCGATTGAAGACATATCACCCCTCTCAGCACTGGAGAGTGGTTCAGGATTTTACCGCTCTTAATGCAAAGGTACAAAAGGTAGAGAACGTCCTTCCCCTTATCTCTGATATTTTCAAAATAGCCGCAGATAAAGAAATATTCTCTCTATTAGATTTGAGCAAGGCATTTTTTCATTGTATGGTCAAGGAGGAAGACCGAAAATACTTTGGTATCTCTCATCGATCTATGGAATTGAGAATGAGAAGGATGCCCATGGGATTTTTGAATTCCCCATCAATATGGCAAAAAAATATGACAGCTGCCATATGGATACCAGTTCAAAAGGCTTTTCACCTACGCTTCCCTTTGGAAGCGGAGCTCTCACATGTAGCCGTCTATATGGACGACATCTTTTTGGCAACCAAAACAGAGGAACAACATTTGTTCCTTTTGCAGATTCTTTTTAAGCAATTGGCCAAATTCAAGCTTACCTTATCAATAGGTAAAAGTTTTATTGGTAAAAGGTCTGTTTTTTTGTTGGGAGAACAAATACTTCCACACCAGAGGAAGATACAAGCCCAGAAATTGCGTGCATTGTCGTTGCTGGCTCCCCCGCAAACTGTGTTTCAGGTTCGAGCACTTTTAGGAGCCTTGAGATACATCGCGGACCATATCCCTCGTTTGAATGAACAATTACATCCCTTTGATGCCTACACTGGTAAAGTACCAGCTAAAATCGCGCCAATGGAATACATCCATTGGACTTATGCACTTCTGGATACTTAGGATTATATCAAAGAGATACTTTCGAACCCTTCTGTGTTGTCTCTTTTCACTCCTAAAAGGCATCTTTATTTGGAAACAGATGCCTCCAATGAAGGATACGGTTCCTTCCTGTTTCAGACAGATGAGGAACTGGCCGAAGGGACTTTGCGCTACCCCCTGGCCTACTCCTCTCAAGCATGGAAAACACCCACGGAAAGAGCCGCCCATCCCTGTCGAAAAGAATTAAACGCCTTGAAGCGCGTAATAGAAAAGTACCAATATTTGTTGCAAATTTACCCTTTTACGATAATCACAGACAACATGGGAGTGTATCATCTTGTGAAGAACTTTGCGAAAGGCAAACTCCTCAGGGACCTAATACTGGTCCGATACCTTCAGGCTATTTGTATATACCCCATCCTGGGAATCATCCATAAGGGATCAAGTCAAGTATTCACTTCGGATGCGTTATCAAGAATGGCTTGGCTGGATATGGCGGTGGAAGAAAGCGATCCATTGGCTCGGCCTGCCATGTTCGTAACTCCATCCCTTACTAACGCTATCGCACGACAAATTATTAGACACATGAGGCACACTAAATGTACATATCAAAAGGATGGGAAACATCCCATCTCAAAGTGCCTCCGTCCCTTGTGCCAAGGACTTTCCAATCAGCAGTTCGCGTTGTTAATAGAAGAACTCAAGAAAGAATCGCGACTTTTTCTGCATGGAGATAAGATTTCTGCAAAGTACGGACACTCGAGAGGAATTGACCAGGTCCCTCCTGACTTGTATGATGGACCTACCTTGGACCTTTATCATGTGACCACGGAAGCTGCACTGCCCTCCATTAAGTTGCGAGGACTCTCCCCCATGACCCGATGGTACATACATTTTACTTCCATACCACCACCACAAATCTACGATTCACACCCATATCAAAGAGCATTAAAAAAAGGAATTCCTAAAATCCTGATGATTTCTACACAAACTCTACTAAATAATAATATAAATATCTTCCGTACTATGTCTATGAACATTTATCTAATTGCGTCTACCATCCCTTTTCACTTGTTTCGACTTCTGAAATGACTCATCCTTCTTTCTTTTAGATGAACACATTATGGCTGTCCATAACAATGGCCATTCTCCGTATGGCCTCATCCAAGTCGATGAGGACACACACCATTTTGAAGAATTCGGAAAGAAATATCTCTTCACCCAACTTTGGAATATCTACCTATCCAACGAACTATGATATGGAATGGCATGTACAAACGAATCGACCTTACAATATAAAGCTTCGATTTATATCCTTTCACCTCGAGTCCGGCTGCTGTGACTTTTTAATCATACGGCAGCTAGGACAAGAAATATACAAGATAAACGGAAAACAGAACTTCCTTACCCTTTTATCTTTTCGAATTCCATAAAAATTAGATTCGTAACCGATGGAATTGGATCCTTCCCTGGATTCCAGCTAAAACTCCAAGCAACCGCGCAGGAAGCTCTATTTCCCATGGCACCTTGTAGATCAAATCACATGGCTACGTCTGAGACCAATTTCCTACTCTCCCCATACTCACCCAACGACTATTTCAGTAACCAAACGTGTCAATGGACTATTGCTCCAAGAAAAGGATTTTGCGTGCAATTACAGATTCTAAATTTTCAGACAGAAGAGCACGACATACTCTTTATCGAAACCCCCGATAAAAGAATTGGGTACTTTTCGGGAAAGACCTTGCTTCTCCCCTTACAAATGCCTATCATTTGCGATCGAGTTTTTCTTCGATTCACTGCTGACCATTCTACAAACGACCATGGATTTCGAATAAGCTATAAGGAATATCCTTCCCCTATCCTTAACGAAAAAGTAACCCACACACTTATACCTTTAAACCACTCTGTTAATTCTCATATTTCTGTTGATTCCAAGCTATTACAATTTGACACCTTTTTTCCAATAATCTACTAATATCTGATCGCATTGAATATCTCCAGACTCAGATAAATGATCGTACCGAAGAATACCTATATCAAATTGAACAATTTGCCGATCTTTTGAAACACCAGAGGAACAAAACCGACACCTATAATTGTAAATTACAGAAACCTTTTCCCACATATTCATGGATTATGCTTGGACTAACCTTGATATCTCTAACGGTCTCATTGACCTTCATCACCTTCACATGTTGCGTAGGACATAGAATTAAGAGTCTCCACCTGGCCCCTGCTTCCCAACGATATCTACCTGGCAAGTACTCCACTCCTACAAGAAGAGGATTATACGCTATGACCTTATTAACAATGGGAATGGCAGCACCAACGGAACAGCTATCCTCTCGTGATATGATACAAGAACTTTGGGCACATGCCCGATATCAACGAAATTCTGGGATCCTCTTTCCATCCATGCAATTCCGTGCTTCTGAATCATTTTTTCAAATAAACACTCTATATTTCTCGTGCCTATCAACAATACTTTCATGATCACCTTGATGTACTTGTGTCTTCAAAAAAAGAAGGGGAGGAAGGACGATGATGATAGTGATAGTGAAGCAACTAGTCGCTTATTCTCTTACAAAAATAAAAATCCAAAACCCGCGAACTGCATACTCCCCCTTGTATCTATTTTACCCACTGTAACTGCTACCCTAGTACCAATTACAAACGGAACTTTTCTCTCCCGCTACCCGACACCTTGCGATATCCCAACAAAACAGAATGGCTTCCCATCCCCATTGATAAATTATGGAAGGATGAAATGCCTAAGTCAACACGGTGGACTAACCCTATACCACTATATTCTCAAATTTTCGGATACGCCATTGCTGAAGGGAAAACATACGCCGAAAAATATTTCCCCGGAGCACGATATTGGGATAATGTGGAAAAAATGGAGCGACGTTGTCTATGCGAACGAAAGATTATAAACATATACCCTTTGATGGACAAAAACATGCTACTAATCAATACACCCATTTCAAGGAATACGGGAAATAAAGTCCGTCATCGAAGGAAATGGACATTAAAACCCACTCCTGAACAATTTTCGATGACACCTACGACATCCTTTCCCTTACCCAACGAAATAACTTATCCACTTCTCGCCATAATAAAAGAAAAAACGCTATCCCTAATGGAAAAATATGCAGTGGTCCAATCTAATTGCTCGATAAAGCAGGAACTTGTTAATTGTGAAACTCGACAATATGATTGTATTTATAGCGGAGCATCCAATCCTAACAGCCCAGATTTTACCCCCATACATTACGACGACGCCCGAGGAATTTTATGGCAACACTACTATTATAAGAAAACGTGTACCACTTCCCCTAATCACCGATGGGTATCAGTATGTAGGGTTTCAGAATGTGACCCGACTAATTTCGAACCTGATACCCTACAATGTTGTGATGTCTCTCGGTCATTGTGGTATGGCCAAAACTCAGGAGCTTACAAATCTGCTATGCATTCCCCCTGTTGCCCATATGGCACCAATTGTTATAATCCAGATATACAAAATCTCTGGTACAGAGCTATAACGCGATGTACGATTTACGGAAGAGAAATAGCTTTTGAACCGATTCCGACAGACATTATTATACAGGAGGAATATGATGACCCAAATGCATTAAACCAGATAGAAACATTCCTAAAAAAATGGAAAAAAATCAAGATTCCTGAGCGGATAAAAATAATTAAACCCACCACTAATTCTAATTCAAGGACGTACCGTGACGGCCCTATTAAGGAAAGTGAAATAAAGGGACACTATAAAACCTATCCTTCTATGACCAATAGGGTGATGCAAAAAGGGGGGTTTTGAAAATTTTTTGAAATTTTAATGGGGCACCCTCTAATCTGATACTGTTTGCCTCAAAAACACTACATACAAAATTTGAGGTCAATCAATTGATATTTAGAGGTTGCTACCAGCCTTTAAAAATTCTAACATTAAAGTAAATTTTCATTTTTTTGCTACATTTTGGAGACTAATTTTCACACCACCTATTGAGGTATAGTCATGGGCGCGTTGCTTTTTTTTAAGTGGAAACTCCCCAGTAAGCCTATCATAACCACTAGCATGTATCATCATGACGATTTATTTCAGTGACATAATTGTTTTCTTGTTTTTGTCCGGTAGAGAAGATCTGAACTTCTTCACTATTTGCAAAAGGTACTGCTTTTGTTGCTCATCATTTGTGAGGATCTTGTTATATTCTTCCATTAGCTTCACTCCTCTTTCTGCTAAATCATTTGTTACTTTCATATTCATTACAGTTTCACGTGCTTTCAAATATTCATCATTAGAGTCCCAATTTTCTGCGTTTGATTCAAGGAAACTGCACGGGAGGCCAAGGATTTCAAAAAAGACTTTAATGTGTGAAGTCACAAAATCATTAAGCTGCTTCTGTTCAATTACTGCATGGTCAATAGTGGTTTGTTTGATATTATTCTGCTCAGCAGGGTTCTCCAGAGCTTCCCTCATTTTGTTCTTCATCTCAATGGAGATCTCTTCATCAAAGAAAGCAAGTGCTATAAGCTCTTCAGAAAGATACCAGAGATGGTTTGAGAACTTTTTGAGTGCAATTGTTGCAATTTTTTCTTCGCTTTCTTTGTATTTGACTAAAGTCTTTAATAGTTGCAAGTCAAGCCGAGGAGCATAACGAGGAACAGGTGCTGTATACCAGGATCTAATATAAACTTCAACTGCAAAGAAACAGATGTCTCTCAGACCTTTCTCTTCCGACTTTGTCAAAGTGAACTGCTGTTTGAACATCCAGATCTTCATAGAATATATTATCTTTGCCATCCATCGGGCTCTATGACAGGCTCCTGGTTTTTTGAAGCGTATTCCTGAAGATGGGATTCCTCCAACAAATATTATACTCAGTTCAAGCAATTCCTTGTAATCATCGCGGGGTTGGTGCTCTTTCAGCTGGTTATTGGCAAATGTTATTGTATCATCTTTTATTTTGTCAATTTTGGTGGCTATGGTTTGGTCATTCGCAGCTGTCTGGAAGGATTCTTTATTCAGTTTATCCCAATTTACTTTAAAACGTTTAAATATTTGTATATTTGGTCCAGATGAAGCTGGTAATGAGGTGGACACAACTGATTCTAAAACTATCTCCAAAATATGATGACGACAGGCAAGCCAAAGCATATCTTTGTCCATTTTGTGCTCAAGTGAAACACAAGCTCCATTTTTACGGCCAGTGTTCGAAGCTGTTGTGTCAAAACACATGCATTTTACCTAATTTAATAGACCACAGTCAAGAACAAGTTTAAACACAGCAGCTGAAGTGTTTTCTCCAGTGCCACTGCTGAGTTTTGGTACACCAAGGAGCTGATCAACTCAATTTCCTGAAACTAAAACTGGAAGCCTGTCAACAACTTCTTCTCCCGAAATATCTTCCAATAGTTTGCCATCCCAGTGGATAGTTAAGAGAACATCATTTTTTAATTCAGCTTTTAGAGCTTCTGAAATATCTTTGCGAAATTTTTGCCTTGCACGCCTGATGCTTGAATAACTGACATTAAATTCATCCGGATCATGACCTAAATTTTTCACAGTGGGAATCATAATCAATGAAGCACTTCTATCACTGACTTTAGCAACATCAAGAGAAGCTAGTAGCCTGTCATCCATTAATTTGACTTTTTTCTTGCTGAAGAGATTCTAGATGTTGATGGTTTGCTAGGATCAATTGTGTACTCTTCGTCTTCATCCTGGCTGGAGTTTTCTGCAGAAGTAATTGATGATGAGCCACTATCAGCAAGTTCAACTGTATTTTCAAAATCACTCATTTGTCTTTTTCTTTTAATCTCAAGTTTCTTTTCATTTTCACTTGCTGCTTTTTGAAGTTGTAAATATTTTTTATCCACACCAGCCATTTTTCCTTCACGCTTAGGCTGCCTTTGCAACATCAAAAACTTTTTATCTTCTTCATTGTCCATTAAGTTCAGAGCATCAGCATGGGCAATATCAAATAATTTATCCAAGTCATGATCCCATTTCTTTTGTTTATTTAGCAAATTTTGACTTTATTTTTTCTTATTTTCTTTATTTTTCTTTGATTTCAACCATTCATTGTAAATAGAATTCAATTTCTCAATTACATGTTTTTTCAGTTTTGTTGGAATTCGCGCTTGTTCCCAGACTTGCATCACATCTTTAGCAGTTGATGTTAGAGCTTCTCTAACAGTTTGCTTACAATTTGTTTTATAATTCATGAATAATGACATTGCTTCTCTTTTAGATGGAAGAACAGAAGTTTTTAATGCTTCTATGGGCTGACCAACTAGCCATATATCTGTAATGCTTCTGGTTGGATGGCGAGACGCCATTGCTTACTGTGTATTAAAATGAAGATTGCTTACTGTTTATTAGAACAAAGAGAAGCACAACCTCCTTCTGTGACAGCTGTGAGGGTACTGAAGCTATGACGCTCTGTCTTACAATTGGCTCAAGTTATTGTGGGGCTTATAGCAGGGGGTTGAGGTGGGGACAAGTTTGGGAGAGCAGTTCTTCTACTGTATAAACAGAGTGAGACTAGCTTTTAACTCAATGATGGTGTGAAAATTGTGCAGCAGTGATGAAATTGCTATTTTACAGTATCTGATTAGTTAATATAACTAGGTTATGTAACTTATATTTAATAATCTGAAAAATAAAAAAAAAGAACAAAATTACAAACTTTGACCTGTGGTAGCATACTCTAAATATTATTAGAATTGAAAAAAACATTACACAGGGTGTTTTTATACCAAAATGAACAAAATTAAGGGGTGCCCCACAAATTTTGAAATGGTCACCATTTTTGCATCACCCTAATGACCAAAGGTGATAACTTTTGCCTTAGAAGGATAAAAAATGATCCTACATGTACGAATTTGGTTGGTGGTATATATGAGAAACTAGCATTCTTCGATCATGTTCATTATGATCCCGCAAAAAACGAATCCAAATTTCCTTCATACCCTCTTCAATTTTTCGGATCAAACGGAGAATTCACGCCTAAACCCGAATCAAAAGGCCGAATGAAAAGACAAATTACAGGAGGAGTTGTCCTCCTTACCTTTCTGACTTCGATCATCGGAGATGCAATTACAGGAGTAACCACTGGCCTAACCCTACAAAAAGAAATCAACGAGAAATTGACGGAACTCGAAAGCAAGATGAACGAAAGATTCGAAAAGGATGAAGAAAACATTCGAACTTTATCTGATCATATTAACTCACTAGAGGCTGTGAATGTCATACAGGACCAAGCTATTGTACAAGCATTAACTCAAACCTTAACTTTGTAATCAATCCAAACGTCAACGGATCAATTTTTACAATCAGAAATAGATACAAATAGACAACTCATGTTACGGCATCTAGATAATTATTTAAGGACGATCCAAACCTTTAAAATGCTATCCACAGCTGAAATGGAGTTAGATAAGTTAATTATGAACAGAATCTACAATGCAACAGGAATAAATCTATTTGACCCCTCAAAGGTCTATTTGACAAAAATAACACAAGGAAATTTATATCTTAAAGTTCTGGCTGAAGAAACTGAAAGAATTAAAGATGTCTTGAGTAATCAAAACACCACTAAACCTTTTGACAAAACCCTCCAGAATATAAAACTATGGCAAAATAAAATTTATTCCACATTCAAGCTTGTAACTCTTGCGAATTCTACTATTCCGGCATATATAAATATTTCACAAGCTAGATGGAACCCTCCTAACATCAGCATAAACTTTTCCATAAATGATGTGACACCTCAGGAATTTGTTGAAAATATAAAAAATGGATTGGGAGTGATACCAAAAACCATCATAGACACTGCAGGAGGAGGAATAAAAGAAATCACTGAAACTATAGGCAAAGATGTTATTAAACCCTTATTGCCAATTTTGATTCCCCTAGCGGTGTTAATATGTATTGTTATTGGAATCTGTCTGCTATGGAGAATACATCCCAGATTCAGAAAAACACCCAGAAGAAAAGGAAAATTGCAAACAACAACCCTCCATGAAATGATGAACCCCTCGCAAGAAATTGTTGAGTAGAAGTTTTTGTGGAAATTTCCATTGCCTATGATCTCAACTGAACTTTTGCAAAAATGAGCATATGTTTGTAGCACTGAACTGTAAGCCTTACTGCGAGGCAAATGAACAATTAATCCATCAACTAGAGTATGTGCGCTGCATGATTTTTTGATAAAGGTGTTGTAAATATCTCCGCGAAGTATAAAATTGACTCCCCGCTGCTAGACATGAATATTGTTATTGAATTCCTGTTTTTCACATAAGATTGCACATAAAAGATATTGTAGTTAAAGTTTGGCGCCAGATAGAGAAATCATGTACAGCAGTGCGGAGCTCAGTGAATCATGTTTAACCATACAGAAAGAATAATCTATATAAAACTTGTACCCACTAATGGATACTGATGTTGAGAGAGAGAGTATATGCCAAGGTTGTTGTTCACTTGGAAAAACATATACTACTTCTGCGCTCTACATCTGATATCTCTAAAGAGAGATTAGTCCATTAGTACCTAAAAAATGGCGCATTTACGATGAATGTAGTTCTATGTTGAGTTAAGAAGTTGTATGACTTTTTGTCATGTGGCAGTGAAAGGATAATGTGAAATATTAAGGGATATCTAAAAAATTTTTTAAATAATTCAGAAACAGTGTTAGAATAGAGATAGAATAATGGATACTTTGTGTTTCAAGAAGAACATATGTACCAGTGCTGATGTTCGCCTGGAGCTATGCATATTGTTCACGCTTTGGCACAAAGATCTCTCCTTTGGGAGAGAAATTCATTTCTTCTTAAGACTAAAACAAAAAATGAAAGAATAATTGAAACATCCCTTAATATCGCACATTTAAAAGTTATCTTGTTATAAAGTATTGCCCCTTTGTCCAGCATAAGCGATTAAAAGGTTGTAAATAATCAGTTTTTGCTTTTTCATTATAGTAAACGTGGGAATATATTAGAATTACCTTAAATGGCAACCCTAGCTTCTCTTCTGCGTAATCAAACGATTATAAAATATTGTACTCTCTGGTATATGAGAGAGAAATTTCGAAGAGATCCAAATACTCCAATTGAACTAATGAATGAGTTAACCCTACGACTATGGCAAATAGAAGATTGTAACCCTCATTTTGATACAGAAATCCGTCCTATATTAAAACCCTACTTATCTTATTTAAAAGAACAACATCAAGAAAATGAATGATAAATCATGCCTCATAACCAAGAAAGGTCAAAGGATATTTCAAATATTGTTCAATACTGAAAATGTATTTCAGTCGGCTCTGAATTTCTTATATCTTTTCATTGTTCTTTTTGTTAAATCTCGTAGAAGATAACGTACAAATGCAGGCCCGATCTTTTGTGTTATTTGAACGACTTAATAACTGCATCTCATGTTTACTCACGGATAAAGAGACGATAGAAAATTATAGAAAAAACTTTGATGTATTGAATGATTTATATCATGATTTGCAAAATGCCCGAGTATATAACAGGGCTGCACTTGAATCATTCAAGGTCCTCGATAAAGAACTTGGAATTATTCATGAGCACTTGATGAGAACATTGAATAGTCTTTACCAAAAGCAAAAAATGAGACTGATGCGTTTATCATCCCAAATTGCACGGGAGGAATTAAAAAACCCCCGCGTAAAAACGCCTAAGAAAGAAAGACTCAAGAATCTTTTGGTGATACTCTAGTTTTGTGCGAAATGATCACTATGACACTTGTTTAATTGTTTAGTTGGATTGTGTCTACATGATGTGTGTATACCGAATCGCCAACCCATGGCCCTTCCATTTAAGTCGTCTTCTGGCCGAACATTTATCGCGCCGCTCCAGTGAAGACGCAGATACCCTGTCGCGACTCCGTTGTTAGGATACAGAAAGACCGTGACGACCCGAGGCTGGGGACTCTGTAGCATCATCAGTAACCTCCGCCGAAAGCCGTGGTGAACGAGTGCAGAGTTCCCATCCCCATGGCTATTCGGAAATATACATCTCCTTAACCATTTGAAAATATTTCTATGTAAATGTGTTTAAGACATTTTTTGCGATCAATAAGGAATGTGTAGCTTATTTGCCGAGATTCTACTTGAATTGCATGACGACACTCTTGAAAATTACATGAAAATATTTGAACGACTCTACGATATAAGTATAACCATCCTTGATGAAAGAGTCGATAACCCCACCAGGCGATGGATCAAATGCATATGTGATCGAATGAGTGTTACTCTCAATCAACAAATAATTAACTGTCAAAAATCTATCTCGATTAATAATACGAATTGGATATTGACAATAGAACTACAAACGTATTATGAAGAGTTAAAAGAACTATTGCATGATATACAAATGTTATCGCTCTACGTATAATTGTCTACTTATTAATCGATTATAATACTGCTTTCACACTCACGCTATCGCTTCACTACTTATATTGTAAGAAGAATGTAACTTGTATGGCCTTGTTATTTGAGAATGAATGTCTTATAACTGAGATTCAGCTCTTTGTAAAATATGTAAAATCCAGTTATAATTCATTACGAATGTTGTCACATGTATATTCTTCAGTCTAAGTATATCGTGGCCATGACATAATTAAGAATAACATAAGTCATCACTGTAACTGCTTGTGTTATCCCCTTTCTTATTGTCATTGTTTATAAAAAGTATTATCAGATAGAATTAAAAATATAAAAACGATTTAAAATTTACTTTCAGTCTAATATTTGTAATCCCAATGAATTATCGAGCATAGTGTTTAGTAGCGAACCTAAGAACTGTATTTTACTGTTTTTATGTACACATGCTAATCACTGTTTTTTTGTTTTACATTCTATTTGAATAAGTTGAGTAAGTGATTAAAATTTGATATTGCTGACTGCGGAATCGACATCATCCCGGATCAAGAAAAGTTATATTGGATCCCTTTCAAACGAACTGAGGTCGAGCTTTCGCGAATACAGCATACGCGAATACGCGAATACGTTCTATCATCAAACCGTATTGCCAACAACAGGAACAGAAAGCGGTTGTACGACATGCAAGCTCGAAAGATTTCTATTCCACTACCATCTGTGGTCCATAATTCAAGAAAACTCACATGCCCAGCCCTCTTTACACCTGACAAAACCAATAGTCCAAGGAATGCCATGAGTTCAGTTTTTGTAGTAATTTTTGAATCTCTTTCCCTGTCATAGTTTGACTGTACAGCTGTGATATTGGTGCATCCAACAATTTCCTCTATCATCTCATCTGTAATCAGTAATAGAAAAGCTTGTAGTTCATCTTCAATATGTCTGGCATTGTTTACTGGGCCAGGAAGAAATTTTGAAAGGTTTCGTGAAGGAGTTTTTGCAAATTTACTGACACAAGGATTTTTGTACCACCTAGTCACTTTATCTTTGCAAAGATAATAGTTTTCATCGTCTTCATCTGAGCTTTCTGAATGAGTAGACATATCAGAATTCTACAATTGGTCACCATCAATTTCGGAGTCCGTGCTGTGATGGCTTTCGTTCACAACTCTTTCTTCGTCATCATTTTCCTCACCTCCTATTTCCTCATCAGATTCATCTTCTTGTTCCAACATTGCCCTAATTGCATCATCATCTAAAGACCTAATCCGTCTAGCCATTATGTATAAAGTATTTCTGCACACAAAAACAGCATAAGCAAGCAAGAAAACAATAAAAAGAAAAAAATTCTTTCAAAAAGCACAAAAAATTATAGTTACATAAGTACTCGCGCGGTGTATTTTGTACACCAAAACAGCACCCCCACTCATTTGTCTTAGCATACCGGCCGCCACGTGCTTTCTAAAACTACGCCAACGCGTCAAAGCATACCTGTGGAGTTAGTTAGAGAATAGATGGCGCTTGCTGCCAGCAGAATTTCAAAATAAAAGGGGAGAGCCGAATTAGTAAAAATGGTGTACAAAATACACCAATGCGAGTAGTTAAGGGTTAAATTAAACAGACATTTATCCGTTGAATTCAGCATGTGCTTGAAAGCATATCAAAGTGTGGGAGGTTGTCAAGGTAATTCAATTTTATTTTCAGGATCAAGCCATTAGATTTTAGGACCGCTACATACAACTTTTTTGTAACTGAAGGCGAATTTGCATGAGATAACGCCTCTGACTGAGCTCGTATTGCTTGGCCCTGGCACAATCGAAGCCATGGAAAAAGCAAACTAACCCGAAATGAAGCATTCATAGTTAAGTTATTGCGATAACTAGGTCTCCATTAATAATGTCGAGGTTAAGAATATCACATAAGCTGGATGTGCCGACCTTAGCCGATTGCAAAAAATTCTCTCGATCATTTAGATGATATGTATGTGGACATCAATATTTTGTTGCACAGAATCAAACAGGATCATCATTATTCCTCCTCCTTCTTTTTCTCTTGGGTTATCATCAAGTGTTTTGCTTGGAGGAGGTTTCTTTTAAAAATTTTTAAAGTCTTCATTTTCTGATGAATCTTTTTAGATATTTCGGTCAGTAATGCCAAAGATCCATGCAATTGAGAAAGAATGGACAAAATATACAGAAGTACTTAGTTTCTCTAGAAATTGCTGCTTTGTGAAGTGCAGGCACCAAAGTTTTGAGTATTTTTAACCGATAGGCTACATTTTATAAACGATGTTTAAGGGTTTCATTTTTCGATGAATGTTCTGGAAGACGTCGACAGATGATGTTAAAGAGCCGTGCTTACAAAAAAAAGCAGTCGAATTGTATTTAAGAATTAACTTTGTCTGACGATCGGAGGTTTGTTAAGTCAAGTACGATAATTGTTAATCTAAATATGGTACATACTGTTTGGCAATCAATTGTTGATCAGCCATTATATATTAAGCGACATCTTAATCCTAACAAATTAGAGCGACATATTGCTAGAAAGCAAATTTTCTAAGCTGTCAAAGGACAGTAATTGTTAGTTTCTTATTGTAGCATTTTGGTTTTAAACTTACCTGATAAAACTAAGCTTACCACTTTTTGGGAGGGTTAAAAGTTACACTACCGGCGTTAAAGTTCAATTTTTTTGGAATAAAAACAAATACTAAAGACATATACTATGGGAATAGCCTAAAAATAACCGACAGTTTTGTGAAGAAAGTTTAAAGATCTGTTCAGAAATGAGATTAAAAGTAAGTGTTTAAGTAAACGGATTTTTTAAATGTTACAAAATTTGAAAAAAATCATCGTTTTACGATCTCTGTCAGCAAAACACTGTGTTGATTGTATCCGATAGCATTATGACGTCATAGAGCGAGTTGCAAGCGTGCGAGAGCAAAAACGAAGAAGCATGCTTAAAAGACTTAGAATGCTTAAAAAAAGAATATTGCTCGTTATATTGTCAAATGAGCTTATTTGTTGTAGAGTTTCTTCTGTCGAAATCACCTTATTATTGTTTCCTACAACAGCTTTTCATCGCGTTCGTACAACCAGTAGTTTTTGTAAAAATACAGCTAACAAGTTGTGCAATCAAGCGTTAATTGTGATATCATCTTAAATCTCAAAGGAACAAAATTTTTTGTAAAGTGATAAGTTGGGTAGTAGTTTTCGTTTAAGCGCAAAGCGGTTTTACTCATTCAAGAAATGTAAATTAAAAACTTTATGTTTGGTCGTGACGTCACGAACCCCCTTTTGAAACTCACCACGAAGTGATAATCAATCGTGCCAAGTTTAATGCTTGTACTGCAAATAGTTTCAGAGGAGTTAAAGCATACGTACAATCAGAGAGACAGAATTGCGCCTTATATATTAGATTATGCCATCATAATGACGACACCAACACCCTTGCAACACCCTCCCCAGGGTGGTGATTAATTGTGTCAAGTTTGTACGTCCAGTAATTTCGGAGAAGTTATAGCACAGGCATGCACGCACGCACGTATGGATGTAGGTGTACACGTGCATAAAGAATCGCGCTTTGTAAAGGGTCGGCAAAAATCTTGCTCATTTTATATTTTGAAATGATAGACAAGAAAAACCTTTGTTGTAATTCGTATTACATACTTACAACGCTATATAACTGCCCTTTTGAGCAAACTATATTCTAAAAACAATCTTTACAGCTCTAGGTAGCGTTCTCGAGCTGCGATGCACTGCTGCAAGCGATTCCTAAAATTTTCTCTGTTACCTTCCGAGTCATTTCTAGTGGAATTTCGTTTACTGTTTGGCGATTAGCAGCTTTTAGGTAATCAATGGTTGTTGCTTGTACACCTCTGCCTTAACATAGCCCCACAGAATATAATCACAAAGTGAATCATCAGGCAAACGTGCTGGCCATCCAATATCATCTCGCAAAATAATCAAATGCGCTGGAAAGAGTCTTCGCACAACATCGATTAAATTTTCTGCTGTATGGGCGGTTGCTCCATCTTGTTAAAACCATGCCGTTACTTTTTCTCTGGATCCTGAAGCTTTGGCTTTAAGAAGTTTGCAGCATCAAAGGCAATATAACGAGCTGAAGCAACTGAAGCCGCTTTGCCCTTCTCAAAGAAGTAAGGGCTCTAAACTTCAAAATTTGCTACTTCACACCACAATATCGTTTGTTTGCTGTGAAGAGACCTTCATGTAGCGCTTTAAAGCTACTTTCTAACAGGTAACGAAAATTTTGCTTGTTAACAAACCAGATAAATAAAAGTAAGCATCGTCGCTGGTAATCAGAACAGCAATAACAGGAGCATTTTTTAAAAAATATTGTTACAGCAGGTTACACCAGTTTCATGGTTTAATCCTGGCAATTCTTGAGCAACCATCAGTTAATATGAACGAAACTTTGAATTACTATGCAAGATTTGCCTCGCATTGCAAACACAAAGGCTTAGTCCAGCAGAATACTTATCAGCTGAAAGCCTTGAAGATCGCAAAAATTGACTTTTTTAATAAGTTGGATGTTCTCTGGAGCTCGAACGCTTTTTGATCTTTTATGAGGTTTCCGCTTGAGTGCTGAGCCTGTATTTCTAAAGGTTTTGACCCAGAGCAGTGTGTGTTTTGATTAGTAGCAGGGTCGTGCCTGCTAAGTTGGAAGTGAATCTGAAATTTCTTAAGTTTGGAATTAGAAGTTCTCCGTTAATGAGAAAACTTTCCTCAATAAATGCACGGTGTTTACCTGTCTAGGTCATATTTTGACTTAAGAACTTTTCCAAAAAGTTTGATAGATTACTAGTTATTCTGATCTCTTACTCTAGAAAACAAAATGGCAGTTCATTACCTACATGAATTCAATTTAGCTATGTGGGCCAACTGCAACAGCATTGCCCTAGTAAGATTTTAAAATATGGGAGATTTTCTAACCACTCTGTAATATTAGATGTCAAGCTATTCTGCGTCAAATCGCCCAAAACTGCAGAGGGTACTATTACATTCTTAAGCTTAGCCTAATGTACATGTAATTACCATATTTTGTTTGCAAGCTACTTCAATTTATTTGCATAAAATCACTTGCATTAAAGATAAATTCATGCAATTTAGAATAAACAATTTGTCTAAATAACTAAAAGTACATATTTTGTTGACTTTGACTACTGCGGGGTGCAATGTTAGGCTTACCAGCCTCATTATTATTAAAGAAGGCTAGAGCAGGGGTGCCCAACCAGTCGATCGCGATCTACCGGTCGATCTTCAAAGCCTTGGAAATCGATCGCGGGTGATTTTTTACAGGTATAACAGTTTGCCAAACTAAAAGTTGAACGCTTATGTATATGTACATTTTTTTCAATCTGGCAACCCTGTTATTGTTAGCAACGCTATAGGTAACAGCTTTCTACTAGCGCAGCTTTAATTTGATTAATTTCTTTTTTTAAAGTTGACACTTAATGCAATGACTGACGATTCTGATTATGCAACTTAAATCTGCAAAATTTTAACTTTAAAAATTTTCTTTAAAAACGTTTTTTCTAAATGAAAAAAAAAGTTAAAAGAGCTGAAATCACAACTAGCTACACAACAATCTATTTTTACCAAGCCAAACACGAGAAGTAAGGCAGTTAAGATAGCATCATATCGAGTTTGCCACGTTCTTGCCAAGTATAAGAAATCGTTTCAAGATGGAGAAATGGTCAAGGAAGCGTTTATAAAAACTGCTGATTGACTGTAAGGGAACTTTAAAAGCAAGGATGAAATTATCTCATCAATCAAAGACCTTCAGTGGTCGAGAAATACCGTAGCAAGGCGATTTGAAAGAATGGAAACCTTGCAGCTCAGTTGGAGAGAGAGATTGTTAGCTGGGAATGCTATTTACTTCAATTTGGTGAGTCAACAGACTCTGTGGATATGGCGCAACTGTGCACTTTCATAAGAATGGTGTTTGAGGACATGACTACAAAAAAGGAGCTCTTTTCATGTTGCCTCTTAAAGGACATACACAAGATAAAGACATTCCAAGCATTCATGAATTTTGCTAACAAAACCAAGCTGCATTTGTCAAGCTTATTTACATTATAATTGGTAGGACACCCGCTATGGTGGGCAGTAGTAATTGGTTTATTGCTTTCCGCAAACAGAATGACTCTTATCCAACCTTTATTCATTATCACTGCTTCAACCATCACCAGGCTTTTTGTGGGAAAGTATTAAATAAGAAAGAGGTGATGAATATTGCCATGAAAATTGTTTGCTCAATTCTTGCAAGAAGCCTGCAGAGAAGACTTTTCCGCGCTCACCTGGAAGAGGCTGAGTTAGAGCACATAGACCTGCTGCTCCATACAGATGTGAGGTTGTTGAGCAGAGGAAGATTTTTGGAAAGATTTGGGGAGCTGTTGCCTGAAATAAAAGAGTTACTCAAGCAGTTTAAAGATGCAGAATATGCGCAGCTTGAGGATGAACAGTTGCTCCTAAATTTGGCTTTTCTCACTGACTTTACTGCACTGATAAATCAACTAAATTCAGAGCTGCAGAAAAAAGAGAAAAATATAGTTGACATGATCAGCTCTGTAAACCCATTTAAACGCAAGCTACAGCTGCTCTCAACCAAGCTGCAACGCCATGATCTGCGCGCTACTTTCAAAACGTAAATTCAGAACTTATGCTTCAGAGCAAAATCACTGCACAGTTCAATAGTGCACGTTACATTAAGCAGATGCAAAGCCTGTCATCAGAATTTGAGAAGCGTTTCATTGACTTTGCATCAGTTGAGCCTATTGTCATCTACATGTGCTTTCCCATTTGCGACAGATATAGATGTGGACGACCTTGCCTGCAAAATTGGAGCACTCTTTCAGCTGAATATAACTGCAGTGGAAAATGAAATACTCTTCCCTTCAAAATGACATAGAGATAAAATCCAGGGCATCCACTGAAATAGGGAAGATCTTGGAACTGCTCCTAGAAGAGAAATATTCCATTATAAAAAGATTTGATTTTTGTATATTAGCTTGTTTTGAATCAACCTACCCGTGAGAATCTGTATTTTCTCGCATGAAGATAACAAAATCCAGACACAGATCGGTTATGACAGATCAACATCTTCTGGCTTGCTTGAGACTTGTAACCATCAGCCACTGCCCTGGCTACGAGGAACTTCCTACATCGCCCCAGTGTGCCAGGTGTCTCACTAACGTTAAAAATGAATGTATTTCCATGAAATAAATGTTATTTAAATATGTTTTTGGTTTAGTGCATTATGCATTATGTTTTTTATTCACTACATTATGTAAATGTAAGTTGTACGTGTAACTGAGATATACCGATAGACCCACCAGCATAGGCTCGGTTTGTTTTGTTTCACAGCTTTGCCAGATTGGTAGATCTCCAGAGACTGGAAAATGTAAAAGTAGATCCCATGTCAATAAAGGTTGGGCACCCCTGGGCTAGAGCAATTGGCAAGCATGTACTGTAAGATCATTTTGATGGCTTTTAAAAAATACTAGGAAAGTACAAGGTGTTTCATCTCAATATGTCACTTTGGAAAATCGCATATCTCAGTATCGGGCCAAAGTAGCAGGATAAAATTGGTTTCGTTGGAAAAGTAAAATCTCCAATTTTGCTGCTGCGGTGGTTTCGCCAGACCACGGTTACGTCACAATCAAGGTTTAAGTTTTTTGCATAAAATGCCGTTTCTACCGATTTGCCTCTTATTTGCATAAAATATCTTTTACTGGAACGGAGAAAGCGTTTTGTGTTTTGGAATTTGATAAAAACAACTCGTGGAAACGTGTTGAACGTAAATTTCGAACAGGATTTTCAAAGCAGCCACTAGACCGACAAACCGTACAGAATTGGAACGCGAAATTTAAGGAGGAGGGATGTTTGTGCCCCCGAAAAAGAATTGTTCCATCATTTTTAACTGAAACGATCGAAAGAGTTCCAAACATCTTCCTGCGGAGCCCCAGGAAGTCAATCAGAAGAGCTGGTTTTGAACTTCAGATGCCTTCAACAATCGTTTGGCGAGTGGTAAGAAAACACCTGCATATGATACCTGATAAACTGCATTTGCTCCAGCATTTGAAATACACCGACAAATCAGCTCGCGAAGACTTTTGTACCCAAATGCAGGTAATGTTGGAAGAAGACGGATTTAGTAACCATTTAAATTCAGCCTGGAATCCCCGATCACTAAAAATGTTTGAAGAAGTAACAATTCTACACTTCAAAAAAGAAGAAAAAATCTCGGTTTTTAACTTCTCTTGTGGTAGTAATGAGAGAGTGAAAATTTTTACCATAATCAAGTAGTCATAGACGAACAATAGGGAAGCACCTGACCGTTTTCGTCATTATTGGTGCTCTTCAGTGATGCGTATCCGACCAGTAGGGGGAACCGAGCCTTCAAGATGTAGACCTTGTATCTGTGGCAAGTACCACTAGACCACCTGACTGGACGCCGTGGCTGATGTTATAACTGCTTTTCATAAGTGAGTGACACGAGTCCCTGACTTGCTAGGTCTAAATCTTGAAGTTTCTCTACTAATCGGATACGCATCACTGAAGAGCACCAATAATGGCTACACCGGTTTGGTGCATTTTTAATGTTCTTATGTGATTACTTAACACAGTGGTTAACAGCTTTTTTTGATACATTCCTCCTTTCACGTTTTTAAAACTTTTAATTCCTCCTTTTTCAAAATAAAAATAAGAAATACACTGGGCTTTTAGCTTTCATGTTATGCCTTTTTATACTTTTTCAATCAAACATACCTTAGCGTAACACTGGATCGCAGCCTTTTATTTGAAACAACAGTTGGCAACGCTGGTTGGTGCAAGAAATCACGTGTTGAGAAAACTTACCTCGATGAAGTTGAATTCTTAGCCATATCTATTCAAATCGACAGCTCTCGCCCAGTGGTGAAGCCTGTTTTGGGTTGACCAAAAATAGAAGCATGTTGGGCAATTTTTTTGTTATAAACCAATTTTTTGAAAGCGGTTATTTTCCTATCGTCGGCCATTTTGTAGATGAAATCCCATTGTTTTAGAAATTCACTTTTTGAACCAATTTATTGTCCTATTTTTGGCTGAAAATGCCTAGATTTTATGAGCAAAGTGAAAAACTTTAAGAGATCTATGGCTTCTGCAGCCAACCGCTAGCAACCTCTAAACCCCCACCTTGCGATACTCAGCAGCGGAATATAGCTGACCAGTATAATAAATCTTGCCACGTTGCAAAACTCTAATCAGCCCTCAACAACCCTTGCCTCTCATAAATAATAACCTCAACTCTATCAATACCAAAAATTAACAATTAGCCACCATTACCCTAACACAGATCAAAAAAATTTGTCAGCCCAGTGGAATGTCGGAGGCAAACTAATGATACAAATTGTATGGACTGTATGGAACACATGCAGGAAGACAATGACTGAAATCGAGGAAGATTTTTCTCAATCACACCACCGACTTGCATATATCACCTTCGAAGAATGACATGCTTTGGAGTGAGACACTTGAGCAAGGTTCTCGCAGCCATGATACAAAAATCCCTCCATCAAGATTTTTCCATTACCCCACAATGCAATCTGGGCCAAATAGAAATGCTTCAATTGCTTCCTCAGCAGAGCTAGCAGCACCAGAAGTAGCCATGGAATAGTGGGGCTTTTCCACAACTTTAATCACTTGCGATTGTGATTCTGCGTTTGAGGACATACTGCATCTTCTTATTTTCCTCAAATTGCTGACATCATGCTCAACCCGCGATATAGCACTGTGCAGTCTACAACACACCTGGAGGACATTGCATAAACAGTGGGCAAACATCATGTGACGTCTCAATGGAGAAACGATAAAATTGTATGCTTCTTCATAAGCAACTGAGTAAAATAAATCACCTTGAAACATGTAGTATAAAATGTTTGATTTTTGACTGATAATGATGTGTCTAAAATGATTGCAAAACGAAGGGTCAAAAGTGCTTTTGGAAAAATGATAGATTTTAAAGTGATTTTTAAAAATTTTGTGAAGTATACAAAATTTTGAATACCATTGAAATAAATTTTAGTAGGGTTGGCTTTGTATCTAACAGGATGAAGACTTTTCTTCTGGAGGTTATCTTGCATCGAAGGCTCATTTTTCCCTTCATTTGGTAATTACGATCTATTTTTTGAGGTATACTTGTAATGCAGTCTTTTATAAAGCCTCTGAAAATGGTTTCAATGTTAAGTAAAAATCCCAGTGAAAAAATAAAAAATGTTTCTTTCAGCAAAGCTAGTCCACTGCCCTCGGGATTTTTTAGCACTCCTGTTTGTGAAAATACATTCATGGCATCGCATTGTATAACAACTAGGCTAAGAAATTTTATGGAATAATCCTGAAATCAGCCCTAATCAAATGGTGTACTAAATGCAACAAAATTGAAATCATATGAACTTTAAAATGTGGAAATTCTTTCCCTAAATTGGTAGAAATCCTTCCGAGAAAGGATTCCTCCCAGGTTGGGAACCACTTGGCTAATTTAATAAAATGTATGAAATAATTCTGAAACACAAATATTGACCTAAGTGTACCAAAATTAAAGTCTTTTAAAGTCTAAAATGTGGAAATTTTTCCCTATAAAGGTAAAACTCCTTTCTGGGGAGGAAATCCTCCCCGGTTGGGAATCACTAACTTAACCCCCGGTAGTGGTAGAAAAACAGTCAAGAGGCAACCAATGCACGTGCACCTACTGTGCTAGAGGTTAAAATAAATAGAATCAGAAGTTAGCGACTCACCTTTTTTTTTATTGAGAATAGTTAAGCTTTTAACCAATTGCATTGCATCGTTCTCTCGAGCGCGTGTATGTAAAGACGCAAGAACTCCTTGGTCATTTGTGCAAGCCCTTGATGCTTGGTCATAGTTGGTAACAACGTTGCTTGTATCTACAAAATACGTCAACTTTGGGTTTTCTTGAAGAGGTTGTTGATAGACGAAACAATAAGCGCCTCGGTGAGACAAAACAAAAACTTGCATCCAAATCCACAGTTGTGTAGCTTCCATGTATCACTAGATTTTTAGCTTTTTGTTGAACTAGCAAGTGTCAAAGCAATTTTTGACAATTGGACAGACAAACTTTCCAGACACAACTTCTTTAGTACAACTAGTAACATCAACGTGTTTAGCAGATACGCAATTTGATTTCATTTTTTTATTGAGATATCAGGATAAAGAACTCACAAAGTATCATATTGTTGCATGATAACAGTTTTCTATGACGAAATAATATCTCAGGTTCTCAAATTGTGGTTTACGTCTCCGTTAGGGATAGCAAAACAAGTTAAAGAGCAGATCAGGTTGATAGATCACAAATAATGTTTGAGTAACTTTTACAAAAACATTGCGATTAGGCTATAGTGAAAATATTTCTACTGCAATTTTACGGGCAACTTTTTATTTCACGCTGTTAGTTGGTTACTTGAATGTCTGTCAGAGAGCATCGTATGGAAGTAATTAACTTGTCACAAGATATGCATTGTTACGTCCTGTTTCTTTTTTCACCTACTGACCGAGACTGACCTTGTTTTTTGAATTCCACTGGGGAAGAAATTTGACTTTATGAGAAATGTTACGGATGTTAGAAATGTTACTACCGCTACGGTAGATTTAACACCACAGCTTCTGTTTGTTTATTTATTAATATATCAGATATTTTTATTTGAAAAAATTTTTAGAAAATAAAAATGCTAACTAGTCATGACGAATGCAGGGTTTGTGGAAAAAAACTCAAAACTCCATTTTTACCGTCCTTACATTTTACAGAAAAGAAAGAGCTTACCGCATTGTCTGTAATTTTTTTCATGCCGAAAAAGGCAGTTTCAAACTAGTTATTTTTATTAGCTGCATGTACTTAATTTTGATTTTATTCAATTGGAGTTTTTAGACGTTTGTTGAGAGAGAGAGAGAGAGAGAGAGAGAGAGCAATTCTTACGTATCAGTTTATTTCATGCATAAATCATCACGCACATCCTTCTCATTTAAGCGCCAGATAACTTATAAATTAAATTATTTGTTGTTAATTTTCTTATTCGCTTTACTACTTCCATTGCGTAGTTTGTTTATAACAGCAAAGTTTCTTTCATGGATTGTGAGCATTAAACAATTTTGCCAAAGACAAACATATGACTTAAGGTTTGTAATCAGTGGCCTATTTAAGGAGGAAGGGATAAAGAGAGATGATCGACTAAGCAATATGACGGAAGCAGAAAATGTTTTAGAAAAGTTGTTTTGTAGACCAAAATTTGCAAAATTCTTGCTTTAAAAAGGTTTCTCTTCCTTTCATCCTCGTCTCAAAAAAAAAATTGAGCTTTCTTATTATACAAAATTGCTTGATATTACTATTGGGCTTATATAATGCTTTGCCTCCCAAAATTTATTCCTAAATACGCCAGGTTTGAAACGGCTCACTTGTCAGGGTTTGAAATGGGACGTGTGTTGCTTCAATATTATTTACGTGTAGACTACCCATCAAAGGGTAGCACAAAAATCTCTTTTTTAAAATGGGGTTGCAGAAGAAAAAATTGAGAACCTCTAGAATATCTTTTATCAAAAATTTAGAATCGAATAGCTTGTTGCATACAAGCGCACCTTCTCTTAAAAAATGCTGTTTTTAATGTATACCAACCCGCGCCCACCAAAATGGAACATTTGTAATTTTTGTGATTTTAGGCCACGTTTTTCGATTTTAAATAATTTTTTTAACTTTCTTGACTTGTAAAAGAATAAACTAAATCCGACTTAATCTACATTGGAATTTGATTTCTACAATGATCACAGCAGATATATCTTGGTGGTTTAGCAATACTTTGATATTTTCTATTCCCGCATGTTATGATCGTCGGACTTATCTGCTTCTTTTGTTATTGCTTCAATTTTTTGTTTTTAAAGTTGCAAATTTTTTAAATTAGCTTTTTAAAGTAAAAAAAGCAAATTCGAACAATTACAAAATCTCAACACATTGCAGTCCATTGCAGCATTGCCGAGTTGCAGCAGAATTTAGTATTATACCAGGACCATTTTATGGCAGTGCGTAGCCCATTGCCGAAAAAAAACGTGGTAAGCGTTGCGTATAATCTTGTCTACTCGTAGACACGGTGTGGTATTCCCAGCAACATTACTGAGATCTGTATATCATAATATTTTTCGGAAGTGAAACGCGTCGATACAAGTATAACAACATACAGATATCGCGTAACAACCCTGCAGGCCTATTGTTTGAATTAATTGCATTTTCTTCGACTTGTGAAAATCGGTTAGTACGAAAAGACGTTCTTAGCGTTGATTGATATTACATCTCTTTCAATATCCCTTCTTTATCAGGTTGAATCGCTTATAGCGTCTTTCACCAAATGTTGCAGCCACAGGTATGTTGAAAAATATAATTTGAAAAAGCAGTCATATTTCTTATTTATAGAATAATTGTTTAAACGGGAATTCTAACGAGATTATTTTAGATTTTATTTGGTAGTAGGCTATCCTTTCTAAAATATGCAATCAATCCACAAATTTTATAAAATTAATATCAGGCTCAGCAGATTAACTAGAAGTTGGAGAGGGTTCTCAGTTTTAAGCACGTTTTGATAGATTTGATTTGCAGGTGTGAGCTTTTTGCGGCGATAACGGTGTCTATGATCTAAAAATGGCACTGCCTTACTCATAGAAAACAGAACTTTGTGCCATTTTATAAAGGGATTATAATTGACGCTAGGTAACCCTACCCATTCAACTAGGCAACCCTACCCATTCAAGTATGAAATAAAAGCATTTTTGACTTTGTTTATGGTACAGTTGTTGTTTATTAATTGATATTTACTTTTGTATATTTTTTCCGTTTGAAATAAATGACTGGTACGTCAAATGACAGAAAGTGCGCTGCCGGTATACTATATTAAAAAGTTTGAGTAGCACTGCTTTAGAGCAGTGATTCTCAACCACTGTGCCGCGAAATTATAAAAGTGTGCCGCCAAATTTTGGATATATTTTGCATTAAAAGTATTCTTATTATCAACTTGTAATTAACCCTTTAATAAACGTTCTGTTATTTTTGTTGTACATATTATTTTATTTTGCATATTTAAAATTATTATCATAAACTATTTTACGCAGTGTGTTGTAGATAAGTAAATAATTTATAAACTTATCTTTTTCTATGTGTGCCGCCAAATTTTGAAATCGTTGAAAGTGTGCCGCAGCAAAAAAAAGTTGAGAATCACTGCTTTAGAGTATAGACATAAACACCTTAACACGAAGCATATCAGCCGAAGAAAAAATGCTTGCTTTATAGTTAATACGACGGCGTCACCCGAAGAGCCACAGTCAGTAACGTCGGGATTGAGAGTGTCGGTTCAGCCGGTCAAGCCAGCTTCACCTATCAGGCTCTTGTGTGAAAAGTTTATGTGTTTTCTGCACATTAGATGTTCACGACTTTTTGTGCTCCTTTTCCTAATGGAATATCTTATTTCAAGATCCTGGCTATGCCTTAGGTCAATGTGCCCTGTTCAGTGCTAACACGAACCCAAAGGAGCTTTGCGTTTTCCTTAGTTTGGGAGTAGGAAACACATTTCTGATATTAAGCTATTCTGAAGCAAAGTAGCAAAAGTTTCTTTTGTGTGGTGAGATTTCACACAGAGACGCTGTTTTCTTTTGATTTCTCTTTTAAACTTTCTCAAGTCCTTGCTGGCTTCGCATTATGTAGCATGTTCTTATCTCCCTGCTTGACGTGCCCTAGGGAGTTAAAAGAGTCGTTGCTTATCCCCAAATGTTTCGTTTAATCCCGGTAGCCCAATAAAGCTATTATAAAGAAAAATACCAATAATATCTGCCATGTGGTGCGATTTGACACAATGACGTTGTTAATTTTGATTTCCCCTCAAACTTTTTCAAGTCCCTGCTGGCTACGCATCATGATTCACATTCGTTTTTCCTTGCTTAGGTTTGCTTATAGAAGTGAAATGGGTCACTGCTTTTCCCAAATTTTCAGGTTTGATCCTGATAGCTCCATAAAGCTATTATCAAGCAAATCAGAAAACATGTTTCTCCCAAGCATGGTGCGATTTTACCCCGGCAGGCATACTATCATCTGTGCCAATTCCAAACGTCTGAATTAATGCAGCTGCGCCAGCTTCACCGTACAAGCATTTGTTAGAGCCACAACGAAATCTTATAGTAAATATAGGCCATACTTCCTGTGCATGTACTGGTGATCGTGTTGGCGTATTAATGAAAACTGGAAATATTCAAAAAGAAAAAATGATGACGCAAACTACCATTCGTAATTTTTAAAAGTGTAAGGAGAGTGAAACATCGTCAAAATTGATGGCGTCGCCCAAATGGTGGTCGTTTTGACTGATAAAGAAATGAGCTATTTGGTGGTAGGCCTATTTGACGATTTGGTGGGCCCGATTTTGTATTAATATTTGTGACATTAAGATTTTCGCCTGCGCTGTTTTCTGTAATTCGGCCATAGCGTAAAAAGGGACCATGTCTTTGCCCTAAGTCATATGACCTATTGCAATAAGCGCCTATTTAGCTCTTTTCAAACAAAAACACTTCCTCTTTATCCAGTGTTACAAATTGATGCTATTATTGTTTAATTTTGATCTTTTCTTAAATTTGGGATTTTATTACATTTAACTTTGCCCCCTTATCCAGACCTTCCTACTGTTAAATGAAGATTAGTGTTTGGTGCCGATATTGTTGCAATTACAAATATCAGTAATGGGCTTTACCATTTATGTTCGCTCTCAAATTGGCAGTAGATAATTTTGCTGCCTGCTGCTGTTTTCACTGCATAGTGGCAAGCATTGAAATGATGTTTAAGATAATGACCTCACAATGCGTTTTAAGCCATTTAAAATATGGATCGTTACTTACCACTTTTTCGTTAGTGTAGGCAAATAACATGGACTAACGCAGTGTTTTTTCACCTTTTTGGCGCTCGTACCACTTAAAATTTTGTGAAATGTTTTTGTACCTCTAGACCTATCGAACAAACACATACAAAATTACCGGTAAATATACAATCTAACAATGAAATAAAACATAATGTAGCATGTTACCGATGCATATTTATTAACCATAATATTGTTCACAACAAAACCAATTCTGTCGGAACAAACAAAAAGCTATTTATTGCATCACAGTAACTCTTTCTTATGACAAAAAGTTATTCAGAAATGCAGATGTTAAAAAAGACTTTGAAAAATGTTTTCTTATTTTAAAAAAAATTGAAAATAAATTTTTGGCAAATAGCTTAAAATAACCATTATTCTGACGCCTCATCTCGTACCCCTGCTTTGGTACTTTGTACCCTAAGGGATATGGGTACCCCCAGTTAAGAACCCCTAGACTAACCTCTCTGACTGCGTGCATGTTCCTTGCCCTGGCATAAACCCAGCCATGCAAAGAGCAAACTAACCCGAAACGAAGCACTCACAGTTCAGTTTTAGCAATAGCGGGGCTCCCATTAATAACGTCAAAATGAGAGAAAATTAAATCAGCTGCCTGTGACAGCCTCGCCCGATTGCAGAGGAAATTCTTTCAACATTTAGATTATATGTAGCTTGACACTTACATTTTGTTGCAAAAGATGACAAACGACCACCTTTACCCCATCATCTTCTTCTTAAGTGATAGCCAGGTTTCTGCTTGGGGTTGGCTACATATTAGAATTTATAGATCTCATTTTTCGATGAATCTCTTCGAATAATTTGATAATTGCCAAAGATCCATGCTATCAAGAAGAAATAACCAAAATGTACCAAAGGACTTAGTTTTTCTAGAAATTGCAATTTTGTGAACTGCAGGCACCAAAATTTAGGTGTTTGTATCCGGTAGACTAAATTTCATAATCATTTAGAGACTTTAGGTTTTTGATGTATCTTTTTAAAATCGTCGACAGATAATGCAAAAAAAACCATGCTTGTGAGGAAAAGTAGTCAAATATGCCACGCAACAAACTTTGCATAACAATTGCAAGTTTGTTAGGTCAAATAAGATAATATTTTAAGTAAAAATGAAACACGATGTATGGCAACCAATTTTGATCAGCCATTTAAACTAATCATTAGCCTCAAGTAATTGGAGTGACATATTGCTGGAAAGCAAATTTTCTAAGCTTTCAAAGGACAGTAATTGTTAGTACCTTACAACAACGTTATTGTATTAAAGTTACCTGTTTTTACAGTGCTTACCACATTTTGGGAGGGGTAGAAATTACACTACAGGTCTTAAAGTTCAGTTTTTCAGTATAAAAACTGATACTAATGGCACATACTATACACTATCAGGATCGCTCTGAAATAATCATTAACTTATTGAAATATGTTTAAAAATCAGTTGAGAAATGAGATCACAAAGCAGTTTTCTAGTAAACTGATTTTTCAAAAAGGTTGCAATTTTTGAAAACATTTTTATATTATGATCTTCGGTAGCGAAGATTTGTGTCAATCGTACGAGACATATTTTGACATCATAGAGCCAGTTTTAAACGTGCAAGAGAAACAGAAAAAGAAATGCTTATTAGGCTTGAAGTGTTTAATTAAAAAAATTGCTCGTAGCTTAGTCAAATAAGATTTAGTTGTTGTAAAATTGTTTTAATCGAAAGCACCTAATTAATATCTTCTGAAAGAACGTTTAATCGCGTTTCTGCGATCAGTACTTTTTGAGAAAAAACAAAAAACCGATTGTGCCATAAAGCGTTGATTGTGACATCACTTTTGACCCCAAACAAATGAAAGTTTTGTAACATGATTAGTCGGAAGCTGGTTTTCGCTTGAGCCAAAAGCGGTTATTCTCTGTTAAGTAATGCAAATTTAAAAAAATTATTTTTGATTGTGACGTCACTAACACCCTTATGATACTCACCAGGAGATGGTGATCGATTGCGATAATTTTTATGCTTGTACTTCCAGCAGTTTCAGAGGAGGTAAAACAGACAGATTGACACACAGACAGAATTGCACTTTGTATACTTGATTACAGACCGTGCAGACAATGATTCATCCACAGCGACAAACTGGTCTAGCAGAAGCATTGGACTCGCGGTAAGTCAAATTTTATAGCATTTTAACTCACATTATGTCAACAGTATCAAGTAGAATGCTCAATCCAATGCTACTAAGTTATAATGACAAATTGTTGGATGCCTCATCTTGTCCAAATAGTTAGTTTTGCTAAACTGTTTTGAGTGGTCATAGGCTAGGCCTGCTAGCGGTCTGTAGTTTGGAGAATAAAAATTTAATTTATTTAAACCTACATTTTAGATTCCAGCAAGTTTTAGTTCATTGTCATCACATCAGCAAGGTTTCATAGCAGGCCTATGCTGTACAGCCAGCACATACTATTTAGGCTAATGATATAGTCTTTTCAGTGCAGGAAAATTTAACTTGCATAAACCAAGCTATAGCTTCTCTTGTTAGTTCTATTTTGAGCTGCAGTGTCCAACGATCATGAGGGCTGTTGAGAGAACAGGCCAAGCCCGGTACCAACATTGATTCTAGGCCCCCTTTAACAAGGATCTGATGAACTGAAGTTGCCAGGTTTTGTCCAATTGCAAATGGATGAGTGTTTGGCGTAAATTCTCAGAAATTGCTTTTCTTTCTGCGCTTTTTTTCTTGTTTTAGCTCGACTTTGATGCGAATAAAACATTGCTGCCTGGCAACTGTACAATTTAAATAATCAAATTTTTATATGTGGGGTAATAAATTAAGTACTGTTATAATACTATGTCCAAAGAAAAATATAAGGCTAAAAGTAAGTCAAACCACAAAATGTTAATATTATGCAATGCTTCATTATCAGTCATCAGTAATCGGTAAGTAAAATGTAATGTTCTTGTTTAATAGAGATAACAAAACATAACAGAATTAATGTAAAATGATTTTGTAAAATCTTACAATAAGCAAATTGATTGAGCAATAAGGGATATCTGGTTTTAAGATTTAAGGGTTTGGGGCTTAAAATTACGTTATGTTTAGGAAGTTGTGTGCTTTAAGATATACAGGAACCAGATTTTATTTTTTTGGCCACGGGGCCAGGAAGTATTCTGAGGGGCCCAAATTAAAAAAAAAGCCTTAAAGCAATTTTTTGTGGCCAAAATAAGAAATGCATTTGTCATTTTACCGCAAAAATTCTTTTATAGATTATTCATTTGTCAACTGAAAAAATAGAATGCTTAGGCCTAATTTATTGTCAACATTGCGTGCGATGTTTTCAAATATTCGAGCTTGGTACCAAAGGTACTTCGTGGACCCCATGTCCACGCTCCTGACTATCATGATCAACTACACAGCACTGGCATCCAGCTCTTCCACCTGTTATTTGTTTTAAGCAAGTAAGTGCTTAACCAGACGATGTAATGTGCCTCAAATTTGAAATGCTGCTTGTGCTTGAAAATTTTAGATCCCACTCCTTAGGCGTTAGGGAAAAGTTAATAAAAAAGGTGATGCATTTGGTTACAACTAGCTGCATACGTGCCTAACCTCAGAAAAATGCTTTTTTTATATTATAACTGGTCAGATTTATAATTAATAAAAATATGGTATCCTACTAAAATTCTCAGTGTTTAAGATAATTCTGTAGGCAGCAGCCATTACTTCGTATGGCGATAGTACATTTTTTGCTACCGCTTGCATTGTCAAACCCTCTAAATGAAATTTTAAATCAAAATTAGCCAGTTTAATCAGCAATATCCGCTGTTTACTCTGAATGTGGGTTTTTAGCCTATATTAAGAACGTTGAAATTTCGTATATCAAATTCTTTTAAACTTTGTTCTATGTTATAAAATGTCTGTGTGACTGCACAAAATCCAATCTAGCATGCCAAAACCCAACATTCTAGGTAAACAACATATAAATTGTATAATAAATTGGAATAACAAAAATCCTATGCCCAACATTTTGTGGTGAACTCAGTGTTTGACTTTTTATAGAAAGACAACATGCTAAGTGTTCAAAGCATTGCTCTGCAGAGCGGTTTCAAAATCGCACATGTCCATGATGCCCACTTTATCCAAATCATTTGTATCACTTACATTGTGCACATGGTGGGCATTACAAAGAAGTACTGTAAACCAGGGGTGTCAAACTCTTGGGCTTCTGGGGGCCACATTGCATATATGAGCAATCGGTCCGAGGGCCACATGAAGTTTTGGATTTGGAGATCACCACTTCTCTGGGCAGCGATCTATGTAATGTAGCCCAAAGTAAGATTGATCTCCAAAAAAAAGGTCATCACCTTTCCAGCATCAGTGAAGTTATCTCCGAATGACAAAAATTTGTACCTCTCAAGTGTGCCCTGTGATCAGAGCTTCAGATGTTTGTTCGACGATGATCCGTTGCAATACTGCCGAAATTCATTAGTAATTTCAGAATCGTCTTGCGGGCCGCGAGTTTGGTTAATAGTATCTGATCTCGATTAACCAGTTTTATGATCATTTGTGCAATTGCTTTGATAATTTTGGGGATAACTTCATGATTTGTTTTTTTAGGTAAGGTTTGGCACAATTTTTTTTTAAGTAGGTTACAATCATTGTCACAAATAAGGAAATTTGCCTTGTAAGAGTGGTTAGAGTAGGAGTAGAGTAGTAGTTAGTATGGAGAAGCGTGATTGACGGAGTAAAGAAGGGTCATTGTTTTTTTGTTGTGATAATTTATTGTGGATTCTGTGGACGTGGCGAGTATTGAACAGTTATTGGTGGAATTAGTTTTGGCGGTTTTCTGATTGTATAGTAAAGTGATTAGTTTTGAGATCGTTGAGCGAAGAAGCTTGAAGTCGTGAAGTATTATTTCTGCGAATACATTATTCTGTTCTTAACGTGGTTTAAGGTGTTTTTTAGTGGAAGCCAGTCTTTTCTAAGTTTTATTAAGTTGCAGTCAGATCTAATTATCCGAGCTATTCGCTTCAATTTTAAAAGAAATTTAAGATTGAGATAGAACCAAAAGTTCTATATTATTATTAAAATGCGACAGTCATAGTTACCAATCATGAGAATTTTGAAGGCCTCAAGAGATTTTCTAGGACTTTTTTTGTGAAAATGTCTTCGGATAAATCTCGGGATTTTTGAAATTAATCATGGGAATCGTGGGAAATTTTGGGGATTTTTGAAGTCAATCTCAGGAAATTTTAATATTTTTTGGCAAAAAAGTGAAGAAATTCAACAATTTTGTTTCCAAATTGCAAATTGCTTTGGCCACTAATTAAACAATTTTTTTCCAAGATCTAACAGTTCACGAATAGCATGACTACTCCTCACGATTAGTAGTAGTAGTTTATTCGTTATTTAGCATTGTTTTCTTAGCAGAGATGACCGAATTTACCACATTTCTTCTGCAATTGTTTGCACTCCATCTTTCTACTTTGCTTGATCCATGGCATTTTCCTTTTTTAACCCAATTTTCTCCGTCTCCTTTCTTCACATATTGCATAAATGCAAATATACCCGTCTTTTGTACCCAACAACATTTTAAAACTTACAAAATTGATCAAATTACTTTATTTACTGTTTTTTTTTGATTAACAATTTAAAACCGTTGGGCGATCAAAGTGACCCTAAAATAGAGGTGAGTTTGATTACTCGCAAACAATTGATTGGTGCCAACACGTGACTAAATACAGAGTTAGACGGAACCTGAGTAAAGCGGTCTGATCTAAATGTTGCAATAGCACCAATACGGGCCTCTTCACACTTGTTGATCTGAAGATGCAAGAGACAACATGTTAATTTTATTCAAAGTTACGCCGGTTTGAGGTACTCACTTTGTGGTTGCTTGGGAAGCAGCAAAATAGAACTAAACCAGAGCTTGCTTTTAAGGTCATGTTTTGTTCTTTATTTACCAGATCTAGAATCTCGGCCAAAATCTTCGAGACCGAGATGAGACGGAATATTAACATTGCGAGACCGAGACTTTTAGCAAAAAGTCGAGACGAGACCGAGAGTTGAACGTGCCGAGACCAATACGAGACACGACACTTTTGAAACCAAACGTTTACAAAATGTCGCCAATATTTTTAACCCTAATCTTTGGACGTTCCGATGAATTTCCTAACACGTTGCAATATACCAGGGTATGAGCTATTTGATAAGGATCAAGTGCAAGCTTATTTCCTACCACTTTTATCTCCACTTTCAGTTTATATTCGTTGATTTGAAAATCCCCATTTGGTTTAGTTGTTTTGCGATGAAAATGATTTTTGCTAGCAATTAGTAAAATTCAAACGGCAAACCGCTTTTACCGATCGCCAGTTATTTCGTGCGTAGAATGCGGATGCGCATTATTTCTTTTTTAAGAAATTCATGTAAGAAGATAAATTTTGTATTCTGCCGAAGGCAGAATAAAAAACAGAGTAAAAACAGCCATAAGCAGCAGTCGTCATATAGAAATGCAGAAAATACCACTAGTATGAGAGCGAAAAATGCGAAAGTTATTGATGATAACGTTTGTCTAGACAGAAACGGATTTGTTTTAAAACGACAGTTTAAACCAAAATCAACCAAAAGAAAACCGTTTGTCATCGCACAAAGCATTAGAAATTTTAGAAAATACATAACGCTTACGCGCTTTATAACTAGTTAATTACATAACGGTGCAGGACATTGTGAACAATGGGGAGAACTTGAATTTTTTAATGTCAAAAGCGGCCTCCAAAGTATATTTTAGTAAATTTAGTTATCAGCTAAGAACCACCCACATTCTTTCTTCCAATAGACTGACATAATATGAACACTCCCAATGTCACCAAAAAGATAAAATATCATTAAATAACACACAGTTTTGCAAAGCAAGACCAACAAAATTGTCACTTCCAGTCTAAATTGCTTACTGTAGAAACCGCACCCTCAAGTGATTCAAAACGATTGTCAAATATTCTCACCGTCCGACGCGATACTCACCGTATGCCGAACGCTTACGCTGCCGAGAAAAACTTCCCTTAATTGGGAAAAACACGAAAGTTACTCTCACAAACTAATTTAATAAATTTCTCCCATTGAGAAATAACAGCAAATAACACGGCTCTCCCGTCAACAACAACTTCTATTTTCTTGGGTTTTTCTATAGCCCATCTTCTTTTTCTTGGGTAATTACCGAATGCTTTGCTTGGGATAGGCTACATATCAAAATTTGTATACTTTATTTTTCTACGAATCTTAGCAATAGCGAGGCTCCCATTGATAATGTCGAGGTAAAAAATATTAAATGAGCTGGCTGCGCAAACCTCGCCCAATTGCAGAGGAAATTTTTTCAACATTTAGATCATATGTAGCTTGACACTTACATTTTGTTGCAAAAGATGAGAAACCACCATCTTTATTCCATCTTCTTCTTCTTGGGTGATCATCAAGTGTTTTGCTCGGAGTTGGCTACATATTAAAATTTATAGACTTCATTTTTCGATGAATCTCTATGAATAATTTTATGACTGTCAAAGATCCATGCTATCAAGGAAAAATAAACAAAATGTACCAAAGGACTTAGTTTTTCTAGAAATTGCTATTTTGTAAAGTGAAAGCATCAAAATTTTGTGTGTTTGTAACCGGTAAGCTACATTTGATAAAGAAACTTTAGTTGTAATGGATCTTTTTGAAAACATCGACAGACAATGCAAAAAAACCATGCTTGTGAGGAAAAGTAGTCAAAATGTACCAAAAAGCTAACTTTGTTTAACAATTGCAAGTTTGTTGGGTTAAGTAGGGTAGCTGTTCAACTAAAAATGAAACACGATGTATGGCAACCAATTGTCGATCAGCCATTACAGACTAATCATTAGCCTTAAGTAATTGGAGTGACATATTGCTGGAAAGCAAATTTTTTAAGCTTTTAAAGGACAGTTATCTTACAATAACGTTATTGTATTAAAGTTACTTGTTTTTACTGAGCTTACCACTGAGCTTTGGGAGGGGTAAAAGTTACACCACAGGTCTTAAAGTTCAGTTCTTGAGCAACAAAGATTCATTCTCACATAAAATGGCGCCCACCAGCAGAGAGGGTCAAATATAGGGTGTTTCATTTCAATATGTCACCACTGAGCTTTGGGAGGGGTAAAAGTTACACCACAGGTCTTAAAGTTCATTTTTTTCAGTATAAAAACTAATATAAATCATACATATTATACACTATCAGGATCGCTCTGAAATAATCTTTAATTTGTTGAATTAAGTTTGAAAATCAATTGAGAAATGAGGTCACAAATCAGTTTTCTAGAAAACTGATTTTTTAAAAAGGTTGCAATTTTTGAAAACATCTCCATAGTTTGATCTGGAGTAGCAAAAGATTTATGTTAATCGCACGAGACTTATTATGACATCATAGAGCCAGTTTTAAACGTGCAAGCGAAACAGAGAGGAAAAGTGCTTATAGAGTTTGAAGTGCTTAATTAAAAAAAATTGCTCGTAACATAGTCCAATAAGATTTAATTGTTGTAAAATTGTTTTTATCGATAGCACTATGTTAATATCTTCTGAAAGAACGTTTAATCGCGTTTCTGCAAATAGCTCTTTTTGATAAAGAACAAAAAACAGATTATGCGATGAGGCGTTGATTGTCACGTCATTTTAGACCCCAAACAAATGAAAATTTTTGTAATGTGATTAGTCGGAAACTGATTTTCATTTGAGCAAAAAGTAGTTGTCTGTTTTAGTGATGCAAATTAAACAATTTGATTATGATGTCATGATGACATCACAATCACTCTTACACTCACCACGGGTAGTCATCAATCGTGCCAAGTTTTATGCTTGAACCTCTAGCATTTTTAAAGGAGTTGAAAAAGACACACAGATTCCCAGATAGACAGGAAGAATTGGGCTTTATAGTATAGGTGAAAAAATAGGTTATTTGTTAATGACGCTTGCTTCGGGTTCATTTCGTGTCCACTACAACAAGGTATGGGTAACGGCCAACCGGTGAAATGCTGGCATCAATTAGGAGTACAAAATCACATTTTTAGATGATGTGTTCAGTTCTTGTCCACTTCTGACGCTCTTGCAACTGTAGTGGGTAGCCACAGAGCGATCGTTCCCAATATTTTTGTGACAATTGATTAGTGTACATATGCCCGCGTCTTAATTTATCTTTCGGTTCTATATCCCATGTAGGCAAAGAATCGTCATATATATCGTTCCATATAATCTGTCATCAAATTTAGCGGACGTAATGGTTGTATGTCCTCTTCATCAGAGCTATATTTTCCTAATGGCCGGCAGTTCATAATGTATTCAGCTTCTCCAAAGGTTGTCAGCAGCTCGAAATCACACGGAACTCGCTTGTGGTTGTTTGACCCAAGAATCTCCTCGGATACTTCCTAAAAGGTTCGTATTTATCTTTCAATTAAATCTTGATGATGCGAGCTTACGGGCGTTGAGAAATCTCATGTAATGCCATTGCTTCTCAGGTAAGACTGTACATCCGGTGAGCGGGTAGCTTCCGCATTATCTTCGACATTTCCTTTTCTATCACATTTCAAGCACCTACGAATGTCGAGGCGCAGTCACTTCTAATGTAACCTGTGTAATTCCCCGTCGTGCACAAAAATCGTCGCAAGGCGTTTAGAAAGGCAGTCTTTTTCAGTCATTCGACTACTACAATGTGCACAGCTGCTGTTACGGTGCATGTAAACAGACAAAGCCATTGCTTCTCTACACTCCGGCCACACTTGACCTCAAACGGGCCGGCATAATCAATTGACATTGAGCTAAAAGCTCGCTGCTTTGGATTTACTCGGAAAGAAGGAAGGGGTATCATCAATTGTTGAGCTCTTGATTTACGGAGCAATTTGCAAGTGAAGCAATCGATTAGATAATGTCGCACAGTTTGGATTCCACCTATGGACTGAATGCCGTCATCTTGACACAAAAATGTCAAAACCATCTCCGCCGCTCTATGTTCCGGTTTTTCATGTTGATTTATTGCAAAGAGTCTCGTCACTCCTTGCTCTCGAGGAAGAAAAGCTGGATGCTTCGCTTATTCTTCTATTCCTTCAGCATAACCCATCCTCTTGCCAACACGCAGAATTTCGTTAGGATGTCCTTGTTGCCTGTACTTGAGAACTTTTCCAAACGATTCCTGCTAAGCACCACAGATTATCGCTAACTTTGCCGCACGTAGCCCAGTCGAATTCCCCGGAGGAACTAAACCCAAACTAGCTATATTTCTCGAGCGCTCTTTCCAAGTCCAAAAGCATTTTGCAACGTTGCACACCACTTGTAGTGCCTTGGGCAGTTTGCTTGTTCAATCCAAGGTGTGCTGCAGAAACCCTTCACATCTAGTTTTTTTTTGGCGCCTCCAGTAACGGCCGCAATACAAGGTGAGGCAATATTTGCAGGTTCAACAGTTTTGCTGCTTGAAAACTTTACCATTGAGTTTAAATCAAGGTAACTGTTCTACAGAAATGCTAGTCCCCTCGTCCAGAGTTTCCATTTTTCTATTTAATTGATACGACAGCTCGTAGCAACATCGGCAGGGTTGCATTCGGAAGCCACACATCGGGGTGGCTTTCCGCCACTGTTTTTTAGAATAAGATCTACTCTATTTTGCTCAAAAAGCTCTTAGCTCAAGGGATTTCTGTGAACACCGTTGAATTACTGCCTAAGAATCACACCAAAGTTTAAAATTTCGAATAGTTTAAGTAGTTGAATCAAGACACTTTTTAAGCAATCACGCTCCTAGGATCATGGAAATTATCTCCTTTCGTGGCATCGAATCTCTTGCCACTTTGGATTGTGAATGCAATGAGTTTTTTGCAGCAACAAGGCTTAAGCTACACTCAAGATCTGATACTGTCCGTATATAAACTGCAGCAGCAGCAGCCACCTCTTTGCTGCTATCAGTAAACACATAATATTCAAAATAATCATTCCTAAGGCTGATAAAAAGCACTCGGCCTCTCTGGAATGCACCCGTTTGAATCTGGGCCAGGACCTACTCTGCCGGTGTCTACTCTTTCACAAGCTGTGATGGAACTTTAGAATCCCAACCATCAATTTGGCAAACAGTTCTTGAGCAACAAAGATTCATTCTCACATAAAATGGCGCCCACCAGCAGAGAGGGTCAAATACAGGGTGTTTCATTTCAATATGTCACTTTATGACAACTTATATCTCAATGACTGTAGAAGATATAATAACCAATTTTTTTCTGAAAACTAATGATCTTAAGTTTACGCAGCAAAAGTTTGAACTCAAAAATCAAAGAAATAAACGTTTTGTTAAACTTTTCAAAAATGTTCATTATACGAGCCCTTGGTTACATGGCACACATCGAAACGGTATTCCATTTCTTGCCAAACTCGAACAAGCATATCGCGATCGATGGTTTTCAAGGCCTCAGTTATCCGAGTATACAGATCATCCACTGACGTTGGAAGAGGAGGAACGTAGACCAGGCCTTTTACGTGGCCCCAGAGGAAAAAGTCACACGACGTTAGGTCTGGAGATCCAGGGGGCCAATGCAGGAGCATGCAATCATCATTTCCGGCACGTCCAATCCATTTGTTATGCACAGTAGCGTTCAGATACTGTCTTACATTGCGACTCCAGTGAGGTGATGCCCCATTCTGTTGGAAAATAAAGTCTTCTCGCTCTCCCTCAAACAAAAGCTCTATCAACCAATTTTGCAGCATAGCAAGGTACGCTTTACTGTTGACCGTTGTTCCTTCAAAAAAGAAAGGCCCATACACACTTATTTGATATAGCACAGAACACGTTCACTATAGGAGAATCTCGCACATTCTCCTGTATTAGATGAGGATGTTCAGTTCCCCACATGCGTGTGTTGTGTTTGTTGACTTTGCCAGTTACGTGGAAGGTTGCTTCGTCACTAAACACAAGATGGTTACTAAATCCGTCTTCTTCCAACATTACCTGCATTTGGGTACAAAAGTCTTCGCGAGCTGATTTGTCGGTGTCTTTCAAATGCTGGAGCAAATGCAGTTTATCAGGTATCATATGCAGGTGTTTTCTTACCACTCGCCAAACGATTGTTGAAGGCATCTGAAGTTCCATACCAGCTCTTCTGATTGACTTCCTGGGGCTCCGCAGGAAGATGTTTGGAACTTTTTCGATCGTTTCAGTTGAAGGTGATGGAACAATTCTTTTTCGGGGGCACAAACATCCCTCCTCCTTAAATTTCGCGTTCCAATTCTGTGCGGTACGTCGGTCTGGTGGCTGCTTTGAAAATCCTGTCCGAAATTTACGTTAAACTCATGTCCACGAGCAGTGGTGGACATTGGGTGAGGTGAACAAGGCAGCTGCCTCAGGCCCTCCATTTTGGAGTTGTCGTGAGCTTCCCCTTTTAAAAATGGTGTGTCTAGTTTTAGGCTATTTTGTGGCATTTTGAAATGGTCCCTTGGTCTCAACAACTGTGGAAGTGATAACTAAAAGTGGCTATTTTGCCTTTGACTGCATTTTTCCCTTGCAATCGATTTTGCCGTTGAATATTTGTGTGTCTTCAAAATTGGCTTATTTGCTGCAGTGCTCACAGCATTGTTTTGGAGTAGTGGATAGTGATGCTCACTACAAATAAAATGGTTAGAAGTTCAAATCTTTGCAGGCAATGTATTTAAACAGAGGCAATATACATTAAGGAGAGGATGGCAGTTTGTGGATATAAATGGAAGTGCAAGTTAAAAGCTCCATTTTTGTCAAATCACTTTTTTGTCACTTTTCGTCAATTTTAATACATTATAGAGATTGACAAATCACAAAGCACTAAAAGTCACCATTTTAATATGTCACTGCATTTGACCAATCACAAACATTCAACGGAAAATAGAGTGCAAGGGTAAAATGTCATTGGCGGCAAAATAGCCACTGCCTAAATAAAAACCAAAAACTAGAATTTGTTTTTTCTACTACTGTTTTGGGCTGAAGGCTTTCCAGTTCTTTTGACAGAAACTGTTGTTGACAATGTGGTTGTAACATCCTTTTTAGGGTGGAATTTTATTTTGCTGATGTGATCAGAACAACTTATATTTTTAGCTGTTTGAGCAGACCAGATTTTGCCTGTGAACCGTAATAATTTATTTATAAACCGTGATAATTCGGTCCAGTTTTCAGTTGCATCAAAACGTGAATTAATTAATTCAACTTTTCATGAGCAGTATATTGATGTTTGTGAGATACTGGTGAAAGCGGAAAAATATTTGCTTTGAAAGAATAATGGGTCAGTTGCATTTGTGGTGCAAAATAGTCGTAATATTAGAGATATGCAAGCACAAAAAGTTTTTGCAAGATTTAAAAGCATTAAGTATTAGGTGTTTGATATCTTTTTACTTGCGGTGTTCTGATCAAGCCAATGATTCAATGGTAAATTTTCTACAGTTGTATATTTATCTTTTTTGAGAAATTTGTGAAGGAGAATTAGTCAAGTCATTATTCATGATTGGTATTTGCCACTATCTTTGGTTATGATAGTAAAACAATAAAAGATTTTAGTGGCTTTAACCCTTTATTTGTCTGGTGACTCATCCAAACATGAAGTCTACCACGTCATATTTATCAAAAAGGTTTGTTTGTTCAGATTCATTTGTAAATTATCAGTTCGATTAAGATAGTAGTCCTTGATTTGCTGTATACCTTACCTCATACCAGACAGTTTAAGTGCATCAGTTGAATAAAGAGTAAGAAAGTATTGCATCAAAACGAATGCAAATGGGAGAAAGTAGGAACATTGATGATGCAAAAGTTTAATGGACAGATTTATTGTAATAAACAGCCCTACTACTACAGAACTGAGAGACAAAAAGTGCATTCTCAAACATCTAAGTTATGCGTATTAATAAAACAGAAAATGATACCGGTAGCCCTATGTGATCAAGTGTCAATGAATTCAAAGATAATAATGTAGAGAATATTGTTATTGGTGAATTAATTGCTGACTTTTGCTAAGCAAAAAACAAGGCAACAACCATTTTAACTAAACTTCCTGGATTTTTTTCAATAGACTTAATGCAATTAACCAGCGCCAGCATTTCAAATTTCAGATAACTCCTATATCAAGGCATTATGATTAAATTCAATGGTTTTTTACTGACATAACGTTTATAGGCATATGAAGACTCATATTTTTAGGAAGTTTAAGCTTTGTCTAGCAGTATGCTAGCTAAGCATATTATCGGCCCTTATCTCACAGTAGGCTGCGGCATTGTAGAAATTGTTTGTTTTTGATGCGTTTATTGGCATATTTGTTTGAGAATTTTTACCATCGCGGTGAGTTATACTCCATATGATCACTGCACAATAGACCTATGTGGTTTCAGATGTTTTGACAAAAAAAAATGGCCTATGTTGCTGCATAACATCTGAATATTCTTCACAATTCTGTTTTGCGTTGTGTTTCATGGCAATTAAATCACACCAAGTTTTTAAGACATTTGTGTTGCTGCAAATCATTTGAATATTCCCTACAGCTGTGCTGTTATTGTAAGGCTTTCGAGAGCAAATTACTCCAATTTTTTGAAGGGTGATTAACTGTGAAATGCAGTAACTAGTCACTGCAAAAAACAGTTTCAACGTTTCTAACGTATGGTTGTGATTAATACAGTAGACGCCGCTTAGTATGACCACCTTGGGACCAGACCATTTTAGTCATAATATCCGAATGGTTATAGAAACCGAAGCCGCAAAAACAGCTCCTGAATCGACGTCGTGAGCCACAAGAAATCCAAATACCGTCAAATTCATCGTTTACCCGAAGTAACAGTGTGACGTTGGCAGTAAAACAAAGTACAGTACTGTAACACTACAAGTGACGGTAAAATTTACTACAGTGTGTAACAATATGTTGAAAAGGCGAAGTTATAAGTGCGTGGCGGGAAAAAATATTGTACTGTAACAAGAAAGATGGAGAAAATGTTGGTCATATTAAACGGAGAATTTTAAATGGAAAAATTCCGGACCGTACCGAATTGGTCATAATAAGCGGCTGGTCATATTATCCGTGGTCATAATAAGCTGCGCCTACTGTATATCCAAATATATCTGCATCAATTTTTTTACAACAATCTATAGCCTTCCCTTTAGTGTTGTAGAAGGTGGCGTTGTTTGATTGCAATTATTTATAGCTACATCAATTTTTCGGGGTCCCTTATTAGAATTTTGCCTCAGGCCCTTAATTTTGAATATCCACCACTGTACGAGTTGTTTTTATCAAATTCCAAAACACAAAACGCTTTTTCCATTCTAGTAAAAGATATTTTATGCAAATAAGAGGCAAATAGGTAGAAACGGCATTTTACGCAAAAAACTTAAACCTTGATTGTGACGTAACAATAGTTTGGCGAAACCACCGCAGCAACAAAATTGGAGATTTTACTTTTCCAACGAAACCAATTTTATCCTGCTACTTTTGCCAGATACTGAGATATGAGATTTTCCAAAGTGACATATTGAGATGAAACACCCTGTACTTGATGTTGTAAGCTAACAATTTGTCGTTTTGTAGGAATTTTTCCTATTGTTAAACTAAAGACTGGTTTTTTTAATAATATTTCATCAGATGCAGTATCCCAGAGGACACTCAACGTCTTTTTCACTGAAAATTGCCCAGGTTGTCTTTCCTAGATACTTCTAATCGAAGGAGCAAGAGTTTTTTCGCATACATCCTCGAGTGTCTCCTTGCAACAAGCATTTCATTTAGTCAAAGTAAATCCAGTGGATTTTAATGAGAGAGAATTTTCCTTGATTACAAGTTTTCCTTCATCAACACTACCTACACCAGATATAAAATCTTTAAGAAACATGTCTCGAGCTACTCATAAGCTTGTGTTTTTGAAGGCTTTCAGTATGTTTTCTTGGGCTGTGAACGTCATGGCATATCCTACAATACTGGAGATACAGCGCAATCCATACGGAGCAGCCTGGAACTGATATGCCGTCACTTCCCCTTCCCTGCTGTCACCACTAAACCACAGAATGCGGAACATGTCGCGATCATCAGGTGCGACTCTAATTTGAAAGAACATATTCGAAATATCACCAGCTATGCCATGCTTCTTTTCTTCAAATCGAATCAGAATCGCTCGCAATGGCTGCATAAATATAGACCCTTGATTGAGTTCATTTAATGACGTTATCCTGAATTCTCTGACAGCATCATAAATGACTCGAAATTTTGACTGCGAAAATTTAAAGTGGGGAATATGATATTGCAATTTGGTTTTGTCCACCCAGTCATTACGCGGTTGACCATTAGGTATGCGTAGTAAATGTCTTTCTCTTACTGCATGATCACTTTTCTTGCAATTTTGAGAGCGAATCTCATAAACTATCGCAATGAAAAGATTAAAACTCAATCCATAGTGCAAATTTGAGCATTGCATTGCCAGTATTCAGTATAGGATAAACGCTTTTTAATCTTTTATTTTGTTTTGGAAGACATTGTGGTTTCAATTTTTTCTCTTTTGCTCCCGCGAGATCATTATAAGATGATTTTTTCCAAAGTTTAAAAAAATTGGTTAACTTAAAAATTAATACATAAACAATACACAACTTGCCAACAGTTAACAATTTTAGAAAGCTCAGCAAATTAGTTTTCAAGCAAGTTATAATTCTAAAAAGTTGAAAAATAGTTTGTAATGGCTGATAAAGAATTGTAGGCATACGCAATCTGTCATTTTTTGTTGAAAAATTTTCCAATTGTATTTCAAAAAGTAGCAATTTGTGGAAAAACTAAATTCTTAGGTACTCTTTGGCTATTTTCTGAAAAGCATAGTTATTTAGCGGTCTGCAACTAAATTTTCAAAACAATTAATCGAAAAATAAAGTCTCTAGAATTTTTAAAATAGCCGACACCAAGCAAAAAATCAGCTATCTCTCTTTAAAAAAGGTGAAATCATCATAGTCCTATATCATTTTAAGCGACAAAATATCTCTTTTAAACTAAATATCAACTAAAATTTCAAGAAATTTCTTTTCCAAAATTATATACTGCCGCAAGGTTTAGGCCAGGGTGGTCCAAAACGTGGCCCGCGGGCCACACTGTAGTCGCTTAATATTTTACTGCAACCTTATTTTCCAAAGATATAACAATTTCAAAATACCTTGTACATATTTAAGATAAACTGCATATATTTAAGCACCTTTGAGGCCTAGTAAATACCCTTACATTTCTAATCTAATCGGTCTAAAAAAGAAGTTGGACCACCCTGGTTTAGGCTAACAGTAATTCTGTAATAACTCATGAAATTGATAAATTTCGTAGGTCTAACCTCTTTTTAATACCAATCAAAAACATTCAAATTTGAGTTTTTAAGCTTCACAAATCTGCGGTTTCTAGAAAAACTAATTTCTCTGACAGATTTTGACTGTTTTTCTTGAAAACCATGATAATTTAGCATCTATATCTAGATTTTCAAAACAATTAATTGAGAAGTGAAGTCTCTTCAAATATTGAAAGACCGCCAGCTCTAAAAATATTAAAGCAAAAAAATTGGTAATCGCCCAACAAAAAGGTAGGGAAGTCAACATGGTCCTATATCATGTTTAGCGACAAAATATTCCCTTCAAACAACATATTATCTGAAAGTTTAAAAAATTTACTTTTCAAAAGTATTTATTGCTCTATGGTTTAGGGGAAGAGTTATTTTATATTGATTGATGAAACATGATGTCTGTAGTTGTGTTTAGTAGCGCCAAAAAACACTCAAAATTTGAGAGCTGGACCTCAAAAAATGCAAATTACAGAAAAACTAATTTCTTTCCAAATTTGAAATCATCTTTATTGCGTTTACACAGCTGTTTTCCTCAGTCCGTATTAGGTTTCCACGAAGCTGGTGTATGTTAAACACTTTTTATAGATTTTGTAAAGTAAAATACTCCATTTGAGAATCTGATACACGTAACAAAAAAGGAGGGGTGTAAATGGTCTTGTTTTATCTTTAGCAATAGAATATTAGTTTTAAGCTTTATATCATCTAAAAGTTAAAGAAATTTCCTTTTTAAAAATAATTCATATTACATATTTTAAGCTAGACTTTGATTTATAAAAGACTAGCCTACATGATAAAGCTTAAATTATCTTCAGAACTGGCCAAAAAATCCTTAAATTTTGATTCCAAAACCTCATAAAAATCCAAATTGTAAAAAGTACACCCTTTAAAAATCTTAAGCACTTTTGTAAAACTGTGCCACTCTCTCCTCACGTTGTATCCAGTTAGCAAGAAGAAAATGCAAATAAAGCACTTTTTTGTTGACTTTGACAGGCGGGCTGTAATAAATCAAAATTAGACATTTCCCAACAAAAAGGGGTTGGGAAAGAGTAGCTTATCTTTCATCTTAAGCAACAAGCTAGTCTATTTAAACTGCATATCATTTAAAAAAAGAAAAACCTGCCTTTTCAAAGATACTGTAGGCCAGGGGTCGGCAACCCCTGGCACGCGTGCCACTTGTGGCACGCGAGAGGATATTTCATGGCACGCCAAGTGATTTGACGCGCATGTGAAATCTACACTTAAGATTTAATTGATTTCAAAAACAGCCTCTTTACCTAAAAAATTACGGATTTAGGCTTTCTATCAATCTTAATTTAGATGTGAGATCTTTCCAAGGATTCTGGACGACAGATTTCAGATTTGTTTCTCCAGACGACAAAGCTGTGTGTGCTCTTTCTTGTCAAAGTGTCGTTTGCCAAACATCTAGCATAAAACGACATTTTGAAACGAAGCATAAGAAGTTCTTCAAGGACTATGCAGAGAAGATCGAATTTTTAAAAATGGCAGTATCACACTACGAAAAGCAAAGCGACATTTTTAAGAAAGTGATTTGTAGCACGAATCGAACAATCAAAGGTAGCTACAAAATCGCAGAGGGCATTGCTAAACATGGAAAACCATTTATTGATGAGTTGTTTGTGAAGGAGGCTTTTATCAGTTGTGCTGAAGTATTGTTTGATGATTCGCCAAACAAATGCTTACTAATTTTGAGGATCAAGGATATGCGTGTTTCTCCTCGGACAGTTGAAAGACGTATCACGGATATGGCTACCGATGTAACTGAGCAACAAACTGCTGCGTTAAAAGCAGCGAATGTTTTCAGCGTAGCTCCTTGATAAAAGCATAGATATAAACAATAATCCACGTTTAGCAGTTGTAGCTAGATACTGCAGTAACGGCGAAGTACATGAAGAGCTTTGTTGCTTGAAACCTATGTATGGCACTACTAAAGGAAAAGATATACTTGACTTTTCACCAAGAACTTTGAGGAAAGAGAGATTGATATAAGCGAGATATTCTTAGTTACAACAGACGGCGGACCTGTTATGATGGGCAACACCTTGGATTTATTACTATGGCTGAGCAAAAGATTGGGCACCCTGTTATGAAGTTGCACTGTATTATTCATCAAAAAAGTATTTGTGCAAAGAGATAAAAATTCTGCTCTTCATGACGTAATGTCAACTGTAACAAAAATAGAGAGTTTCCTTGTCGCACACTCTGCTACCACACACAGACAGTTTTGATCTTTGCTTGAAAAGATGCAAAGTGCATAACATGATGTGCTTCTGCACTGCAGTGTTGGGTGGTTAAGGCGAGGTAAGGTTCTCTTGACGTTTGTTGTTGTTGTTGTTATCCGACCCATTCCCAGGGATGGCGGCATGGCGGAAGACCATGGAGCCCCAGGCGCCGGGCAACTCCTCAAGGCCTGGACCGGAGATTGTAAAAAGAGAGAGAGAGAGTCGCCAAAGAGCGAGCAGCGCAAATAGTCTGTAGCTGGACAGTGCAGAATAAAATGAGAGGCGTCCTGGGACGAGTGTCCGCAAGCGCTGCAGGAAAGATTTTCGATTCTGCCAATCCTGAAGAGATAAAAACTTAACAGAAGGCTGTGTTCGTTGCAGCGTAGACGAGAGAAAACGCAGCGAGCGTGACGAGGGAGCACTCCAGTCTGAGAAAAGAGAGATAAGTGTATACGAGAGATAAGATGAAAGAGACTACAAGGGATTGCAGAGGGCACAACTAGCGCTCTCCGTCTGGCCGCGTTGTTCCCGGGAGAAACGAGCGTCCCGGGACCCATTGTAGCCTGATAGAACAGGAGGAGAGACAGTTCCTGGAAAAGTCAGTTCCTGCCAAATCTGCCAGAGAGATTGAGGTGAAAGAAAAGATGGAGGAGAGGATAGGGTGGTGAGGACAGAACGAGAGTCAGATAGGAGGAGAAGAGAAGGGAAGTGGTAGACTTGTTGGTGCTGCCGAAACCACCAAAGAGCTTGCAGAATGGTGCAGGCTTTATCAAAGAAGCTTGAGCATACTGGGCCTGCTGAGAAGGAAAGAGTGTCCTCGGTGCCACAAAGAGAGAGCAGCCGGCAAGCACATCGGAGCCGCCCTTGTCAAAAGGAAAAGGAACCGAGTCGTCAGTCCAAAGCACCAGATCGTGAGGGGTGAGAGAGCCAAGGTAAGTGAGAGCCGCTCCTTGGCGAGAACGAGGGAGATCAGAGCGAGGGTATAAAAACGAGAGGGTGAACTCCACAGTAAAAAAGGGGAGTTCCCAGAAGGAAAGATAGGGCAAGCAAGAAAAGCCTCCCTAGGGGAAGTAGAAGGAAACGTAAGCGCGTGAGTGGACACAAAGGTTCTCCAGGAAGATCTGCAGTGTCTTGGTTTCACTCGAAGTCTGGCCAAACCTGAAATGGGAAAGGAGGTTGGGAGTAAAATGAGTCAGGGTGACTCGTAGGGGAGTTTGATGTTTGTCGAATGTCTATTTGAGATAAGAGCCTTTTTAATAGGACAAGGAAAGGCCGACCCAGAACTGGAGGATGAAAAATGGCTAGTAAAACTGACGTTTCTTGTGAATATCGCCATGTATCCTAACGAGCTTTATCTTCGTTTTCAGGATACAGAACAAACAGTGATGTGTGTTTTTGAGGTATGGAAAGGATTTGTATCTAAACTAGATGTCAACACACGGGACATCCAAACTGCAACTTTTTGCATCTTTAATATCTGAAGGCTTTTTCAGTGGATCACTATGTTAATGCAGTTGTAATTGACATGTACATGAAGGATCAAACGTCGCAATTTTGCAATAGATTTCAAGATTTTCAGCATTTTGATTCATTGTTTTCTTTTCTCATCAAGCCCGAGAGCAGCAAAGACCTGAAATTATCTGAATTTGAATGGATCGATATTGAAGACTTCCAGATGCTGCTGATCGATTTTAAAGCATCTTTATGTTGACATCGAAATTTGTTGATTAGCGGAAATCGCTGGAAACGATTGAAAACGAGCAAACAGCATTTTAACAGTTAGGAATCTTTGCCGGAGAAATTTAGCTGTCTGAAGAAGATGGCAATAGCTTTGCTGTGTGCATTTGGATTTACTTGCTTGCGTGAACAAATACTTTCACACATAAAGTTTATTCTCAGTCCCCATCGCAGCCGACTTACGAAAGATCATACGGAAGCATATGTGTTTAACTGAAAGTGTCCAAATTTAGTCCCAATTTTATAGAGCTGAGCAAGAATAAGAATCTTCTTAAAAAGCTACTCTTTTGACTCTATTTGACTTTATCCAATAAAGTCAATTAAATAAATTTGTGTCTTATTCGTTATCTATTCAAATCAGGTAGTTGACTGTGCAAACCAAACACATAAAAAGTTTGGCACGCGAAGTTGCTCACATTTTGATATTGTTCGAAAACTGGCTAGCCGCGTCCAAAAGGTTGCCGACCCCTGCTGTAGGCAATATCAGGTGGTATAGGCAAAGAGACATTCTGTAACGATTGATGAAAAGGGTAGTTGCAGTAGCTTCCAGGACCTCTCAAAACGTCAAAAATTGACTGCTGGGCTTTAAAAAGTTGAAGATTTTACAAAACGTTGGTCTTTTACTAATTTTTAACTGTTTTTCCACAAAAACATGATCTTTTTACATCATCAAGCGGTCATTTTCAAAAAAAATGTATCTACACACTACACATTTAATACCTTTTAAACTTGGGGCAACATTGGCTTCCCCAAACAAAAAAAGAAGGGGGTAAAGATGTTTTGTTTTATTTTGAGTCACAAAATATTGTTTTCAGAAAACACATTACATAAATTGGGATGAAATTTCTTTTCCAAAAATATACAGAGTGTCCATAAAAGTCGTGTGCACTTTAAAAAATTTATAACTTTATTTGTATCTGCAATAAAAATATTCTCTAAAAAGAATTAGAAAGAAGAAAATCTAGATTTTTTAAGATCCTAACGAAATTTTATTTAAGTTTCCACATTTCCTCCATCATTAGCAATGCAAAGGGTAATACAACTTCGCAGTTCACAGAAAACATTTCGAACTGATTTACAGTAATATCCAAAATCACATTAATTATTTTAACTTTCAAATCTTGTAATGAACTAGGTTTGATTGCGCACACAATTGTTTTTACGTGTTTCCATAAAAAAATCTAATGAAGTGAAATCTGGAAAATGCGGAGGCCAAGAAAACTGTCCGCCCCTTTCGATCCATCATTTAAGAAATTCTAGATTTAGAAACTGTCTAATATGCAGAGCAAAGTGGCAAGGAGCTCCATTTTGTAGAAACACTGTATCAGTTGAAACACTGTTTCTAATTTTGTGTTAAAGAACCATTCAATAACTGCACTTAAAACTAAGTAGATGAAACTTTAAAACTAGGGAGATGAAACTCTTTTTACAGATTATTTCTATCGCAAATACAAATAAAGTTATAAGTCTTTTAAAGTGCACTCGGACTTTATGGACACCGTGTATTACACTACATAGTTTGATGTAATATTCATTTCACTGTTATCGATCAAAAATGCAGTTCCAATACACATCTTTTTGTTCTGGCACAAAAAATCTTAAAATATCTGTAATTCTGAGTCTTAGAAAAGTAAAAATTGTGGAAAATCAGGTAATTTGGTACATTTGTACTATTTTTTCTCGAAAGCACTGCTCTTTGCATGATTTGTGTAAATTATCGAAAAAATATCAAAAAATGCTCTAGAATATTTTAAATATGCGGTACTTTACAATGGACGCAATTCGCTCCACCAAAATGGACAGGATTAATTTGCATAAATCCTATTAGACAAAAAAAGTTCTTTTGGAGGTCAGCATATTTTAAATTACAATGAAATATTCTTTTCAGCGATACCACATAATCGATATAATATCCTAAGTCCTATAACAATTAAATGAAAAAATTGAAGATGACTAATCGCTTTTTTATGCAAATTAGCCTTATTTTGCAGATGTTACAAAATATATGAGGATTGCTTTGCGGAAGCAAAGAGTCAAATATAAAATGTAATAAAAACATTTTGTTTTCTTTTTCCATTGCGTATGAACTTTTACTTTACTTGGAAGTCTTGCGTCACATTGATTCATCACCTTTCTGCTACATGAAAATGGAGGCATCCTCTTAAGCTGTGGTGGGATAGGGATGAGGCAAATGAGGCACTTACTTCAGGCACCCCTTTTCATTGGCCCCCTTTCAGGTTTTATAAATTATAGTAAATTTTATGAGTCTTTAGAAAAACACGAGCTTTTGTGGTTAAAACATCCGTAACATTCCTCATAAAGTCAAATTTCCTCCCAAGTGGAAAATCTAAAAACAAGGTCAGTCTTGATCAGAACGTGAAAAACAATCAGGACGGAACAATGCACGACTTGTGACAAGTTAATTACTTCAATACGATGCTCTCTGACAGACATTCAAGTAAACATTTAACAGCGTGAAATACAAAGTTGCTTCCAAAATTGCAGTAGAAATAATTTCATCATAGCGTATAGTTACACAAACTTCATTTCTGATCTATCAACCTGATTTGCTCTTTAACTTGTTTCCCGACACCTAACGGAGACGCAACCCACAATTGGAGAACCCTAGAGATTATTGCGCCATAGAAAACTGTTATCATGCAACAATATGATACTTTGTGAGTTCTTTATCCTGATATCTCAATAAAAAAATGAAATCAAATTGCTTATGTGCTAAACATGTTGATGTTACTAGTTGTACTAAAGAAGTTGTGGCTCAAACGTTGGTCCGTCTAACTGTCAACAAATGGCTATGTCACTTGCTAGTTTAACAAAAAGCTAAAAATCTGGTGAAACATGGAAGCTACACAACTGTGGATTTGGATGCAAGTTTTTGTTTTGTCTCACCGAGGCGCTTATTGTTTCGTCTATCAACAACCTCTTCAAGAAAACCCAAAGTTGACGTATTTTCTAGACACAAACCGAATTGTTTCTTCGTATGATGAAGCATCAAGGGCTTGCATGAATGAAAAAGGAGTTCTTGCGTCTTTACATTCACCAGCTCGAATGAATGATGCAACGCAATTGATCAAAACTTTAATCATTCGCAATAACCGTAAGTTGCTAACTTCTGATTTTATTTATTTTAACCTCCAGCACAGTAACTACATATTGTCGGTGGCCTCTTGACTGTTTATTTACCACCAACAGAAGTGAAGTTAAGTAGTCACATACGAACAATAAAAAAAACCAAACCGGTTTCACCATTATTGGGGCTCTTTATTAATGCATATCCAACCAGCAGGGAACTGAACCCTTAAGATTTAAACCTTCTGTTCGTTGCAAGTACCACTTACCACCCGACTGGATGCCGTTACTGAGGTTAAAGCGGCTTTTTTGTAAGGGAGTCTCTAAGATGCTATAACATCAGTCACAGCATTCAGTGAGATGGTCTAGTGGTACTTGATACCGATAGAAGGCCTTCATCGGATGCGCATCACTAAAGAGCACCAATATTGGCAAAACAGGTCTGGTAATTCCCTCTTGTTTGTCTGTGACTTCTTGATTATTGTAAAAAATTTTCTCTCTCTCATTACTACCACAAGGGAAGTTAAAAACCGAGATTCTTTCTTCTTGTTTGAAGTGTAGAAATGTCTCTTCTTCAAACATTTTAGTGATCAGGCATTCCATTGCTGAGTTTTTGGGAAATTTTTTGTACTTACCTTTATAAAAACTGTAAAGAAAAAGAATTTGAGGACGAAGAAGTTTTTGTATGTATTCTCTTTCAAGGATTGCATGATGTGTTCTGTAGCAGTGTAACAGTGACGTGTTGCAAAGCAAATCAATTGATGATCTTATGACAGTCCTAAGCAGTGGCTAAAGACATGATCAAAAGCAAGGAGAGCTGTTGTTATCTAAGTACTCTGCTCGAGTAAATAACGTTTACTTTTAATAAAAAATGCAGTGTTTTTTCATAATGAACAGTACAATAAACACGGATTCCAGCAAGCACAAAAAGAGAATGTATAGTCAGGAAGCTTATTTAACTACAGCCTATACTGACTTTTGTTAAACCTTTAGTCTCTTACTTAGCGTTAGTCACGGTGATGTTAATCGATTCATTCATATCCACACTTATGACTCTTACTTCTCCCCTGTCCCAATCAATGATGGGCGCAGTATTTGAAGTTCAGTTCATTTCGACACCGATAGGCGAAGTTTTGTAGGATATTATCTCAATACCGACACTCGGTACATCATTGTCAACTTTATTCGATAAAGATACCGATTAATTATTGCCGATACAAGTAGCTGGATACTTTCCTAATTTCTGATTATTTTATAAAATGGGTTAAAATGGTCGTATATGCTTGCTAGTTGCTCTAGGCTTCCACGGACTTTTTAAAAGTAGATGCTACTATTTAGAAACTCGTGAGGCTTCTTTGATAATAATGATGCTAGTAAGTTTAACAAACCTTGTACTCAGCAGTTGTCAAAGTCAACAAAACATACACTTGTAGTTATTCAGACAAATTGTTTACTCCAAATTGCATGAATTTATCTTTACAGCAACTTCTTGTTATTTTATGCAAATAAATTGGACAAGCTCACCAACAAAATACGTAAATTTCATTAGGCTAAGGTTAAGAATATGATAGTTTCCTCTGCAGAAGCTTTCGGCCATTTGACGCAAAATTGGTTTAGCATCTATTATACAAAGTTGGGCAAAAAGCCTCCCACATTTTAAAGTGTTACTATGGCAATGCTATGGCAGTTAGCCCACATAGCTAAATTGATTCATGTAGATAATGTCATTTTGTTTTCTATAGTGAGAGATTAGAACAAATGGTGATCTATTGAACTTTTTTAACGTTTTGAAGTCAAGGTATGGTCTAAACAGGTACACATTGTGCATTTATTGTGAAAAGTTTTCTCACTAACGGAGAATCTGTAACTGCAACCTTAAGAAGTTTCAGGAATTATTTCCAATTGAACAGGCACGACCCTGTTACTGATCAAAAAACTAAACTGCTCTGGGTCAAAAACTTTAGAGGTAGAGGTTCAACACTCAAGCGGAAACCTCCTGGAAGACCAAAAAGCGTTAGAGCTCCAGAGAACATCAAACTTATTACAGAGTCAATTTTGCGATCTCAAGGCTTTCAGCTGGTGAGCATTTTTCTGCATTGAGTCATTCTGTTCGCAGTGTAAGACCAATTTTGCATAGTAATTCAAAGTTTTGTATAAACTGATGATTGCTCAAGAATTACTGGAACGACACCGTGAAACTAGTGTAACCTGCAGTAAAGACATTCTTAAAAAATGCTCTTGTTAATACTGTTCTGATTACCAGTGACGATGCTCACTGTAAGATACTTACGCGGCTCCTGGTTAGCCCCATTATCCTACATAGAACTGTCACGAAACGCGCCGGTTCACCCTCAACAGCACGACGATTTTATTGTCTCTTTCACGAATACAATTACATGAAGCAAATGAACGAAGTCGGTTTCTGAAAACATAAATCAAAATTCAACACCAAAACAATCCCACACAAACACAAAACTTACATATCGTTTACTTTTAAACCAGGATTCCTTGTTGTTACCGCTAGCCGTACAAGTATTAACTGAACTTAAAACTGATATCTTTACATGAAATTGGTCACACAAAAGATAATTAGGCAGAGAAACGTTCTGATGATTACACTGAATGTGGCGTTTAAAGACGTGCGTGATTACATGATAGTAAGTCTTGGCATGTGTGGAACAATAGCTTGAATGGCCCGGGTTCGAGACTCAATAGAACAATATACGACGTAACATACCCCCGGGAAAAAATTAAATAGAATTTACATTTTTCGATTATATGGTCGTATCATTAAATTATACACACAACAATACACAAATCACACTTCATCAGAATTTAGTATTAAGCACAACTTTGAGATGGGTCGTTTTAAAACGATGGTACTCGTCTTCACATTTGCAGTTCGTACTAGTCCGTGTTTGTCCATGAAGGTCTTTACTACGCGGCCTATCGTCCACTTGGAAAGGGCAGGGGATCATCGACGATAAGCACAATGTCTTCTAATCTAAGATTTCGACGCCTTTGCTGCCATTTTTGGCGATAGGTAATATTTGACAAAAACTTTCTCACCCAGCGTCGCCAAAATTCGTTAGCTAGATATTGAGTTTGGGCCCATCGCCGCCGCGCATAAGAGTCTCTTTTGTTAAACAGTCCTGGAGGCAAGTTAACGCTGCCTCGTAGCAATAGCAAATGGTTGGATGTTAAGGGTTCATCGTCCGGATCAAAGGTGACGGGAACGAGTGGTCTTGAGTTGAGAATTGATTCAACTTCAGTCATCAGGGTGTTCAGAACTTCATCAATGACAACTTGTTCTTTCATCAAGGAACACAGAATGCGCCGCGTCGAGCGAATCAATCTTTCCCAGGCACCTCCCATGTGGCTTGCAGCAGGAGGATTAAATGACCATCGAACTTCATGTTGACGAAGATAATCATGAATTTGTGACTGGTTCCACCATTGCAGCGAATCTCGAAGGATTTTCTCCGCCCCCACAAAGTTCGTACCGTTGTCGCTGTATATTTGTTGTGGCTTTCCTCTTCGAGATATGAATCTTCGAAGAGCTTGTAAAAAAGAATCAGTTGTTAGATTGTGATCTACTTCTAAGTGAACAGCGCGCATGGATAAACACGTGAATATGCATCCATAACGTTTTACTTGGCTTCGGCCTTGCTTCACAAGAAAAGGCCCGAAGTAGTCAATTCTGACGTGTGAAAAGGGTGGTTCGTTAACTTGAAGACGGCCTAAAAGGAAATCAGCCATTAACTGTTGACCGACAGAAGCATTTCGTTTTTTGCAAAAGACACAGTTGCCAATCACCCGTCGTACTGTCACACTACCTTTCACAATCCAGTACGACTGCCGCAAGGATGCCCACGTGTGGCCCATACCTGAATGGCCTACCAATCGGTGATGGGGTAAGATCAAAAGCGCCGTGAAATGCGAAATGCTAGGGAGTATTATGGGATGCCGAACAGAGAAATCGACCAGTGCTTTGTCTAATCTTCCTCCAACGCGAAGGACTCCATTAACAAGAATTGGTTTGAGCTTCAGTAGGTAGCGAGGAGAGGAACCTCTAAGTAAACCGTCGTTAGTAATAATGCTAATTATGGCGGAAAATTCTCTATTTTGGATATATTTAATCAAACATAACTCTGCATTTTGCAATTCGTCTACAGACAACGCTGAACAGTCGAATGTAGACATATTGTTTTTAACCTTTAAATGTAAAAAGTGTTTGCATCGAATTAGCCGGGCAACACATTTTTTTAATCGATCAAGGGAGGAATAACGGTTGATCAGGGTTTCAATTAGACAAGGCTTACTTTTGCTTACCGCAGCGAATACTTTAGCTGTAGAAGGAGAGGATAAAGGAGAAAGATCATTTGGTAAGTCAAGAAGTAATGGAGGGGATTCTGGCCAATTGTCCTGAGAAAGCAACAAAAACTTTGGACCATTCAACCAAGTTTTGGAATTCAAGAATGCTTCCATAGTGATTGGTCTGGTAGTAATATCGGCAGGATTGACTTTCGAAGGAATGTATTTCCAGTCGGGGACATCAGTATGACGCTCAATAATGGACACTCTATTGGCGACAAATACTGGAAAACGTTTCCTTGAGTTGTGAATGATGTGAAGCACAGCAGTGGAGTCGCTCCAAAAGGTTGAAGTGCAAGCCGTAATCTGTAACTCTTTTCGAAGCAGTATATCTAATCTCACCGAGAATACAGCTGCTGTGAGTTCAAGTCTTGGTATCCTCACTGTTTTCACAGAAGCGAGTCTGGATTTTGCCATAATTAATGAACATTGTATCCTACCGTGATCATCCACGACACGAAGATAACTGCAGGCACCATACGCGTTCGCAGAAGCATCAGAAAAATGATGGAGTTCGTATGAGATAATTCTACCAAAGTCGACTGATTTGTAGCATCTGCTAACAGTAAATTTTTGCAATTGACTTAATGTTTGAAGCCATGCTTGCCAATGCACTGCTTCTGTATCTGATACATCATCATCCCAGTTCAATCCCTGCTTGCGGAGATTTTGAAGCAAAATCTTGGGGTTCAAAATAATAGGGGACACAAATTCTAAGGGATCAAACAAAGAGCTAAGAGTCGACAAAATGCCTCGGCGGGTTAAGGAGTGAGGCGGTATGTTTACCCTGAACTCAAAAACATCTCTTTTAATGTTCCATCTTATGCCCAGAACCCGTTCAATAGAGTTGTCAAGATCGAGGTTTAGCAATAGAGTAGAACGTTCTGGACCCGAAACAGCCTGCAAAACACATGAATTATTAGACGACCATTTGGTTAAATGAAATCCGCCCTTCTGTAGCAGTTGCGGAAGTTAAGTCACAATTTTTACGCCTTCTTGTACAGACGAGACAGAACACAAACAATCATTCACATAAAAGTTGTGGTGCACTACATTGGATATGTCAGAATCAAATTCACTTCCGTAGTCGTGAGCTGTTTGTCGTAGACTAAAGGCGGCACAACTAGGTGAAGATGTGGCACCAAACAAGTGTACCATCATCTGGTGGATCAAAATTCAACACCAAAACAATCCCACACAAACACAAAACTTACATATCGTTTACTTTTAAACCAGGATTCCTTGTTGTTACCGCTAGCCGTACAAGTATTAACTGAACTTAAAACTGATATCTTTACATGAAATTGGTCACACAAAAGATAATTAGGCAGAGAAACGTTCTGATGATTACACTGAATGTGGCGTTTAAAGACGTGCGTGATTATATGATAGTAAGTCTTGGCATGTGTGGAACAATAGCTTGAATGGCCCGGGTTCGAGGCTTAATAAAACAAGATACAACGTAACACTCACTTTTATTTATCTGGTTTTGTCAACAAGCAAAATTTTTGATACTGGTCAGAAAGTAACTTTAGAGCGCTACACGAAGGTCTCTTTGCAGTGAGCGAGTGACATCGTGGAGTACAGTTGCAAGTTTTGGAGTTTGGAGTTCTCATTTTTCGCGGAGTAGGACAAAACGGTTTCAGTTACTTCAACTCGATATATTACCATTGATGCAGCAACCTTTTTAAAGCCAAAGCTCCAGGATCTCGAGAAAATGCAACGCTACGGTTTCAACAAGATGGAGAAACCGCCCACACTGCAAAAAACCAAGTGATAAACGCGAAGACTCTTTCCAGCGCATTTGATTATTTTGCGTGGTGATATTGAATGGCCAGCACGTTTGCTTCATCTTTCACCTTATGATTATATTCTGTGGGGTAATGTTAAGGCACACGTAGGGGAAGGGAAGGTGATTTGAGACACTTTTTGCATTTTTGGTATTCAATTCCAAACGACTTGTGATAGATATTTGGTTGATGGCACAATTAAAACTAGGCTTTTTTGCTCACTTTTCGGGAAAAACTACGATATTTTATCCTGAGTACTTTTTACTCAACTAGTAGTTAAAAAGTGGTACCCAAATATATCAACTCTCCTTCCTGGGAGGATGATTTGATACGCCAAGAATGTGATTTGATACAGGGGAAGGTGAGTTGGTATACTTGAGAAAGCTTATTTTTTTGAGGTTTCACTGCTTCAATGTGCTTTTACACTTTTATAAGCTATTGTTGAATAATTTTTCAATATTGTATTAATTATTATTTTGAGTGAATCATCAAATAGTGGCTCAATTCCAACCTTAGTTTGTCAAGTTTTTACTACAAGAATTGTATGGTAGACTAAAAGCATCAACACTAATGCATGTGAAAGTCGAATCATATTGTATTTTGATTCTAACACGTACACTAAAAACGAAAGATGTCAAAAAATAAACAAGTACATGCAACTAAGTTGAAAAATCCAAACAAATTTCAAAGAATTAACATAATAGCAGTTTTGTGTGGTATTAGGAAAATGTTTGCTCTTCTAGTATTTACAAATAGATTCTGCTCATATTAGAAATTACTGGCACAGGCTTGTGAAACTTCAAGCTAGGTCTAATTTGCTAAAGTCAAAATTAAACCGCAATTGATTACTTCTTCTTTCTGACCCACCAATAGCAACTGGAGCAGGAAGCGCAAGCACAATGTCGTTAGGGGCAAACGTAGCAGCATCATCTTCATTTACAATAAAAGTTTGTCCTTTATCTCCCATCCCAGAGTCAATTTTGCTATTGACTTTTTGGAGAAACACTCCTTTATATTCACAATCATCCCCATCATAGTTGTCGATCCGAGCTATAAATTTTAATGACCTTGATTTTCCAGCCACCAATACAATTGGATTATCATCATTGTATATAAGCTCCATGTCTTCCTCATCAGTAAAAGATGACCTGATCACTAATGGTGCTTTTTTTTTGAAAACAATTTTCTTTTAGTTCTTTTTCCACGATCAGCTGACTTTTTTGGTCGTTTCTGTGTTTGCCTTTTTTCTACTTCCTCACGAATAGGGGTGTCAGTATATATTCTTGTTTTACCTCTTCTTCTATTAGAATTTTTTTGATGCCGCTTTGGGAAGAGGTAAAACATCTTCAGGAGATATGAAATTAGAAGCCGTGTCAAGACTTGATGAAGTGGGAGTTGCTTTTTTGAGAAAATTAGCTAACTGACCAACATCACCTGAAGCATTGTCGCGGTGACTAGTATCCAAAAAAGAATTGCAGGCTTGTTCATTGCCCAATTTACTTTGAAAAGCTTGAGGATCTGCAGAACTGCTCCCAGAATATTTAATAATGTCACGATCAGTAACAAAAGCAGGGGCAAAATCAGTTTCGTCAAAAATTTGAGGGTTATATGGCCAGTTACGTGACGAACAAAATCCTGACATTATATTTCGTGGAGTCATTGCAACCATTTGGGCTTCCTTAACTAACGACAAAACCTCATAAATTGTCACATTCTTTCCTGGGTTAGTCCTCATCCAATTGTTAATTGCTATGTTGCATCCAGTTTCAAATGGCCCATAAACAGATACATTCAAAGGCTGTAATTTATGGGATGTTTTTGGAGGTATTGTTAAAAGAACAATACCTAAATCTCTTGCCTTGTCAATTGCAACAATAGACAAATGTGATTCTTGATTGTCCATGAGCACTAAAATCTAGCGATCTGGTGAGCAGCCAGTAAACTCACTAATGCGCATCAAAAAATCAAGAAAAAGATCTGCATTAATCCAACCAGATCTGGTTGCTCTTTTAATACATCCAGGTGAACCGCCACGAATAAAGTGTTCCCTGTATCGCACTCGTGGGAAGATCAGCATAGGAGCTAAAGCATGCCCTGCAGCACACACTGCATAAAGAACAGTGACAAGCTCGCCTCTTTCTCCAGATGTTATAGAACCCACACTTTTTGTTCCTGTCGCAGTTACAACCTTTTTTGGGTTTTGAACGGTAGTTACACCAGTTTCATCTAAATTAAAAATTCGATCCAAAGTAAGCTGATGCTTATCTCACACAATGCCAAGATTGTCAAAATATTCTTTTACATTGTGATGATTGAAAGCTGATGCGCGGCCAATTGATGTGGCTTCAGGAGTCCTTATTGAAAGTTGGTGCCTCTCTTTAAACCCTTTCCACCACTCTTTTCCAGCTTTCTTATTTACTTCCCAAGAATGTGGAATGGATAACTTGTTTGCAGCAGCAAATTGAAAAGCAAGTCTTTGCATTTTTCAACTGACAGTCCAAAAAAACATATCAGCCAAGTGCACAATGTGAGACGATAACTGTTGTTCCATCTCCGGCGAAAAAATTTGATTGTTTAGAATGGTAGCTTGATAACCAATAGTACAAGTGGGATTTGCCTCCTTCCTTTTCATATACTGCATAAGAGTTATTTTGTCGACATTAAAATTGGCGGCAGCTTTTCGATAAGACATACCTTCTTCGGTGACACATTTAGCTGCTCTTTTTAACACATCCGGCGGTGATCGAAAACATCTATTAGTTTTCTTTCATATTTAAACGGCATACTGTTTAGTCGTGCAGTTACTGTAAAGCAAGTTTAAATAGAATAAAAGTTCTATTCAAATACAAAATATATGAAATAAGAGTGATTGCTAGCTTGTAGGTGCTACCAGCACCATAGCCTACAATAATTATTGTGCAATTATATGAGAATACGAAACCGGTTAATAAATCTTTGTAGGCAACCTAACTACTGATTAAATGCTCTGTGCTTTTTTAATTGTCTTCCATGCTCCAAGACACCAAAAAGGTTCATCAAATGATCATACCATGTTGTTATAATATGGAAGATGATTTGATACACCGTATCAGTGATAGAAATTCGACAACTAACATCCTAGGAAAAGTAATGGAAAAAACAACTGCACTAGATAACAACCTAATCTAGCAACAATTACTCCACCATATTGGCAGCTTTATTAACCCTTTCTTTAATTCTGCAGTCAAGCTGAAGTTTGGAAACGAAATTTTACAAAAACTTTACAAAAACAACTTCTCTTCTTCATTTCTTTCAAATTCATTTAAACCAGCTTTTCCTATAAACCGGATGAAGTTTTTCGACACTTTCTTTCACGTAGTAGCGTTAATTAACTGAAATTTATTTTATGGAATTCCGTAGGGGTGCTGTATCAAATCACCTCCCGTAACAAATTACCCTCCTTTCCCCTACAAGCACCGACCAAAAGCCATTGATGAACTAAAAGCTGCTGTTCGCCAAACAGTAAACGAAAATCCGCAAGAAATGACTCAGAAGGTGATGGAAAACTGTAAAAATCGCTTACAGCAGCATATTGCAGCTCGAGGTCGTCACTTTGAGCTGCGAACATTATTTTAAGATATAGTTCACAAAAAATGGCAATCAACTGTAGCAAGAATTACAATAAAGGTTTTTTTGTCTGTCATTTCGAAATATAAAAAATGGGAGACCTTTTCCCACCCTGTATAAAGCGCAATTCTGTCCGTACGAACATGCGTGCGCCACAACCTCTCCGAAACTACAATCGGGCGTACAAACTAACACAATACTTTGCAAACTGTAAAAGTATTGTATTTGAAAAGTGTTGTATTAGTACTAACTAATACAATTGGGCGTACAAACTTGACACAATCGATCATCACCTGTTGTTGTTGTTGTGATTACCCCTCCTCTTCCTCGGGATAGAGGTACGGTACAAACACAATTCAGGTTCATGCCGTCAACCTAATTTGAATTAGGCTAGTGGAAAGATGGCAGCACATTTCGCATAATGAGTGACTGGTAGCCCCACCACCAACACGGCGAACTGCCATTGGTGATTAACAAAGAGTCGCCTTTTACAACATGCTGGGTAAACAACTTCACAATTGTAACCCAGTGAAGTACGGGTAGGCCATCTGACTGCCACATAAAGATAGAGGCGTCCCGTTAAGTGCCTTGCCCAAGGACACAACAAGCTTTGCCGACTTGCTCTTCACAGTCGTGAATACCATTTTTTAAAGTTTTTTGGTATGACTCGACTTAGGGAATGAACCCCAGGTCTACCGACTGCGAAGCGGATGCTCTAACCACTGCACTATCGCGTCGGTGTTAATCATCACTTCGGAGTGAGTGTTGCAAGGGTGTTGGTAACATCATGATAACGTCATAATCTAATAGATAAGGCACAATTCTGTCTCTCTGTCGGTACGTTTGCTTTAACTCCTCGATAACTACTTGAAGTACTTGGCACGATTGATCACCATTTTGTGATAAGTGTCATAAAGAAGGTTCGTGACGTCACCATGACGTCAAAATCAAAGAAAATTTTTAAAATTTCTATTTCTTGACAGAGTAAAACTGTTTCGTGCCTAAACGAAAGCTACTACCCAACCTATCACTTTACAAAAAATTTCGTTCCTTTGAGATCTAAGATAATGTTACGATCAACGCTTGATTGCACAACTTCTTAACTGCATTTTTTCAAAAGATATTGGTCGTAAAAACGCAATTAAACGCTGTTTCAGGAGACAAAAAAAGGCAATTTCCACAGAAGATATTTTACGACATATTAAGCTCATTTGACTATGAAACGATCAACAATCTCTCTTTAAGCATTTTAACCTTTATAAGTGCTTCTTTGCTTTTCTTCTCGCACGCTTACAAATCACTCTATGATGTCATTATGCTGTCTGGTACGATCAACACCGTGTTTCGCTGGCAGAGAACATAATATGATGATTTTTTCAACAATTATTTTTACAAAATCACTTTACTTAAAAACTGATTTTTGACCTCACTTCTAAACCGATTTTCAAACTTTCTTCACCAAGTCAAAAGTTATTTTTAAATAAATTCAATAGTACATTTATATATCTCTAGTAATTTTTTTATCCTAAAAACTGAACTTTAACACCAATAGTGTAGCTTTTACTCCTCCCAAAAAGTAGTAAACTGAGTAATACCAAGTAAATTTAATACTAAAAGGCTACAATAAGATACTAACAATTACTGTCCTTTGACAGCTTCGAAAATTTGCTTTCCTGCAATATGTCGCTCTAATTAGTAAGGGCTAAGAATTAGTTTAAAACGACTGATCAATAATTGGTTGCTAAAGAGTATGTGCTATAATTAGATGAACAATTATCGTACTTGACCTAAAAACCTTGCAATTGTCAGACAAAGTTAATTTTTTAGTACATTTTGACTGCATTTTTTACAGGCATGGCTCTTTTGCATTACCTGTCTACATCTTCAAGTACATTCATCGAAAAATAAAATCTCTAAACGTTTACGGACCGCAGCTTACCGGTTAAAAATACTCAAAATTTTAATGCCTGCATTTCACAAAATTGCAATTTCTTGAGAAACCAATTACTTTTGCACATGTTGTCGTTTCTCAATTGCATGGATCTTTGGCTTTATTCATCAAAATATTCAAAAAGATTCATCGGAAAATAAAGGCTTTAAAGATTTTTAAATGCAGCCTCCTCCAAGCAAACACTTGGTGATCCCTCAGGAAAAAAAGGAGGGAATAACGATGGTCTTGTTTGATCTTGTGCAACTAAATATTAGTGTCCACTTGTATATTATCTAAATGTTGAAGCAATTTTCTTTTGCAATTGAGTGATGCCGGAGCAGCCAGATGATACGATATTCTTAACCTCGACATTATTAATGGAGGCCCTGTTATTACAATAACTAACTATGAATAATACATTTCGGTTTTTTTTGCTTTTTGCATGGCTGCGGTTATGCCAGGATCAAGCAATACAAGCGCAGTCAGAGGCATTATCTCATGCAAATTCGCCTTCAGTTACGAAAAAGTTATATGTAGTGGTCCTAACATTTCATAGCTATCCTGAAAATAAAATTGAATTTCCTTGACGCCCTCCCACACTTTGATGTGCTTTCAAGCACATGCTGAATTCAGCGGATGAAACTGTTTAGTTTAAGAACGCTTATGGTAAGACTTATTAAATGGTATTGTACAGATGACATTTTCTTCTCGCAAGACACTACCATCCCCTTCTCTTTTATTTCTGATGAAGCCTGGCGAAACCTTAAACAATTAAATTTTCTTTACTACAACGTTGTTTTTTTTTTACACCGGAAGAAAGAAAAAAGGTTAAGGCTATTGTTAATATGCACTAGATCGATCTTTAAATCAATAAAAGCATTAATTTGTAAAATTGAATTTAGAGAGAAGTTTTACAGTTTTAAAGAGATTAATGGGCACCTATTGAAATAGATTATATGACTTAGAGGGAAGGCATAACCTGGTTTCACGCTACAGCCGAATTAATGCAATCAACGCAACAAAAGAATTTAATATCACAAATATAAATACAAAAGGGATCTCACCAAATCGTTAAATAAGCCTACCACTATACACGTTATTTCGTAAATTGTCAAAGTGACAACCATTTGAGCGTCGCCATCATATTTGACAACTTTCAACTCTCTTCTTTTTAAAAACGGGGACTTTTAAATATAGACGCTTTTAAAAAGTACGAATGGTAGTTTGTGACATCATTCTTTCTTTGTGAGTACTGCTAGTCTTGATTAGTAGACCAAGATGATCATCATTACGTGCGTGTACAGAAACTATGGCTTGTAATTACTAAAACATTTTGCCACTGCTCTCACAAATGTTTGTAAAGTGAAGCTGGCGCAGCTGCATTAATTGATGCGTTTTAACCCGGCACAGGTGATGGCGTGACCTGCCATAGGAAAAACGTTTTACTCTTTTGTTTGATAATCGCTATATAGAACTATTTTTGGGAAAAACAAGAACTCTCTGAGCATACCGAGGCAGGAAAAACGAACTTGCAACATAATGCGTAGCCAGCAGGGAATCGAGAAAGTTTAAGAGGAAATCAAAAGAAAACAACGTCACTGTGTCACATCGCACTACATGAAAGATATCATTCGTGCTGTATAACAGCTTTATACAGCAGCCAGGATCAATTCTAAAAATTTAGGAAAGAACTAGCATTTTTTTTACTCCTCTGGACACACCAAGCAGAGAAATAAAAACATGCAACATGATGCGTAGCCATCGAGAACTTAAGAAATTTTAAGGAGAAATGAAAAGAACAAAGCGTCCCTGTGTGAACTCGCACCACATAAAAGACATTTTTGCTGTTTTGCTTTAGAATAGCTGAGTATCAGAAATAGGTCACCAACTCTTAAACTAAGGAAACGCCAGGCCGCCTTGGGCTCATTTAAGCAAAGAGCAGAGCACATAGACCTAAGGCATAGTCGGGACCTTGAAATGAGAAATTCTACTTGCAAAAGGAGAACAAAAAGTTGTGAAAACCTTTTGAACGGAAAAACCGAAACATTTTCGCTACTGTTTACTCCAGTGCCCGATGGATGAAGCAGGCTTGGCCGGTTGAACTGACATTCTCTATTCCGAGTTACCAATGGGAGCCTTGCGGGCGTTGCAGGCATATATAGGGTGATTAAAAAATAACTAGACGTTAAAAATTTGAAATAGATTCCTAATTCTCTCTTTAAATTCATTGAAAGTTAATATTGCATGTTTAATATTAATGGGAAATTCAATCGCATGCAAAAATGAAACCTAATAGTGTTGCTTTTTAAGTAAACATCACTGACTTTAACTAGCTTCCTCAAACAACCTGTGATAGAAGTAACAACTTTCCAAGAAAGTCATTACGGATATTATTATCATGAGAATTTTTTGTATTTGTATCTCCTAGTCTTCCACTGTGCAACGTTACTGTCTTTTACACCTCCTTTTTTGTGTAACCCCTCAGGAAGAAATAATATAAAGCGATATCTTAGCTTTTTAGTGACAGTAAATAAGGTCCGCGTCGTCCCATTTATCGTTCTGAAAAATCTTGGTCTAAACACTCACTTACATTTATACCACGGTGGGGTGGCGCATCATCTTTCGTGAATATCAAGTCATCAACGTTATCTTAGCCAGACAGGACAGGACACACACAACTAACAAACAGCTACCTTTACATGCACGCCATCATCTCTGTAGGCTACCAGAGCAATGGAATTCCACACTTCATAACGTGCTGCAATTTAGGTTCGCTCCTGAATGATCAAGCAGCTAACATTTTTGAAAGTGCCATCACATACCAAAAACACTATTAATCAAATCTGAAAATTGGGTAATCTTTATTAGTGTTGTCACAACCAACACTGTTTACGTATGGACTTCACTGATAATAATAATATCATATACAATTTCTAATGTCTAGTTACTTTTTAAGCACCCTGTGCTATAGAGCAAGGATTTTTTATTTCGCTGATATGCAGCGCGCTGTTAAGTTATCTATATCTATACCATATAGCAGATCTACTCAACTAATTTTAACGCAAATCCAGTTGGAGAAGTTTAGTATTTCCAGAGGTCCGGTAGAATTTTTGATTTCCAATGATAAAAATGAAACTATCATCACCTGTAAATACAGAAAAATGCTTGGATTTTCTCATTGTCTACACTAATCATCAAAATCTAAAATAATATGAACTTATTGTGCTCTATTCCGCTAATTTTGTAAAAAAAAGCCCATTTCTGATTTTTCGCCGGGTCTTAAAACTTGGTCCATAGAAATAACACCAAATCAAAAGGCGGTGGTGGCAAGTTTGGCATTGGTACCATACAGTAGGCAATCTTGTGCGGCAATAAGATATGCCAACACTGCCTGATTTATTTTCTACAAAGCAATGCTCAACGTCATAGCTTAGTTTAAACACTTGATCGGTTATGCATTGACCTTGCCTAAAGCCAACTTTAGGGGCAAAAACAGGTTCTAGACGCCTTAAGAGTAATCATTCAAAAAGCTTGTAAGAAACGCACAGCAGCGATGTGGACTGGAAGCTCTTTCAGTCATCAGCTGCATTGCCAGGTTTTGGTACAGAGATACCAGTGGCTAGTCACCACATTGTTGGGATTGTTTTGTTGGTCACGCAGGCTGTGTATAATTTTTAAAACCATGTAACACATTTGGGGTCGCAGTGCTTCAGAATATAGGTGGCGGAATATTGTCTGGGTTTTGAGCTTTACCACACTTGATCAGTTAAATTGCAGAGACAAATTTGGTGGAGGAGGCAGGCATAAATAACAGACCTTTAGCGGTGGGAAATAGGGTTTCTTCCTGTTTTTCGAACTGATTATGTTGTTTGTTAGTCTTTTAAAAGTGCCGTTAGTGAACGCTAAGAATACGCAGTTGCGCCAAAGGCTTGACAATTTTTTGATATTTTGTTTGGAAATAACTTAGTATTGAGAATATGTCCAAAAGTTTGATAAAAATGGCATAGGCTTTTTCTGAATCCGTGGTTACTCTTTCTGTTACTCATCCTGGAGCTTGAGGTCCAATTTTAACACTTGAAAAGTCCGGATTCGGACCGAGGTCCGCCAGTTGAGTAGCCCTGCTATATAGCAATGTAATAAAATCCCAAGTTTAAGAAAAAATCCGAATAAAACTGTAAACCTAACAATTTGTTAAACCGAATTTACAGAGAATATTTTGTTTGAAAATAACTTGGTATAATGGGGTCCTACTAGTACATGATGAATGAGTTTGGGAAAGCCATAGCCACTTTTGTCGCTATGCTTGCAACAAGACAAATAACGCAGCCAAAGAAATCAGTATTACAATATAAATTTGAAAGGGCCCTACCAAACTGCAAAATAGACTTGCCACTAAATAATATATTTCTGTAATTGTGAAAACAACCACCATTTGGCCGCCATCATTTTTAACTCTGTTTCAATCTTTCCTCCCTGACAATTGTTAAAATTATTAATGGTAGTTTGCGGCAAGGTTCTTTTTTTGTGAGTATTACAAGTTTTGAACAAGAGAATAAGATGATTACCATTACGCGTACAGTAATGGTGGAACTGCACATAATTTATTTGCGTTTTCGTTACTATTCACACAACAGCCCGAAGGAAGAAGACGGCACAGCCGGTTGAATCGAAACACTTAACCGCGAGGTTATTGATGGAGGCCCCGCAGGGCGACGTCGGCAAATCGACAAGTAATACAATAAAAAATAGGAAAAAAGTTATTTTCCCTACCCTGGTGAAGCATAAGCTAAATGTGCAAGGTCAAGATAAAAGCTGCCATAAGCCAAAATTGCTTTAAATTTGAGTAGAAATATTATAGTCCGTAAACTAGTGAACATTTTATTTCGAAACGATTTGATCTATATTGAAAGCATCATCAATTAAAATTGAAATGTTGCCTACTAGGCTAAGTTAAATTTTGTGAGGTGTTATACAACTCACACAAAATTTAACTTACCCTGGTAGGCAACATTTTAAGTATAGCTGATGATGCTTTTATTATAAAGTGAAAGGTTTTAAAATAAAATCTTCCCTAGTTTACTGACTATCATGTTTCTACTCAGTCTAGTAAAGAAAGCTCATTTTCATGCGCCTTCCTTTTGATTGTTTGGAAAACACAAAACAAATTATAATGGCAAAAAAACAATACCGCGCTTATAGAAAACGGGTTTTGCGCATAAACACACCTTAGTACAATAAAGTTGCCAACCGTCCCAGGATTGACATCTGGCGTCCCGTGTCCCTGGCTAGGTCACTTTTGTCCCTGAAGTTACTGACAGGTCTTTGTCTTGGCGAGAGTACATTGATTACTATATTTCCGTAAATTAAGTTAGATATATCTTTGAAATTTAAATATTCGTTAATCTGAGAGCTGCGCGAGTATAATTGTAAACTGTTTGTTGCAACGTTAAAGTATTTGCTCTGGTTTTTGTTGGTAAGAATGTATTTTTAAAATTAGGTAATTTATTGGTGTTCCAAAGCCGCTTTAAATTCATTTCTAGTGAGTGGTGGTTCTAACCACTCACCTCGAGCACATTTAAAGTACAATACAAAAGTATAACAAAAAAAAAATACATAAGTAATAACAATCATCTCTCTACGACGCGCAGCACGCGCTGTTGCTTTTGATGTCTATCGTGTTTCGTAAGCTTGCTTTGCATCAATCTTGGAATTCTTGGTATTAAGGTGTCCCGGAATGGCGAAACACAAAGTTGATAACCCTATGGTACAATGGTACATGCAAGAAACACTGAATGGTTACTTTACATTGTTAGGAAGATACTTGAACATTAGGAAGATGTTCTTATACACTAGGCGTTGTAGAAAGTGTAAGGAATGTTATTGTTCTTAGGTGTAAGATAATTATATATTATAATATATGAAACAACCAATTCAAAAGTGCTTGTTTAGTTGAGAAAAATCATAGTGTTATTGCTTGATTTTTGCTGCTGGCGCTCAGGGTCGGAATACCAACCTGGCCACTCTTTTTTTCTGATAAAGCTTGGGCATATCTACCGAGCAATACGTTAATAAAAGGAGATTTTTATATCGCTTACTTTATATGTTGTTTTAAACCACAAAAAACAACAACATTCTTTAAGGTAAACGCAAGCCTGGTTTGCACTAACAATGTGAAATAACCATTAGGCTTATTTTGAGTGAAAGTTTACTTATTTTGTGCATTGTCGCTTCGTCATTACTTTATAGTAGTTGATATCTAGATTTTTTACTGGCTTGTACTTTTAGAATAATCTTTAGTGAGACCGACTTTACAATTGTCAATAAGCCTATTGCTTGCACCATGCCTTTTTACCAAAAGTATTGCATCCAAGCATGGTGACATTTTAGTGAAACGTTGTTTAAGAATGTTATTAAAATAACGATTGCTTTAACTATACTAGTTCATACAGCTATGTTTGCAGGTATTCCATCGAACCAACGAATATTCGTAAATATAAAGAAAATTAAACAGAAATACGGACCCCCTGCATTATGGATGTTGAGGGATGGAAGTTATAGAAATCTATCTATCAGTGACTGGTTGTGGGGACCAAAAGCTTTTACTAATGTCAATGAAGATCTATTAAACTGGATTGGCTACTGGAGTTCTAAAAGGGGTTTTGAATGTTTTGCATTACTTCCGGTGGATTTTGATACCTTTGGAGTTCATCTATCGTTAGATGTTGTTCCTTGTGATAACACTCCCTCCATTGCTCTTTGCGTAAAAGGTAAACGGCAATTGATATTACTTTGGCAGGTCAGCCTAAATATTATCATTCGATTTGAATTAAAACTGACAATGGTAATGTAAATCTACTGAAATCTACCACTGCAGTAATACTGATTGATTGGAAGAAGTTTAGTGACAAAAGAACATAGTAGCCCGAGTTGAAGTATGATGAAAACGTGCCCATGGAACATTAAAGCATTTGTGCTTGTTCACTTCAAGTCTGCAGCTACTATTGCATAGCTGGCTCAAGCAAGCGAGTTTGATGTGCAATACATGCAACGCAATATCCACTGACCTAAAAGACCTTATTTTCTTTGTAGCCTCTCTACTTTTTAACATGTTTTGAAGCACACTGAAGTTACAAAAGGGTTGTCATCGGTAAACTTAGTTACCAAATGTGGTTTCTCGTACAGTCAAAATTAATAGCTAACTTATTTAGAGGGCAACATGAACTCTGATTCCACAGCAAAAACAACATTTATTGGAGCAAAACCAACTCCGTTTCCCAGCCAAACCGAGTTGAAAAATGAATTTGGAAAAGGTGAGAAAAATTAAACCGTGTGAAAGAGAAAAACAAGTTAGATAACGTCATTTTACCTCTACTACTTTTCAAACAGAGTTACAACATGAGATAACCTTCAAAAGAAGGTTTATATTCCGACACCGGATATCTGGCAAAGGTCAATAACTAGATAACAAATAGCCGGTCAGTTATCCGCATGCACTGAATATTGCACAATACCAAATATCCGGTAGTCGAATAGTTTTTTAATTTATTGGTATCGCATAATTACTTAAGCGAACAAAATATAAAGATTGCTAGTTGCTAGGTAGCAATTCTCAAGGCGATCCCCTACTAAGAGGAATCTGCCTCCAACATCACAGTTAGGTAAAATAGAAAATTTTGCTCAAAAATGATTACCAACATCAAGCGGTACCATACAGCAATTTGTTGCATCATGTCAATTACTCGCGACCCGTTTTTATCTATTGGTTCTCATGAGAAAGATTGAGTCCAACAAGAAAAACCAGTAGGGAGGCCGGCCCAAATGAGTTGGTGAAAAAGGGCGGAATGCCAGACGGAGTTGACTTTTGAGAAATCATTAGTAGCGAGAATTGTTCGAGAGCCCGGCCTAGGTTTGTTAAAACCATCCGAAATGGACTGAGTAAGGAACAGAATTTGATGTAAAGTAAACTGTCCAGGGCGGAAACCGGCCTGGCGGGGAGAGAGAATGGAATTAGAATCCAGAAAGAAAAGTAAACGAGATCAAATAATGCGTTCAAAAAGCTTTGAAACGCAGGAGGTGAGAGAGGTTGGCCGGAAGTAAGCTGGAGAGTCGAGAGGCTTTCACATCTTATGGATGAGAGTAATGGAAGATATCTTATAGAAGGAAGGAAAGGAATGCATAGACCAGGAAAAATTGAAAATGTGAAGAACAAAGTTCATGCAATAACGAGAAAGGTACTTTAGCAGGGGATAGGCAACTTTGTATGGGCCAGTGCCAGTGGACGAGGAGAGATTAGAGGCAGCCGCAAGAAACTCATCGGGAAAGAAGGGGGAGCAAAAGGACGGGTGAGACTCCTCAGGGCACGTGGCTCGGCGGAGCTCGGAAAGGTAGCCTCTAGTTTTGCTACGCAAGGCCTTCTGACTTGGAGACAGAAAAGTGGGATCTCTGGTAATCGGCAAAGACTGAAGCCGACTCCTAGGAGAGGAACAATTGAAAACGCTAGGAGAGGAAGAAGATGAGGAAGAAGAGCCAGCGACAAAACGAACGAGATTAGGAGAAAATACACAGATTTAGGGTTAGGTTTGGGCAAGAGAAAAAAGCAAGTCGTCTGCCATACCTCAGTCTTGGCTCTGACGATGACAGACCAAGTACGTTGGGAAGCGGAGATGTAAGCCTGAGTATGCGGAGATGCTGAGATGTAAGCGGAGTGCATTAAACCATGATAACAAGCGATTTTCAATCATCGCCGCAGCTCTTTCTATCTTAATCTATTAGAGGCTGCTTATATCAAGACCCGGCGTTCGGTATTATGCAGACAGAATAAGTTTGTCTACTCTCTCAAACTCTTTCGATAATCGCGGCGATCTTAATTGGCCTCTTGCTGCGCTTTTTTTAGCATTTCGCTATTGCGAAATCTTTCTTTGGCGCGCTTTGCACTACTAGCGCTAACATTGGCTTGTTTCGATTGCCTAATGTTTAAATTAATCACATAAAACACTTATTCACTCTAGATCAAGGGTTCTTAAACTTTTAAAGTCACGCCCCCCTTTAAACTAATTCTCATAATTCGCGCCTCACCTAATACTGAGCAAATAAAAATTAAGTTTTAAAAAGTTATTTATTTACACATTACTCTGTCAATGAGAAGAATGTAGCTCTTTGTTAGATATCAAAAGCTTTATGCGCGGTTTTGTAGAAGACAGAATACATCGCATATCAGCTTCTCATCTAGTTTGCTTCGACATTTTGTTTTCAGATTGACCAGAGTGGAAAATCCACTTTCACACAAATAAGTGGACGAAAAAGGAAGTAGAGTTTGTAAAGCTGCGCTACCAACATTCTCATAAATGTTCAAGTACTTCGCCCAAAGCTCGTTGAGAGGCATAACTTCGAAGTCATCTTTGGCAGTGCAGTTGCATTTCATTTCTAAAAATTCTTCTAGCAAGTTATCAGGAAGAATGTCTTCGTTTCCAAATTGGCAGTTCTGTGTCATTCAAATCTGGAAAGTAACACTCAAATTCTTGTTTGAACTGTTGGAGATGAGATTCAATTTCCGACTTAAGCTGACCTTCAAGATTTATACTTTTTTCTCCAGGGCTGCGTCAAAGTTGGGAAAAACGCTCGGTTTCCCTTCTGAACTCGCCGCTGCCACAGGCCCAGCTTCGCTATAAAAGCACATATTGCATCGTGGTTATTCATGCGGTTAGTATTCTTGCCTTGCAAAAGCAGATTCAGATGATTGAGAGATCCAAAAATGTCCACAAAATAAGCCAATGTCAGTTGAAATTTTTCTGATGGAAATGACAAAAGAAGATCTTGTTTCCCATGAGATTCAAGAAATCGCTTTACTTCCTCTCTCATGTCATAAACACGAGCTAACATATTACCCTTTGGCAGCCAGCAAACGGACGTATGAAACAACAAAATTTCGTAAGTAGAATCCATTTCTTTGCACAAGTGGTAAAATAATCTTGTGTTGGTAGCACTTACGTTGATGAAATTGACAACTCTATTTGCTATTGCAAGTTTATACTTCATTGCAGCGGTCAGAGTTTTGGAAGCAAGGGCTTTCCTGTGAATTACACAGTGAGTTCCAACTGCATTCGGACTTTTCTGCTTTATCCTTGCAATAAATCCGATTTGAGAACCAAGCATTGTTGGGGCACCATCCGTGCAGATACCGACGAGTTTTTCCCATTAAAGCTCATTGTCATCAAAGAATGAGGCAACAACATGATACACATCTTCTGCTTTAGTTGTAATTTCTAATGGTCTGCAAAACAGCATTTCTTCTTCAATAGAAGTGGATCCCACATAACGAACGTGAACAAGCAACTGAGATGACTTGGCGACATCAGTTGTTTCGTCGCACTGAATTGCAAAATAAGGGGATGCTTTCAATTCTTTACGAACCTGAAATTCTATATCATTTGCAAGCTCATCAATGCGTGTTTTTATGGTAAATTCGGATAGCGAAATTTTTGCTAGTTTATTGGTGCTAGCCACTCCCAATACCAGGCTAGCTGCTTTTATCACGAACGGTTTTATCAATGTTTTGCCAATATTATGAGGTTTCTTGACTTGGGCAATCATACGGGCAACTTCGAAAGATGCTTCTACTACTTCAGCCGATGGTGACTGGCAAATGGTTTCCTTACTTGCAATCTTCATTTTTTTTAACGAATCTTTCTTGCCTTGAAAAAAAGCCAATGGTTTATTTTGATGACAAGAATGTTTTGTTTGAAGATGACGTTGCAGGCGAGTCGGTCGTAGAGCATCGTTGCTTAAAATTTGGAAACATATGACGTATTGCCGTACAACTTGACCATTTACCATCGCATCTGTAAAACCATAGTGCAGATAGTCTTCGCTATACTTTCTCTTTTTTACACTCATGGTATAGTCCAGGTTTAAATATAAGGTATATCTATAAATAAAAATGTTGCGCAAACATCAAATTAGCTGTTAAAACCTGTATATTATTTTTAACGTATATAAAAACATGTATACTTTTTAAAGACTCAGCAACCTCTTTATACTGTCATTTACGTCGGGTCTAACTTAAACTAAAAAGTAGGAAATTTTAACTTAACCGCATACTTTAATCACTTCATTTAATGTAATAAGTTTTCCGTTTTACTAACAGGCAAGCAAAAATTAAAAATTGGTAAGGGGTACCAAACCCTAAAATTTAAGGTGATCTGGCCATTTTAGGCGATCGAGCTCTGGGCTACTCCTAACGGTAATCCAACAAATGAAAAACAAAGGGTGGCAGAAATCAAGCTCCTCAATGATATTAAATCCAATAAAACCGGTAGCCTATATACTATCCTTTCAACAACCAAATCCATCAACTCAGAACAGACCTGGAATAAGGCCAAAACAACTGGTAAAAATAAACAACAAAGTCTTTGATTCATTTTGACTACCTGCAAGTTAACGATTTCTCGGTGGCACATTATATGTCACAATGAAAACAAAATTAGCTGTTATTATCAAATATATAATATATATATTATTATCAAAATAACCTCTATGGTACTTCTAGTGTCAATAGTGGGATTTGGCGCAAACCTACTGATTTAGATGTAGGCCTACCACTTCATTACACAGCAGTTACAAATATTTACAAAAATCAAATTATGATAAGTTTCGACGTAGTATTGCTTTTTACCAATGTTCCACTACCTGAAAAAAATTGAATTAAATTGCCAGTACTTTATAGATAATACACTGTCTAACCAGTATTCATTCAAAGAGAAATATTTAAGAAACTGATTTTCTGTGCTACTCAATAATTTTTTATGTACAAAGATCGATTGTACAAAAAAATAGGCTGAGTGAAAATGGATTCTGTTTGAGGACTAACAGTTGCAAATTTCACGAAATTAAGTCAAAATTTAATCAATAATGCGGTCAATAATATAAGACTTTTCTCCAATCGTTACCGAATTTCATTCAGTGTACTACTCAAAGAGTTTATAGTAAGCGAGATCTATTTAAAACCCTTACCTCCATGAGCATAGCACGTGATCACCATAACCGTATCATACGAGTATATCGATTTATTGAGTTATTAAGGCATATTATTGCAAATGTGGGGTTTTGGTTTTTGGTGATGACGGGGCGGCCCCTGCTGATGAGTCCAAAAGGACGAAACGCATCCAGGAATGGTCTTGCCAAATTATGGGGGGGAGGCTTTTACTATTTGCAATACTATTACTTTGTGAAATAACCACGTCATTTGTGTGAACATGCATATAAAGCGCGTAGATTGCCTTTGTAACTCAATAAATCGAATTTCATTCCTGATTAATCATCATTATAGAACCTTTTTAATTGATTAAAATTTTGGATCTTGCTTTTTATAAGTGCCATAAAAATTTAACGAGCTGCTTCTCACACCGAAGTGATTGCCTTATTTTAAATCAGAGTGCAACATAAAAATTCCAAAAAGACTAGTATCCGTAGTAATTACTTTCTGGATGACAAACATTTGTAAGAATCATAACTTGAACCAAAATTAGATCAAAATTTTTTGAATTGGTATTCAAATATAAGTTGTTTGTGTTTTTAGGACTCAATTTTTTGGATCCAATACCTATTGGTGTTGCGTCTTCTGCAGTCCTGTTGATTGCATTAATTGTTGCTGTGCTGCATCGGAATCGAAAAAAGGAAAATAAACAGTCTCTTCAGTTCAATAATGCATACAACTTGCAATCGCGGTCTTCAAGAATTCCAGTTCCTTATTCACGAGCTTCATTACCCGTTGCTGCTTTTTCGAATCCTTTGATTTATCAACCCAATTACTCTAGATCACATGGTGCTTTTATTTCCCAAACCTGGCGATAATGAACATCAACACGCGGATACACCATAAGCTGATGATCTTCTGTTTAATTGCTTCACAAATTGTAACTACTTTCGATTAAAATTATTTTTGGTAAATAGATCCATACCATAAAGTGAAATTCTGTCTGCGTTTGCGCTTTAACTGCTCAAAAGCATGGTGAACTTATAAAAATGAAACTTGACACAATTGTTATGCTAGAGGTTAGCGATACACTTAGCAAACTGCGCATGTGTGGCGGTCTAAGATATGCTTTATCAAAAGCCTTTAGCTTTTTGTCGGTCACCAACTGTTCTGAAGAGACCTAATAGATCAAAACAGTGTCACTATGCGGTTGATACGATTGATTTCAACTCTGAGGTCAATGTTATAAAGGGGTTGATGATGTGATGATGACGCTCAGAAATTTTATACAAATTGCGCTTCTTGACGGGGAAAAGCAATTTTTTTCAACAAAGCTGGCACCTGATTTATCAAATTGAAAAAAACTTCTCTTTCTAGAAAGTATACTGTAAAATGATGTCAGAATTGACAGTTGATTATACAATCTCTTTTTTATATTTTTCACAAAATGCTGACCGTAGAAACGCTGTTACAATCTTTTTTGGGAAACAAGTTGCTTACGATAAAGAGAATTTTACAACGATTTGAGCTGCGTCGACGACGCAACAAGCAATTCTTTTTTTAAGCACTTAAAACATGCTTTGTGTCTTAAATGCTTCAAAAAACTTTGTTTCACCATGATCTTAACGAACGTCACGTTGCATTTCAAAAACTTGGGATTTTTTACAAAAAAACATTTAGAGATTTGTTTTACATCGTTTTGGGCATTTTGCACATTTCCAGTTGGCAACTATGTTTTTTGTAGATCCAAAGTTAAGAGACCAACTCATGCCTACCAATTGCTGCCATCAAACTCCATACCATAACTGACTAAAGTTGTTTTACTGTTGGTGAGATGCAATATAGACGATACTCTTTCTCGGGTCTTCTCCTTACACCATTACTGCCAGCACGAGTTTTTGCACCCGATAGCAAATTTGTTTTTTTCAGCATTTTTATTATTGGGTGCTTTTTACACCCGCCTGATGAGACCCAATAAAGTCGAAACCGGTCGTGGGTTATTGACATGATGTAATAGACTGCTGTATGGTATCATATGATGTTGGTGATCATTTTTAAGCAAAATTTTCTCTTTTACCTTTTTGATGATAGGTATGACTTCAGCAATATTTCAATATTTTGAATATATTCCTTTATTGAAACATCTGTTTATCAAATTGGCAAGAACAGGAGATACTATTGGTTTTGCAGGTTTTAGGAATTTGATTTCTACGTCTACGTGTCTAATAGTTTTGCGGCTTTTAATTTATCTATAGTGCTCATTACTTCATCTGAGCAGTTGGGAGTCAGAAGAAAAAAATTCTTAACGCTTGCTGTGTTTGGTAAATTTAATCAGTAAATCTAAACCAGGAAACGATTAGGCGATTTTTTTCACAACATTTATGAAGTATTCATTCAGTTTCCAAGAAATTGTCCCGGGTTCGGTTACCACTTATCAAGTAGCAGTTTTTGGTTGTTTTATTGATTTTAAGGTTATTAGCTCATTTATTACTTTCCACAGTTTGCTGCTGTCATTTGTTCAAACTAATAATTTTGCTTCGCTTCAGGCATAGTTCTATTCAAGATAATTCGATACTGTTTGTATTTCTCATTGTTTCCCGGTCGTTGGGTTTGTATATTAAAGATTAATTCATTCTGTTTTTTATGTAATTTCCATTATTATTGATTTCATGAAAATATAATAAGCAGTATGATCGATTTCCATGATAACTCAGGAGAAGGAGGAGTGCACAAATCATGATCCCACTGTCAAAATTTTTTTTATTTTGTTTTCTGATGCTATGATACAACCAAAATATCTGGAGGGCCATAGCTAGATAGTTTCCTTTGCCTAATCTTTTCAGGCTATACTATGTGCAACAAATTGATATTACAGTATAGCTTACAATATAAACAATAAAACAAGCAACACTAAAAAAATCAACCTCTGTAATCCTATGCAATTCCTACAAACAATTAAAAGAACTTTTTAAGGTACGAAACTTTGGGTTGCAATCTACGTTTCAGAAACCACTGCTGCAGGCCACATCACTGACCTACTGACTGCTAAGGCATTTTAAGTTCGTAGTTATGCACAGAGCATCAAAGTTTGGACAACCACTGTAAGCAGTCAAGTTTTAAAATAAAAAAAATATTCATACAAAACTTAGTTTTATAGCTTTATAGTGAAGGTTTTATATAACTACGTATAAACTACATTTATTAATAATAATGTCCCTAACAAGCTTTCTAACATAAGTGATGTTAGAATTGGGGAGTTAGTTTAAAAACAAATCAAAAAAATATGCAAGCATTTAAGCCAATGATTCTCAACCGGGGTCCACATGGACCCCATGGGGTCCATGTATTATTTCCGGGGGTCCACAGGCAAAAAATAAACCTTAATCATATACTATTTCTTTGATAATTAAAACCTTAAAACTTATATTAGTGAAGAATAGAAAATTTTTCTTATGCCCAATGGCTATGAAGGGGTCTACCAAGAAAAAAAAAGGGAAAAGGGGTCCATGGGTAAAAAAAGGTTGAGAACCACTGGTTTAAGCAGTCCTCAGCTACCTGTTTTTCGCAATACAAATTACATTCTCTACTAACCACAGCATTCAACAATTCACACCTGCCCATCTTTCGAACTACAGCCTGCATTCTCTCCCTACCACACCATCTAACAAGTTTTCTTGTTAGGTATAGTTCTTTTTCTTTTTAGGAAAAGACAATCGTTTTTCATAAAATGGAATTTCACGCATCACTCAAGGTACCAAAGACATATTTTTTTTTCATAAAAAGGTTGTTTTTTTGTCTTCCCGTGTCATTTTAAAGAAGTTATTCTAATCAAAATGGTGAATATACCAGCACGTTTAATGAAAGATAAAAGCCACCACGAAATAATGTGAACACAAAGGAAGGAACTGGGTTGCAGACCGGTTATATTGATCTGTCAAATGTAATTTTGCGAACCTGATTTTTTCTTTAACAATTTTCTGGCTATTGCTTCTGCTGCTGGACCAAGTAGGAGAAAGACAATCAAAAGCTTACGGTATAGGTGGAAATCAAAAGATAATGGATGATTTTGCTGATGTACTTACTGGTATCTAATTGGTATAGAGTTATTACAGTATTAACAGAGGAATAGATGATATTTAAATAATACTTCCTTGTAGGCGAGTTTTTGGCCAGTTGGCATGCCGTACTAAGTTTATTCTAGCCAAATGAAATACCTAATCTCAACCAAATTGCTTTACTAAATTTTTTTGTTTCCGAGGAGCAAACAAGGAATAATTTATTCCAATATTCAACTTAATTTCTTGTTAGTTTTCAAAATAACCCCTAAAGTTGGTGTTCACCCTATACTGACGCGATGGTGTAGTGGTTAGAGCGTCTGCTTCACATTCAGTAGACATGGCGTTCATTTCCCTCATCGAGTCATACCAAAAAACTTTAAAAAATGGAACCCATATTTTTCCAGCTTGGCGCTCGGCATTTAGGGGAGGTTGTAGAGAACAAGCCGGCAAGTTCGCTCGTTGTGTCCTTGGGCAAGGCACTCAACGGGACGCCCCTATCTTAATGTGAAAAACCGGTGACAGAAAAACCCCGGAAGTAGCAACTCTTAAGCGAGTGCGGACGTCCCGTCCAAAACATAGCGATACAATTTGCTATCTGGTGAATGGAGGATAAACATGGATGATAATACTTTTATATTAAAATAATAACACTTTTCCACCATAAATTACAGCTTTTGGTCAGCTACTTTTTTCACGCCAGATGTGTGAGATCATATGCAACCATCATATATACAGTAAAAGATGTTGGGTATCTGTTCCATTTAAACAAAAAGACAATAAAGTTGATTTTGCTTTTCGGTAACAAGTCGTTTGATGAACATGATCAAGCACCCTGCAATAAACAAATGATAAGGCCTCGTTTACAGGACAAGAGCGTGATGATGCCAAAATGCAAGAGTACACGGGTAAAAGTTGGTTTGTAGTGCCTACTGATATCAAACTCTCTGTAGCGGATTGTTAATTCAACATCAAGAAACAATAGTGAAGAAACTGGGGCCTCATCGCATGTGAAACAAAGATTGGGGGTTATTAATTGTTCTTAAATATGCTCAACAACCATCATCCCAACCTTTGTTTGAAATGCGAGGGTCCCTGGCCACTCACTACTATTTCTTGATGTTGCAGTAAAGATCCGCAATGGGGAGTTTGATATCAGTGTGTACCGCAAATCAAAAATGTTAAATCTAACGTACTGTTTCATGAATTGGTTTGGGTGATAAAATAGTTATGACGTCATAAAACCCTTATTGATTGATGACAACACAAAGCACAAGCATTTAAACTAAGCACGCGTGTTTAGTAATGTCAAAACGGCGGCAAATTGTTGGGAAAAAAGGCAAGTGAAAGGCAGTGAATACGATCGAGGCATTACTTGTGGTGCAAAAAATGCGTAGTCAAGCAGGGCAATGTGAGACCATAACTTTGCTAAGGTGAATGACCAGAAGCCCTGCGCGAATAGCCATTCCCGATTCTTTGTTGCAGCGCCTGTAATGACCCTATTCAGAAAGAAAAGATAAAGCAAGCCGATGAAAGCAAGGAGAAATAACAGTAAAAACAGGTTAGTGGGAAAAGATTGGTGTCAGTCGCAAAGAAATTCCTAACAAAAATCAATAGTAGCGAGAATTGTCTCAGAGCCCGGCTTGGATTTGTGATACCCATAAGAGATTGATTAAGACGGAAAAATATGTTGAAGACTACACCTAGCAGGGAGGAAACTTGCTGTATGGCAAGAAAGAGTAGAATTGGACAACAGAAAGACGATTAGTTGCGATAGCATGACGCGTTCCAACAGCTTTGTGGCGCAGGAGACGAGGTAGATTGGTCAAAAGAAAGTAGGAGAATGAGGGGGTTTCTGACCTGATGACCGAGATCGAGCAGGAAGAACAATTAGAAAAGAGGGGGATTAAGAGAGGGTTGAATTGCAATGAGAAAAGTGGTAAGCTTTAAATGGATCCATTTGAAGCAGGAAAAGCATTGAACAGGCCTGCCCCTTCTGGTCATATGGCAGGTGCTGATAGAACAAGAAAACATAAGAACAAAATTAGGTTAAACGTTGCCATTCATCACAAAATTCATAATACAAAAGAAAAGGCGAGAAAGGCTGAACGATTTCATGAAGGAAATGTGCTGCCTTTACGCGTCCGTACAAAGATGATCTATAGGAAAGCGCCAGACGTAATAAGAAGCCCTGCGAAAGCCATCTAGGCTCAACCTAAAGGGGTCTAGCACCTCACCATAAATAATAGAGGGTGATATGTCAACCTAATAGGATCTAAAGTAAATGTGATTTTGGTAGAGTGGTGATTTTGAGAATCCATGTAGTTATTATTGCTACTGGCTATACATTATATTAATCATATTCTACAAAACAAATATATTTGTCCAAATCAAAGGTTTTCGTGTAACGAAAGTTTGTAATGCCGTTTGTATGTATGTCAGATCCTGATGAAGGCAAAATGTAAACTCAAAAACATGCAATTTAATAAAAACATTTGTTTTGTTAAATGTGATACATGGTGTATCGCAGTAACAACTAAAGTAAATGAAATATAAAAAGGTGAAATGTATCAATGCGATGATCTTGTTCAGAGCAACAGTAAGCAAACATTTGAAAATTTTAATTTTTTTCTCCATGATCCTGAGCACTTTTAACAAAAAAATTGTACAACTAGTGTGAAGCACCAAAGGCGGGATAAAAACATATTTTCATGTGGACAGTACAACAAAAATTGCAGCGCGCAGTCCATTCAATGTAATAAGTGGCAGACATGGCAGCATTTCAGATATTCGGGTATGACGACAAGCAGCATCAAACCTTTTATCGACAGTGACTGGCAATTTGTATGTGCAAATTGTCGCACTTCTTCAAAGGCGATTTGGATTTCCAGAAATTACCTGCCAGATTGAAGCAGTCGATAATTAGTAATAAAGGTTCTGCCACAGCAAAACAAGAGTCTTGCTTATTTGGAAACCATCTAGGATTATTAGAAAGACTTTGGTAATTCGCAACCGAGATAAAGTTGCTGAAGCACTATTGAAGAATTGTGGCAACGGTAATGACAATGCTGTGAGCGTCACAAGGGATGGCAATTGTTTATGTAGCTGCCTCTCCATAGCTGTATGTGGCAGTGAGGAAATAAGCATGGAAATACGTTGGCAATGTGCAATAGAACTATTGCTGCTGCACAAAGAATACTATCAAACCTACCACGCCACACATTGATTGATGCCGTCAGTCCCACATACAAAGAAGCGTGTTTAGATGCAACAAAAATTATGCATTTTCTTTATCTTGGACCTTTCATGCAGCGGCATTCGTTGTGCAGCAACCGATTCAATTAGTAAAACCAACTATAAATAGTATACTGACAAAAGTGCAGCCATTTTAAATCACATATTTTCTCCAAGAATTTCCAAAAACAAAAATAATCTACTAGTCATGTCGTCAAGATACGTGGATGCGAGGTTGAACCTCAAATCTTTTCGTACTGCTGAAACAAACAACTGCAGAGTACGCTGAAAATGATTTGAGCTAAGCCTGTAATGACTCGTGTGGCTCTTTTGTGGAACCACCACAACAAGCAAACGCAAAATTAGCTAATTTGGATACAAGCAATGAAACAATACAAAAGAATTTATCTTTGTAACAACTGATAAAAAGAAAGCATTAAGAAAAAGGCAACCCCGTTACCTGTGGCAAAAACTTTGAATTGTTGATATGCAATAAGGATGATTCAATGCCAGGTTTTGAAATTGAAAAAAAAACGAATTGGCAAGCGACACTGACGAACTCGATGAAGTAAATAGTAGCCTAACCACAATACAAGCAAAAAATTGACTTGAACGAAAAAGTAAACAGCAAGGTTTCGCTTACTTCAGCACCCAAGACCACAATTGTAGTGGACGAGGCGAGAAAGATTGAAGACGTTTTGCCGTTTGGTGAATTCTTAAATACAAAAGATGTTATTAAAGTATTGGGTAAAAACGCAAAAACCAATACTTCAATACCCAAGGACAAAAAGGAAACAAATACTTCATAGCAAAAATGGAGCATAACGCTGTAAAAGTAAAGCAAGGCTCACCTCCAATCTTTCAAGATGGTTGTGGCGCATGGATTAAATTCTTTTTCTGCAAATCTCTGTAATTAAAGAAAAACCTATTTCAAATATATCACATAAATAAAAAATATCTATAAAAATCAGTGGAGGAGGCTATGCACTGCTAACGCCGATTTCAGAAACATGCAATTCGATATACGAGCAGAAACAAAAAAAATCTTTGTTATAAACGTTCAGTGTCGTGGCTAGACAACAGTAACGAGTGCTTAGTGAAATATATAGGCAAATTATCGAGACTGATGCCTCATGGAAATTCTGTAAACAGCAATAGTAGTTTTATGCGTGGATTACCGCAATTACTGAAAGAAATCAAAAAATCAAGTTTTGCTAAAACCAAACAAAAACGTTTATGACGGCTTATTACAAAAAGCAGAAAACTCATTCAAGAGCCCTCAAAGTTTGCGTCAAATTCATAATAAGAAATACACCGCAAGGGACAGACTGACGGAAGATGGTGAAAAGAAGGCGCATGTGAAAAACTGTGATGAGCTGTTGCAGTTAATTTCAACGGCACAATATAATGACTTTGTTCACAAAATCATTCACATGAAAAACAACTGTGCCTCAACAATTTTATTTACAGACCAACAAATTGAAGATATCCGGAAATTTTGTGTATCAGGCGAAGGAGTTTTGAGTATAGATAAGACATACTGTTTGGAAAAAATTTTTGTAACAGTAACAGTTATTAAATACCAAAGTATGCTAGACCAGGAATCAAAGAGTCATCCACTGTTTTTAGGACCAGTATTTTTACATAGCAAATCACATATCAAAATTACTTTGAATTTTTCTGTTGCATAAACATAAAATTGAAATTCCTTTCATATGTACGAATGATTGTGGAAACTAATGACGAAGTAGCACTATTAAAAGAATATCCTGACTGCGAGCATGTGTTGTGTACATGCTATCTACCACAGAATCTTCAACATTATCTGCAAGCAAAAATAGGAATATCAGTAGTGTTAGCATCAGCACTGACGGATGTAGCATTTATTCTACTTGATGCTAAAGATAGAAGTGAGTTTGAAACAAAAGAAGAAAATTTAATAAGAATTTCTTAAGAAAAATGTACAGATGTAATTTGCCATTTAAATTTCTTCCTTTGCTTGAAAAGAAAGTTTGGGATAAGCGTGATTTAGTTCCTAAAAATTGGAAAAACAACAACGCCGAACGCATTAATCATGTTTTAAAAAGAAAAACAGATTGGAAACATATGTCGAACCAAACAGAATCATAATTCTTGTAGGAAAATGCCTGATACTATTGTATTGTTCATAAAGGTAGGAATAAAAGCTAGGTGATCCAACTTCATTGTACTTGGTTCTAAGTATCGAATCTGACTGCTTTTCTATCATTTCCATCTGAACATTTTCATTTGCCATAGCTGCATTAAAGGCAAATGAAGCTGAAAATAAAGCAAACTTATCTTCTTAAGCTGAAATATGAAAATCTTCTAAAATTCTCTGCAAGAGATTTAATAAGGTTGGCTTATCTCTCAAAGTCCATTGCAAACGTTGTACTGTTATTGTTTTTCAGTTCTTTGCATAGATTGAAATGACCTAAAATTTCGTTTAGCATTTGTGATTGCCAAAAGTTTGATTTTGTAATGAAACACTTGATGTCATCATACAATTGCGTGATTACGTTGTTTTTCCCTTGTAGCTTCAAAGTGAGATTAGATAAATGTTCGGTAATATCTATAGCAAATGCCAGGTCTTGAATCTAACTTTCTTGCCTAAGTTCTTCTGTGTCCTGACCCTTCACCTATAAAAACATGATAATTTCTTCCCTTAATAGGTAGAATCTTTTCAACAGTTTGTGACAAGATAGACATTGTACTTTTGTGAAGAATGGAACATCAGTAAACTCATTTTCGATGTCTTGCAACATCAGGTTAAACTGACGATGATTCAATGCGGGGCCACGTATATAGTTTACTTTCTTGGTGACTAATTTATTGACATGATCCAGTTTCAAAACCTTTGAACGCAAATTTTGCTGATGGATAATACAGTAAAAATGAGCGAATGGTGAACCTGGATAGGAATCATTTATCTTTTTTCGTAATTTTGCCCCAACGCCATTTAGTAGCACCATCAGTAGATAAGCATACGAGTTTACCCAAATCAAATCCGTAGTTCTGTAAAAGTTGCTCAATTTGATCAAATATGTGGTGACTTGTAGTAGTGTCATGCATAGGAATCAGCTCTAGTAGTTCTTTATGAATATTGTAATCACGATCACAAGCCCTGATAAAAACTGCGAGTTGTGCTATTCCTTTTATGTCACATGTCTCGTCAATAGCAAGTGAAAAGTGTTCAAATTTTGATGACATAGTTTTCATCTGATGTTTCAAATCATCTGTTTCAAATCATTTCATCAATTCGCTCGGCAACAGTGTTCCTGGTTAAAGAAATATCTTTGAATAATTGTTCTTTATCCGGACGTACTGTCTCAGCTGTTTGCAAAATGCACTTTTTGATAAAATCTCCGTCACTGTAAGGTTTTCCAAACTTTTGCAATCATTTGGCTTAGTTCGTAACTTGCAATAACAGTGGCAACACTTCCTTTTTGAATTCTCACCAAACACATTTGTTGCTAATTTAGGTTAGCCTTCAGTTTTGATGCACGTGGTGGATTTATCGTTATGATATGAAGGTCCATGAATTTTTTTGTAATGTCTTTTCACGTTATACTCTTTTGGTATTGCGATGCAATTGCTGCAAATCAGACAGTATATCTTCGAGTTCACACTCGTGCGGAAATACAACAGTTCCCATTTTTCCTGAAATACTTGACTTTTTTTGTTCAATTTTCGTTTCTTAGATGCTAAAGCACTAGCCATTTTAGCGATATTCGATTGTGAATTTTCAACCAAATGTCCTCGTTTTTAATTTTGACAGTTTAGGATAAAAGTAGCAAACGTAGCAGAAGTTATTATTTTTCGCAGGCAAAATGTATCTATCGAACTGTTATTGGATACGGAATGGCTTTGAAATCACCGTATGCGCTAATCTCTCTGTTTGAAGTTAAGACTTTTATCAAGTGTAACTTTTAATCGATATCCGTCTGTCGTCTCATTGCTTCTTCGCAACCGTGCTGTGAACAAATTCTTTCGTTAACTTAAGAAGACATTTTAAAACTGCTTGGAATACATTGTGCGGTAAAATAACAGTGTTACAAAGGCCGCAAGTTTGACAGGCCTGTTGTAGATGATTCAAGAATCGAATCAAATATATTTCTTTATAGTGACTAAAACATTGCATCCAAGTAACTTACAGGTGGTTTCCTCAACACCAATATAACGCGAAACCATTGCTTTGAACTCACAACATATTTATCACGAGCTCAGTTACTTTCAAGAATTATGCCTTACTTCACTTTTGTATATCTATCGCTGCCAGAAAATTAGTATGCATGTTTTGTTTCAGGTGATCATCAACCTAAAGGAATCCAAAAGTTGCTCTCTGATGATGCACTAAGTAAGCATTTATACGTTACCAAATTATTATTTTACATCTATACTATAAAGCAGTGGTTTGCAATCTTTTTTATACACTACGTCCTCTACGCTGTCTGAAGTTATTGGTCACCTCCCTATTCAGCGGAAAATTATTATTCAGGTCATATGTAACCTAAAGGAAACAGAAGACAGCTTAATGTTGCACTAGGTAAGCTTTATGAGTTGCCAAGTTTATACTTTACGTCAATACTGTGAAGTGGTGGTTTCCAATCTTTTTAATATACAGAGTGGGCCATAAGTTTCCATACGGCAAAATCTACGTTATTGGAGTAATGAGAATCCTAAATGGCTGAGTCCGACGAAGATGCAAGGTGCCAGCAAATTGATGGTGTGGGCCGAGATATGGGGAGACAGAATTATTGGACCACTTTTTGTCAGTGAAAATCTTAATGCAGGAAAGTATCTTAATATGTTGCAAGAAGAAATTCTCCCTTCCCTGCTAAACGAGGAAGGTGACTACCCAGTTTACTTCCAGCAAGATAGAGCTCCACCTCATTATGGTATTCAAGTGCGTCGGTTTTTGGATCAGCAGTTTCCGGATGCTTGGATTGGTCGGCGTGGTCCTGTAGAGTGGCCTATAAGATCTCCAGATCTCTCCCCTCTTGATTTCTATCTTTGGGGCATTTGAAGTGTATGGTGTATCAGGTAAAGATACAAGACATAAATCACCTAAAAGAGCGAATCACCGACGCCATTAGAAGCATACCTTCAAATGTGCTGATGCGTGTTCATCAACAGTGGGAAACACGGGTTAATATGTGCTTTGAAAACAATGGGAATCATATAGAGCACATTATATAAATAAAAATGGTTTTTCAACATAAAATGTTTATTTTGCCTATGTATGGAAACTTATGGCCCACCCTGTACTATATTCCCAGCTCTATTTCGGGTTATTCTTCACTTTGCAGCATCTACCATATTCCCTACGAAACAAGCTTAACTTTTTGTTTTTGAAAATCAACTTTGAAAGCGACTAATTTTGTCTCCAAGCTAACTGGAAGATCTACTTTGATGCTTATGCTTTTAGAAGTCTCTGCTTACCTCCCTTAGGGAGGTCGGTTTCCTTGTTGGTAGCCGCTACTATAAAGCATAGATTTGTTTGTTTTAATTCTTCTTATTTGTGGACTTACTTGCAAAGAACTTCGCATTGTTGATCAGAATGTGGGATAAGAGTCATAAGGGGGTTCATGACGTTATGATAATTTTTAAATTGATTGCTGGAGCCAAACACTTTTAAATCGTAACGTTTAAAAGAAAAATAATTCTAGATATCTATTTACCAAACTTTGCTCAAAGCCTCTCAAAGAAGATGATAAATTTATTTGTTCGTCTAAGTTTACCATGTTTTTGTAGAAAATGATTCTGCCTATAATGCGGATAACGAATTGTTGGTCGCTTAAAAAAAATGATTTCACTCAGACTACAGAAGCCTTGCGCAAACGAAAATTTGATATCAAGTAAATTCATGGCGAATTGATTTCGCTTTAAGCGTGTGATTGATATACGTCAGGGGGTTCAAACTCATTCAGTGCTGCGGGCCACATTTACATACCTGAATTTTATACGGGCCAGACTCTATTGAAAAAAAATTTAAGCAGGCCAGACTGTATATCGGTGGTCCCCAAACTTTTTTGTCTGCCGGCACAGGAAACCAGTTGATGAAATTTCGCGGCACATCAGCCACGCAAATCTATTCCCATTGATGACGAGTGGCATTATTTGGGGATCACCACTTCTCCGAGCAACGATCTCCGGAGATGGTGTGATGTAGCCCAAAATGGTGCTGATCTCCAAAAAAACAAAGACCATTACGTCTCTTGGCCTAACTGTTAGAACAAAGTCAGCGTCTCGTGTTTTTTTTACAAAAATAAAGATTTGTTTGCGGTTGTAAGCTGCGTGTTACCTAACGTTGCAATACTGCCAAAATTGATTAAGAATCATTTCGCAGGCCATACGTTTGACACCCCTGATATAGGTTCAAGTAAAATCATAGCGAATTGATTTCGCTTTAAACGTGTGATTAATATAAATGAATAAGCCCAATTGATTTATTGACATAATATATTTTATGTTTGTTGATTGAAAGTGGTAGCAATTATCTTAGTTTTAATCCGGTAACTCCGCTTAGCGGAGTTAGCCGGATACACCCCACTCCTTCACCAATCGTTCGCTCTCCGTCCATCCACATCGCACAATCCAAGGTATCTACTTCCTCAAAACCAATCTTCTGTTTTGTTTTGAAAGGTTTTTTTGAAAGCTTTTGTATAAATTGCGACATGCATAGTGTTAACTTAAATCTTGGTTTGCAGCACATTTCGAACAAGTATATGCAAAGCACGAATTTATACAAATGCAGCAAACGAATTTAAGTTTCATGCCGCAGGAATCTTTAAAGCGTTTGGATGTGATTCCGTCTTGTCCAGAGGTACCTAGCGGTATCAAACTTTCTCTGGATTCGATGGAAGTAGTTGATTATGTGAAAGACAACCTAAAAGACGAAATTGATTTTATGGCTTTGGTGAGTTTCCATATGTTAAAACTGAATGTAACTGAGATGCAGAATTATGATCATTTTTAACAGCCTCTGTCTCTTCGGAGTTCTTACTACAATAAGGCTCCAGCTCCGGCAATCAGTATTATCAAGGTCTGCCCCAATATACAGCACAGGAAAATCTTAATTTCAAGGTGTTAAAAAGTTCAGTCCTGGTCCCTGGCTGTGAAGAAACAGTTTTAGTATGTAGAGAATTCTTGCATTATACTATATTTTATGTAAATAAAGCTGCTCACCAAGCGGGCCGCAAGAGGCGAAATTTGGGTGCCTACCAATGGCAGTCCGTTTTGTTGATGGGGTTACCAGTCTGGAATTGACTGATTCAAAATTGATGCCCCCACCTTCTATCATAATATTGATATTGATTGACAATGTGAACCTATAACGCCTTTCATGCAGTACTTCCATCACAAAGAAGTGGGAGGGTAAACTTAATTGTGATGATTCTTCTTTTTTTTTACCTGCGAGGTTTTAATTCATCACCAAATAATGAGTCTAAATTAGAAGTTAAATGACTAATTCTTTCAGTCGTTTTTAAATATATTTTCAGGTTTTTTGTCTCGGCGGCTTTGGGGGTCAAAAAGCCTTGATTTGAGCTAGAAGAATTATGGTCCAGCTGTTTACCATTAATCTGTCTAAATGGTAAGTCGAAACTTAATTTCTTCTTAAGTAGTGCAGTTTTGACGCCATCAGCGAAATACAAAAGTTTTAAAAATGAATGTCATATATCATGATCACGGCAGCAGCAGCTACTACTGTAAAATATATTCCTTTATTTCCATCAGACTCAACCAACACTTACAATGTTAGTTGCAGATGTAATTTATTTTTCAAATAGCAAAATGGTGCCTTCGTAATTTTTATGTTGTCATTGTATTTTTGCAGAAGCGGTAAGACAAAATTATGTGAGCGCGTCTGCCACGGATCACGAAGTTGACTCAACCATTAAAATATGGCTCAAGTTTGCTTCCAACAGAAGTGGAGGTCGGTGTAACAGATAATCCTATTCTTGAATCGTGGACTTTCTCTGGAAAATTAAACATTCGAACTTTGCGCACCGCTCGCTTAGGCTTGGTCAGGATTTGGCTTAGCAAGTAGTGTTTGTAATATTGTGTAGTAAGCAGTGTTTCCTCTAAGATTTTAGTAAGTGCATAACCGCCGGGGTAAGTGTGAAATTTCTTGCAAACGTATGAAAACCATTGAACAAATTTTGCCGGACATTGCTAAACAAACCGTTACACCAGCTTAAGTAACGCATAGCAAAGTTGTAAACAAAAATATTTTTGGTGGCCTACTGCTGATCAATGTAGATGCTGAGGTAAAAAAATTGTTTACCCCAATTCACTTCTCGGGTTGTTTGTTCAAAATTTTTTTGAAGGCAGCTTAGCGTCTGACGTAACGTAACTGCATCGCAACGGCAATTTGCAAGCTATCCACGCACTGTTTCTACACATCTATATACAGGGTGTCCCAGAAGTCGCGCACCATCCAGGTTTCTACAGAAAACGCTTTTATTGATTGCAGTCATAACAGATGCTCAAACTGTGCACCTACAGCAATGAAACAAGCATCAAATCTCTCTATCAAACTGTCTTTCACTCTCTTGAGCGTTTTATTGCTGATTTTCGGGCACTCAAGTAGTTATTGCATCCGTGTTATTGTTGTCATTTAGCACTCAGTTGCTATTGTTATTCTTAACGGTTGCTCTCGCTCAGGGCCATTAAGGTTGGATTCTTGAGCTACAGATTGGTGTGTCGTCCCAGCTCTTCCAAACATAAAAATGAATTTAACTCTTTCTTGTACTTTTAGTTTCTTCCGTGTAATTAAATCAAATATGAAAACGCAGATTAGAATGGTGCGCGACTTCTGGGACACCCTGTATATAAAACTCAAAGTTTGTCTGTCTGTATGTCCACTATAGAAATAAAACCGGAGACATTTAGATACAAACAAACATATGAATCTTATATAACTTTTTCCAGGGAAGCCAAGTACGGTATTTTGATTTCAATCAGAATCGTCTATGGGGGGCTATGAGCCTATATTTATTCAACCTATATTAAAATACTTGAGTTGTCTAAAGTTTTTGTTAGGTACCACAAACAGAAAAAAATTTGTGACAAATAAAAATCCAAATTTAATGATTATGAACAAGACAGTACTTTTAGGGATCACTAGCAGATTTACCCGTCGTTGATCGGGTAAATATAACTTTTTCCAGGGAAGCCAAGAACGGTATTTTGATTTCGATCAGAATCGTCTATGGGGGGGCTACAAGCCTATGGGGCTCTACTAGAGGCCTATTTGTACTGTTGTACGATGAAATAAAAATCATGAAAACACATTAAAATATGGTTATTCAATGTAAAAATTTAATCAGTCTTTACATTTTACCCGATCAAGGACGGGTAAATCTGCCAAGTACGGTATTTTGATTTCGATCAGAATCGTCTATGGGGGGGCTACGAGCCTATGGGGCTCTACTAGAGGCTTATTTGTACTGTTGTACGATGAAATAAAAATCATGAAAACACATTAAAATATGGTTATTCAATGTAAAAATTTAATCAGTCTTTACATTTTACCCGATCAAGGACGGGTAAATCTGCTAGTTTATTTTAAAGTAGAATTAGTCTAACGACGCCAATTTGCCTAAAATAGCGTAACGTTTCCCTAAGTCCTGGTAGAATTCCAATATTTCGCATGCTTTAAAGGTTGCCTATATATAGCATTGTTTTTGATATAACCGTATCCTTTGTTTTTCCCTCAGATGTATTGTTTTCGATTACAGCATTTTCAACCTAGTTCAGTGCTTTTCAACCGTTTTTGGCCCGTGGTCCATTTTCGAAACGCACAAAAGCACGTTACTCGATTAAATATTTTTCTCAATTTCATAAGCGACCTCAAAAAAAGTTATCTAAATAAATTTCAAGGATGTTGTCCACACAAAATATAAAAAGCAATTCGTCAAAAAAATTTCCAATTACACTTAATGTGAAGGGTAAATAAAGCACTGGCCCCGTGAAGATCGGGGTCCGCCAATTGAAAATCTCCGATCTAGGCCATCATCATCTGTCACGAATGATCTTTACTTTTTTAATTTGATTAAGATGCCAGCTTGCGAGTTGTAGCTTGTTTACTCCGTTACTTCTTCCGTAGCAGGAACTAGTGTTGACTGTGTTAAAGATGAACTAAAAACAAGTCCAAAAAACTATTGTTTGGGCGTAAACGCAGTTTTCAAAATTTTTGAGGAAGAGAGGAGGCAAAACTGACGTTGCGCTTCAATGGCGTAATAATTCGCGTGATGATATCATCCCCTAAAAAAGTTCACAAGCAAGTAGCCCATCGGTAACCAATCGACCGCGGCAAAATATCTGGTGGTTTTTGTTTAATAAGTTGAATTTGATCACTCAAACTATGCAACCTGAGCAATAGTAATTTGTAAACGGTTCAGAATGTCCGGTTGACAGTGCAAGTAAATAAAATTAGCCTAATTCTATGCCGACGCACAGCATGAGCATAAAAAGTGACTTTTTTGAACTTATGGGATGTCTGGTAGGTTACCACGACTATGTAACCGAAACAAAAATTACTAGCTGACTTCAATTGTTGCTCGACTATCGTAAAAAAGTTATTAAACTAGTTACCTTTCTCGATCGTATTCAATTAAACAGCATTGTTTTGCAATTGTAAGTAAGTTTTATATCTAAAATCGGAAGTATTTGACGACCAAAGCTGCGTAACTTAAAAAAATTAAGATTTTTGTACGGTGTAGTAGTCATACAGTGCGTGATTTGCTTTCTTCCTTGTAGCTTCTCTCAGAAAGCAATATTATTGATAAGCGATAACCCATTTTACTCTAATCTTGTCAACTAATTTCACAAATCACGTGCGAAAACTATTTAATTTTGTCCCAAATCCGAAAAAATAGCAAAATGTTGTTATCTGGCTATGCATTGCGGCAAAAGTAATGGTAATTTTGAGACAATGCTGAAGCTTGTTTACAGAACCAGTGATGTTAATTGCGATAACATTGCTTGCCAAATGTTTTTTTCGCGGTTAATGAGTTAATTAACCATTGAACAAATGTGAAAAAAGAGGTCGCAAATATATGATAGATGAAATTCTATCTTCGTGAAAAGTATTTCAAACTTGACCGAAGTAAAGGAAACAGAGAAATTCACGGAAGCCAGTACGCGCGAGTTTGGTAAACGCAGCTTTAAATCGAGCAAAAAAATTGAAAAGATGATATTTGTAACTACGCATAAAACTAAAGTCTGTTTTTCATTTAAAACCACATAATTTTACAGAATTTTCGAATTTTTTCTTACACTGGTAAACGGGATTACATGATACACCTTTAATGTTGAATCACAAAAACAGTTTTGGAATAGTGAATAGTGAACGGTAATTTTTTACAATATCCTGAAGTTTTAGGCAAATTTTACAGTATTACGCATTACTTTTCAAGCACCTGACATAAATGGCTATATTTTAATATGAAAGTTTTCGAAGAGATCGAAACTAGAATCGACATTTGTTTCTTCACGTTTCAGGGCTTATTTCAATCATGACTTGGTAAGCTATTATCTCGTACAACACATAGCTGTTGGCTACATTTTATTTAAAACAACATTTTGGGGGTATTTAAAATTAAAATTGGATAGAAGTCGTATTCTTTTTTACCTTTAGTTTTCATAACTGGTAAATGTGAAAAGATTATTTGTAATTAACAAAAATAAAAGTCTGGAGCAATGTACATTTTATTTATCATATCAAGCGCGATTGAAATTGGCGTTGTAGCGTAAAGAAAACGCACACATTTCAACCACATCCACTTTCGAACTTACCTCAAAAAATGATGTCTTGAATTAAACTGAATTTTAAGAGCTCTTTGGTATTGTTGCTTTTTGGCTACGATTGAAATTGGCTCAAAAATAGTAAAGAAAAAAACTTTTTAATTTCCTTTGTGTTAAATGCTTGAGAGAGAATTTGCACTACAAAAGATATTTAAGTCGCTGTTGCGTTACAGCCACGTGCTGCTTACGTGAGACGTTGTACTGCCTTAAAAAAGAGTCACTTCAATCTTAAATTTCCGATCACTGTTCCCCACGCATTAAACAGTTTGTTGAAAATTTTGCCAGCAAATTGTAAAAACTTAAACCAACTGAAAAAAATTAGCAAATACATTCGAACGTTTTTAAGCATCGTTAAATTTAAACTGCGAATCCGCCGGACATGTTTTCGCAAATTTGCACTTTTTTTAAGCTGAGCACCAAGCAGAAAAGCTGTAAATACCATTTTTTAAAGACTTTTGGTATGACTCGACTTAGCAAATGAACCCCAGGTCTACCGACTGCGAAGCGGACGCTCTAACCACTACGCCATTGCCAAAAATCGACGTTGAGTCCACGAGCAAATCATCGTTGACTCGCTCAATTGGAGATTACCTCATTTCGACGCTTCATTGTTGGCTCGGAAGCATCAATTCAGCTATTGTGACTTATGACACCTATCTCCTCAAGAAACAACTAGATTGACGGATATGCAGAAATGGTCCGTAACAAAGTAGTTTCTCCTCAAAATCAAAATGGTCTTTCATTAACGAGTTACTTGAGTAATTTCGTTTTTTACTACAGTAAGAGTTTAAATCGTGACCAGGCTGAGCTCTTATTGCAATTTACTCTTATTACGAAGAAGGTTTTTACATTTAAATATATTCCAAAAAAAGCTTTACATGTAAAACACAATTCTTGTTTTCGAGAAAAACGTCTGGCAATTTGGAATACTTTCTTAGCGTAATGAAGACAAAAAACTAATTATTTTGAGATGAAGTTAATTGACGGACTGCGCACGCGTTTGGCATGAGAAGAACTAAGTTTTTCGGCCGAGCCCAAATTCTTTCTGAAACTAGCCCCAAATTTGCTGTTTTTCAGGCTACAAACCTGAACGAGTAATGCTGTAGTCGTTATCTACGATAACCGCAGGCTTATAAGAAGTAGAAAAAAGTTTATGTTTTTGTTATCAAATAATTTAATGCATGTGAAAAACAATTAACTGGCATATTACTAACTTGATATTTTTATTTTCATGGCTTCTAATAAATTTAAAGGCGTATCTCGTTGTGTATTTTCCTTAAAGTGAAATTCGCTTGATTGCTGTACAATAGGTCGCGCATAAATTTGTCTTGTGGTAGAGCCGACAGTAGATTAACGTCGCGCATGTAGGTCTATTTCGTGGTCATGCCGACGGTAAGTCGGCTTGTTGTTGTTGATTACCCAACCCCTTCCGAGAGATGGGGACATGGCGGAAGACCATTGAGTCCCAGAAGCCGGGCAACTCTCCAGGGTCTGGACCAGAGGTCGTACAGAGACAGAGAGTCGCCAAAGAGTGAGTGGTGCAAAGAGTCCGTAGCTGGACAGTGCAGAATGAGATGAGAGGTGTCCTGTGACGAGTGTCCACAGGCGCTGCAGGAAGGATTCTCGATTCTGCCAATCCTATAGAGATAAGAACCAAAAAAAGGCTGTGTCCGTTGCAGCGAAGACGAGAGAAGGCGCAGCGAGCATGACGAAGGAGCACAAGTTCCTCGGTGGAAATTGAGGGAACCTGTGTATCAAAAAATTTAGATGAGACAGTACGCCTCCATTCCGAGAAGAGACAAGAGTGAATACGAAAGATAAGAGGAAAGAGACCACAAGAGATTGCGGAGGGCGCAAGTAGCGCTACCCGTCTGGCCTTCTCATCAGCCGCGTCGTTCCCCAAGAGAAACCAGTGTCCGGGTACCCATTATAATCTGATAGAACAGAAAGAGAGAGAGGACAGTTCCTGCCAGATCTGCCACAAAGTCGGCTTCGCACATATGAAGTTATTTTGTGGACAAGTCGACGTCGCCGCTGGCCGTTTGCTGACAAACTCCCGATGTTGGATCGACTAGCAAACTGTTGTTAAAGCGACGTGAAATTGCGCCCCTTTCACTTTTAGTGAAGTAGATGCCAGAAACTCACTTCTGTTAACCTTGAATGCGATTTGGAGCAACTTTAAATTTGTGTTTTCTAAAAATTTTTGGTTCAAGTGAGCCATTTTTGGATTAAATTTTGAAATCCAACTGTGGATTTTTAGTTTGAGTGGAGCGAAGAATAAAAGGCGATGCCTCCACTCCAAACGGAATGTAAAAATCAAAAGACTTTATGTCTGTTTGAATATGAAAATGGAAAAAGCGATCTTGAAGTCTACGTGGAGACCAAATTTGGCAAAATAATTGATTTCAAAACGTTGATCTTTAAAAGAAAGATCTTCAACTTGACAAAATGCTCAGCCCTCTCTCCAAATTTATTTTCAAATTTGCCACTGTTGTTTTCCAAACTGACTAAGCAAGCTGCAATGAGTTGCTACCAGTGAGACGTGTTGCCATAAGATATTTTGATTTGTAAAAGTGATTAGTTTCAAAGGACGAATTCAAATGTTCAAATGTTCTACAGCGTTTGATATTTTGCACTGTGTTTCATTCTCTGACACTCGGCATAGGGGCATCCATTTTATTTGGGAGTGGGGAGTGGGGAGCGGAAACATACTGTCCGAAAGATCAAAATTTTTTGCCTTGACATTTATTTGTATTTATATTAAGGACGGGATCATTTCCTTTTTTGAAATTGCTTTTTTTGATGTTTCAAAATACTTTATTCGCATTTCAATTAAAGGCTGGAAACCTTGCTTTGAGATCAATATTTTTTAAAAACGAATGTTTTCGGAGCAAAGTTTCTCCAACAAGTAGTTGCCTTCCTAAAAATTTATAAAACCTTCGTTTTTAGCTGAGTTATTAGCTCCCTTAAGACATTAAGCTCAGTAATGTTGAAAAAGACAGAGGTTCGGGGAGAACGCCTACCGACGTACTCGGATCCTAAATTTTTTGGAAGTTTGTGGAGTATACTGGTTTGCCCCCTCCCTCAGGCATAAAGAGCGAAAATACGATTTTATAAAGATGACTCTTAAAAAAGATTTTGAAAAGACTCGCTTTCAATGTGCAGTAAATATGACTTGTCCTACCCAGCCGACTTGTGGTAAGAGACAGCTCGTGTCTTTCTTGTGCTCCTAGATCGCCCGAGACGACAATCAACAGAGCTGCTCAAACTCATGTCAGACAAGACAACGAGCTGTAAATCACTCTAGTCAAAGTTTTTCAAAGTTTTATTAGGAATAATTTTACGTTTTTGAAAGATAATTTATTTGAACTAAATTTGAGTTGAGAGAGAGTGGGGTAACGTAAACCACTGTTTGATTTCTGCACCAAAGACAGTTTTTGTGCAGTGGTCGCAAATTGTGTGTTATTTAAGTGTACTAGTGCATGTTGATCCTAGCCTGGTCAAGCAACCGAAGGTAGATGAGCCATGAGCCATTCAAAAATCTTTTTAAGGTAATGTATTTGTTTACGGTTGATATCCGATTCTTGTAAATTTACCAAAACAGAAAAACTGTAAGGTACTACTTTACTTCTGTTTTGCTGAATTTGAAACAACGGGATCATCTCAAAAAGTCTTTGCTAATGGCTCACGGCTTGTCTATTTTGGGCTGCCTTGATTCCAGGCTATCGTTTTGGTGACATGAAACGTTTACATTTACGTGTTAGTTTTTGTGTAGTACCTCAAGTGCCTACTTTGCAGCGTCATTTGAGTCGCAGCTATACATAGTCTCGGAAAGAAAATTAAAAAAACGCAGTGTTATGAGGCCAACATCTTGAATTTCATGAGTGTTACCCAGGCTCACTGTAGCTCTCATATGCATCTTATCTTTTTACTCACATAAAATCTAAAAAAAGCTGAACACTTAATATCATTGACAAGATGTAGAGGTTGCTAGTTGCTAGGTAGCAATTTTTAAGGCGATCTTCTATTAAGAGGAATCTGCCTCCAGCTTCACACTGAGGTAAAATTGAAAACTTTGCTCAAAAATGATCATCAACATAATACGGCACCATAAAGCAATTTATTACATCATGTCAATAACCTGCGAGCGTTTTCAGCCTTATTGGGTCTCATCAGACGAGTGTAAAACACACTCAATAATAAAAATGCTGAAACAAAAAACAAATTTTCTATTGGGTGCAAAAAAAGAACCAATACAAAATAATATAAGACCTGCCTGTTTACTACTTAAACGTGAAATATTAGTAGAAGTCCAATTTCAGAAGTTGTAAGTTTTAACTAATGCTTAGACCACATGGACTAACCATTACAACTATAGATGGTAATTACTTCAATTACCTCAACACCGCCCAAATCTTGTACAATTCACAATACCGGTATCCGGAGATAGATGTAATTAGAACTGAATCAGAAACTGACGTTTGCCCTGTAGCTTGCAATTGCACAACTTTGACCAACTTACACCTGCCAAAATAGTTTGTATTAAACAACGTATTCTTCTTATTCCTGTTTACAAGCTATTTTTATAAAACTGCGAGGCATAAAGTTGGAATGACGTCATACAAAATTAAAATCTGGGCTAGCTGTGGTCAGGAGTGTGCTCAAAGCTAACCTATTAAAATCTTCAAAAATTTAAATATAAATTTTTGACATGTTTTGATGTTTTGGCAAGAAGATTTTATGAATTAATTCTTCAAATTTTAATGAACCACGGAAATGGTTTAGGAGAGCAGTGGTTAATTATCTTGACCAGAAATATTCCATGAAGCACAAAGCAAAAATTTTGAAGTCAATCCAAAATTTAAGTCAAGGATTAAATCACGTTTCGAATTAAGTCCACGAAATTTTTTCATGATTGATTCTTGCACTAAAACTTTAATTGAGAAAAAAATTTTCTGGGTAGGAGTTAATGTGCTTGCGGAATATTTGAAAGAAAAGCGGAATCCAACAGCTAAAAACGTGAAACCTCGTAAAAATTAGAAGGTAATTTTAAAACTGCAGTTGGTTTTTGAAACTTGCATATACTATTTGTGAGTTTCAATTTATTCTAGCAAGCCATCAATGCTAACGATGATAGCAAAACTTTCTTTATTTTGGTGAAAAACGGAATGTCAACAGTTTTCGAAAGCTGAAATTATGAAATAATTCGAAAATTTGACAGCGCATTTTTTGTTCAAACCGTAGCTGATGGATGATTTGCTGCAACAAATTAAAAGTCTTTTTTATTTGGCAAACAATTCTGTAAAGTTGACCGTGTGAAAAGACTTAAGGCATAAATGAACAAGCTTGGCTATATAGAGTTCGAAGCGCAAGTTGTCACATCAACATCCAAAAAAAAGGTTTAAACATTTTTTATTGTTATATTTATAGGTTTTGCAGTAAATTTGTATTGTAAGGTTTTCTGACAGTGTTTCTACGAAGTTTTATAGAAATCCCTCTTACCGTTGCAAAAAAATTGAACGTTTTACAAAAATTTTATTGGGTAGCTCATTGACACAGTCATGGAATACGACTCTACATGAAAGACGAAATTGGAAAATAAAAGTTTTGTTTTGAATTCAATCAATGTAGCAAGATAATATGACAAAAAATAAATGCTCAACGTAAATAACTATTTATTGTAAATCAAACATTTTTGGTTTTTTTATAACTTTATATTTTCGGAAAAAACGTTGACATCGCAGGCCATTTCTATACAAAAAAGTGAATGGTTTAAAACCTGCATTTCGTTTGATTTGATGGTAGTGCAGATGCGACTTGTTTCACGTAGATTGCTCTTCTCTTCTAAAATTGATGAAATTTCAAAGCCCATTTTATACAATCGAGCCAAAAATTTGGCCCAAAACACCGAAATGTTTTCAATTCACTGACAAAATAAGCTTTTCATGAAAGACTGAGCGGACTGGATATAAAACGAAAAGTCAAGGAAATATCAGACATCACTTTCTAAGTCAATAATTTAAAAGACTCAATTCTAGGTGCAAGCATAGATTTGCCTGATTATGTCAAGAACAGTCTCTTGTGAACGTTTCTGGAGACAGTAACTTGTGCTTTTTCTGAAGCCTAGGAGTCTATAGAGGTGCTGATAGACATTGGTGTGAACGAGATGCTTAAAACACTCAAAAATGATTATTCTATTTGATTTTAACATTGTTTGTAGTAATTTTATAAGTGTGACTCTGTTTGATTTTGTAAACTCAGAAGATTTTTTTTAAACTCAATCTCGTTTCTTGTAAATTGCAGTGAGGTGTAGCCAAATTAATTCAATGATGCCGGGAGTCATACGCTGAAACATTATAATTAAACGTTGAAGAAAGTTCTCTTTCAGTCTGGTTGTTGATTTTATACGTTAATATCATTTTTTAAGTTTATTCATTGTGGTAAACTTTGGGATCAAGACAAAAATAATCAACGCCACAAAAAATCATGTACAGCCACGGTTTGTAAACTTTTCCAGGGATATTTATCTAACCTGACAACAATATCTGAGAAAACGGAAGAAATTAGTATTTTTGTTGACCAAAACATTAGTTTTTACATCTATTCTGTCTTTTGTGATGTTGAGGCATATTTTTGCCACAAAGAAACCTACCGAAAACGGCCCTAAACTAACCGTTAATCTCGCCAAGTTTTTTTGAGCGTTGGTATTGCTACAAGTGTCTGGGATTTTGGGAAAAGATATACTTTGCCAGAAACAAAATTATTAAAATTTTGAGGTCAATGAGTGCACAATGTGGCCTTTTAAGGTGCACAAGACATGGAATTGCTGATCACGCTCCAAATTTAACTGAAAATTGATTTTTAATAAAGAATGATTTTTTATTTTTTAATAACGCACTTAACTTTGCTCACAGAATATTTAAAACAAATAATTCATTAGAGACATAAATTATCATTAAAAATCACATTATAAACTTGGAAATGTTTCGTTAAAACTCTTTATTATTTTGAGTAAAAGTTAACATGCTACATTTGACATTATTAAAACGAATAAAAAAGCAATAATTGTTGTTTCTAATACTTTGCTGAAATCCGTCTCGTATTTACACTGGGCCTACTCGTACTGCTGATAAGTCATTGCATGAAACGTGGCACATGATTTAAGATAAAAATCATAAAAAATAGGAACACATAAAAGCTCTTCGTCAACATACCTAATACAGCATGATAGCAATGATACAAAACCAAACAATCACAATAAATGTAGATGGCTCTATGCCAATGTTGTTGGCCACAATCAGATTCCAAAATTTCTGACGAGAAGCAAATGTTTTGAAACCAAATCTTTTATTAAATATTTTATCTCCCAGAATGACCGCGTTGTGCCCTTGGAAAAGGCATTTTAGGATTGTTTTCTCTAGGTTGAGGTTACAAGCAAGCAGTGAATTTATAACAAGTGATGTCAAATGGAATATTGAGAAGTACCAACTGTGATCGAGGTCTGGACAGTCAACTGTTGTTAGTGTCCGACACGATTGTTGAATATTTTCTCTGGCCTCTGTCCACTTATGGCGAATTTCAAGTCATCACACATACCACTAGCCAATAAACTGGCAAAACTAAATGTTGATAGTACAGGGGTACATGTGGAAAGTGTGGTTTCCTATCTAGCTTTAAACGTTTCATAGTCACACCTAGTCTATATTTCAAGCTAGATATAACTAAAACTAGATTTTTACCAAAATTAATATTTGACCTAGTTAAACATATTTAAGTTGCTGCACTGCAATAATCTCATTGAATATGTGGTTTTAATAGCAACTACACGCCACTTGTACAAGCAGCAAAATTGGTTTAACATCAAGAAATGTCCAAAACATACTAACTAGTTTGGGAGTAAAAAAGAACATGCTCCAAACAAATTTTTCAATACGTCGACGCACAAAACCGAAATTATTTAGTGTTCAGGCAGGCAGTTATTTGATGCAAAAAATTTTCTTTTTGTTGTCGGAAAATATTTTTCTATGCTGCTAAACCACTTGCACGAGGTACTAGAGCGTCCGCAATGCAGTCGGTAGACCTGGGCTCATTCCCTAAGTCGAGTCATACCAAAAAACTTTAAAAAATGGTATTCACAGCTTCCATGCTTGGGGCTCAGCATAAAAAAGAGATAGTGTGGAGAACAACCCGGCAAGCTTGCTTGTTGTATCCTTGGGCAAGGCACTTAACGGGACGCCTCCACCTTTATGTGGCAGACAGGTGGCCTACCCGTACTTCACCGGATTATAATTGTGAAGTTGCTAACCCAGCATGTCAGACAACTCTTGAATACCCACCAGTGGCAGTCCACCTTGTTGTTGGTGGGGTTACCAGTCACTGAAGACTGGTTCGAAATGGGCTGCCATCTTTCCCCTAGCCTAATTTCAATTAGGTTGACGGCATGAACCTGAATTGCCGTTTATGCCGTACCTCCATCCCGAGAAAGAGGTAACCACAAACAAACAAACAAACAGGGGTAACCACAAACAAACAAACAGGTATTAGAGCTGAATGTTATCTTTTATCAATTCTTGTTTGCAGTACTCATCATACATATGGTGTATAGTGCTAGAGTGTGTTTATCATGGATATTAACCACTTTTATTTTGCCTATGACTGGTTCGAGAAAGAAACCGTCACTATCACCTTCAATGCTAAACGTTACCGTAAGATTATTGAACAGTTTTATGATGACCTCAATTCAACCAGCCATTGTAGAACGTGGTTCATGCAGGATGGAACCCAGCTCATACCGCGAAAACCACCATCGCATATGTACACAAACTGTTTAAAATTTGAATCACTTTTTTGAAAACTGATTATGCATGAGCCGCAGACAAACCTGATTTGCATTTGTTGCATTTTTTGCCAAATGAAACAATTAAAGTGCCTTTTCTTGTTGGCAGGCCTTCAACAGTGGAAGGTGTTTTGTTATTTGAAATGGTATGATGCCTGCTTTTAATAGCAATTTATTTCAAGGAAATACAAACTTTTTATGGTGTTTTCAGAGATCATAAAAACAATGGCACTTTTGTTGAAACAACTGTATTCGAATTACAAATCAAATCACGCCTCGTCTACTCGTGAAAGCAAGATTTTTTAAACAGAAGCTGCGATATTTTGGACATAGAATGAAAAACAAATCATTGAAAAAGCATTGGCTCTATTGCTCCGCATAGTCAACGGAAAAAATTAGATGCCGACTTACGCTCAGATGGTTGATGTCAGTTAGGGATGACTCTGAAATAAATGTTTCTAAACTAAAAAAAGTCGTGAAAGATAAACAGTTACGGAAAGGGACGATTTATAAGTGTTAAAACACAAAAATGGCGTTGTAGATATTACTGCTTTTTCTGTGTTATCATATAACAGGGTTGGCCAAACTGTGGCTCTTTTGACTCATGAATTTGTGTACAGTCATGTAATGTAATGTAATCAAGTAATGTAGGAGTGTGCAAGCATTTTTGCGCAACGTTAAGTGTTGGGACTGGTGAATCTCTAATTTCATGCTGTGAAAACGATAGTCTCCAAAAGAAAATTGTGCAGTGGCTCTTTCAATGATGGTCTCTATTGTTTTCCGCTCTTTATTACGGCAAGTGTGGCCACCTCTGTTATAATGTAAATTATTCCTTAACGAAAATAGTACATGCAAACCTAATTTTTCTAAATTAGGTCTGCTAACTATTTCAGTTTTAGTTTTGTAAAAATAACTTTACTGCTGGAAATGCGATGTTGGTTATTTTAACATCCCGCTTGCAAAAAAACTGATTGCCTGTTCTTTTATAGTGAAACTGTCTTAGTATTTGCAAAGTCTTTGAACTGCGAACAGTTTTTGAATTACAAAATTACCGCTTTGTTGTTAGTTACTCACATTTTTGTTAAAATGCTTGTTGTTTTGTATTGTAAAATTTTACCTTCTTCTTTTATGAGCCAACAGCCACGTGACTTGATCGATTATAAATTAGTTGTCGGCCAAAGTTCTGAGCTCATTTTTCGAGATAGCTGTCGCGAAGTGAAGTTGGTTGTAAGGGTTGCGTCTCTACACTTAACCTGGGTAAAATTCATTTTTACAATCAACTCTACTCTCGCTTTTTCAGAATGGCACTTTGATAAGACATATAATCAATAATTAGGAACTGAATTTGGCTGCCGCAACCCTAACATTTATTTAAATTTCATTTGAATTGTTTTTGAATAATGTTTTCAATCTAATATTTTGATGATTGTTGCTACACGTTGGTGACAGAATATTGGAGAAGATTTGGAAAAGCTTCTCCGCTACAACTGAAGCGTGACAGTCGTGGTAAAGGCGGTAAATTTTTTGAGCACTCTGAGAAAGTTTAGAATTTAGCATAGCCTTTATGAAAGTAACAATATAGTAAATGTTAAATAACCTTTTTTAAACCAGCAGCTCTTTCTTTTGTGCAAATGGTTTAAAGCATGATATAATAAGCTCTCTTTAATAAAATTTGAGTATGCCATCAAAAAACAAAGCACTTTTAGACCAGTTCCATATTTTTATTTCGACTAAAAGAGAATGTAAAATGCAGGCCCAATGCACTACTTTATTTGTGTAAGGCTAGTCTGGGGTTGAGAATAGCACACAGCTAGATAGAGTCATGTGTCCAAAGTCATGCGTTTATTTTAGGAAAACTGTCACATCACTAACAAACCAGCGTTTGCTGCAAAAAAATGAGCTGAACTTAAGCAGAGAAACGATACACCTACTAAGGCACAATTTAAAGTTGCCATGTATGAACACCAAAAATTGCAGTTAATATATAAAATATATCCTTATTGGCCAGTAACTACCCCAAAACAAAAACAATAGGTTATAAAATGATCGCGTTTTAGCCAAATACTTTAACCCTATTAGGGGAGGGTCAACTCAACCCGAGCACTTTGTCAACTAATAACTTTTAAACCACTCACAATAGCGATTCCGTATTTGCTCAGATAGATGCAGAATTTATTTTTCAACCTAATTATATACTTTTGATTATGATCAGATTAATAGCGTTCAAGTCATTGCAAATTAAATGCATGGCATTAGCTTTTCGATTTTTGACTGTAATTTAAAATAAAGAAACAGCTGGCGAATTTTCTATTTTCGTAGTGTTCACTCTTTGACGTTGTGGTTTTGCGATCGCCTGAGCGCAATATATCAATGTCAGCTACCAGGTAGAAAGTTTAACAATTTGCCATTTTGCTTTTTACAAAAAATTCACCAGCGGTGATGTTTTTATAATATTTTTTATGTTGGACTACTTGCCATATGCCAAGTTTCTACTCTCAGGCTAGATTTTTGTAATTTGAATTGATTGTTTGTAAATGTGAAACAGGGTGTGAAATAGCATTTTTACGACAAAAATTTCTTGTTTAGAGAAAAAATGCAAGCTATGCTTGTTCATCACAGACAAATATTTTTATTGATCAAGACATAAATCTCATTCAAATCAAGGAATGCTCACGAATCATATGTCTTTTTTATTCTTTCCTCTCCTTTATGCAACGCAATACGACGTTTTGGTAAGCCCCTCCATCCTTGTGTGCAGACTTGGACGATTAGAATTTTTTTAGCATTTTCAGATTAAATTAAACTTAAAATTACAGCATTAATGCTTTTCTCAAATTAGAGTAGAATAAAATTAGAGCATTTTTGATTATCACAAACTAAAGTAGAATTGGAATTAGAATTAGAGCTTTCCAGTTTTCTGAAATTATTTTAAAATTTTAATTGCCAAGCGAATTTTGATGCCATTTGAACATCTTCGCAAAACCACTTCGTATTTGCGACAATTCTAAGACTTTTTTTTTATTTCTGCCATCAAATTATTGTGAGGACCTTTTTTCTTTTTGGAGATCACCTAATTTCGATTTTGATTTTCGGCCAAACTTTTCGCAAAGGCCGGTGATTTGTAATAAAAAAGTCTTGTCATTTTTCAAATTGGACTCTTCGGTCAGGAACTTTTCTAAAATTAGATTAGAATTGGAATTAGGGATTTTTCAAATTACACTAGAATAAGAGACTTTTAGTTTTTTTTCAAATCAGATTAGAATTTGCGACTTTTTGCTGTAATTCACTGAATTAGCCATCTAGAATTAATCAGTTGTCCAAGTCTGCGTATGTGACAAGTTGCATGAAAAAAGTACTCAAGCAAACTTAAGTTTTGGATTTGTTACAAAAATCTGTGACATCGAACGATTGTATACTTTGATTCTTTTTAATAGCAAGTTTGTCATACAACGATATGTCTATGTAGCCTATCTTTTATCCCTCCTATCGTAACAACACCAATATGGCAGTTTTGTTTCCCTCTAGAGGTGTCATATGATATTTATACGGTCCTTACAGTTTTTGTATTCAACCGGGATTCATTATAATTTTACCAATTTGAACTTTATCATCGTAACCTGTGCTTCGAGGCGTTAGTGAAATTAGAGCTATTGATTAAAAAATCGCTTGCAATTAACAGAATACATTACAAATGTGAAACTAAATAGGCTATTTCTAGCCTAGCTGGTGTATTGCAGTTATACACCATGCTGTTTCTGCTTATGATTTATCGTCTATTATGAAAATAAGGGAACATTATATTAAATTTACGGGTAATATGAACAATACATATATCATCAACAAAAGCAGCAATACGCTCGTATGTTTCAAAAAGAACTAAGACAGTGCAATTTTATCCATAAGTGTAAGCCTAACAACAGTTTAGTCTTGCAAGCAAAAATCTCCAATGCGAATAAGATGCTTACTACACAAAGGCTTTGTGCATTTTTGGCACTGGCTCAATTGCTTAGAAATTTTGTTTTTCTTTTGCTCTTTTTCCTTTTATCTTACTGATACATGCATCGCATCGCCTTCGTTTTTCACTTTAATAAAAAAAAAGTCACTTGACGTTTTTGCATGTTTGGAGGATATTTTTTCTCCAGTACTATTTCAATTTTTCAAACCACAGAAGAATTTATGTCAATTAAACTTGGTCATTCTATATGTGGACGAATCAAAGACATAGCTAGTTTAAATCCGAAATCTACAGATTTTATGTTTCGAGGCAGCAGATTATTGTTCATTGCATATATCGTGCTAGCGCTCGCTTGTTATGTGTACAAAACGTACGAAAATGCATTCATAGTCAAGCGCTTTGATTTCGATGTACAGCTGTAGAACCCCTTTTTTTGATCAATAATGTCTGTTCCGCCTTTTGAAAAGTGGTATAGTTTGTAAATAGCGGGCTTGCTTTTGTTGTCATCTTTTGTAGTTGCAAGAAACGATGGCATGTTGACAATAATAAAACATTTTGCCTTCCTGAACTTTGGTTTTTGCCACATACGAGTGCAGATTAAATAAGGCGCTATCCTTTTCCCAATAAATCTCGTATGAGTTTGTTTCTCGGTCTTTGATTTCTTTAATTTCAACTTTATTTGATTGTAAAGTTCCCACAGAAGTTACGTATTCGACGGTCAAGCAGCCACTGTGCCATTGGTATTAAAGTATACAATCTTTCATATAACATGTTTCCTGCAACTAAATTTGTGTGGCATTCCAAAATTTGAATTAGGTATATTACTGTTTGTTACGTCCCAATAGTGTAGTAAGATGTCGGGTCTGTTTTTGGCTTAGCAGGATACACAGCAGTTGAAAAGGTAAATGGATAGCGGCAAGCGTTTATTGATTTATACAGCATTCTATACTTGGCTGGTTTGCTTGGATTGAATTGTTTGATACTGATTTGTGTACTCGTTGGATAAAGAGTTTCATCCAGCGACCAATAATCATTAGGCACTAGAAATTTCCCACAATTTTTGTTCAATTCTTCAAAAATTTCGCGAAAAGCTGCAAATCTATCGTGTTGTCAAGGGTAGGACGCGTTATATGGTCACCAAGCGATATGTGGGCAATCAAAAATTTAAATCTGCTCCTAAACTTAGTTGCACTAAAAACTGGATTGCCAAATATTTCACGGAACATCGCATTAGTGCTTTGATACGCTTGTTAAAGGAAGCCTCGCATGTAAATCATTTCAATCAGTGCCAATACTTCCGAAGGTGGTCTTCTAAAGGTGGTTCTGATCCCTAACATAAAAGGTCTCTTTATTTTTCAGACCCGAATCTTTGGTCAAAAACTTTTCCGAAATTAGATTAGAATCGGAATCACGAATTTATCCAATTAGATTAGAATTGGAATCACGAATTTTTCCAATTAGATTGAAATTAGAGATTTATTTTTTTAAATTAGATTACCATTAGCAACTTTTTGCTGTAATTCAACAATTTAGCCAACTAGAATTACGCATATTTGGTTGTCCAAGTCTGCGTGTGTGTGTGTGTGTGTGTGTGTGTGTGTGTGTGTGTGTGTGTGTGTGTGTGTGTGTGTGTGTGTGTGTGTGTGTGTGTGTGTGTGTGTGTGTGACAAGTCATATCAAAACAGTGCTCAAGCAAATTTAAGTTTTGAATTTGCTACAAAACCTGTTATATCAAACGATTGTAAACTTTGATTATTTTTATTATCAAGTTTGTGCAACAACAACAATAAGCCTATGTAGCCTATCTTTTATCATCTCCCCATAATAACACCAATTCGGCAGTTTTGTTTCCCTTTGGTGGCGTCATGTGATATTTATACGGTCCTTACAATTTTTATAGTCACCGGAAGCTAAAGAAGCTGTGTCTTTAATGTCGTCGTTTTCATCGTCAGATACTTCATTCAAAATTTTACTTAACACTTCTTCAGGTCTTACATTGACATGGGCTATGTTTTACTACTTTTGTTTGCGACATTTATATGCCTGAAAGAAACAAATTACTTATAGATTCGTTAAATATCATAAAATCATCATAATCTTATACACCGGCAGAATATTTAAATTTTAGTGGAAAAGAGCAATTTGAACATTTCAACCATAGAACTAAAATGTAGTGGCTGCATTCCCAATGTCATAATGTCAATTAAAAGTTTTCTTCAATTTAAAGTGCGTATTTGCTGTTCAAGTAATAAAAATTTGCTGCTCATTTTTCAGTTATTCAATCTAGCACATTCGACGCTGCTTTTGACTTCTTAGCTATTCCTGTATTGAAGTAAAACAATTAGAAATTTAACTTATCAAACGTTACATTAACGTAGTATAGAGCAGGGGTGAGCAAACTACGGCCCGCCAGAGCATTTTGTGCGGCCCCCCAAACTTATAGAAACTTCCATAAATTTAATTCAATAGGACTAAGTTGGCCGCACTTGCCGTACTGAAGAGTCAAAAAGGACAGAAGCCATCATTGAAAGAGCCGCTACGCAATTCTTAGTTTGAATTGACGCATTTTCTGTCCAAATAAAGAGTGATAACCTTTGTTTTAGGACACCATTATTATCAAAGCCCTGTAATACGTCTTTACAAGAAGTTATTGCAAGATTTTAAGCAATGGCACTCGGCCAATTCTTGAATGGTCAATGCGGCCCTCCGACTAAAAAGTTTGCCCACCTCTGGTTTAGAAGATTGGAAATGATAAGACGATATTTGAGTCAGCACTCAACCTTATAATATTGTGGTAGTTGACGCAAGCTGTAGTTTGAACTTGAAACGTCAGCTTCAATGCAAACGCCGTTCTGCTCGGCCATGCAGCAGGCAACGTAATGCTTTTACCAGAGGTGTCTTTATATAAGTGGATAAAAGACCACGGAAAGAAAAAAGATCTTTATTTGCTTTTGGAAGTGGGTAGATGTAGAATACAAACACATTACTTTTGTCACGCGGTCAACAGAAAAAAATTTTGGCGTTGGTTACAAACTTAGGAGACGTTCCACAGTTTCTTTTCCCCCCAAAAAATAACAGTCTGTAATTCACGATTGGCTTCTTGCGTTTCGGATTTGTATTTGCTGATAAAATTCGGTATTTAATTAATTATTAACAGCTTACTTGTAAAGCAACGGAAATCAAGTTTTATAAAACTTCTAAATTAAATTTTGCTGTCTGTCGCCCCTGCGTCCTTTAAGCTGCCACTACTGTATATTTTCCATCAATAAGAATTGCAAGTGCGCTCGTTGCTCTCCCACCCACCAATTCCCAATTTTAACTGGTAACAACATTATAAATCATTATGAATAGCGTAAATTATATTATCACGCCGTCAAATTTATTTTCTGGCTTTGCGCTAGGAAATAATTTTTTTTGCTTAGTTGCATTTTGTCAAGTATCAAAATTACGAAATATTTTCTTGCATTACTTTATCTGTAAGTTATGGCTTAACATCAAGAAGGTATTATTTATTTAAATAAAAGTTACAAAATAGCTGAGTATCTGAAAACACTTTGATGCTTTTGACTTGTCAAATTAAGAGTTGCTATTCACAGCGAGAGGGTTTTGAGAAGAAAGATTTCTGAGAAATCGTACAACCTTACAATCATTGCTTTACTTCAAACAAGTTCTGTGGTTTACGTAGCTCGTCACGGTTTTGCGTGTGCGCTCTTTTGTCTTTTTTTCTTTATTATATAAAAGCAATCGATGAAGAAACTTGCCCGAGTAAACTTTAAAATTGCTATGTTTAAATCAAAACTACAAGGAATATCTTTGTCAGTTTATAACCACCCAAAAGCCAGATAAATTTTAGGAAGAGTCAAAAAATTTCGAACATTTATCTCAAACGGTCGCTGAGTTACAACAGTTTCAATTTGTTGTGGGTCGAATCGAGCCCCCACCCGGTCCCAATAGGGTTAAGACGACTATAATTCAACTAGCAAATTGGGCTATAAGTTATTTAGCCTAATGGTACTTGCAACATTGTGCCAAACCAGACTACCAAACACTTGAATGCAAGAAACAATTTTTGCAGTAAGTTTAGCTTTCTTATTTAGCTGAAAAGCAAACACAAAATTTTATAAATAATGACTTGACTCCAAAACATTCGGCAGTAACTATTGAATTTGGTTCGCTTATCTCAACAAAAGCGATAAACAACGTGACAGATGTCTCAAAACAGTCAGAAATGTAAAGGAATTATCATGAAATGTAAAAGGAAAACAGATCCAAATAAAAAAATTAGACTTAACGACTTTTACGGAGATCTTTTATTTCAACAAGAAGAGATTGTCACCTCATAAGCAACAACAAATCGAATGTAAGTTTTCTAAATTTGTTATATTTTTAATTTGGCGTTCGATTGATATGATTGTTTTCACGGTTCGATTAACAAGGTCTTTCATATAACTTTATAAATCTTCGTGGTAAAACAAAAAATATTTGTTGGTTGTTAATACTTCACTAGATGCAAACCTGTATTTAGCGCAATTGACATCAAAAGTATTCCCGTATGCCTCTGCTAATTGCGACAAAATGCTAGTTTTTAGTTGCTAGAAGAGGTTGCTAGTCGCTAGAAAGCTATTTTAAAGGCAATCTGTTATTAAGAGGAATCTGCCTCCGGCATCACACTAAGGTAAAATAGAAAATTTTGCTCAAAAATAATCACCAACATCATATGATACCTTAGAGCAATTTATTACATCTGTCAATAAACATTGGCATTAACGGGTTATTGACATGATGTAATAAATTGTTTATGGTGCCGTATGATGTTGGTGATCATTTTTGAGCAAAATTTTCCATTTTATTTTAGAGTGATGCTGAAGGCAGATCCCTCCTAATAGAAGATCGCCTAAAAAATTGTGCTACCTGGCAACTAGCAACCTCTATATTTTGTAAAATGATAAGTCTTAACAATGATTCTACACTCCTTATTAGGGCTTACCAATGTGATTTGTCCATGTCATGTGTGTGTGTGTCCTCAAGTGAGACCTCCATGATATAGGTACTGCTGTATTATACTGTTTTGTATTGCATCTTTTTTCATCCAATGGAAAATTTGTTCTTTTTTAGCATATTATTTTTGAGTGTTTTTACACTGCCTGATGATACCAAATAAAGTCGAAACCGGTCGCGGGTTATTGACATAATACAATAGATTGCTGTTTGGTACTGTATGATGTTGGTAATCATTTTTGAGGAAATTTTCTGTTTCATTTACTTGAGTAGTTTCATTTTCTGCTACTTCTAGTTTACTTGAGCATATTAACAAGAAAGTAACGCTACTTGAGTAGTTATAACTTTTACTTAAGTAGTTGATCAAAATTTGATTTTCGTACAATTGAAATGCACTATGCTAGCGTAAAAACAGCTTTGTATTTAAATTATATTTTATGAAAATTTTTCATTGAAGTAAGCCATTTTTGTTTTGAATTTTGAAAACCGACTGGTAGGCCAACCATCGCTTTTATGCTAGCTTGACAAGGTGCACTAAATTAGTAACAGTGGATCGTTTCTTATATTTTTGATTTCAAAAGGTCTCTAGCACCAGCAGTAAATTCAAATACTCTGTAGAGTTTTATTCTTGAACAGTTGTTTACTGTTACATAATTTCAAATTGCCTTGAACAAAGCTTCAGAGGACGAATTCATTGCACTCTTTTAAAACTCTTTGTTGTTGTTGTTGTAATTGTCCCTCCTCTTCCTCGGGATGGAGGTACGGCACGAACGGCAGCTCAGGGTCATGCCGTCAACTTAATTGAAATTAGGCTAGAGGAAACTCTTAAAAACTTTTTCGCGTCTGCGATTATCATATGATGACCTTTTGTTTTGAAAGTTTCCTCAAACTTTTTTCCACCAAAGTTACAAAATCAGTTTAATAAAAAATAGATTTGTGACTTTATTTCCCAACCGATTTTCATAAAATTTTTAAAAGATCACATTTAATTTCTGTCGCGTCGGAATATGTAAAATTTGTGCTTTAGTTTTTTAATTTTCTTTCCCAAAATAGGTTAAAAATATCAAAAACCCAGTTGCATATGAGAAAAATTGCCAAATGTTCAGCAGACACGTTGAAAAGCCAACTACCTTGAAATCAAATTGAGATTACATGTTTACTAACAAACCAAAGCCTTTACCATCAATACTGTCTGAAAACTATTATTTTGTTGTGTCTTCTGACCAAATTTTAAGCAATATTAAAAAAATTTACCTAATAACATTTTCAAATATTTTAGAAGTCTCAAAACACCCCGAAAAATATGTGTAGTAAAAAAATATATTTGGTTTGTAAAAAATATATGGTACTAAATGCTTGTCTCATTTGAAAGCTTAGGAAACTTCTATTTACTGATCAAAGTGGATATGGTACATTATATCAGTTTAAAATCCCCCAAATTTTTCTAACTACCCTTATTAAATTAGAATTTTTAGAAAAACTACACCCTTTAAAAAGATAAAATAAATCGTAAACACTTAACCATTGAAGTAGTCGTTTTGTAACAAGTTCCCAAGAAAGAATTTAAAAACATTAGTTTAAAAGCTAGCAAAAATTTGGGTTGTCTAAATCAAAATTTGCTGTATCCCCTTGTTTCACAACAAAGGAGAGAATGGTGAAACAGCTCCTGTTTCATGTTTAGTGGATAGGATGGTAAAATAGCTTCAGTTTCATGTTTAGTTGCAAAATATTCTATTCAAACTTAATATCTTTTAATTCTTAAAGAAATTTACTTTTCAAAATTACATAATGTTACGAGGTTTAGGCTAAACTCTAGCATATAATGACTAATCATATTTCAAGTACGATTCTAGCTAACAATATTTAGTAACGGAGGTAATTAGCATAAAATTTGTATATTCAAACAAAATTATTTTTTATTGTATTTGAATACTTCAAGAAATAGAGATTTCAACAATATATAACAATCGATCTTGCAGTAAATAGATGAGTAATGCCTTCCAAACAAACTTGGGGTATTTTACAATGATTAACAGTTTTTCGCTCTGCCACCTCGCGGACATTTTGTTTGACATGTTATTCGAGAGCGCAGAGAGCAAATACTTAAATATTTTGTTTGACTCTCATCAAAAGTTATGGTCAGAATGCAGCAGCAAAGAAGAGTTCACGTCGGTTATTTGAGTAGACAGAACTATCAAAAGTGTTGTGTTTCGTCAGTCTCTGTAATCCAAGCTGCTAATAAACCAATTGCTGTGCATAGTAGACAAACTTTGTTGGTAGCATCATATGGGCTGCTTGGTTTAGACAAAATTGCTTCGAGATTGACTAAATGGAAGGACAATCTCGCTGTTTCCAACACTGAAAGTTGATTTTCATTGTAGCCGGCAGCGCAGTCCTGATTTTTATGTAAATGCTGTCCAATTACCAAATCACAATCAGAGGAAACGAGTCCTCTTTCATTTTCATTTAGATTCCCATCTTCCTTTCTTTATGTGAAATCTTATTGATTTGCATAGAAATTGGTCGCTCCTATCCTGTAGTCGTTGGGATATGGGGCCAACAGCTCGCAATCACAGCTGCACATATTTGAATAAGATATTGCTTCGCTGAAGAAAAGACACGGTATTTTATGATTTGCAGCTAGATTAGATTTGGTGGAAAATAACATTCGAAATTCGCTTGCTTGGCACAATTACTTACAGTAATTTTAATTTGCTTTTAAAATCTAAGAGAAGCGTTACCGATTTACAGAAGCTTTAGGTAGACCTTTCTTGGAATCTTTTTGTAGGGATTGCATTCGGCAATGAGTGGAGACATACTTACTTGCTGATTGTGCGGTAAAGAGCTCAGACCATTGTAGACCCATAGCACTCCTTTTTAATCACGGGGAGCGAACTCAGGGTAATAATTTATGGCGATAAAAAAATAACTTATGAGCATACGATTCGTCCGCCAGTCGATTAGTGACATTGGGCGACCACGACGAGTAGAGTGTTTGGCCCCGAAACCTGTCTCCCACGTAAAAATGAAGGCATCCCGTAAAGTGTCTTTTCCAAGGATCAAACAAGCAACCTTTTCGACTTGCTTTCTATACTATCATTTAGTGAGAAGCGCCGAACAGGGAAGCTGTGAACACTATTTTTGACTCGACAACGAAAATGAACCCAGATTTACAGCCTGCCAAGCGTACTCTCAAACCAAAACACCATCCCGTGGGTTATACTTAACTGAATATCACTCTCTGGGTAGCCATTTTTGCAAAGAATTCCTATGATGTTGTCCAACTGTTGTGGAGTCTCGGTTGGAAACAGCCAGACAAACCCTTGTGCATTAAAGTTCAAAGAAGTCTCGTCTTTCGTTTTGGGGCCAAAAGGATCCCAAATTGGGCATATTCCGCTAAAATTAGTTTTTTAAGTGCTGGCGTAAACTATTTTGAGTTAGTTTTCTCTACTAAAACGTCTAGGAAAAGGAATTCGCAATGATTTTCCTTTTTCAAAAGCAAAATGCAACAAAAAATGTAAAGAATTTAGTGCCAAAAAATATTTGTCACAGGAAAATTCCTTGTTGAAAATGGTAAAGATGTAATCAGTGCAGCAAAAATATAGGATGTGTTTGCTAGTTTGTCAAAACAATGCCTTTTCGTGCTGTCCAAAAATTATATTGGCAAGTGTAAGTAAAGAGCCCATGGTAATAACATCAATATGTTTGTCCATTGTATTGCTGAAACTGAATTAAGCTAATATAGTAGCTACGGTTAGAAACTCAATGAAAAGTGCCTTAGAAGTAGCAAATGAAACCAATTTTTCTTTTCCATAAAGCATCAGCAAACTCTGAATTCTGTCAGGGGCATAATCGTAAATAGGATAGAGATATCGAAAGAACAGAGGAAGATGGTTTCTGGATCTCAGTTGAGTTATTGAATACTTTCAGCAAGTGAAAGAATCTTTGATGCAGCGATTGAAATAAAGATCTAGACTGGGACTAACTGAAAGGGAATTGTAAGGCATTTTGCCAAATCATGATGGCAGATTTGATCATTATGATGATAATTGCTAGTGAGAGACAGACAAAACGATGTAGTTTTCACTTAATACTTTAAAAGAAATGCAATGAATTCATCGTATAAAACGTCATCTAAAGTTACTTTTTAAGTTTTTGCATTTTGTTTTACCATTATAAGCATGCTTTAGTTCAGTGCTTCTCAACCTTTTTCATGTCGCGGCCCACTTTTCGCCGAGACTTTGCTATGCGGTCCACTTCTGGAAAAATTTATTTCAGAACCAATGACTAATGATAAATCAATTGAGTAAATGATGATGATGTGAAACAGAACAAATATGCCACAAGAAAAGGGATCATTAAGTGAATACAGAATAAGTCTCACTTAATCGAGTTTTCATGGTAAAGGCTGATTGGTTCTAGCCTTTTGAATGAAATAATGAGAGTGTACAGCTATAAATTTATTAGCATCATTCAAAAAGGTGCACACAAAAAACAACACAAGCTATTTATTTCTAATGGGAAACTTGAGCTTGCTTATTGGAAATGATACGATCGATTCGAGGCTGGATAGGAGACAAGCTCACGCGCAAAGTAGCATTCAGAGTATCAGTTTTAAGGCTGTTTCGTGCTTTCGATTTCGTTGTAGTAACTGTGGAGAAGCCTGATTCGCAAAGGTAAGTGGTGGTGAATGGTAAGAGAAACATAATAGCACGCTCTGACAATGAAGCGTATTCCCTGCTGGCTTGAATCCAAAAGCAAGGAAGATCTACTTCTCTATATTTTTGCTTGAGTCCGCTGTCCTCAGAAAGTTCAATGAGGTCATTTTGAAGTTGCGAGGGCAATTCCACATCTTCTGTCGCGTAATTGACAGAAAATGGATTTAGAATCCACAGATTTCCTGGTCTTGGATCTTCAGGAAAGTACGAATTAAACTTATTTGACAAGTGAGACAGATGTTGGACGATTATTTTTGAAATATCCACATGAGGGGATCCTTCAAGCTTTTCACTAAGTAGTGGAAACATCTCATACCGTTTGTTACTGACCATTCTTTTCCACAAATCAAGCTTTTTCTTAAATCCCTCTATTTTATCGGCAACTAGAAACAATGAGCTGTTTCTTCCTTGCATTGAAAGGTTGAGCTGATTTAACTGGTCAAACACATCTGAAAGGTAGGCCAGTTTTGCACAAAAACAATCGTCAACATAATGATCAGCAAGAGGTGAGCGTTGATCGTTAAGAAAAATGTTAACTTCCTGTCTCAACTCAAAGAGGCGATTAAAGACGCGTCCCTTTGAGAGCCACCTCACCTCACAGTGATACAGGAGTTGCAAGTGATCTGAATCTAGTTTGTCACACAGGGCTGCGAAACATCGCGAGTGCAGTGCATTCTTCTTAAAGTAGTTCACCGTCTTTACAGCTATAGACAGGACTTCGTGCAGTTCTGGTGACATCTGCCTTGATGCTAGGTTTTGTCTATGTAAGAAGCAGTGAGTCCACTTGGCATTTTCTGCTTTATCCAGGATCTGTTTTACAACACCATGATGAACACCAGTCATTGAGGCAGCACCATCTGTACACACACCAACGCATTTCTTCCAGTCAATGCTTTTGTTAGTGAAGTGACTGTCAAGGCTGCGCATTACCTCACTTGCAGTTGTTCTCGTGGGAAGTTCTTTGCAAAAAAGGAGATCGTCGTGAATGTTACCATCAGCACAGTACCTTACAAATGCGAGCAATAATGCTGAATTGCTAATGTCAGTCGATTCATCCAATTGGATAGAATAGTAACTGGCTTTGATTTTTTCCAACATCTGACATTCGATATCGTCACTCATTTCAACTATTCGCCTAGTTACAGTGTCATTTGACAATGATACTCTTTGAAGTTTTGATGCAGCGGCTTCTCCAATAATTTCCCGACACATATCTATAGCACTGGGCAGAATAAGCTCCTCTCCTATTGTGAAAGCTTTCTTGCTACGAGCAATGCGAGAAGCCACCAAATAACTAGCCTTCAATGCTGATTTTGTCCGAGCAGTAAACGAAGTTAGGATTCCTTGCTGTTTTTGCAGATCCTCTCCTTTTCTCTTAAAGTATTCTTTGGGTTTTTCTGCAACTTCAGGGTGTTTTGAGTCGAGGTGCCGCTTAAGCTTTGATGGTTTTAAAGCCTCGTTCGACAAGATTTGCGCGCACTCAACACATTGGGCTTTAGGCTCTAAGTCTGGTCCTGCGCTTATAAATCCATATTTGATGTATTCAGGATCATATTTTCTCACTACTTTCCGTGGTTTTTTCAAACTTTCTACTAATACTTCATTCCCCTTTCTTTTCAAAAAACGATCCATTTAAAATTCAGTAATGCCTCTCTTTGTCTAACTAAACAACTGGTTTACTGCACTAACTAAAATGTTGACGAAATACTAGCCAGTGTCAGCTTATTATGACGAAATACTGATATAGAATGTTGCAATAAATAGAATGTATTAGCCTAGTCCTACGCATATCAACATACTTCTTATTTAAAATATAGAAGTTATAACAAATATTTTGCGTTTCGCGGCCCACCTGAAAGAGTTTGGCGGCCCACTGGTTGAGAAGCGCTGCTTTAGTTTGTACACATGCAAGCTGCTGCTGTTGTCAAGCCAGTAGCCTGAAGAGCAAAAGGGGCAACTACCTTCTCAAAAGAAAAATAAAAGTTTTGTTTGGGCTGAATTCTTTGTTGCCCTCCGAAAAATAGTTATTGCGTAAGCTTAAAATCTCAGCAAATATTTCTTAAATTTGCTCAATTACATTCATTCTTATCAAATTCTGTGAGGTCTAGATTCCGGATATGGAAACTTTTCTTCCATATTTTTATCAGTCAAACCAATGCAATAAGCAGTAGCCTACTTGATTTATCACAATAAAGCTAACATAACAAAACTAACAAAACGAACGAAATTGTAAACCTTGCAACTAATTGGCAAAGCAGCATACGGGCGTAAGGGGCATTAACAATTTATTAAAATGAATATGCCAGGAAACAATAATGAGTATACCACCCAACCAATTTAGACGAGACCATCCCTGGACGCGTTTCGTCCTTTTGGACTCATCAGCAGGGCCCGTCCCGTCACAAGCAAAAGTAACCCACTCATTAACGTTATCCTTAAAAAAGAAAAAACAAATCCAACACATGTAGAAGCACTGAGACTTCAACCGACGAACTATTGCTTTGCTTAGCAGGGCAGGTTGACAAATTGGTTGATTGGTTGCATATCCATTGGGAGATCAGTTTACACACTGATCTGAAAAAGCAGATTAAACGCTGCATTTATAGCCTAGCGCCTTGTCTTTGCAATGCCATCACGCTCGAGGCGAGTGCGTTGACAATTCACAAGGTGGGAGCCGGGCGACCTTGGATAGACGTGTCGAGCAAATCCATGCCAACGAATTTTCACTCTATCTCACTTCGCAGTAAACCGGGCCTCCTACAGTGAAACGGGCAAATCCATGCCAACTATTTTCAAGTAGGGAAAAAAACTATAGATTTGAAAGTTATTAAGCGAAGAAATTGTATTAAGGAAATTGTAAACCTTGCAACTAATTGGCAAAGCAGCATACGGGCGTAAGGGGCATTAACAATTTATTAAAATGAATATGCCAGGAATTGTTTCCTGGCATATTCATTTTAATAAATTGTTAATGCCCCTTACGCCCGTATGCTGCTTTGCCAATTAGTTGCAAGGTTTACAATTTCCTTAATACAATTTCTTCGCTTAATAACTTTCAAAACGAACGAAGTATTTTGTTTCTTGTCGGGACTTTTTTAGGAAAATATATATCTGAAATTATGAAGGTAAATTTAAATTTTACAAAAGTAAACATTTATAATGAGGGTAGTATCGTTTTAATGCTGCACCTCTCAATGAAACACGTAAAGAAGTAAATTTGCTCCATGTGAATAACAGAGTTTTATGTAAAGGATGGTTTAAGGCTTTTGATTAGCAGCGCTTCTATTAGCTCGGTTTCAGTTTTAAAACGGCACTTTTTTCATAATGTAAAATTATCCTCTGCTGGCATTGTTTCTTCGCAGGCTTTGCACAGACCACAGTGGAATTTGATGGCGGAGTTGGATGAATTTTGGTTATTGGGAAAATGGTTTTCAATTCTTTCGAATAGCTGTCTAGTCGTCATACCGATGTAGGACATGTTTTTGTCACAAGAACATGTATACCGGGAGACAGAATTCGACAGAACTAAGCGAGCGAGGATATTTAAGGTTGAAATACGAAGTTAGTTTAAATGTTTGTACATTGTTTTTGTTTCAATGCCCAGTCTGTTGCGAAATAATGCAGCAATACGTTTGCCAAGTTTAATAGATCGGGTACCAATTTATGGAAGAGTTAAGTAAGGATTTAAGTATAGGTTTGTGGTTAGGGGAGTTGGTGGAAGATTGTTGGTTATAGTTGTTAATTTTATTTATAAACCCGGTCTATCACTTTTTAAATAAAAGACTTTGGTATCCGTTTGTTTAAATAAAGAGATAGCAAATTAGATTTCGGTTTTCAGTAATGAGTTGCGTGAGTATTACGAATGAGCACGATGCAATAAACAAGTGATACGGTCTCGTTTGAATGAAAAATACGCTATGCTGTTGAAATGCATGAGTACTCCAATAAAAGTTGGTTAGCATTACGCACTGATATCAAACCCCTTGTTGCGAATCTTGTTACTTTAACAACAAACAATGGTGGTCAGGTGCGTGGAGGCCTTCTGGCATGTGAAACAAAGGTTGGGGTGCGAGTTATTAAGCACATTTGCTTCCTCCCGCATATCATGCAGAGATGCACTACTAAAACAATGCTACTCTCGTTAAAATGTTCAGTTCTGTGAAATTTAAATTTACCTTCAAAACTTCAGATTTATATTGCCCTTACGAATAGCTTCGGTGTTCTTTTTGGTAGTTTTGTTGTGTTAGCTTTATTGTATTGTATTGTATTATTGCAAAAGTTCTGCTTATTGTGTTGGTTTGGCTAAAAAATCTTTGAGATATCAAAAATAATCAACAAAGGTTATACCTGTAAATAAAAACGTGAATCACGATAAAAAAAAACTTCGTCCCATCGTTCTCATAAAAGATGTACTAATTCCCTCAGAAAAGATGTCAATGTACTCAACTAACAAGATGAGTAGATCATTTGGCTCTGGTTTTTTACGCTAAATTTTAAATCTCATAAGACTTACCGGTAAGTTTTTTTTGTTTAAAAATAAATGAGCGTTGGTCTCATTGTGTTACTCAAGTTTTAATGACTTTCGATTATTAACAAACCTTGCATGAAAAACATAAGACAACAATCATAGCGTGTGATCAAATAGAAATAAAAGAAAAAGTAGTAACTACTAAAATAATTAAGTTTACAAATTTTGTTTACAAGAAAAAACTGTTTAAACTAAATTCTTTTTGGGAGTCTCCTAAAAGTAATAAATTCTCTGGCATTGGTCTCCTGAAAAGGAACTTTTCTTATGAAGATCCCATTGCCTACACCAAACACATAAACCGTTAACATGGTCCGTAATGGTCCGTTCAAAATTCAAATATCATATAATGCTTTTAAAGGGGGTGGGAAGGGAAGAGGAAAACCGTCATATTAGTGTAATAATGGGAGCTGGGGACAAGAGACATCGTTTCATGACAAACTTGCAATTTTGTAAAAAATTAAAATGTTTCATTGTTTAGATGAACAAGATCTGTAGCGAGTCCGAAAAATTGAAGTTCCCTTAATTCTTTTTCATTATGAGCCATGACATAAGGATGATGGAGGTTTACAAAAACGTAATAATTTTGAGGGAAAGAAGAAGAAGATTAAAAATCTGACAAAAAAGCGTCACATAATTGTAAACAACCTCAAAGGTAAACAAAGCTACAAATTAGCAAAAAAGTTGGCGACTTTAAAATTCTTTTCTCGCATTTCATCGAGTGCGATCACTTCAAACTGAGAACCACTGGTTTAGAAAAACACAGGAAAATTGTTTAAAATACTAAAACTACTATTACTACTTGTGTTGTTTAATTCGCGATTGCTTTTTTATTTTCACTCAGATAGAAATATTTGTCATTAACCTTTCTTCTTTTGCTTGAGTATTGTTTTATGTAAGTTGCAATGCTTTTTCTCAGATACATTATTAGGCTACTTTTGACCATCTCTGCTATCTTCAATTTCGTGCAACGGCTTAATTATCTCCATGAACGCCGTTAAAATGTTGACTCATGATTGAAATAATCCTTGAAACGAGAAGAAAAAATGTAAAGTGCAATTTCGATTTCTCCAAAAAAATTTTTTGTTGAAATTAGCATTTTTTATTTTAATTTCTTGAAAAGTAATTTGCAATACAGTAAAAGTGGCGTTTATGGCATTTCAAAAAATTGCCGTTTGTTATGTATCATTTCACAATTGACTTTTGATTCGTCATTAAGGCGTATTATCTAATCTGGCTTACCGGTGTATTGAAAAATTGTAAAATAGTAAAAACTAACAGAAAGTTGTGCATTGGGTAAAGAAAACTTTTTCTAATGTGTAATTGTGCACGCGTGGCTACAGCAGTCTTTTACATCTACCTGTACACAGTGGGGCACGGTAAAGTAGAAGGGGTTCCCCGGAAATTTTTTTCAGGAAAGGCAAATCCAGTAAAACTATGTGGCTTTACATGAAAAATATGTCTTAAGATTTTTGCAGTTAGCGCCTCACAGTGAAAATTCTGAAGTTTTCACATATAGTTGCAAATATTATCATTTCAGCTATTTTACTAGGCTTGAAAGCTGCGTTTTCTGAACGCCGGAATATTGGCGTCCTCGAATTTCTCTTTTTTCTTCGTCAATTTTTGAATGCTTCTCACAAAGATAAAAATTCACCTATCAAATATTTGCGACCTTTTTTTACGCATTCGGTAAATGGTCAATAAAAACTTAATTAAAGTGAAAAAATATTTAGCAAGCTATGTTACCGTGACTATCATCGAGGGTTTCGTAAACAAGCTTTAGAAGTGTCTCAAACCCCCTACCGCTATTTTCGCTACAACACCTAGCCAGGTAATGACATTTTATTGTTTTTTCGCATCTGGGACAAAACTTCATAAAAATTAAGTCATTTGTTTTCGTGCATGGTTTGTAAAATTAGTTTTCAAGATTCAAGTGAAATTTGTCATCGTTTATCAAAAACACTGCTTTCTGGGATACGTTTTATGAAGAAGGCAAGACGCACATACTTTGATTACTGCATCGTACCAATAATCTTAATTTTCTTCTTTCAACTTCCGCGACTTGGCCATCAAATAAATTCCAATATTAAATCGAAAGTTTACTTGCAGCAGCAAAACTCTCTTGCTTAATTGATTACGATTGAGAAAGATAACTGAGTTAATTTATTTACCGTAATGAAGCAACAATTGAAGTTCGCAAGTAATTTTTGTTCTTGTGGCACAGTCGTGATAACCTACCCAACATTCCATTATTTCATAAAAGTCATATTTTTCATGCTCATGCAGGATGTCGGAAAAGGATTAATTTTATGTAAACGCACTGTTAATCACATTTTCTGAAACGCTTACGAATCGTCGTTGAGTTTGAATGTAGGGTTGCAGCGTTTGGGTGACCAAACTTAATTTAGATTCACTTATTAAACAGAAATAGCCAGGTATTTCGCCCACGCCTTTTAGTAACCAATAAGCTAATTGTTTGCGAACTTTTCTATGGGCTGACATAATCACGCTAACTATTATGACACCGGAACACATCGTCACAGTTTTGCTTCTTCTCCTCCCGGAAATTGTGAAAACTCCGCGCAGACGCATGCATTTGTTGTTTGGGCTTGATTTTATCATCTTCAAAGATTTTTGATGCGAAGTTAACTCGAGTGCCTGCTGCGTAACATAGGAAACAAAATACAACGCGCAAACTGGCGTCTTAACCAGATGAAAAATAAAAGGCCATTCGCGACAGAGATGATAGCCTAGATCAGGGATTGGCAAACGTTTTGGTCGTAGGGCCGCATTAACCATTCAAGAGTGGCCAAGGGCCAGTGCTTAAAATCTTGCGATAACCTCTTGCAATGTTGTATTACACAGCTTCAAAAATGATGGTGTCCAAAAAAAAGTCATTACCCTCTATTTGGACCGAAAATGCGTCAATTCAAACTAAGAATTGCGTATCGGCTTTTTCAGTAGTGGCTTCTGACGTTTTTGGCTCTTATTGCGGCAAGTATGGCTACCCCTATTATATTAAATTAGATATATGGAAGTTTCTACAAGTGTTTGGGGGGCTGTAGTTTTCCCGTCCCTGGCCTAGATCATTGATTTTCAGTCGGTGGACCCTGATATTCACCAGGGCCAATATTTTAGTTAGTTTTCAGATTAGGTAAAATTGTAAAAATTTTTCTCGACAACTTGATTTTTTAGTTTATTTGGGCAGCAACTCTGAAATTTACTTGGATAACTTTTTTGAGGTCGCTCATGAAAATGAGAAAAATATATAACCGGGCCACGTCTTTCTTTGCATTATGAAATTGGGCCATATACCAAAAACAGTTGAAAGGCACTGAACTTGATAAAAGTGTCGTAATTGAACACAATACATCCGAGGGAAAAACAAAAGGTAGCGTTATGCACAATCCGATGTTATGGGTAAACTTTAAGATATGCAACGTTTGCTTAACGTATACACTGAATAATTTGCAGTAGACTACCACAAATATATGTTTTTACACTTTCGTAATATGTTAGTAAGGCTGGTGTAACGGTTTTGTTCAGCAATGTCCGCCAAAATTTGTTCGGCGGTTTTTGTACATTTGCTAGCAATTTCGCGCTTAGGCCGGCGGTTACTTAAGAAATAAAATCTTAGAGGGTATACTGCCCACCAGTGGATCGCGACCCATAGTTTGAGAACCGCTGCCATAGTCAAAAAATCTGCGACAAAAAAATTTACTGCAAATTATTATTTTTCGATGTGATATTTATTATATTGCTAGACGACCGCAAATGTCGGGCATACTTATTAGTTATGTTAGGTTAAAAAATATTGATTCAACCAACTGTGCTGGCTTTATCCTGAAAACAGTTGCGAGAGCGGTAAAGACAATTTATTACAAACGGAAACATTGTTCTGTTGCCTTAAACGGTGATTATCCTACTCTTAAAGCAAAACTCGTTCAACTCACTAACAACATATCATTTCAAAACTTTTTATCTGCTCTTTTTAATTAGCTTGAGATTGGGAAATACAAAGAGAGAGATGAGCGTCAATATAAAATTGGCTTATTGGATTACAGAAATAAACTACATGGCTTAAGTGGTAAGCCTATTACACAATTCGCCCCCTCCGCGGTTATATTTTTGACATCAAGTTCTTTGGTTGTGACTATTTGTCCCGGTTTCGGCACAGCGAGAAACGAGGTCATGCCTCCACCAAATGCTTTGCACCTGATGCTAGGAGCCCTACTAAGCTACTTTAAAGGAAAAACATTTGTTTTATATGCATTTTACACATTGGTTGACCTATTGTTACTTTTATTTCCTTTTCTTGTAAAACTTTACTTTAATTAACTATACCCCTAATTCTGACTTCCCTAATTCGAAATTAGAATTGGTCTTACTTGCCAACAGTTGATCATTTCAGAAATATTTCTTCGTTGTTTTCTTTATGCTTGTGGAATGCGAAACTACTTCAAAGTTGTGGCTGACCTTCATAGGCGTAGCCAGAAAAAAATTTTTAGGACAGTCAAAATTTACTTGCGGATATTTTGTTCCTCAACTTTATTTTGCAGCATTTTCTAAAAAAACTAAACAAGATGTTGTTTTCGCTCTATCGTATATCTCTAGTTACAGTAAAGTGTGATTCTGTCCGTGCGTGTGTTTTAGCTGTTATGAAATTACTGGACGTAAAAGCACAAAACTTACCACGATTGACCTTGACTTCGAGGTTTTAGAAAAGGGGTAGTGTTGTCATGATGACGTAGGAGCTAAACTTTTTATCAGATTACCATATGATATTCTTTACGCTAATGCTGCTGTTTGGGGGTAGGCATTTATTTTTTCCTCCTTCCCCGACTGCGCTATGCTGGGAGCGAAAACCTTGACATGAGGTTACATAAATAAGTGAAATGATGCGACTTTTTGAGCAAACCTATTTTTGATTTATTAGTGGAAAGGTTTATTTTAAGGTCACTTTGGCGCTCACTTATGCTACAACTTTGAATTAGATTTTCTGGTCTTTTCACTCAGGAAAGGAACTGAAGAATATTTGTGAAACGATCAAATGTTTGTGATAAAAACTCATCTTGATTACGAGAATAGTTGATCAGAAACAAAATTTGAAAAAAATCCAAACAATAACCCTACAGCTACATGAAACCGGAGGAAGAATTTTGGTTTAAAATAGCGTAATATACGTACTGGGATCGATGGCAAAATGTTCGGGGTAGACGCAGTTATTTTCTCCCTGAGCAGGAATCATGGCAGGTAGACACAACCGAGGAATTTGATGTCATGAAAATATAATTATAAAAAGTGCCTGAAACCAAGTGGTGAAAAATGTTTACGCTTCTCTTATTGGAAGAAATCGATAAAAATTTTTTAAAAAAGGTATGTTGTTTATGAGTCGGACCAGTTTGAGTAAAATAGTTTGATGATTAGAAAAATGATCAGGATCAGGGTCAGAGAAGCCTGCCTTCTATTTGCAACAACTTTTCGTCATTGCTTTTACAAATGTTGTTTGGGTCAACCCGGCGCTATCGGCTAAATCATCATTTTTTAACCAACATAACTAATAGGCAGCCTGCTGGTCAACGCCGGCTGAGCTAGCTAGAAGGTTTATAAATTTCTAATAATTACAAAAAGGAAATGCAAATGTAAATATTACCCAGCTTTTGGAAGAAGTTGAGTAATTAAAACTGTTGTCTTCAGGATTCTGCGGACTTCTAATTGAAAGCCATTGGTTTAAATAATATGTCTCTAATCTGTTTGATATTTTGTTGAACTCTTTCTTCTCAGTTTTAATAAAAACGTCCAGACCCATCGAACATCCGTTTTCTCTTGAAAAGGAGGAGGAAACACAACACTGTGTCTATTATTTTTATGCAAAAAGCTGCAAACACAACAATCTGTCAATTGTTTGCATTTAAAAAGCGGATTGTCCTCTGTTTGTGAACCAAAACATTAGAAATATTCAGTTTATTGACTTTAATTTTAAAGATTTTGCTAAATTCTTTTCCAAAAAGAAGAATGGCATTCTCACAATCCTAAACACAGGCCTTCAAAATTGTGATTTGCTTGTATTCAACGCTATTTTGCTGCTTAGCAGCTTTGAACCACCATCTCGATATTACTATATTGCTTTAGATTAAAAATTTCAGATTTTAAACAGGGCCGAGGCCAGAATTTTTGTTCGACGGTGAAATGATCAAGATAAATATTTTTGAGATATGTTAGTTAAAATGCCCTCATTTTTGTTGTTTAAAATATTTTCTATTAAAAGATTATTTGAAAAAAAGTTCGGGAGAAACGACATGTTCTTTTTCCCCCCCGAATTTCTAAGGATCCTAGTTTTAAACACATTTTTGAAGTGGCGAGATAGCATAAGATAAAATTGTTCCTACAAAGCAGTTAAACCCTCAAAAATAACACTAGTAGTCAACTTAAATATTTATTATTGCAAACTTTTGTGAGCAAATTCACACTTCTTCAAACAAAATAAATGAGATACTAAAAACTGAATTCATTTTTATTTAATTCCACTATTGGTGATAGCTTTGAGATTTTATCTGTCACTTTAAAAGTTGACAAGGCTATACAACCTTTACATTTCAAAACAGAATACATGTAGACTGTCATTTGTGGCTAACACAGGGATTCTCAGAACTTCTTCCTTTTAAGCAACAAGCAAGCATTTAGAACAGCGGCAACATTTTTTTTATCCAGGAGGAGTTGCAAAGCAGTTCCGCTTTTTAAAAATGCTGATGTCTCATTGACACTGTTTATTGTAGAATCTATATCGTATTTCCAATAAAAGTCCTAAATATTTGTAATTACAATAAACATGTTGAATACATTTATTGTGGTAATGCTTTCGTTTGCTCCTCTGGTACTTTCCCAACAATGTCGTCAAGTCACCGTCTGCAACGAAGAATCCTCAAACTTGATGAAGGGTGATAAGGGCGATGTTGGATCGCCAGGCAAAGCCGGCCCAGTTGGAAGTAGAGGTCCAAAGGGAGAAGTTGGAGGAGTTGGTGAAAAAGGAATGCAAGGGGAGTCCTGTGCTTTGGGTTCTTTCGAAAGTACATTGATGAGTAAACTTGCAGGTACTGCAATTTTATTGAACAAAACGCTTGCAGTCAGCAAAACTTATAATATGCTTTGAATCTGCAAGCATTACCTGCATTTATGATTAAAAAAATGCATTGAATTAATAGTGTGTTTTGCTGTAATTTTCATTACAATTGCATTTCAAATATTTCTATTGTAGTCTAACAAAGGCAAATGATTGGGGATGAGAAATTCCTTATCGTGACCTTCTGTTTATTAAGTTACGCTTCGACCCATATTTTGATGCAAAATATGTTTGATCATTGCAAAACATCAAATAATAATCTGTTTAGAGTTGGAAGATCGCTTGATTCCTGAATCTTGTCATTTATCTTTAATTTACGGGAGACAGACACTTCGAGCAGGCGAGGAAGCTTTCTGCGAGAACGGTTGGACTGTACGTGGGTGTTTTGGACTAGTTAATTTGGCTATAATTGATCTTCTGCTGGATAATCGCGAAGAGATTTATCAAGCATGTTTAGGCCATCTACTTTTAATATCTAGATGAATAAAAGCAACAGTTTTTACTGATTTTGATCTTTTTTACCATCACCTTCATTAAATATGTTTTTACATATTCGTATGGGAAGGATAAACTATTCTGCATCATGTCAATGTTTATTTGACCTCGTATTTCCGCGTGACTAGATAGCATTTCTTTCGATGATTAACTTTTATTGATGTCGTCATCAGATCCTGATTTTACTTAAAACTTCAATAGCAACTAGCAATTTTTGTCAGTATTTTTGATGCATTGACTGCCAAATCAATGATGCAACAGTTCTCTGATGACCAAACTCTACTTTATGAAAATTGGGCAGCTCCCATGTTGGGAAACCGTAGCCTGCAACATAAACTTTTACCACCATTTTACTCCAGGAACCTTGGTTTACAGATATTTAGAAATAATTGATGACCCTATTTATTTCTTACCATTTCTTATTGATGACCCTTTAAGTAGAACTTTTGGGGACCACCATGAAATTTTGCTTCACGATCAAGTAACTGCAATGCCTATAGGAAAAATGAGCAAATGCGCGTAGTAGTTGTTCAGCAAGTATTCAATCTAGCAATGTTACAAAGCAGGTTTCAATTCTTTATATCCTGATCCCTAAAAAGAAACAAAAAACATATTTTACTAAAGGAAACTAAAATAGAATTTATAACTTCTGCGAAGACGTTTTTAAAAAAATTTGATTATATTTGGTTTGAAACAGCACAAATATGGCCCGTTTAATTTTTGTGAAAAAATTGATAATGACTTGAAAATAACTTTAATTAGCTAATACAACCAAATTCGATTCTCGTTGAGGTCGATGTTCTAAAGAGATCTTATAGATTAAACAGGCTTATAGGCATCTGTCATGTGTTTAAATGACTGTGATTTTTTTGAAGGAGGACATACTGTAAATGTTTCGTTGAGCTACAAAGAAAGGAAAGTATGATCCACTTCAATGAAAATAAAGAGTTACACCAAGATTACCTCCTTCTCCTTTCTCGCTTTATTTCCGTTTTTATACATGGGGGACCGGTGGCTAATTCCCGATTTAGGGTCGCCACAACAGTAATTTGCATTTCCTAGCATTTTTGTTTTTTTCCGTTGGATACCCTTCCTGCCACCAACTCTCTCTTCGGAGAGAAATCTGGGCCAACTGTATTCCACACAAAAGTGGTGATGTCCGATTAAGTGCCTTGCCCAAGAACACGACAAACGAACTTGCCGTCTTGCTCTCCACAACCTCCCTTTCAAATGCCCAGCAACTAGCAGGAAAGTTGTGGATACGATTTTTCAAAGTCTTTTGGTATGACTCGAAAAAGGGAATCAACTCCAGGTCTACCGACTGCAAAGCGGGTTCTCTAATTAGTATGCCATCACGTCGGCTATATACCAAGATTGCTCTTTGAAAAAAATCTTGCTATTGGTGGACCGGTAGAGAAAAACGTTTAGTCTTGCTTTGCCTACAGATAAATGTCACAAACAAAGCTCTTTTTTTATGGTGATAACGCTTGAATTTTTGTCAATACACATACAAAAAAAACATTGCTATGATGTCGATTTGTTTACACCAAAATAATACTCTTTTGATTTCAACACTTGGGCCTTGAAGATCTGCTTTGGCAAAACAGCGTCAAGAAAACAAGAACTAGGCTAGGAAAAAAAAGGGCTTAGAATGATCGCAAAGAAACCTTGGAGAAGACAGAACCTCCTATGTTGACAATTTTTACATCAATTATGAACTTTAAACTTTCTTTACTTCAAAGTCAAACTCATCTTGTTGAAACTATGAAGTCAACATGAAAGACATTCCAAAAGATGTGCTTGAAAAAAACCAAGCAGTGGAGATCTGATCATAAATAAGAAGGAACGTGGTGTGATTGTCCCAAAATGGAAAATTACACACAATTTGAAGTTGTTAACCACAGTACATGCTTCGAGATTGGTAAATATACAAGACGCACACATTGCCAATCCAAGCTATCTTTCCACCACTAGCAGTTAAAATGAGCCGGCGAACATCATCGATCAAAACCAGCAATCAACCAGCAACAACTAAAATTAAAATATGTTCTTAACTAGAAGACGCAGACGTGAGCTACTACTGAAAAGCTTTTGCTAATCGACTTACAATAAAGCCAAACTGGTTGTTGATTATTATCATTTAAATCAAATGGCATCTTACTTCACTACAGTTAGGCGTGAAATGAAATTGAAAACTTGGTTTTATCATTGGTAAACGCTTGAATCGTGTGGAAGTATAGGAATTTTACTCAAAAATTGCATTGGTCATTGGCAAACGCTTGAATCGCGTGGAAGTATAGGAATTTTACACAAAAATTGCTTGTACGTGCATTTTAAGAGATACTGCCTACCAAACCTATTAACATCAATGCGACACAGCATCTATTGGGCTGCAAATCGTCTGGCAGGCTGCATTTTCTTTAAAGAGAGTATGAAAGAGGGACCAACCATTCCACCGATTTGCAGGCCCTATATCTAATGCTTAAATAAATTTACCAAACAAGGTGGTTGGAAAGATGCGAGTGCTTGTCTGCAGCAAAAGTGTTCCAATAAATCGCGAATGTGTGAAGACTACTTAAATGTTCATCAATACTAAACTTCCACAAACATTGTACTTAAGACTTTACAAAAGAGATTTGGCTAGGTTAATTTTTGTGAGCTGGTGTTTTGTGGAAATTTTTATAAAATTATATTTTACATGTTTTGTTTAACTCAAGGGTTTTTAACGGGATTGCATATAATATTAATGGGGATCCACCGTCAAGTGTAACAAATTGGGAATCCACAATGACATATTGGAGGTTCATCTAGAAAACCGATTCAAAAGGGTTGTTATTACCAAAAATAAAATTTCTACCATAATTTACACCAAGGGTATGCAGCCTACAGCTCGCGATGTCAAATTTGGTGACTTTGAATGACGAAACTCTTGCTTACATCTCGGAAAAACCGATCTGCGAAAATATATAAATTCTCACACGCAAAATGCAAAAAATTTGTCAAAAATGTTGCTTTGAAAGTATTGATTCTTAAAAAGAAGAAAAGATTTTCACATGTATTATTTCGCAGAGCGTTGATCTCCAACAGTAAGTCTTCCCTTCCACTTTGGATGGTAGCAAAAACAAACGAAGGTGAAAACTTTTCTATTCTTTCTCCAAAATCTGGCGACGAGCTTTGATGTTTATTTTTGGGGCAAATGTTTGCCTACTTTTCTTTTGTTAAACAGCTATAAAAGGTTCCACCATAAAAAAAGGAAGAAAAAGGGGCCTATGGGTAAAAAAAAGAATGAAAACCAGTGGTTTAAATCAAAATAATCGACTTGTTGGCAAGAAGTCGAAAGCTGGCTTTAAACTCTCCTTTTTAAAAATTTTGAGGTGCTTCCATTTGTAGTAGCCACGCCTAAGTGCGTTAAACATATGGGCTATATATTCCAACTATTTCAGCCATGGTTCCAGTAAAACATGATTGCCTTTCAAGTTTGTCAGTCAAGTACGGCAGTCGAGGTGTCAATGCTTTTCTTACCATTGTAGGTTTATTTGAAAATACTGCTGCGTAAAAGCTTAGTAGATGGGACAGAATAAACATAAGAGGATAAACATCTTAAAATAAAGATTGAGAATAAACATCTTAAAAATTTGAAGTTTTACTGCAATTGAAATTTTAAGATATACTTGTATATTGCAAAAAGGAATCTTTAGCGGGGTCTGATTTTGCATGCAAGTCTAATTTTCTTAAGTGCGGCCGTTGCTTTATGATCAAAAAGCAATCAAAATCCAAATGATAAAATATAGTCGTACTGCAAACAAAGATGTATTCGTATAATTGATGATTTGTTACAGTTCGTTTTATTCTAAGGTTTTTCAAAGACGCTTCATTAGAGATGTCAATTTCACTCGGAACTGGGATGAATACAAGCAAGGCTTTGGTTACGTAGATGGGGACTTTTGGTGGGGTGAGTTAATGCCATTTGCAATTTTAGCGTCTCTTATGCGGTGATATATCTTTTATTTACAGCATTCTTGTATGACATTAAAAAAATGAATTAAGCTTTTAAAAACTTGCTTTGCAGAGCAAATAGTCGTTTACTGCGACTCAGCAGCGGGTTGTTTTATGCGCATCACATAATATGATGCTCTTCTGCTCATCTCAATTTTTCAGTAACTGCTGTACTGTTGCAATTGGCCTGTGAATGTATGATTGGTCATTACCAGGGCTGCGAACTCAATCTTTTATCATTCGAATTTACCAAGGCATCACAAGTGCGAGCTTACATCCGAGTTCTTCAAATTAAATTATTCAACTTTAAATTCTTAGTACTAGGTATTGCAACTGCAAAACAAAATTCTTTCGTTCTGTGTGCATGTGTTTGTAAGCGTGTTTTACTTTTCCAAAATTACTGATATTACAAACACCAAACTTGGTGTGTATGATTATTTGCCTGGGATAACGTCATGTTGACGTTATAATCAAAGATATTTTTGTTAAACGTGTATTTCTTAACAGAGCGAGACAGTAATTGCTCAAACAATTCCAACTTCCAACTTATGCCAGCTTCCAACTTATGCACTTGTTCGTGAGTTACACATACTCCCTACCTTGAAGCAAGCCGAAGAAGAAAATACAAGAAGCTATGTCATTAGGCTAAAGCAACCAACCAAGCATTATAAATTCAATTCTGTGACACCAGAGTAATACCTAAACGAAATTCTGTTGATTGTGTTAGTAAGTGGCTTTAATAGTAATTTGATTAGACAACGGATACTGGAAACAATCGACGTTTCATTTGACCTTGCGCTTGCTGCTGCTAAATCCCTAGAATCAATCCATGACAACAGCTGCAAATACAAAAGCTAAAGTGGATCTACATGCGTGGTCGACCTAGTCGAGAACTTTACCCAGGCTGATGACACAAGGTCTTGTCTTACCAAAAGTGCACCAGCTGCGATGGCAAGATAAAATTACCTTAAGAATTGTTCTTTCTGCAGTGGTAAAATGCACACAAAATTTATAGACTGCCCTGCATTTGGAAAAATTTGTTCTTATTACATGAGGCTAAATCATTTTGAATCTATGTGTTTTGCCAAGAAGAACGATCTCACAGTGAAAACAAATCAAACTTCGTCTACTATTTTGTCTCACAACGAATCACTATTGGGCTTAGCATCTCTAAAACTAAATGATGTGCTCTTTTATAACGTGTTAATTGCTGTGAAAATTAACGACATTTTGGTAACCGCCTTATTGCGGATACTGGTAACACTACAATTTTTGTGAATGTGTGTTTTGTGCAAAGCCACAAATTGCTGGTTGCTCCTGCATCATCTAAGGCTGTGCGATTGGCTGATTATTCTAAATTGTCCAGAGTAATCAGCATGATTAAACATACTATCACCTTGCATAATCCAATTATCAACAATATTTTATTTATATTGAAATCATCGATAAGTGATTTAATGATCGAGACTGATTTCGAAGAACATTTTAAAACCTTTTGTTTTCGTTTTGGTGATGATCGACCAGCTTTGCATCTCAACGCAGAACCTCACGAGATCGCAGTATCTTTGGCATCCAATGACCATAAACGTTGCTACTACCCTGCCATTTTTAAGTTTTCAAGAGAAGACTGCAACCAATCGCATCAAAGCAAAGATTTTATTTAAAAGGCAATATCGACTTTACGCAAACTGAAGTTGCTTGACTGCTACCCAAAGACAAAACTTCCAGAAACATTACTCCTTGGCAGGCTCAACCTTTTGTGACAAACGTAGTTGGCTGCTTGTCAAAAAGATCTATGGTTATTGACTGCTCCTTCTCTATAAATAAATTTTCATTGCAAGATAGTTATTTACCACCTAAAACCTGCAACATCGTCAACCAGGTTTCAAAGTTTCAATTATCTGAGCAAAATCGACCATAAGTCGGTACATCATCAAATTTGGCTCCATCCAAAACACAGACAATATACTGCTTACCAAGAAGGCAACAAAATTTACGAGTGGAAAAAATTGTCGTTTGGTGTCACTAATGCCATATTTTGATTTCAACACATCGCAAATGATTTAGTTCATCGCAATGAAATACAAGACTCAGTCTTTCCATATTTTGACAATTAAACAATCAGTGATATGACAGAAAAAGAGCACGCTCAATATTTGAACTTGGTGCAAACAGCTGCCAAAAACATAGATTTTCTGATAATTAATCAGGATAACAGGAAGAATTATTTAGCGCACAAATAATAGAGTTTTGCAATATTACACATTTCATCAAAAGAAAGCTTGAACGTTTGTGAAATCGTTGCTTGTTTTAATTGTGAGCAAGTCCAGTATTAAAGTAGGCCTATGCTGTGAACAGTCCAAACAAGACGTTTTTGGAAAAATTCGGCAACGCTGTGCAATCCCACATAATATTTTGTTTAATTAATTCTTTTTTCAAAAACAGCACTTTTGATTTTGTAAAGAGAATTGGCTGTATCAAAAAAACGGTACCCATTGGGCGAAGCCGGCCTAACCGATATTTTTTACCCTGATGATATTACTGATGGAGAGCCTGCAAACGATACTGGCAGGGCCGGTTATTTTTAAATAGATTGATAGCTTATTGTGCTTCTAAATCTTCGTTGATGTTTGTTTCTTTGCCCATCCTTTAATTTGACGCAAAATTAGCCGCTGCAATAGCATTTGTGATCATTTTTCTCTTAAAACATTAAAGGTCTTGACAAGATTCACAGCCTTACCAAAGGCCGAAGATGCAAACTGCGAGTTGATATATGGAGAACAGGAGACATTCATTTATATGCTACATACAGGTAACCAGCTTACAATAAATATCCTTTGCTTTTTTCTGTGACATGAGTAAGGTCCAATGTAAGTAACTATATTATTTTATTTCAACATTATGAATGCAACGTAACAGAAATAAGCAATTCAAATATAGAAACTTACAACAAGCAAAGTTAAGTTTTTTGCGACATAACACTTGATGTTTAATGAAGCTCCAAGTGCTTTCTATGGAGTTCAGTGCACTTTTCTAATCTTTTAGGGACTGTTGTCTAATTTTTCAGGTGCTGTTTGGTCGAAAAAGAGCGGGTCAACAAAAGCTTCTAATACAATCGTCTGTCAAACACGTGCGCATGTTTATGTGAGCAACAATAGTAACTTTCAAATTCTCAGATGCCCAATAAACAGTTAAGCTGAATGATGCCGCCATTAAATTTAAAAATTGCCTCATTGGACCACAAAACGAAGTCGACGTCCAGCTCTCCTCATTTGACCATTTAAACAAATTGCTCGCAAAATTCGACCCATTTATCTGGGTTCTCATCATTAAGGGCAAGGTCAATGTGCGGATGATATGGCCAATACTGTCCTTGCCTTAACACATGTTTGACGTTTGTTTGTGATTCGCCATTTCCGTTGGTGGCTTTTGAAATGACGTTTGAGGACTCTGTGCCTACAAGGCAAACAATTCAGTCCGATGCTCAGTCATTATTGCTGTAACTGGCAATATCCCCGAGTCAAAAATATTTCCGGCACCCCTGCCATTGGCCCTGTTAGATTAAACTTTTTTACCATACTTGTAATTGTTGGATGGGTGGATGGCTCGGGCTGAAATTGCTTTCGAAATTTTTGTTGGACAAATGCCACAGTCAGGGGTATCCAGAACCAATTCACAACTGCCATCTTTTGTTTTTTTGTTAATCATGATACTGACATATGTAGTAGTGTAGTGATTCAGTTTTTATCCGGTGTTGTCCCTTTAACAGAGATGGCCAGATTTACCCCATTCCTTCTGCAATTGCTCGCACTCCGTCCCTCCACTTGTCTCGTCTCAGGACATCCTCCTTCTTCAAACCAATCTTCTCTGTCTACTCTTCCACTTGCTTCTTCCAGGTCTTCTTCGGTCGTCCTCGCTTTCTCTTGCCACTCACTTCAAGATTCAGAGCAACCCCCAAAACACTATCGTTATTCCTTCTCAGCACGTGTCCATACCATCTAACTCCATTTGCTGTTGCTAACCGGTCTATAGTTTCCCTCAACCCCAACATATCCATCTGTTCTTCAGTCGTCTTTCTGTCTACCACTTTCTGACCGCACAAGGCTCTCGCCATAGCTCTCTCCGTTCTTCTCAAAATTGCTTTTTCATTTTCTTTTAGACACCATGTCTCACTTCCATACAGTATTGCTGATCTTACACAACAACGATAGACTTTACCTTTCATCTTTAGAGGAAACCTATTTCCAAGCAACAATTCTCCACATTCTCTGAATCTTACCCAACCGATTCTTACTTTTGCTGTAACTGCCACTTCACAACCACCACTAGCATTTAGTCTGTTTCCCAAATAACAAAATCCATTCACTGTCTCCAGTTGTGCAATGAAGTGGAGACAGTGAATGGATTTTGTTATTTGGGAGACAGACTAAATGCTAGTGGTGGTTGTGAAGCGGCAGTTACAGCAAGAGTAAGAATCAGTTGGGTAAGATTTTATTGTTATGTGATAAGTACGAGTCTAATGTGTATACGAAAATAAACAATATACCTGAAAAAGAAATGGAAATAAAATAAAAGTTAAAGCAAATCTAAACCAAAATGCAAATGTCAGTAAACACAACGACATCTATACCGCAGTTTTTACAATTAAAATAACGGCAAATAAACTTCTAAATTGTTTCCATTCCATTGTTCAAGAATGAGGATTAATGGTTGCTCACATTTTTGTGCGAATAGGCCCGTTACTATTGAAGAGGGCTCAGTTGGAGTTGCCCCTCGGCAAACTTTTGATTCTATATTTGCCTTAGAACACAATTTACATTAAAAAATATACAGTCAAAAGTATTTTTCAAACATTTTTCATTCTTAGCTTTTTATTTTAATTCTGCATTTATGCAATTTTCAAGTCAAGGAAAACATACTAATCTTATATTGATTATTCATTCAAATTACAATAGAACAAAAAACTTACTTTTAGCAAAGCGTGCAATATATTCGAGCAGCAAATATACTGCAAGTTTAAGAGCAGCTCGTGTAGGACACTGTTGTGCCTGCATCCCAGCTGATTGCTTTGCTCTGCTTATCAATTTAAAGAATAATCTGATTTTTTTGCTGTTTAGAAAGGTTCGTTTAAACCAGGTGTTTGAAAGCATCATTTAACTTGCGAATGACGATTTATTTTTATTGTTGCTCAATTGTCATAAATATGAGCCAGGTTGCATTATAAAGAGAAAATTGAGTTTCACAACCCTTTTGTTTTAGACAGCTTTTTGATGTTGTTTGATTTAAAAAATTAAGAGTCAAAAAAAGCCAATAATGAAACTAAAATAAAAGTTTGGGTGTGTTTCTAGAGTTTACGGTAAACAGTTGGCATACTGATTTAAAGTGAGATTAATTCAACTTTTTGCGTCAATCTTTTTTATTTCATTTGATTAAGGTTGTATTTGAAAAAGGGCACCTGGCAAAGCGGTACTTGTAACCGAGAAAGCTCGTCTTTATTAAATAACACACTATTTAGCCTTAAAAGTGCCACTTTGAGCTGGTGTCAGATTTATTGTACAATGTGAAAAACTAACATGGCTAATCATTCTACTTGATAAATTTCTATTTGATCTTTAGCATAAAATATCTCTTTTTTTTCATTTTAACTTAAAAATCAAAATAAACTTTGGACTACACATGGCCCTCCTTTTCAGATTTAAAATCAAAAGAACCAATACTTATTATTGAAACGATTAGCAAACTTGTAGAGTGAGACCGCTTAAAGTGTTTTATCTGTATTCTCTCTTAGATTAAACACGATTGGAAGATATTTACAGTCTATTGATTTATAAAAAATATGTACATCTAGTTTTATTCATTCTCAATCGCAAAACGAAACGTGCACGCAGCAGCATCCTGACGATGACTACTCATTCGCTTCCGCACCGGTAATATTACTCACAAACAAAAAAGGGTTTTCCTCAAACTTTTTTCCGCCAAAGTCTCACAATCACTTTACTAAAAAATAGATTTGTGATTTTATTTTTTAGCCGATTTTCATCAAAATTTCAAAAAATCACGCATACTTCTTCATGCATCGGAAAATGCAAAATTTGTGCTCCAATTCTTGGATTTTCTAATCTGAAAAAGGTTAAATAACTAACAAAAATAAATAAAATAATAAAACCGAAAGCCCAGTTGCAGACGACAAAAAACGCAAAAGTTTCAGCAGACACCTGCAAAAGCCAACTACTTTGAAATCAAATTGAGATGTATTTGTTTACCAGGAGACCAAAGCCTTTACCATTAATATAGTCTGAAAACTGTCCTTTAAGGAATCTTCTGACAAAATTTCAGGCAATATTTAAAAAATTTATCTATTAAAATTTTCAAATTACTAAAGGGTCATAAAACGCCATCCAAAAAATTTCTATGATAAGTGAAAAAAGTAGATTTGATTTGCAAAAAATATAATATGTTGCTAAATATTACTTTCATTTAAAAGCTTAGAAAATTTGCTTTACAGCAATATATAACTTTAGATAGTTTAGGATAAGCGTTGTGTGATATTTACTAATCACAAATGAGTACTGTACATCATATCAGTTCCAAGCCTCCAAAATTTTTTGACCTACTTTCACTAAACTATATTTTTTGGAAAAGCTACACCCTTTAAAAAAATAAAATAAATTGCAAACATTTCACCGCTAAAGTCGTTGTTTTGTGTCAAGTTTCTTAGGGGATAGAACCCAAAATATTAGTTAAAAAGCTAGCAAAATTTGGCTTCCCTAAGTTAAAACTTACTGTATCCCCCTTATTTCACAACAAAATGAAGGGATGTAAAAAAGCTTCCGTTTTATTTTTAGTGACAAAGTATACAATTAGAACTTGCTTTCTAACTTTTTCGCTCCTGCGTAAGCAGCGAAAAAAAATGTCCGTCAGGTGGCAGTGCAAAACACTGTCATAATTAATTATCACTAACCGGCTTTGCCGGCGTCGCCCGGCAGAGGCCCTCCATCAGTAATGTGCGGGTTTAGTATTTCGGTTCAAACGGCTAAGCCGGTTTCACCCATTTGGCTCTTGTGTGAGTAGTAGCAAAAAGTTAATGAATTTTATGCGCTTTCACAATTCTTGTACACGAAATTGTGATCATCATGTTCTCTTGATCATGACTGGCAATACTCACAAAGGATCTTGCCACAAATTATCGTTAATACTTGTGAGGGAGCAGGGATTGTACATAATCAAAACTGATTGCAGCGGCAAAATGGTGGTTGCTTTTACAATTAAAGAAAAAAAACTATTCAATCGTAAACCTATTTTGCCAATTGATACTGCCGCTTTCCTATTTATATTTGTGGTATTTAGTTCCTAATTTGGCTGCGTTATTGGTCTTGTTTCTGGCATAGCAACAAAAGCGGCTGTTGTTTTTTTATATTCAGTTTTACAAATTCTTATGGCATGGTTATATGTTGATTTTTTCTTAAACTTGAAATTTCATTACAATGCTGCTGAGCATTGACATAAATACCATAATCCATTTTTTAGTAAACTGATTGTGTGACTTGGGCGAAAAAAAGTTTGAGAAAAGCCCTTTTTTTTGCCAGCAGTCTTACCGTCGAGGAAGCAAAAGATTTTTTGAAGGCACTTCTTTTTCAAAAGTAGATAATGTTACGTGGTTTTGGCTAAACCTTTGTAGAAGAAAATGACTGATCATATTTTAGGTCTAAATCTGACTAACAAAATTTGGTACCGTTTAGTACCGGTAAACAAAAAGCTCACGAGCTTTAGAAAGTTGCAAATGGTAGAAAACCTAGGCTTTCAGGCAAATTTTGACTAATATGCCTTGAAAACTTATTTCCTTAGCATCATCTAGCGACCACTGGTAAAAAAATTGGTTGAAAAATAAAATTTCCAGTGATCTTTAAGGTAAGTATACCCTAATTTTGAAGACAATTAGAGGGGGATAATTTGTATAAAATTTGCATATTCAAAAAAGATGTTTATTTTTTGATGGTGGTACAAGTTCAGTTGTTATATACTTCTACATCAGTTGTTATATATCGTTGAAATTGCTATTTCTTGAGAGTTTCAAATATAATAAATTTTTTCAAATGCAGATTTTATGCTAATTACCACCCCCCTCCTCATAGGCGTTGAGTTGTCTTCAAAATTAGAGCACCCCGATTTCAAAAATAACTCCAAATATTTTTCTATCAATTTTTTAGAAGCGGTCGTTAGATGATACTAAGCAATGAAGCTTTTTAGGTGTATCAGTCAAAACTTATCTAAAAGCCTAGATTTTCTACGACTTGCAACTTTTTGAGGCCCATGAGCTTAATGTTGACCGTTCTAAATTTTGTTGGTTAGATTTTGATCTAAAATATGATCAGTTATTATCTGCTAGAAACTAGCCTAAACCATGCAACCGTATGTATTTTGGAAAAAAAAAATTCTTCAAGATTCAAATGATATTCTTTTGGTTTATGTTCTGACAAAATTTCAAGCTAAATTATAAAAATTTAGTTGTCAACACACTCAAATTTCTTAAGGGTCTGAAAACACATTCCAAAATATTTATCAGGCGAGCAAATAAATTACAGGGTGTTCCAAAAGAAACAGTGCACTGAGCACTTTCATAAGTATACATCATAATATTATGATGTCACAATACAGAGTTCCATGGTAACCTAAATAACACTAATATGAAAAACAATCCCCACACAATTGGAAACTCACATCAAGTATTCTGAAGTTTCAAGGACCCTTTGAAAAAGTTGGGTTATTAGCACATTTCTACTGCACTGTTTCTTTTGGAACACCCTGTATATTTGGTATATGAAAAGTATAATATGTTGCTAAATACTGGTCTCATTTGAAAGAGTAGGAAAGTTTACTAAGAATCAGGGCACGAATTTCACATCTTCCAAAACGTGACGACCTTTTAAATACTTTATGAAAATCGATTAAGAAATGAAATCGCAAATCTATTTTTTACTAAACTAAGTTTGTAAGTACGGCTTAAAAAAATTTGAGAAAAACCCTAAAACAAAAGATCATCATATGATGATCGTGGGAGAAAAAGAGTTAAGCGACACTAAGCGACATCAACATGGTGAAGTAAGATGGCAACTTGGGTTGATGCCTTTTTCTTTCGTAGTTCTGGTGTCTTATAGTTCGTACGGAACACTATTTTCCACCTATTTCAGCTATCAGCAAAGTTCTCTGTATTAAAATTCGTCAGTGTGGGTGATTCCAATGACCCCATTTCATATTCAAGATAAATTACACTTATTGAGCAACTTAAAAAAATTAGGCTAATTCACGGTGCTTTCACTATTAAGTCCACCGTTTTGTGCTGGTGGAGAGTCTTATTCGAATGTCCTGTGCGGCACCATGTTTTACCTGTTGTCATCTCTTAAAATAAACACAATTAGAAGGTATTTACAATTTGTTGATTTAAAAAAAAATATATACATCTAGCTTTACTCATTCTCAATTGAAAAATAAAACGCACATGCAGCAGCGTCATTACAACGCGACGTTATGCGTCGTTATTTCGCTACACAGTTATCATTAATTGGTCGGGAGGCGAGCACTAAATCCATATGTCACATAGTGTTATTCTGTGGTAAACCTATATAAAACATAATAAAAGATAGTAGAGTTTACTGCTGGGTATTTCTCAAAGTAATATGTAGGTGACAGTAAACACACAAGATTATCCGTTGTTAATTCCGAAAAATATCTACAAAATGCTACGTTTAGTAAATATCACTTTCAAAATCCATGTTGTGAATCGACAAAGAAATCAACCCAAATCTACCGACAGCAAAATAGACGTATACGCTCTTATCAATACACAACAGCGCCAGTACATAAAGGATTTATAATTGATCCATCCTTAAAACGTGGCAAGAAATAACTAAACTGCAGACGCTACAAATTAAAAGTGCAAACGTATTCCAACCTATACTACTCATGATAAAATGTTCTTTTCTGAAGCAGTAGCTTTAAAAATTATGAAATGATATCAGCGTGAGATTATTCGTTGCTACTTTTGACTTCAGTAAAGGAAGCCGTTATTCAATTCTTGATTTGGATAAATCTTATTTGAATCTAAAGAAGTTTTAGCAATTAATAATCTTGTCACAATGCTTCTACTGCGATATTCTGCCCTTTGCGACAGACAATAGACATATTACGAAGTGAGAGCCAGAGCGTTGCTTTTAATTACGGCAAAATGATAAGAACATAGACACACCTGGTTTAACGTCTTCCCCAGTCTAAGTTGGCAAAAGCACAGGAAATCTAAATCAATAAATGATCTAAGTTTTCAAAAACTCCACTGCCTCTATGGGCCCTGTCCCAAAATCTGATGCAACATGACTCACTCTATTGAAACGATGTTTGAATTATAGTGTCTGGAAAAGTAGATCAAAAGTGCCTAGAAAAATAATGCCATCAAACATTAGTTTTTGCAAATAATGTAGTACTTGCAGCTCGTTTAAAATATGACCTCCAACATGCATTTTATTTGTTTTCACTTGGTTGTGTGAAAACTGGGATAAAAGTAAGCATAGAGAAAACCGAGCATATAACCATTTTAAAACCTGATCAAGCGAATCTACAGGTTTGGCAGAAACTTTAATGCAGTTAGGAAAGTTTTGGGCAATATTTTTGTAGGTAATTTTAGGTGGAACAAAGAATTCAATGTTTGAACTGGTATAGCAAGTACAATACTCTAACGCGTCAGTTCCTACTTTCAGTTTTCACAAAACGAGACCTGTTTAGAGAAAACATGGCAAGCTTTACAATTTTTAAATCGGTTTTTTGTTGTTTTTTATCCTATGGCCATAAATCGTAAATAATCACCAAAATATTGCAATCTCGAGAGCAAGCTGCCGATATTGGTTTCATAAAAAAAACTGAAAGCGTATTACGAATGCATAAACATTCGTTGCATTAAAATTTGAAAATCTCTTAACATCGGGCGGCTACCTCTTTGTATTGAGAAATTTCACCCGCGTTGTCTTGGTCATCAATGAAATTCTTCAATTTATTTTATGTAATTAGATTTATGTAAAACATCCAAAGCTGCTGACCTTGCGAGCCTCCTAAGACAAACAACTAGTTAAGCATATATGTATAGTGTCTGCCATTCTGTAATGAATACCTTCTGGCAAATAATAACTTTTTCCATCTTTACTACGTACTGTTTAAGAGAAGTGAAATTTTCTGGAAGAATTTTTTATTTTTGGAAAAAATAAAAAGCGGTCCCCCAGTTGAAAATTTAAGGCAATACTTTTCAAAATAAAAAAAAACCTATGGATCCCTTGAAAGGCTTGGAGGTTTATTGTAGATTCTTAAGTTTTTTCATTGCTGAATACTGTAACAAAGTTCACTGTTCAGGCAAGTAATCCAATTGAAGAGTAAATGGTGAATCAATTGCGTTATTACATTATAAATGTTTATTGTCCATTTATTCCAGATGCGACTACAACAATAAAAAACAATTAGCGAATTTCGAGATGAGATTTTCTTCAAATTATTTTTGCTCTCCAATTAAGCAAAGATGTATCGGCGTATTAAGACTAATTATTAATGTAAATGGATGAAATATCTTACTTCTGCTGATAAAGGAAAAGACTACGGGAACTCCTAAAAATATCTCACACAGCCAAGTTTGAAAAACGCTGATTTAGCAGATTCATTTCTAAATAAACAATCATTGGATGAAAATATTCAGTTATTTTGCATAAAATACTTTTGTTCAAATCCTATGTATGAGCAATTGTTCTTTGTTGATCAATACAAGTTATTTATGACAAAATAACCGGATTAGGCGAGTAAACTGCCACATCCTAAATGCAAACTGCAGACAATCAAATGTTAGTGCTAAAATTAATCCAACCATCTTGGGATATCAGTGAAAGCAATTGTTGCAACTGCACCACGCACAGATTGAGAAACTTTGATGCAGTTTGACCACAAAAAGACTCTTTGTGTTGGTTTTAGTAATTTTTACGTCAATGATGAAAGCGGCAACTACCTAGTTCAAGTGAGCGGATACAACGGCACAGCTGGAGACTACCTAAGACATCACAATGGCATGCAGTTTTCTACAACAGATCGTGATAATGACAAGTGGTCTAGGTAAGAAACAATGTTGAACTGTTGCCAAGTCTATTATCTAAACTGTTATAATAATATTTTTTAAATTTACAGTAAATCTTTAAAGCTTATTTGGTGAACAAATCTGACAATATTTTGTTACTAATATTACTATTGAACAAAACTATACACGAGCAGCTCATGTGACTGCAATGTAGTGTATTGCTTGATATTGCTTCCGAGAAATTCACTACTTGTAAGAATCCACCAATCGGAGAAATTCATTGAAACGTGATGTTTCCTCTTCTATTGTTTCATAGGAGCGAGATTGTTACACAAAACGCTCGATTGTTTGAGCGGGGTCACTACGGGGTCTCTATAAAACGATGTTACCCCCACAAACCCACCAAACTACGTTGCAGAACAAAACATTTTACTCAAAATAACTTTGTAGTTGACTGAAATGGAAATTCCAATATTTTGCAGGAATTGTGCGGCTGTTCATGGAGGAGGAGGAGGATGGTGGTATGCGGCTTGTTACCAAGCAGATTTAAACAGACAACCAGCATCGATGTACTGGTATCCATCACAAAACGTTATAAAATCGCTGATGAAAGTTCGTTGTGACTAGCTCGCATATTGAAGTGCTTGCTTGTATTTATCCTTATGACGATGTTGTGTAAATAAAATACGTAACACAAACATATCTGTTGCTGTTATTGTGAATGATCTAGAACATTCCAAGATAGCTGAGAGAAAAACAAAAAGTTTTGATGTATTGTTGAAGAAACAGCATTTTCAAGATCCTCTGGATTTTTAACAAATTGTTTCTCAAAAGACTATAACCCCTAAACTTTATTTCTTATTTTTGAATCATTCCAAATTGTTGTGTCTTTTCGTGTCGCTGTCTGTAACGCTATGATGAAAACAGCAGTTGGCACATCTTCGATTATTATCCTCCGTCGCTTTGAAAGCAAACGTAAATTACGAAATATTTGCAAGGAGTGACCCTACAATTTCACTGCTCATTTCTGTATGTAAGCTACATATCAATCCTTTGGTTCCCTCCCACAATTTTCAATTCGTGTTCACAACTTTCAGTTTATAGCCGTATGCTCTTAATGAAATAAACGTATAAAAGTGTGCAAATTTATCGCCTGTTTCAATAGTGAGCATACCAAGCCCTAAATTACGCATATGCTGGAAACGTTGCACAAATTTATAGCCATAAACTTTGCAGACTCTAGGGGAAAACAAACGTTAACACTTCTGCATGAAACTGCACTGCACGCAGGAATACTTTTGGTATTGTGCTTAGAAACACCTTGGTAATTCCACCGAGGTCAGGAATAAACATTTAAAACGAGACTTGGCTTTTAATAAATTCTTTCATTACGCTTGGGCAAAAAACAGAGCACTAAACGCATACCAAAGACTTAAGGAGAGCAATACAAATATGAAAAAAAGCGTACCATGTAGAGAACAGGCCTAGCGATTCCTATCATATTTTTGTAACAACGGCAACCACTTAGCGGTTGTATTACAACGCTACCTACTTACTTTAATTTGCGGCCTTGCACTATTTAAAGAAGCAATGCAAACGATTACAACAAAGAAAATATAGCTGCGATGAGTAACTCAACATAATGTTTTTGACTCAGTTTTCATTTCAAAATCGGTAGTTTTAATTTGACAACGAGAATTGGCGACGTCCAAAACATACTAATTTTTTATTAACGTATTCACAACTACCCAGTGGGTAAAACCGGCATGGCTGGCTGAACCGATAATCTTAACCCTGACATTACTGCTGGGGCCCTGCGAGTCACGCTGGCCCAGACGGCTGGTTTTCTGAAAATCTTTCAATTATCTTTATTACATATGTTAAGTATGACCGTAAATTACTGAATTATTATTTCATCAATATATCATATCACCTCATTGTATACTTACTTATACTATATACCGGTAGATAATAACAAAATACGGTAGATTCATACAAAAATGAGTAATATTGGTTAAAATCATCTTATATTTTCTTTTTTACTTTGTGCTACGACTACCTTTTTTCGAAACACCACTGCATCATTTTTGATTTTTTAACGCCCTAGATCAGGGCTAATCAACTGACGAATCGCAGCCCGAATTGAGATCTCTAAACTGTTGAGACTGGACCTCAAGCTTCACATGAGTCGCCACAGGTGCAGCTACGGGGGCTAAAAAGCCATCTCTCTGCTGTCAAATGCCGTTGACATGTTCTCAGTGCTGTTGTTTTTAAACAAAATAGCAAAATTTTCGTGCAAATTGAAACTTTTTAACATTGACAAAAGGCATTTTTTAAAAAAGATAAATCAACAACATGATCAGCATGTAAAACAAGAAACGCCTGTTATTTAGAAATCTTCCAGTGTTTGGTTCAAAGACATTGAACAAAATTTGTTCAAAACCCTCTCAGATTCTACTATGCTCTGTTGTATCAAAAATTCCATCAAAAACGATGGTTACCACACTAAATGTTAGTAATGACAAATTAATATTGACAGTGTACGAAGGGTAATAAAATTTGTTGAAGTTTCTACACTACAAAGATGAAAATCAAATTAGTCAGGATTTTACACTTTTTTCAAAAAGTTTTTAAACTTTTTTGGCTATTAGTTTCCTAAAAATGGATTTGTGACTTTATTTCTCAACCGATTTTCATAAAATTTTCAAAAGATTACGCCTATTTCCTAACGCATCGGAAGATGCAAAAATTGTGCTCTAATTCTTGGATTTTCTTACCCAAAAAAGGTTGAAAACATCAAGGGCCCAGTTGCAGACGAGAAAAATTGCAAAATATTCAGCAGACACATGCAAAAGCCGACTACCTTAAAATCACATTGAGATATCATGTTTACCACAAAACCAAAGCCTTCATCATAAGCACAGCCTGAAAACTATTCTTTTGTGACATTATTTGACAAAATTTCAAGCAATAATAAAAAAATTTACCGTTCAAAATTTTAAAAAAGTTTCAAAACCCCCCAAACAAATTTGTATGGTAGGTAAAAAAAGTAGATTTGGTTTCTAAAAATATAATTCGTTGCTAAATACCGGTCTCAATTGAAAGCTTAAGAAATTTGCTTTCCAGCAATATAAAACTTTAAATAGTTTAGGCTAAGCCGCATATGATGTTTACTGATCAAAAATGGGTACTGTGCATTATGTTAGTTCAAATCCCCGAAAAATTTTTGGACATTTCTTAATAAATTATGATTTTTAGAAAACTACATCCTTTAAAAGCATAAAATAAATTGAAAATATCTCACCACTGATGTCGTCGTTTTGTATCAAGCTTCCAAAGAGATAGAAGCTAAAATACAAGTTTAAAATCTAGCAGAAATTTGGCTTCTCTAAATCAAAGTTTGCTGTATCTCCTTTGTTTTTCAACAATGAGAGGGGTGTAAATAAGCTTTTGCTTCATTGTTAGGAACAACATATTCTATTTAAACTTGATATTTTCTGAATCATGAAGAAATTCCCTTTTTCAAAAATAGATAATGTTACATGGTTTAGAATAACCTCTAGCAGATAATGACTGATCATATTTTAGGTCTAAATTTAACTAACAAAATTTGGTACTGGTCGGTACTGGTCAACAAAAAGATCATTGGCCGCAGAAAGTTGCAAATTGTAGAAAACTTAGGCTTTTAGTTAAGTTTTGACTAATATGCCTTAAAAGCCTATTTCCTTACCATCATCTATTGATCATTTCTAAAAAAATTGGTAAAAAAATAAAATCGCGATTTTTGAGATCAGGTTACTTTAAATTTGAAGACAACTAAGCACCTATTGGGGCCATTAAGCCTAAAATTTGCATATAAAAGAAATTTTATTATTTTTAAAATCTTCAAGAAATGAAGATTTCAACGGTATATAACACTTGATGTAAAAGTAAACAGATGAGTAATGACTTACAAACAAACTTGGGGCATTTTATGATGATTGATTATGACAAATTATAACAGGTTTTTGCTCTGCCACCTTGCGTACATTTTTTTCGTAATGTGTGTCGCCGGAAAAGTGTTAAAAAAGTTATTTGCCGATTGCCACTACAGTAGCGATCGGGAGTGAAAGAGTTTAAAAGCCATCATGTTTGTATAAACTCTGTGAGGATTAAATTCGAACAATATGCTATAAAACCGGCTGGGAATTTTTTCATTGACTCTTCTGAAAAAACTATGTGAGTTGCATAAAGATTTACAAACAATTACGCAAGGCTGTGTCATCACAATGCATGCATGAAGTAGTTTTTACGAATATTTCACGTTTGCTTAGTTTTAAGCGTGAGATGAAAAATAGGTCTGTTATTTGTCATACAATCGCAAACTATAATGACAGCTTCATTCACAAGATGAGATTTATTTTGCATATGAGTTTATCATGAAGCTGATGAATCAAAAACAACTGTTGGAAGATTGAACGCTAAGACATAAAACCAACGCTTCATGTTATTTTCTTCACACGGCTATACAAGGGTGATCGTTTGTATGTCCATTACAAACCATTTGCTTTTACATTAGATTTACGGTACAACATCAACAAACAAACAAACTGCCATTGATGACTGCTCAAGTGTAGGTGTTTTATAACATGGTGGCTGAACATCTTCCCTATTTTATAACCGTAAATGGTGCTGCGTTTTGTCGATTCTAGAAAAGTGTCACTTTTATTTCTTGCCGCTGAGTCTGAAAATGCGCTTAGTTTTGCCGAATTGCCTCTAGTTTTGGAGATATTTTTACTTTTATGTTTTTTAATTTTGCTTGACCACGGTGCATTCTCAAGCATGCGATACTTCTTTAATGTAATATTACTGGTTTCCCATTCAAAGTTTAGAGTTCATTTACTCCACACAACCTATAAGTGTATCGATTTGTATAAAATAAGTCATAATGTTGATGGTTCATGAAAGTTTGATGCGGTTTAGAGCATTACTATCAGCTAATAACCATACAATTTATGACTTCCTCCAACCAAATTTTTCTCTTTATTACGTTTATATTTCTTCTTAGAGAAGAGTTATCAGTTTTAGTTGGTTTGTCCTCCCCTGTACGTTAAAACAATTATGATAAGGCCTAAAGGCAGCAAAGTGGGGAAAGCATGTATCATTCAGCTAACAAAAGTGCTAGATTTTGTGGATTTAAAGACATAATGAACGATGAATTGTTGCTTTTTGGCGAACATTTTAATGGATAATATATATATACTTGCAAGAAAATTTAGTTACATCGTTTTATATAAAACTGCATACAAAAAAGTAGTAGAGATGAACACTAAGCGAAGGCAATGCCGAAACAATCCAGACCTATTCTGTTTGATTTGTGGTGAATATATGATGGCAAAGTATCGATTCATTGTGAGAGGTTTTACCAACAAAGCTTATGAAGCCTACTTTGGCATGAAGTTATGGGATCAAGACAAGTCTTGGGCACCCATAAGGTGTGCAAACATTGTACAGAAACTCTGCTTTTTTGGACCCAAGGCAAGTCAGTTCGATGCAGTTTCGGGTTCCTATGGTATTTCCTGAGCACAAAAATCACCATAATGATTGCTATTTTTGCACAATGGATTTGTTTGGATGGAATTAGCGAAAGAAGAAAGATCGGTGTTATCCTGATATTCTTCTTCTTCGTATGCAGGGGCATCCAAAAAAATTGATGGAATCAGATGCTGGCTGTGGTGGTATTAAGCAGGCATCGAGTATCGTCATCCAAAACCGTCAGACCAGATACCACATTGCGCTGAAGTTCCAGTTTTCACTTCCTTACCTGACCTTACTGCAGATGAAATGCAACTGGAAGTGATGGATGATACTGATAGCAGCGACGGTAGTGTTAGGAGCTCTTCCAGCATGGCTCCTGCAGCATCTTCGCTCAGTGCAAAACCAAAGCCCTTCAGTGAAGGCCAACTGAATGACCTAGTTCGTGATCTCGGCCTATCCAAGGAATCGTCTAAGATTTTGGCATCTCGTCTTGGTGAACATGGTATACTAGATTCGGGAACTAAAATTGCATTCTACCATGATAGGGATGATCTGTTGATTTGTTTTCTTTCTATGAAAGATGACTTAGTTTATTGCAACAACATCCAAGGCCTCCTTTTAAAAATGGGTCTTCCAGAGTACAACCCAAATGAATGGAGACTGTTTACAGACAGCTCCAAACGGAGTTTGAAATGTGTGTTACTTCATAATTGAAACAAGTTTGCATGTATTCCAATTGGACATTCCGTGATTGTTAAAGAACACTATCTAAATGTGAAGATGGTTTTGTGGAAACTGCGCTATAGTAAACACAACTGGGCCATATGTGTAGACTTCAAAATGGTCAATTTTTTGTTAGAACAGCAAGGAGGTTACACCAAACATCCTTGTGTTCTCTGTTACTGGGACAGTCACGCTACTGATTAGCACTGGGTAAAGAAGGATTAACCGGCACGAGAACATTTTGCAATAGGTGATAAAAATATCATAAATGAGCCCGTGGTTAATCGGAATCGCATTATCCTGCCTCCGCTTCACATAACGTTGGGTCTGATGAAATAATTTGTGAAGGCTCTTGATAAAGATGGTGATTGTTTCAACTATATAGGCAAAACCTTTCCTTATCTCTGCATGGAAAAAATTAAAGCAGGTATTTTTGATGGACCCCAAATTCGCAAACTGATGCAAGATCAAACCTTCAGTGCTCGTATGACAGTGGCTGAGAAGGCTGCCTGGTGCTCGTATGTTTCAGTGATACCAGCGTTTCTAGGTAACACAAACGCTAGCAACTACTGGAACTTTGTGGATGTGATGCTCCAAAACTTTCAAGCTCTTGGTGCAAGGATGAGCATCAAACTTTACTATCTATTCAGCCATCTAGACTATTTCCCAAACAATCTTGGTGATGTCAGAGAGGAACAAGGGGAGAGGTTCCATCAAGACTTAAGGACGGTATAAGAAAGATACCAAGGTCGTTGGGACTCTCACATGATGACAGATTTTTTCTAGACATTGATTCGTGATTGCAGTGAACAAAGCCATTGCTGGAAATCATGTAAATTTTCTTCAGATAAACAGTTAAAATCCAATGTGACATGCTAGTTAATGTTTATTTAAGTCTATGCACGTCCCCATGCCACAATTTGTTACAGAGGCTTTGTTTTGCAAATGATGGACCGATACAATTCTTTGTTGAACATTGCGCGTTTACTATACAGCATGCTGTATTCATTCCGTAAATTAGAGCTTCGCCTGTTTTAGCTCGGTAATTATTCATGTCAGACCAATACTGATCAGTTACACTGAAAACACATTTTATTCATTGACTAGTCTTTTATAAATATCCAATTAAAAATAGCCCTAATTATGGTAAAAAATAAATAAATAATTCATAATATTTCAAAAACTAGAGCCAATCTGCAAAAAATAACGTCCTTTTCGAACTCAGCGCCCCAATTTGCTCGTAAATTGCTTTCACCTCATACTCCAAAAATTATTGGTTGACCTTTGTCATTGATTTTAAATTGCAAACATATTTATTGACAAATCCCAAATCACAATATTTGACACTTAAGAATTGGCCAACCAGTTTACTTACTTTTGCCTCAAAGACCAAATAGACCATATTTGTCCTGTTTGCACTACACAATGCACAGCCTATTCTGTAAAATCTTCGAACACAAGTGTATGGAGTAGGTTGATGATATACCACAAAAAACTCGCTGCCATTTGGCTCAATTTCCTCAATGGTTCACCAATTTTTGGCAATCTAAGTTTTAGCGACTTCTATCAGAGTTTCCACCACTAAAAGATATTTCTGGAGCTTTCACCAAGGTGTTGCCAAGAATAAATCAAATGATACTGATTTGAAACAGTACCGACAAAATTTAATCGGTTTTTGTAAGAAAATTGATTTGCCTGAAAGTAAGAAAATAGCTGCAATTGCCTGAAAGAAAACAGAAGGGCCTATGTGCTTTTAGGCCCCAAAATTAACCGCACGATTGCATGCTGTTAAAGATTAAAAAGTTAAAGATCATCATTCTAAAAACCTGTTTGTTTAAATTTACCGAAGACTGATTAATTCAATGCGTCTTATAAAAAAATGTCTTTCGCCCAATTTTATGCCTGATCTAAAATACTTGGGAAGTTTCACAAAAACTGTTTGCCTATCCGGGTGCACTCATTCTGGAACTTATCGTCGTTATTCCTACAGAATATGTGCTATATGTTAAACCAACGTAGTGACTAATACAGGGTGTTCCAAAAGTCTTGGGCACATTTTGACATTGAATATGTCAAAAACTATTAAGGAAATAACAATGCATCTAATATATTCTGAAGGCTTGCAGTCTCAAGTTTTTTATAGAATGTTCAAAGATATTCAATGTGAACACCGTTGGTCATACGCCACATATCAAGGCGATAGTCAAATTCCTGCTAAAATGCGTTCCAGCATTGTGTTGTCTATGGTTGCAAGTTGCAACAACTTTCGTTATTTGGCCTTGAGATCAGCTACATCTTTTGGAAGGGGGAGGCGCATAGACCAGTGCTTTCACGAAACCCTCAAAAAGAAGTTGCAGGGTGTGACATCTGGAGACCTAGGAAATCAGGGCAAGATAATGCGATCATCAAGTGTCGCTGAATCAGTTTTTGAAAGTTCAAGGACACAAAACGCTTTTTCTGGTTGAGTGAAAGCCATTGGTGGATCTAGGTTATCTTAGTTATTTAAGCTACATCAAAATATATGAAAAAATTTTCAGCATGACAAAAAAACTCAGTGAATTTAGCATTAAAATGACAACAGTTTCATTCAACTACTATTCATAGATCAGCAGAAATGAGGACTTGAATTGTTCCCAATATTTTTGGAACACCCTGTAATTCTCAAATATCATGGGCATTTGCTAGGAAAGCGAAAATGAGTATCTTCCCTCCAGGCAATTTGGTTGTATCACAATTTAACTAAATATTGAGTAAAAATTTGCAAAATAGGATGAACTTTGCTAAAGCATGCTCGCTCCAGAAAAAGTTTTTGGAGTTACCCTTACCAACAAAGTAAGTATATTTGATAAGTCAAAAATCAGTTTTTTTAAAGTGCAATAAAATCAAATTAGGTTTTGATTGTATGCATGCTACCACATAAAGTACTTTTGTCTAAAAATAATCATTGGTCGTCGTTGGTGGCAGGCCAACGCTAAATCTTGTTTTTGAAAGGCATTATAGCGTTCTCCGTTTTGGGTAACTGGAAATCGTATGTTGTAAATGGTTGCTCATTTGTTTTTTGCTTCATGCATTCTTGAACGAAAATTTTTATTTTCTCTGATATTTGTATAGCGCTTGCAGTACATGTGTGGTCCAAATATTTAATTTGTCCGCAAAGTACGCAGGCCCACCAAAAACACAGACCTTTTCTCAGACAAAACAACATGTTTACACCACAAGGGAGAGCCTACTGTGTAATATTATATAAATATGTAAGCGGACGAAAATTTTACTACAAAGACGCTCGAGAGATAAAACGTGTTGGCCTGCTATGCATAGCTACTTAAATCAACTAAGTAATGCGAAAAATTGTAAACTTAAAATGTGCTCCAAAAAAAACTAGTAAGGTTACACAAAAATATAAAAATGGTGATCGAACATAAAAAAAATCAATTAATAATACAAGTAGCGTAAAAATCAGATACCAAATCCTACAGCTTTGCCCTTGTGGATTTTGGAATTCTTATTGGCAGCACAGCTGGGTGTTTTTTAAATTAAAACACATGCACGTTGTTTACATTTTGTTGGCTGTGGAAGAAAGGTGGGGTTTTATTGCAGGTATAGGCTGGAAGATCAGGTTGCAAGAAATTGTCACCTGAAACATTTTGTTGCAGATTTGCTAAAAATATTCCGAAAAAGGTCAACTTTCTTCTAACTTTTTGTTTAAATTAAGCGATGGCAAAATAAAGTAGGCATGATTCAACGATTCTAACCGTTAACTGTGGCGTTTGAACGCAGCAATACTAACCGTTATATCAGTGCAACACTGACTGGAACTTTAAAAATGTGCTTATTTAAAAACACACTGATAATGTTCCACTGAATAACCTGGGGTTGTATTTTGCTGTAAAAGGCAATATAGCAACAAGGCCTGTAGTACACTGGCACAGTGTGATATCTTGTTGATATCATTAAATGAGTAAATAAAAATGTTGGTATGGTTTAAAATTAGGAAGTGGCTACAGTGCTGGCAATGGCTTTTTAGTTTTTAACATTGAAATGCTGGCCACGTGACTATTTATAACGCATATTTGATGTGATTTCTGCAACAATGCAGTGGCGAGTAGGTGTGTTGCTGCTTTTGAACAGCATGTTCAAAGGTTCGATTCTAGTTGGGATTGGATTGTTTAAAGTATGCATTGCAGGAATTTTTTTCGAATTACTTGAGTGTATGGTACATTGCTGAGGGGCCTTGGGAACTTGAAACATAAGGGAAGTGTACACAAAATATAAATTGTTTGCTCTAACTGATAACATTTGTTGAGTGCCACTTTAGGGTCAAAGTTAAAGGTCAAAGCTGGCACTAAAACCATTAATTTAAAATTAAAGTCGAGGCTGTGATGTTTGAGCATGATAGTCTGTTACATTGGATTTCACCTACATTAATTTGTATTGAGTTTGTTTGAACTATCTGTGCAGGACAACACTAAAATAGGAAATTTACAGCATTACAGACATGTATTCTTCTTACTACTTTCCATTGCCATAGTTACCTGGTAACATTCAGCAGTTTTCTATGTGTTCCCACTGCTCGTAGTAAGAAATAAATGGTAAATTGGAAAACATTTTTGTGCTGCTTTGCTGTGATACCCAAATAGAATTTTTTTTTTTATTTGCCATATTTATCATCCGCTCACGAGAAAGCGATGTATCGCTATGCTTTGGACAGTAAGTCCGCATTCGCTCGGGAGTTGCCATTTCGGGGTCACCTGTCTTCCATATAAAGGTGGGGCGTCCCGTTAAGTGCCTTGCCCAAGGACACAACAAGCGAACTTGCCGGCTTGTTTTCCACAACTTCCCATAAATGCCAAGCGCCAAGCAGGGTAGCTATAGATACCATTTTTAAAGTCTTTTGGTATGACTCCACAAGGGGAATAAACCCGAGGTGTACCGACTGTGAAGCGGACGCTCTAAGCACTACGCCATCGCGTCGGTTTCCAAAATTACAATTGTAGCCTACATCTGTGGTCTTCTCAAAATATAGTTGTCCTGAAGTGATCTGTAGTTTATAACAGGCCTGTCGAGATTTGTCATACTTTTGAGTAGAGCCTGTTACAGTGCATTTTCTGTCAGACGCTAGTTTGGACTGCTCTGTTGACAGCTGTTCCAGGGATATCTATGAGCACAAGAACACGTCTTATCTCCTACCACTAAGTCATCTGGGAAAGTAAAGTTATATTTACTGTGGGTTTGCACAATAGCGACGTAAAATTGAAAAATGTAATTGTCGCGAATCAATGGAAATTTTTTGATTCTATTTAAATTTTAATTTACTTCTTAAAATTGAGGTGACGTATAGTATCGCTCGAATGATTAAGTCTGGTTGCAACTTAATATCTAGGAAAAGATTGGCTTCCACTAAGATACTTTAACCCATGCACTTCTTGATCACGAACAGAACAAATATATTCACAAACCACTTTAAAACTTCGAATTCCTTTGCTTGTCAAATACAGAAACTAAAGCACTTTACTATATAAATATCAGACTAACCAAAACCAAAAACCACAAAATAATCGCTTGATTCCTGTCACAACGATCACCACAGAACAACGCCTTTTATCTTCACTTTATTATCTCTGCTGAACTACACTCTGAATTACACTCTCTGAGCGAATGAAAAATCTCGCCGCCTTAGTTATAGGACCAGAAAATAATCTAGAAATTGCTAGAACATCACGTGACACAGGAAAAACATCGTTAATAAATTATGCAATCAGTAATAATAAAAGAAAGAAAAAATCTTTGAGAAGAAACAAGAATCTCTAGAATACACTGGAACTTAGACAGTCGTTATGACGTCAGAAAAGGCTGTGAGTTACAAATCTATTTAAAAATGCAAAAGAAAAAAGGTCTTTTTTTCAAAAACGTTTTTAGCAAGTTTAGGGCTTCAAACAATTCAGATTTACAAATAAAACGATCACTGCAAAAATAAAACAACAGATTACAGCAATTACACATACAGGGTGGACCAGAAGTTAAGGGGCAGTTACAAACAGTTTATATTGTTTGGGCCGCCATCTGTTGTGATGCTTTATTTAGGTCATTTTTCTTTTCTTGCAAAGTCACAAGCGAGTCATACGCTACAATTTTGAGGAAAATTTTTAGCCGACTGTTTCAGATTGGCCCGATATTAAGGAAAGATCATTTCATCATAATGGAGCCCCAGCGCATTATGCAAACGTGGCTCGAAAGTGGTTGTAGGACACTTTTGGTAGTCGTTGGATAGACTGACAGGGAGGACTTGAGTGGCCCCCCAAGATTCCCCGACCTTACTCCGAGTGACTTCTTCCTCTGGGGAGTTATTAAGAAAACTATGCACAGTATTAAACCACGTTTATTGGAAGAATTGAAAGATAGATTAACCAACGCTTTCCATTCAATTACTGCAGAGTTTTGTCAAAAAGTGTGTTCATCGTTGAAGAACAGAGTGTTGAAGTGCATCGAAGTAAATGGTGGACGATTTGAGTATTTATAAATAAAAGTATCATTTATTATTCATTACATTATTGTGAGCAGGTATGATAACTTAAGTAAACTGAATTAATCAATACTCAAGCTTACATTTTTGGTATTGCCCTCTAACTTCTGGCCCACCCTGTATATAAAAAACTATTTTTTAATGCAAATTTACTTATTCGTGACATTCATGTTATGAAAATGTTACTTAGCAGTATCAGTGTGAACTACATAACATTCACAGATTTTCATAGACTTAAATTCATCTCCAGTAGTAGACCATAAATTACATACTGGTATAAGTACACCAGAAGCTGCCAGCCATCTGCTTTTTTTAGGGTGTGGGTATTTTGTTGTCAATGACACTTTACCCTTGGAAGCTATTTTGCTGTCACCATGTACTGTATGTGTGTTTAAATAGCCATATTAGCTATAATTGTGGCAATAATAATATGGTGCAATGGTCAATGCAGTTGCTTTGAAAATGATTATGGTGTTGCAGCCACTGCAACTTCGATGTTACAAACCACAAATCAAAAGTCACCAACACCAGTGTTAACTTATAAACCGAATGGAATCCGCGAAAGTAGCTATCATGATAGAAGTGACTAGTCGCCGTATGGAGTGCACTCTTTTGACGCCGGACTTCAGCCAGGTGCCTGCCGTTGCGCTACAATGGGTTCAAATCTTCACTTTCAAGGTACTTTGACAAAGGAATATCGTTTTGCCATCGTCTCCTTTTTTTGTCCACTGCTGTGTAATTTATTTCTATGTATGCTGATCTGGACAAAAACAAAATAAAAATGATTGAAAAAAAAAAGGCAGTGTACACTGGAGGAGGCTTGGTATGTAAATGTATATGGCAGTGTAAAGTGTCTGGGAGTGTACGCTGGTAGTACAGCTTTTTACTTTGTCATTGAAATCAACCAATCAGAAATGGCCAAAAGCCGCATGTTTAATGTATCATTAAAATTGACTACCATATTTTTCGAACCATAAGGCTCACTTATAATTCTTTAATTTTCTCAAAAATGGAACATGCGCCTTACAGTCCAGTGCATCTAATGTGTGGATCAGGTTGCGCTTTGTCACCAAGCTCTGAACAAATTCTATGTTGCGATAAACGCTACCAACGCATTAATACCTACCTCAATTTGTTCTTTCTTGAATGCAAACTTCTTTATATCTTGCGATCAAATTACCTACTCTCATTCTCTTTTCAAGTGTGGTTTTTCTCTTCACTTTATGTGCGTAAACACATATGTGCATCGTACATGTATTGCAACATGTACCTGGCACGGTACTGATGAAATGCGTTGAGTTTTTGTTTCACTAAATGCGTCTTATGTATGAAAATAAACGTGTTAGAGGATGTATATTGTTACTGCGCCTTGCAGTTCAGTGAGTGCTATGGTCAGAAAAATACGGTAATCAGAAATGTCTCACAGCAAAATAGCTTTTAAGGGTAAAATGTTGTTGACAGCAAAATAGCCACTGCTTTTTTGTGTATTCTTCGGTGATTTTTGCTCTGGTTTTGCTGGTAATAAGTTGGTAATGGATAAGTAAGCAAGTGGTTAAGTGGGGTCTTCTAAAGAATTAGTTGCATTACTCAGTAAGAGATCACTTGATAAAAGCATGAGATTATGTCACGAGTAGCAAGAATCATGTGCGCAGGTGGTAACAGTTGATCTTACACTTAAAACATTTTTTTAGCCCATTTTGTTTTGAAACGAAAATTTTGATAGGCCTACTCCATGTAATGATTGCACATGGTCTGTCAAAACTTAAGTTGTCATGACCTAATTTTACACTACAAATAATTATGTGATAATCAGTTTATGTCAGCAGTGTCCACTGGAGATGGCAAACTGTGCCATGTTGATACCTATGGTTTCATACCCTGCCATGTGGATACCACACAGTCTGTCAATACTAAATTACACTCATTGACTTAGAAGTATTTTAGTATATGTTTTTTTAAAAGCAGGACTTAAAGGTTAGGTATAGCCTTACTAAGAACATGGAGAAACAACTCTAGCAATGCAGTTATCGCCTTTTGTGGTCCCCAGTTTTTTGTGATAAAAAGTGTGACTTTTTTCGTGCTTTGCTCATGATGTCACAATCCGAAGTGATATGAAATGATATTCTCAACCTCGACATTACTGCTTGAGGCACTGCTGTTGTCATCAGTTAATTTAGAGTAGAGTTGCTTTATTTTGAGTTATTTGTTCTTTCCCTGGCCAGGGTGCTGCAACGTGTGCGCAGCCAAAGGTATTTACTCATAAGCTTACAGTTACAAAAATGTGGGAAGCAGTGGGTTTAATATTGAATACGGTAGCTTAATACTTAAGATACATATCAATTGCTTTGGCTCCCTTCCACAACTCAGATAGATATGCTTTTAAGCACTTGCTGAATTCAGCAGATAAAAGTGTGTTAAGTTTTGTAACAACACTGCTGAAAACAGGGCAAATAAGGCATTGCTAGGGACTCAGAAACCTGGGAGGAGTGCAGTGGCAATATGCAACCCTTGTAGAGCTTTTTTAATAGAATCCTTTTTAAAAAAATAATGGTTTTATATACAAACGAGACTTGGCTATGCCAAAAAATTTAAACTTATTTTTGAACTGTTTTCACTACTATCCATTATAAAGCCAGCTTGGCTGGCTGAACTGATATTGTTAACCTCAACATTACTAATTGATGGCCTTGTGGGCAACGCTGGTGGATCTGGCTAGTCTAGTCTATATATATTTTTCTTTTTTTTTGGCGATTTGTCTGCATTACCAGTATAAATTTGGATAAAATTTTTAGTTTCATAAAAAATAAAAAATACATGCTTAATCATTTTTGCTGTTGCCATGCTAACTGCATAATAGCTGATTTTTATACTTCTTTGTGATATTAGTATACAGCAGTTTTTGACAAAAGTGATGACTAATAGTTACAATGCTGCAAACCATCAAGCACGTAAGGGTTCAACTGATTTTGTCTTAAATCAAAGAAGTTCTTTCAATAGCATATTTTGAGATGTGTTGGTGCAGCCCAAACTGTTTGTGTATGTACTAATGGCAGTAAATGTTGTAGTTTGTGTTGCAAAAGGAACATCGTCAGCCACTGAACAAGTAACTATTTAGAAAGTTTACTACTTTTCTGGTAATTTCTTGATACTTTTTTCAGGTTGGTGGTGCTGTAGGTTTATTGTTGCTATGGTTAATTGGTCAAATACGTGGTTAAAGAAGTTGGATAAGAATGATGTAGAAAATAAATTTGGGTAAAGAAAAAAGATTTTGAGTATGTCTCATGCAAAATAAAGTACTGTAAGCTGGAATTTCAAGTTTTGTTGTAGAATTCAGCAAAAGAATGATGCAAAATGTGTCTAATGACAGTTTTTCAAACAATGCCAGACGTATTACAGATGCTTTTATTTAAGCTGTAGCTGTTCCAGATAAGTTGCCCACAACTAGTTTAAGAATTGTTTTATTAAACCCAGCACTTTCAGAAAAAGTTGCAGCTGCTGAAGCAAAATGGATATTCAAGCTTACTAAATCAGACATGTCTCATAGAAGTAGCCTAGTGATCATTTGAGTGATACATTTCTGAGTGTGTTTAGTGACAATGAGATAGCAAAACAGTTTTCAATTGCTCGACAAAAAGCTATGTGCATTATTCAAGATGGAATTGAAATATCAAATATAATCTTTGTCGCAGTTTGTCAAAGCAAAAGGTGCGTTTACTCTAATGTTTGATGAAACCACTACTATACAAAAAAGGAGCAAATGGATATACTCTTTTGTTTTTGGTGTGAAGACACACAAAACGGTCACTGAGCACTTAATCTCTTTTTTTTTGGATGGGCGACTGCTGCAAAAATTGTTCAAAAAATAATGGCTTATAATAGAAAAGTAAGCTTCTGTTTGAGTGTTTTTTTAACATATCTTGCGATGGACTGCAAATCAACAAAGCCATGTGGAGTAGATTGAATGCAGCTTTGAAGGAAATGGGACATAAAAGACTGATCCTTTTTGCAGCTGCTCACTACACACAGTGTACAAGGCATTCAAGAAATGTAATTAAGCACTGGAGCGAGAGCGTGCTTCAGAATTAGTGTATGACTTTTATAATTGGTCTTAAGATAAATTATGCAAAATAGATTTCAGAAATCTATCTGAATGCGTGATCATGCCAGATGAGTTATTCTTTCTTTGGCATGTTTCAACTAGGTGGTTCACACTCTCATCTGTATTGGTTTGTATTTTGGAACAATGGAATAATGCAAAGGCGTATTTTTGGAATACCTGCCTAAACAAAGGAATACCAATGTTTCTAATGAAAAATACCAAAGAATCAGGTCCTGTCTTGGTGCCAATGAGAAGACAACTCTAGCCGAGATAAATTTCATAATTGCAGTTGCCCAGCCCTTTGGGAAATATCTTCGAGTGTTTTAAGTTAACCCTATTCGGCCCAAGCGGGGCAATAATTGCCCGAGCAATTTCCTCTTAAGTACAGTTTTGTCCACAATGACCTTACAATATCAAGATTTCATGACTTTTCCTAAAAATTATTCAATTTATATTTGACAAAATTTGAGTTGACTGTTGGTTGTAGATCGAAAGTTATTAGCAAATTTATACACATAACTGCTAAAATATGCAGACATATAGCTGAAAGATAAAAAAGATAGTAACCTCACTCTTCGCTCGTCGTAGCAGCCTGAGAGCGAAGCGGGCAAGTCGTAAACAAGAGCTAACCAAAGTTCACCAAAAACTACTTAGAATCAATTGCCATATACAGTATAGTATGTACATTCCCTAGAGAAAGTAACTTATTGTCTGGCTGTGACTTGAGAAAATAGAGTAAACGCGTTTTTGCGAACAGACAACGCATTTGTTCTTGAATCGTATCATCACAAGCAAAGTGACCGTTGATGAGTGATGAGCAACATCACTTTGCCATCGCATTGCTAACTTCAGAGTAAATCTTTGTCATACATAATTGTAATTCCATAACACGTGTTGTTACGGGACTGTTTCTACCGCGCAGCTAGACAGATATAAAAGTATGGTTATTTTTTGTAGTTTTCAGGAGAAACGTCACCCAGTAACGAATTGTCAAATATTCGGAAAATCGTTCTGTGCGATGCTTCAATAAATAAATGCCCGCGTGTAAATATACACAGTAACAAACACAATAATGAGTAAAAAGCCTGTTCGGTCATTTGAAAGCATAACAAAAGTTTTCAAATTGTGACTTACATTGGTGGCTCCATATAATTTATTAAGCAATAATATTCAAAGTGTCAAAAACAGCGGAGAATATTTTTCACAAAGCTTTCTCTAGATCACAGAAATGCTAGTACGCAATTTTGGCTTAATTATCACAAAAGCTTCTTCACAATTATCCTAATTCTGGTTTCACGAAGCCATAAACTACCCAAAAAAACTAAAACAAAGTCAGTGGTATGTTTAGTGTAAACTGTGTAATAAATAATGATCAAACGATTCAGCCACTACGCTATATTTCGAAGTGTAATGTTGCTTAAATTTTTTGCTGCAACGAGTTTGCCATGCTGTACGATTGGTTTGCAGTTACGCTTTCTGTCAAAGCAGAGATTTTGCAAGTAAAATTATTGCTAAAATGTTTCATGGGAAAAGAATAAAAAAATTTAGAAAGAAGCTTAAATCGCAAGTTCACAAGCAATTTCCAATGTTTCATAGATATTTAGAATTGACGTTTTGTCAAATGAAATAAAATTTTGCGATAAATAGCCAACGCAGCTCAAGTTCATTAAACCCCTGACATCTTTCGCCCAAATTAAACTTTAACGTGTAACCAGAATTAAAAATAATAGATGATTTATCGGCACAACGAAAAACAAATATTATTGCGTTTGTATTTTGAAACTAGATTACAAATTATACTAATTGTTAAGAAACTCATGTTTCCAATATTCATACGAAAATAGATCTCCAAAAAGAAAAATAATTCATTACCTCCCAATGCCGAGGATGGCCAGTCCGCGGTCGGAGTTGATTTACAAAGGAAAATAAGGTCATTGCGCCTCCCATTCATGGGTGCTGGTCCGTATGGCGATTCATATGCACCACTATTACTCAACCTCATTCGACTTGCAAACTGATTATTAAAGTAAGTAACGCAAAAGTCTGTGGCCCACCCGACTTACGTGCTGTGGCCCACCGGTTGTATTTGAGCTACATTATATCTTTTTCGTTTTGCACAGTAAACTTTTGGCCATTATCAAGAATTACTTTTTGATAAATACCGCTTTACTAAGTGCTAGTCTACAAATTGAAAGACAAAATTTGGTGCTACTATAGCGTGAGGTCTACCACACTATAGCGTGAGATCTACCTCCGGTCACTACTATAGCGTGAGGTCTATCACTGAATTATTTATCCCTCACCCCTCTATAGCTACACACTTACCACTTTAGCTATAATAATTCCAAACACCACACATACATTCCACACAGAAAGGTAAATTTATTCTAACGATACACATTTCGTACATCTTCCAAGAATGACACAAATCATTGGTTAGAGTTAGAGTTAGGGTTGGTCGTCGCACTAAATCAGTCTATTGAACCACGCAATACAAATTCATTCGATTTTGAGATAACTTTGGTTTTACAATTAGTACACCCATTTGTTGCGCTACGTTCAAAATGGGGCTTGTCGAAAAACATTCAAGATAAAATCTAAATCACCCTTAGTGAACCCAGGGATAACATAGGACGTGTTTTTAGCCAATGCCAAAGATGTGGTAAAGCTGTATGCAAACGGCATTACAGTGAACCCTCGTTTATCGCGGGGGATACGTTCCAAAAATAACCCGCGATAGGTGAAATCCGCGAAGTATTCAGCTTTATTTTTTACTGTTATTTTACAATGCAATACTGTACTGCAGAATGAAACAAAAAACAAAACCTCTTTTCAGGCCCAAAATGTGTTTAAGAAATAGAAATATTAACGTTTTCTTACAAATAACTATAATAGTTTAAAGAACGGTGTTGTAAAACAATGTTTTTTTATATAGCAATGAATTCAATGAATCAGGATTCACTGTAGAAAAAGCACTGTAAAAAATTCCGCGAAGCAGCGATAGGTGAAGCGCGATATAGCGAGGGATCACTGTACTTCAGATTCTGCGGCGCCTGTCAGTAACTGGTTGGTGTTACGCTTTTTGTTCTATGGTGTGCTCATACTACAGAGTTTTTTGAAGCGTTTTTCTATCATTTGTCTCAGTAAAGAGCTCTACGTGTTTTTCAAACTTTCACAGCATAAAGTGCGCAGCTAATTTGTAAAAGTTAGAGTTTCCTCCGTCGAACATGAAGAAATACAAGATTTTCGTGTACATATGACCACAGGCAAGTAATTTCCTACTGTAAACTCCATTATAAAGTGTAACAACAACTTTGGCTTGGAACCCACACGCGTAGTGGTCTTGCCGACAATTATATTTGCTCACTGTTGACAAATCAGTGGGGACAAATTCAAGCTGATAACTGGAAGCAGTCGCGACTCCGGCTTTTCATGGCTACTCGGGCTCGTCACTGATAGTGTCGCAAAATATTGCAAAAACAATAAATACAGCTCTAAAACTAGCGAGAAGACAAAAAATAGCAACAGTTTATCTAGCCATTTAACTATTGTAAAACGCCTTTATTCATACAGTTTAACAAAACGCGTGCTTTTATCAAATGTGCCCAAGCAAAAAAGCGTCTGAAGAATTGCAATAAACGCTCGTTTTGTTAGAGCTCGGGCAACTGCAATCAAGCCCGAGTTGGATTTGATGCGAAAAAATGCTTGAAAATCGTTTCTCTGTTATTTCTCTATACAGCGTGTCTGACTATTTTTTACAAGCCCGAGCTGGACAAAACTACATTACACGTTCTTTCAATTACTCTTTTTATCTACCTTTTTCTGATTGCAACTTGGGCTATTTCTCGCGGGCCCGAGTTCAACAAAAAAATTTAAAAAAAGTGTCTGAAACAACGCAATGAACGCTCGCATTGTCAGAGCTCGGGCAACTGCAATCAAGCCCGAGTTGGATTTGATTCGAAAAAAATGCTTGAAAATCGTTTGTCTCGTTATTTCTCTGCACAGCGTATCTGGCTATTTTCCCCAAGCCCGAGCTAAACACAACGTTGAGCCCAAAAAAGCAAATGCCACCACAAACACCGGTGGTTTATACGATGCCCGGCTTCTTTTTTGGACTTAATATAAATTAAGTTAAAAAGTTTGAAACTTGTTTTGCAGAATTTAAATTTAACAAAGCCTTTCCTCATTTCGTAACTCAGGCTCAGCCCGAGTAGCCCGAGTGCCGAAATCGCCTCTGATTGGAAGTAAAGCCTTTTGTCTCAAATTTGTAGTTATATCGCTGCTTGTTCTGGCTTATTGCACTGGCACTTCGGGGCGTTTAGCCGTTGCATTCGACTAATATATATATAAGTCAGCTACAACTTTTGTTACTATTGCATGTTCATTAGAAGTGTTCACAGCACCGGCAACTTTTTCAGCATTAATAGCTAATCGCATTGACAAAAAACAACAGTAGTTCCTATTAATATGTCTGCAATTGAATGGCTAGTTGGTTGAGGGGATTGCAATTACAAAAGTGTACATAGAACTTTAATTCCTGCAACAAAGTCATACATAAAGCAGTTACTATTGTTTACTCATAATTTCTGTAGTTAGTATTGGTATAATCATCAAACAAAATAAATTATTCAACCTCAATCTTGTTTTACTTTGTTGTATTCATTAACCCTAGAAAGACCAAACGGGTCAACTGACCCCTTTCGATTTTTGTTTTTTTAATTGCTACCATTTTTCTTCAGACTGTGAGTTGATATTTTTTGACTTTTATTTTTTCACATAAAAGAATACAAAATCACATTCTCAGAAAAAAAGTTGCATGTAACAAGATGTTATGGTCCAGTTTACTATAAACGACCATACGGGTCAATTGACCCCCTCCTCAAAATCCTCTGCATTTCAGCAAGTGTGACAGACTGGAGCAGAGCATTTCCCACAAACAAAAAGTAAGCAATTGGCACACTTGACTTTCGTTTTGTTGGATTGGCACATCCGACCTTTGGTTTGTTTGGAAGGACGTAAATCCTCATCCTCTCCTTGGCGTATCCGCTTCAAGCGTAATATATATTGGGCTTTCTGCCGCCTACTTCTCTCTGCGGAGCAAAGACTTTCACCAAGTTTGATGAGAAAATCACGTCTTGAACAGGTTGATATCGATATATCTGCACATACTGTATAATGTTTGTGTCCAGTGTCGTGATATCCACCAGATTGAAGAAAGCCGCAAGGGACCATCTTCGGGATGCAGCTTTTGTTGAGTATGTGCGAAGCATTTCATCAGCTGTGTCTACTCCTCCTTTGGTAGCATTGTAATCTAAGAAGGCTTGTGGCTTTTTTGTTCTCCATAATAGACAGTTGTTGTTTTGTGCCTGGAAGAAAGTAAATATACTACTTCATTTTTCTTGGCTTTGTAGCTAAGAAGCATAATGTTTTCTTCTGGTGGCGTAAATAGAAATGTAGATGAATACAAAGTTGCACCTTTTCCTAGCTTTGCTTCGAGAGGAATTTTACGTCAATGTGCTCTCATGGTACCTAGCATCGTAATGTTGCTCTGCAAAAGTCTTCTGGCTAAACTCAATGATGTCAAAAGTTGCCGGTGATTACATTGAGCCCCATATTCTAGTACGGTTCCATCAAAGACAAGGTCACATGCTCCCCGAGTCCAACTTCTCTTTCTTCTCTATCAACATAAGGAAAAGCCCGTAGTACAACGGATGTTGTGGTATCACACACCATCCAAAACTAAATTCCAAATTTTGCCGATTTTTGTAGCATATATTGTATGAATGGACATCTAAAGCAAAGAATATTTTTATTACAAAAATATGTTTGTTACTGTGTAACACCACAGTAAATTATCAGGTGTCTGCTAGGATTACCTTGCTCTACACCGGAAAAGTTGCTCATTAATTGTGACATTTGCACCAGGAAAACATGACTTTTGGCAGTTATGCATGACTGAATCCCATAATTCCCTTTTTGCAGAAAACTTGTCAGTCTGTCGTCAAAGACTTCGTGAGTTTTTATCATCAAAACGAATGTAGTGTAGTATAGATTGGAATTTATTTTTACTCATAGTTTTTCGAAAGATAAGACGCCCATATTCTTCATCCCGGAAATTGAATAGGGGTTCGTCTCTCCCTTTCAGCACACCACGGAGTATGTACAGACGAAAAAATGCGGTAAACTCGTCCTTGGACAAAAAAAATGCTTCATCTCCTTCCCTTCGCGCTTCAGCAAGAGTAAAATGCATTACATTTTCAAAATTCTGATGTCCCCAAAGCTCTTGAAACACATCTTTTTCATCATTTACTCGAGCAAGTATAAATCGCTTAGTGCCTGGTTTGGTACTGAGAATATTTCTTTATCCCTGACGTCCTGTTGTACAGGGAGGTTCTTTGTTCCATATTGTACCATATCTGCTAAATACTTGACTTTGTTGTGGCACACTTGGTCTTTGTAAATCTTCATTTGGAGGAAGAGAAGATTATTCAGTGTCAAGATCTTCTAATTCTTGTTCATCATTTTCTCTGTCTGATTCTTGTTCTTGTAATTTTGGCTGTGATTCCTCAAAATCCTTTTCGCCAGAATCTTCATCAACGTGGAGCATATCTAGCACTTCCTTTACATTATTATACACCTTGCCTTCACCGGATTTTTTAGCCATTGTCATTTAGCCTGGGCTGCAAAAGAATTTGAGTTTCTAAAGATGAAGCAAAAATAAAGAGAAAATTGCAGATTCAGTTTGCCAAAAAATTATCATTTAGGTAAATAGCTAATTCTGACTCTGTCTACTACACTAAACAGTGAAATGTGAATCGCATTCCTGACTAGATTTGCAGTTAGGTCATAAAACAGGGTCAAAATAGCTATATTATTTTGTAACAATAGCTTATACAAGTAGCCAGTCTGGCAATCGATTTATCAGTACATCAAATAAAAGAGCATGCTATTCTAACTGATAGGTTACAATTTGTGCAACAACCAGGTTGCGAAAAAAATATCACGACACCAAATAAAAGTAAAACCGTAATAACATAAAAAGCTGTAGAAATGTAAGAATAAATAAATAATTGCTGGGCTGTCTTCTACTTATAGTAATAAAACACAACTACGTAGGTCTTTCTTCGCTTTTAAACGCTAAGAGGTCAATTGACCCGTATGGTCTTTCTTGAAGAAAAAAATCTTGGTCTTTCTAGGGTTAAATAAAAACAAACATTATAAAGAAGGATTATCCACGCTTGACCATAGTGCAGCCGGCCTTATTATTATGTAAAGCCTATGTGATACATATCGTAATAGAAGCTGTGAAATCTACGTCATACTTATCGTAATATAGAAACGGTTTCTCAAACTTTATCTCAATGATATTAGCCAGGGGGTAGAGGCAAGCGTAGGCAGGCGAAAAATAACTCGCAAGGAATTTTGAAATAGCTGAGCACACCAGTTTCATGTTGTTGACTTCAACAAGCGAGGGAATTTTCGCGCTTTTTGGGGTGTTATGTAAATTGCGTCAAATCCGTTTCTTGACAACAAAACGCTTTCGTGTGAAAAAGACATTAAAATTAGTTCTAAAAAAATGATATTGCCCGGGTCGAAATTTAAACTTTCGTAGTTGTTATACCAGTAAATAATGTTACCGATGCCTACTAAATGTTATCAATTGTTTAGCGGCGATCTATTCTTGGACTTCATAGGTTACAAGAGTTCGCCGACATTACGTGATCAGCCAAGCGCAACTGGCCTAAAGTAGTCAATTTGTCTTGCTGTCAGGAGTGGAGAAGTGAATGAGAAATATTTGTTTCTTTTAAATGAGAACTAACGGCAACTATCAAAATTTGACTTGCCTTCAGATTAATTGTTTTCTCTTCTACAAGCAATAATTTCAGAAACATGTTAAACACAAATACAAAATATAATAAAATCTTCCGTATGCCGGTTCAATCGTTTTTCTACGTGGTGTAGTTCAAAAGATATAATGCTTTAAACTTTCGGGGCAAAAACTACCCCACGTTGGACTTAACACGACGCAAATCTCTTGGGCCGAATAGGGTTAAAGGGTGATTGATTCATTATTTATGTAGCGAACAAGTTAGTCTACTGCATACTGTGATGACAAGATTTTTTAAAAAAAAAGAAGCAATAACTGCTTTGACTGCAAACTTACGTGCAAGATTAGGCATAGAACTCCCTGGAAATTTAGTCATATTTTTAGCGTTATGCAGCAACAACAAGGATTTGTATTCACTATGTAGTGTTTAACATAATGTTTACAATTCAAAAGCTGCATAATGCTTATTGTAATTGTTATGATTAAAACTGCATATACAGTATAACAGAAAAATTGTAGAAAAAAATGCATTAACTAAGAATTACTGTCTATCAAAAGAGAAAAATTAAAATTTAAAGAAGGACTTGCACATCTGGCTGCCCTCGACTGTTTGTGTTTCTCCAAGCACATTGGATAGTGTCTGCATGTTCTAACAGTTTGCTAATACAATTTCGGTGCAGCGCATTGTCACTTTTTGTATTTTTTGCTAACCTAGCATGAGGCTAAAAGTTACCAGCTACTGGTTACTTACATGCATTTAACCATGCAGCATTTTAGTAAGGCCAGACGAGCATTTTTCTTTCAAAAATGCTGCCATTTTTTAAATAATGGCTTGTTGGGTAGCTTGTGCTAAATTTTTACAGAACTCATATCAGTTCTCTGTGTCTGTCATAGAAACGTGGTCCATGGCTTTATACTCTTAAACGATAATCTAAATTTATCATATCTTTTCCCCTAGCTGCAATTATGCCACGATCAAGTGATGTATTCACAGCCACAGATGTTAGATCATACAAATAGGCATACTTTACAAATAGTCATTAGTTGTTGGCCAAATATTTAATGGGTTATTTCAGAAGTTACACAACAATCATTTTGGTACCCCGAACCCTTCTCCCACATTGTTACATTTACACTTTCCAAAAAGTGATGAAATAAACAGATAAAAGTGTGTAAAATGATTTGCTGTTTCCACTGTGAGCAAGTCCACTGCCTATGTACATGCTGATAACAGGGCTTAGTTTAATCTTTGCCGCTGCATTTATGCCAGGACCATGCAACATGCATGCAGCCTTAGGCTTTAGATCGTACAAATAGGCATACAATCAGAAAAAATCTAAAGTAGCAGTCTTAATATTCAATAGGCTATTTCTGAAAATACATATCAATCACTGTAATGCCCCTTCACAATCTTGAGATTGTGCTTCCATGCACTTTATTAAATGAATGGTAAACACTTGTGAAATCGTTGTTTGTTTCAAATTTGAGCAACTCCAGAGTCTAAGTATGCCTACGCTGGAAATGGAAAGCAAGACGTAGGCAAGAGCTTGAGAAATATACTGGCTGTGCATAACCCCCTATAATATTTTATTTAATCTATTTGATTTTGAAACAAGAATTGGCTATGTCAAAAAGCATTAACTTTTTATTACTATTTTCACTAATATCAATGGCGTAAAGCTGGTGCAGCCGTCTATATTGTTTAGTGGGGATTTGGAGGTTAGCTTAGAGGGGATCCACTGAGAAAAAAGACCTCACATTTGGTCGAATTGAGAGGAAGACACCAGTACTCAGACCAGCGCTATATTCGAATCACAGCTCCTTGTGTGGCCTCCACCACAATAGAGACCATGATGGAGGAGAACCAAATGGTCAGATCGACAGCACAAGAGAGCAGCTAAAGAAAGAGAAGCAATGAGATCATTGATGAAAAATACAGGGCCAAGAACGGGGAGTCTAACGAGCAAAGCAATGTCGGGCGAAATGAGTTTGTGGAAAAGGGCATGGTGCCAGACAGACGTAAGCTTAAGAGAAATCAATACTAGCAAGAATTGTCCGTGAGCCCGGCCTGGGTTTGTTAAACCCATCCGAAATGAACTGCGAAAGATAAAGAATTTGATCCAGAGTAGACCGTTCAAGGCGGAAATCGGCCTGAGGGGGAGAGAGAATGAAATTGGATTTCAGAACGAAGAGTGCACGCAATATAATGATGCGTTGAAAAAGCTTCGAGACGCACGAAATGAAAGAAATAGACCGGAAGGAAGCAAAAGAGTTGAGAGGCTTTTAATTTTAATGGATGGCAATAATAAAAGATTTTTTCCAGATGGAAGGAAAGGAATGCAAAAACCAGGAAAGATTGAAAATGCGTAGGAGAAAATCCAAGCGAGGAAGAGGAGAAGGGGGAGCAAAAAGACGAGAGTTGAGACTCCTCCGGGCACGTGGCTCGGCAGAGCTCGGAGAGTTAGCCTCTGGCTCTGCTACGCAGAGCCTTTGTCTAAGAGACAGAAAATTGAGATCTTAGAAGGTCAATGAAGACCAAAACCGACTCCCTGGAAGAGGAGCAGTTGGGGAATTGAAAAGAAGAGGAAGAAGAGACAGCGACCGAATGAAGGAAAGAATACACAAATTTAGGTGAGAGAGATGAGCAAGTCGCCTGCCATGCCTTGGTCTGTCTTCTGTGAGCGGCAGCGTAAGCCTTACGTTTTTGACTAACCGCTTTGTCTTGGCCAGTGGCAGTGAACCAGGAGAGGTTTGTAGCATCTGCGAGAAATTCAGCGGGGGAGAAAGGGCAGCAAAAAGTCTATTAAAGCTCCTGAAGGCACGTGGCACCGCAGATCTCGGAAAAAAGTCTCTGGCTCTGTTACGCAGAATCTTTGACTGGAAGATAGAAAAATGGAATCTCAGATAACTGGCGAAGACCGAAGCCGACTCTTTGAAAGAGGAATAGTTGGGAAGTTAGACGAAGAGAAAGATGAGGAAGAAGAGCCAGCGACAGAATGAAAAAGAAAATACTCAGATTTAGGGTTAGATTTAGGTGAGAGAGAAGAGCAAGTCGCCTGCCATGCTTCAGTCTTGGCCTTGGCAATGATAGACGAGGCATGTCGGGAAGCCGAAATGTAAGCCTGAACGATTTTTATCGTTTCTGCGAGCGGCAGCATTCTTACATCTTTGACTAACTACTTATTCCACTTTAGCGTACCACCAAGCTTTAGATTGGCGTTTGATGCAGCGGAAAGGAATGAAAAATTTGGCCACATTCAGTGTCAGAGAAGTAAAGAGAGCAGGAGCAGAGGAAAGAGAAAGTAATGACTATGTCTGTGCAGAAAGACAGTGAGAGTCAAAGTAAAAAGCAAAGTAATCCCAACGAGCTTTCTGCAAATTGAACGAAGGAGGACGTTCGTTGGGGCGAAAGACTGGAGAAAGAGAGACGGTTGGTACAATTGGTAGGGGATTAGAATCCAGGTTCTGAAGTACCACCTAGGAACAAGAGAAGGCGAGAAAAGAAGGAGCAAAAGAGATGTCAGGAGAGGAGCGACTTTCAGAGGAGCAATGGAGTAAAGTAGGTATGTCAGAATCATTGAGTGAGAAGAGATCAGAGGAGATGCCCAATCAAATACTTTTTCCCCACTGGTGCCCAATCAAACAGTCGAAAGTACTTTTTGAGTCTCAGAGTGAGTGATGGCAATTGAATTCCCTCAGAATGAAGTTTTCTGGAGGAAGAAAGAATGGAGGGAGAAAAGGAATCAGTTCTGTTATCTATTAAAGAAGAGCGAATAGGAGGAGCATAAGCATTAAGAAATGAGAGCGAGTAGTTGTTTGGTGAGATGTTGACCCCTACATCATCAGAGTAGGGGTCAAGCGAAGAAATAGAGTAGGTAGAAAGTTCAGAGAAGAATAAACCCTGCCGGACATAAATGATAACACCGCCACCGCTAGCGTGCGTGGTATGGGGAGAGAGAATGCGTGGCATCACCAGAGAGAATGCCAGACCTGGAGGCAAAACAGAGAATCCAGGGATCCAGAATGAGGAAGATGAATTAAGATTAGATTCCTGGATGCAAATAAGGTCAACAAGATGAGACAAAATAAAGTGTAGTAGTTCAGTGCTCCTGGCTCGGAGACTTTCAGCATTTCATTGAAGAGCCCTGAGGAAGTCAAAAAGGAAGAAGAAGCAAGAGGTATAGAAAAACAGCCGAGAACATGAGGCGGTGATGAGGACACAGAACAAGAAGATACGAAGCGGGCGCAAGGGAGATAAGAGGTTTGAAGGTGAGGATGAGGCGAAAGTGCTGTATTAGCAGTGGGGGCCAGGTAATACAGTGAAGGTATACAAGCTGGAGGAGTCAATCAATCATTTTATTTTTCCCCAAATCAGCCTACATAGAAAATTGATTTGATAGCAGTGGACAAAAAAAAGGAAATGAGGGCAAGACGATATACGTTAATACATGCACATGAGAAGAATTTTGTTTAAATTTGAAGATAGTGGCGTGGTCACTATCCGAGGAGGAAGTCACGGTAGGTATGGGATCTCCAAAAGTAGCAGGGACGCAGCAGAGAGAGAAGCTCCAGGAATGAGATCTGCTTAGAGTTTTAAATTTAGAAAAGGAAAGAAGTGAGCACCCTAAATGGACCCATTTGGAACAAATGCAGCATTGCAACGGCCTGCCCCTCCAGGGAACATTTTCAGCGCACATTAAACAGGAAAAGACGCGGCCAGGGTTAGGATGAACATTGCCAATAATCAGGAGAAGTAGAAGAATGAAAAGAGGGTAAGAGAGAGGCAAGAAAAGAGAGAAAACAGGCGACCGAGTTTTAGGAAGCCGTGTGCTGCTCTTCTGCATCGTTCAGTGGGCAGTACGGCAAAAAATGGGTAGTGTGGGGGAAGTTCTTGGGGTAAATGGGATCCTAGGGAAGGCAAACAGCTATTTCGATCCAATTCAAACGGAGTCGGGGACCGCACCACCATGCTGAGACGGCTGTTGATTGGAGCAGTATAAATTTCATTGGCACTCTTATTCCTGACTTTACCGGCGCGGTGGTGTAGTGGTTAGAGCGTCCGCTTCGCAGTCGGTAGACTAGGGGTTCATTCCCCTTGTCGAGTCACACCAAAAGACTTTAAAAAATGGTATCCACAGCTTCCCTGCTTGGCGCTCGGCATTTATGGGAGGTTGTAGAGAACAAGCCGGCAAGTTCGCTTGTTGTGTCCTTGGGCAAGGCACTTAACGGGACGCCTCCGCCTTTATGTGGAAGACAGGTGGCCCAGACACCTCAAAAACGGCAACTCCCAAGCGAGTGCGGACGTCCCGTCCAAAATATAGCGATACAATTTGCTTTCTCGTGAATGGAGGATAAATATGAAACAAACAAACAAACAAACTTTCATTATTCTCTATTTCAAATAAAGGTTTGACCTACAGTAACTATTTGTTGCCTCTCATGGCTTAGCTCTTCGTTTGCGATATTTTGTTTGATTGCCTGTTTATTTGAATCAAGAAATTTTATGTGTACAGTGTCTTTGAGCTGCTCAACTATGGTTTGCCCTGTTCGCTCTTTGTCAAGTTTGTTCTTAACTTTTTCACAACAACTTAATTTTTGTGACGCTAATCAATGATGCTGAAATAATGTCCGTCTAAATATAATAAAAAGCAATTTTGCTTCACAGTGATCTATCAGATTTTTAAAACTATAAGTTTTATCTCAAAACCGAATAGTTTTGTCACGAACACTTAAAAAATTAAATGGATTCATTTTTAAAACTGCTTTAATTGAATACATTTTACCGCGGCAATTTGATGCTGTACTGCATGCTCAAAAACTTGACCAAGTCGCATGTTTTCAAAATTAACCACAAAAATTAGATCATTTTGGATTGCAGCCAGTCAAAGTTAACTCTAGCCTTAAGATTGTTAACCCTTTCCCTGTCCAGCCATATTACAGGTTGATGCTGGTACGTCCATCCCTGAATTTACATTATAACATTACAAAATTATAACAATTGAGTGTGATGTTTGTTCTAGAACTTTTTCAATGTTGTTTGTGTAAAGATAATCCGTGTATCATATGTAATGCACGGAACGTGTGACAGTGAATTTCTAACTGATACGGTCTGTGCATCACATGTGATGCACAGGTTTTTGTCGTGTTAAATGTGTTTGTTTTATTTTTCAAGTACAGTATCAACTTTCTATTTATTTTATTTTCATAGATAGATATATTATTAATTTGATAACTACAGTAATTATGAATCCTAGTAATTTTTATCGTAGAAGTGATTTATCTGCTAGAAGTCCCCCCTGCTAGAAGTCCCCTGGAGTAAGTCCCCTGAATGATACCATGAGAATTATAACCGGCTGCGTGAAACCCACTCCCACACATCTCCTTCCTGTACTCTCAGGAATTGCCCCAGCCAAGCTGAGAGGAAACTATGTTTCCAATAAAATATCTTACCACGCATGGGCCAACAAAGAACACCCACTGCACAGTCTGGCACCTGACCCACAGAACCTACGCCCACAACGTCTGAAGTCACGCCACCCCTTCTACCGTCACGCAGCAGAACACCATAACTGCGACCAGGATATCATTGAGGCCTGGAACAAAGAGTGGACTAAACATCAACGCCCTAAGCAGCTGACGATAACCCCAGACACCACTGCACCACCTGGATCCGACTTACCTCGGAAATTGTGGGTTATCCTACATCGCCTTAGAGCTGGAGTGGGGCGGTTTGGCGCAGAAATGCACAAATGGGGACTCAGAACATCAGCCTCATGTGCGTGCGGAGCTGCCACCCAAAATGCAGAGCACATCCTGTTCGATTGCAATCTCCTTCGTCCACCTAACACCGTCAAGAACCTCATTAACGTGACTGATGATACAAAGAACTGGCTTCAACATCTAGCCAAAAACCTACGATGAGCCCTCAAACGAAAGAAGAAGAAGATCTGCTAGAAGTTTTTATAATAGCGAAGAATCTTTGTCATCTGAAGATATAAGTATTCCTGGTAGTGAATATTTACCATCCGAAGATGAAAATGATCATCTAAGCCTGGATACATCAAGTGACATTTTATCATCAGAGACATCCAGTGACGATGCTGCTCCTATCCAGCAACACCCACCTACTTAGGAAGCACCCCAACCTACTCCAAGGCAAGCACAGTCATTATGGGATTCAGATTTTGATGGTAGACAACAAGTGTCATTTTCAGGATCTTCAACTGGTTTACTTAGGCGAATTACCACTCAAAATTCAGCAGATATTCCCATTGCATTGTTTCGGCAATTTTTTGATGATGAAATCATTGGTCTAATGGTATCAGAAACCAACAAATATGCTAAACAATTCCTAGCATCACATCAGCTTCGGAGAAGTGCAAGAATGCGACGATGGACTGACGTGACAACAACTGAAATGGAAAAAATTTTGGGAATGATCCTTGCCACAGGATTGATACAGCTTCCAAATATGGAAGATTACTGGAAAAAAGATGACTTCTACTATCATCCAATGTTTCACAAACTGAATATTACTTATAATAGGTATGTATTGCTGCTAAAAAACTGGCACGTTGCAGACAACCAAACTGATGACAGGCTGTACAACGTAGCGAACTTTGTACAAAAACTTATATCAAAGTTTCAAGCTGTCTATCATCCTGGTAAAGAAGTTGCTGTAGATGAAACCATGATATCGCACCGACGCAGGCTTTTGTTTCGCCAGTATAACCCCAGGAAAGCCCATAAATACGGTATTAAGCTGTTTAAATTGTGCAAAATGACAGGATACATTTGGAATTTTTCTATTTATTGCGGCAAAGGTACTGGTGAAATTGTTGATGGATTAGACCACTCAGGGTCTCTTTTGGTTTCCCTTGCTGCACCACTGTTGAATGAGGGCAGACTGATAGTTGCTGACAATTGGTACAGCAGTATACCGTTGGCTAAGTATTTGCAGCAACGCAATATTGTGAAACCTTGCGAAAAAATAGATCTGGATTGCCATCGCAACTAAAATCAACAAAAGTAAAAAAGAATGACCCAAAAGGAGTAATAAATTCCGATGGAATCAGAGTAGTAAAATACAAAGATCAAAGAGATGTTTATATGATTTCTACTTTTCATGGAGTCGATACAGAGGAAACAAGACAAAGCAATCGACATGGAGAAGCCATCTTCAAACCAACTGTAATCATGGATTACAATCGAATCAAAGAGGTATTGATCTCTCAGATCAAATGATCGCCTATTATTCACCAGCACGCAAAAGTGTCAAGTGGTTTAGAAAAGTGCTTATGGAATGCATCTGCATGGCAGTTGTAAATAGCTGGGTACTTTGCAATAGATGCTACGATGGAAATAATAGAAGGAAAATGCCACTTGGATCATTTGTAAAGAGAGTTGCAATGTCCTTACTCAAGATAGAGGACCAAGACCCAGTTGCTCACATCAGAAGACAAATCAGCCACCCACACCAACTTTCTACAATTCCAAGGAGAGCTGATGGAAAAATTACTCGAAAACGATGTCATCGATGCTATGAGAAACTGAGCAGGCAATATGGACGGAAGGAGGCCACGAAAAAAGCCAAACAAGTTTCCACAGAATGTACCGTTTGCAAGCACTCATTTTGCTTACCCTGTTTCAACGACAAGCATTAGTGAAAAGACTAACGCAATTCTGGTGCAACACTTACAAGACTAATTTTATTTAGCATACCGTATGTACATGTGCGTAAAATGAGCAACAAAATGGAACAATATTGATAAACAAATGTGTAACTGAGTGAAAAAAATTGAATGATGTTTGATAAATAAATTTTCGTTGAAAAAATGAAAAAACGCTATACAATTATGGTATTCACACGGGCCTAATCAATAACTCACACGTTCGAATCAAAATAGAAGTCTTGCAGAAAAGTTTAAATAAAAAAACATAATTTAAATTAACATCTTTTGTGCATCACATGTGATGCACAAACGTTTCGGCAGACACGCGTGTGCATCACATATGATGCATGGACAGGGAAAGGGTTAAAGCATAATGCAATGACAACTAACCAGTAGACAAGTTAGGCTTATGCCTGTGATTTTTAACAGGATTAAAACCGTTCTGCCTCATAGGGCGATGGATGTAACTCGGTGCCTGCTTACACCTGAGCACGATATTCTCAGTATGCATAATTTTTTTATAATGGAATAGCTTTTTCAATTAGTTGTTTTGAGTTGCTAGAACATCTGACCTTGATGATTATCAAGGCGTTGCTGTACTCCATACCGGCAGGCTTAACTGTTTCCCAGGCAGATAATAGAAGGTGACCGGAAACGCTGTAAGTTGTCCTGGGGACAGACTAGTCTATGACAAAGACTACTCTTTAAATAACTAAGAGGTCAACGCCAAACCCATCTTGGACATGTAGCCGAGTTTGATCTGTAAGAAAGGTCTTCAATCAACAGTATAGCCCCGAGGACATTGAACCTTTTTGTAATAGGGAATGGCCCAATTAAGCTACAGACTAACGAATCGAGCAGCGAGCTCTAAAGCATAATAAAAATAATTGATGCAGTTTTGCATTGTAGGTGTTCTTCGCAGTTTGTATCCGACCATTGGAAAAGGAGTATCGCTCTACCATCAGAAACTGGTTTAATGGAGCCAATTATAGAAACGGAAAATGAAAAAAATGCTCTATCAAGAAACCAAACACTGATAATCAATTTGGCTGCTACGGCCGCACAAAAAACGTAAAATTCATGTCTGTGATGCATTCTTAATACAGTCAACTTCAGATATAAGAGATTCAGATATAAGGGATTTTCGCTTATAGGAAACTACGCAAAAGGTCCCAAATGATTTTCAATATAAACTAGTAAGTCGGTTATAAGAGAATTCGGTTGTAAGAGACTGATTAAGCTGGTCCCGGCGGATCTCTTATATCCGAAGTTGACTGTACCATAAACAAACCTGTTTGTAACTGACGTTTGTAATTTTAAAAGGGTTATAGCCTAAAAATAAATTATAATTTAAAAATAACGGGTAATTAATCCAGTTCCTAAGTGAGCTTTGCCTGAACGCTCTGGCATTGCTCAAAAGGCCACATCTAAAACTGACAGATCTGATAACCACCCTGATTTGGTCCGAAGCCAGATCGGTTAATCAGGTCCAAGACTGACTAATTAGGTATTCCTAGGCAGTGGTATGTTGAGAAATTTAGGAGACTGAGGCAAATTTTATAAGGGGTATCCCATTGGTTAAGTGTTTAGAGAAACCTTTGTTTTTTCCATTAATTTGGAAATTATTTCTATTTCCAAAATATAAGATCTGTTTTAGGGAAATTTGTTGTAAATTAGGTTTGGGCCCTCACAAGTGAAGACTTTTTTTAAATCATCTCTATTTCGTTGGGTTGAAATACAAAAACGTGTTTTTTAAAAAAATGGGGTTTTGGCCAAAAAGTTCCCAGTGAGTACATTTTTTTTGAGATCAACACTATCTTGCAGGGCCAAAAAGGAGTTTATCGGACTTGTCTAGAATGGGGAACTCTGAGACAGCTGCCTTACTCTAAATCAACCACTGGTTCTAGGCCAGAGCTGGCTTGTCCAAAATTGCGATGCCACACGATGTGATGCAGATCTATTTTTCAGATCATGCCTGGTTAGAATCTGGTCATCACCCGACGTGGGTGGCAATCTGGGATGTCCTTTGTAGCGTTGTTATTAAGGTACAAACTGTAGAGAATACGCTGTATTCCTAAAGTTTTAGTCGAAAGACGCGTCTCTGTTTGTCCGTTGAAGACGTTTCACTAAATCTAAAGCTGAATGATGATACACCGACAAAAAAACGCAGACTTGCAGGAAACGGTTTTTTAAATAAGCGAAGGCAGCAAATAATCTCTTACGTAAGGTGAGCGCACAATTGCAAAGCCTTACCAAGCTATGCCGAACCCAGAAGCCGCACGCTTACCAAATGTATACAGTTGCACACAGATGGGGAGTAACGACGCACACGCTGCTGCAATAATAAAAACAACAATAAGCGTATTTTTCCAAAACTTTAAGACTACGATATTCTTACCTAGTACGTCAACACAATCTCGAAACAATATCCAATGTTGGGTCTAATTCATATTCTATTATATATTATATTCCGTTTTAAACAACATTTCACTACACATCTAAAGTTAGTTGTTTAAGTCATTATACGAGGCAAACAAAACCTCAACAATCTCATAGCTATAAGTCTCGACGGTTCGACTATTTAACACTTTCGAGGCGGCTTGGTTTGCGCGCTCGCGCTGTTGTGTGGCGGGGCTTTCCCGAACGCTTTCGAAGATTTACCTTATTCATCTAAAACGTTTCTCGTCGTGATAACTATGCAGCATTTTTATTAGTTTACAACAAAATTACGTTGATTCAACATTTGTACTGATCTGTTTTGTTCACTATGCATATTGTTATTAAAAATTGCTATTTCTACATTGTTGCACAAGTAAGGCCTGCATTTAAGTTGACTGCAACTAGAAACAAATAACAATTTAGAAGCAAATGGTAACAATGTGAAAACTCGTTATTTAACTCAGATACAATTTAAAAAATCATAAGAAATGATTGAAGTTTATTTTACTAAGTCTTTTTTCAGTCTTGTGACAAGCGTTTTTTGGTGTGGTAGTCACCGAAACAAGGGGTTTTGCACAGTGGTAGGTTGCATTCCTTGCAATACACTCTAGAGGGAGAAAAACTTTCCCCAAACTTTTGCACACTACCACGAGCAGATCACGCGCAAAATGGCTGATAAATCTAATATTTTGAAGTATCACGTCTTGATCACGCATAACACATGCAGACGGAGAAATCCGTCCTTTTCTGACTCTTGTAAAACATTCCCGCACCCAACTGATGAAATGCTTCATTTTGACGGAGATTTACGTCGCTTCGCACCCGACGCATTGTATCAGCTGACGGAGATCTCCGTCACTTCGCATCGAAAGTGTTAAGTAGGGTAAGCTTGTCAAACGACGCACTCACTGGTTTGTAACTCTTTTTTCTTCCACATTCTTAGTCGTAGCGAATCACAATATACGCACAGAACGCTGCGACTCATCGGCCTCACTTCAAAATTCAGGTAAACCCAAAATAGAAAACACAAAAACCAAATGCTGGTGCTGGTAAATTCATTATAGAATTTAACACAAACATCAGGTAATATTCCAAGCTAAACGTGAAAAATGTACTGACGGATACTGTTCCTAAAGTAGGGTTGCCATGCCGTTCCTAAAGTAGGGTTCCTAAAGTAGGGTTGCCATGTCCGGTATTAAATTTTGCGTCCGGGAGGAATTTTTTAAAATGCTCAAATGTCCGGAATTTTTGTTTGGAGTAGAGAAAGAGAAATTCGACGAGAAAGAAAGAAAAAGACGAGAAATTTGTTTGGAGTAGTCTACGCTGCTTCTTGACTACAATAATTTTGCTCATAGATTGGTGTGCATCGTGGATCCTTCATTATTATTGCATTTTCACACTTTGCAGTAGGCCTATTGAATTCTGTATTGTGACGTAGCATCTTCATTATTTAGCAACCATGTGGATTGTCATTAAAATTTACCAACTTTTGTACTTAACTAATAGGTTAGTAAGTTAGTCTACTGAGTGATTGGTTCAATTAGTCTGGGGGTAAATTACTTTGTTAGTTTCAAGGCTGCCAGTTTAGATTATGCATTTTTAGTTGGGTTGTATTTATTGTTAATAAGAAAGATATTATTTCAAATGGCTAAACGAAAGTGCACATCCACAAACGAGATGCAAGAAAAACATCCATGTTTTAGAAAAGGCAGGAATGATTGCGAGGCAGATGCTTAGTATGCAAATCAGGAACCTATATATCTGTCGTGCACAAAGGTAACGGTGATTTAAACACACATCTGCCATCGGAAAAACATCGTAAAGCAGTAAGATGGGCTGCTGCATCAACGAAAATGACGAATTATTTTGTTACAGCAGGAAGCAAATGCGAAGATGAAATCACTGCCGCAGAAGGCACTCTTGCATTTCACGCTGTTAAGCATTATCATAGTTTTTTATCCATGGACTGTACATCGGTTTTACTTAAAAAGATTTTCCCTGATTCTAATGTAGCGAAAAAGTTTAGTAGTGGCCGCACAAAGACAGAAAAAGTTGTTACTAGCGTACTTGCGCAATATTCTATTGATGTTGTTCTAAAAAGTTTTCAAGAAAACGATATCGCGTATTTTGGCGTTGCAGCAGATGGCAGCAATCACAATGAACTGAAATTATTTCCTATAATTATTTAGTATTTTGACTGGAGGAAAGGTGGTTTGCAATCAAAATCGATTGAGTTTACAAACAAAGCAAACGAGACTGCCGACACAATTGCCATTTATATAAAAGACATCTCAGAAAAAAGGATGCTTTTGAAAAAAATGTGTGGCATTTACAGGAGACAATTGCAATACTATGTTTGGAGGACTTCTGCATAATGAGCAAGGAAACAATGTGTTTGCAAAGTTAAAGAAAACGTTAAACCCGTCATTGATTGGGGTTGGCTGTTCAGCGCACGTTTTGAACAATTGTATCCATCATGGGGCTGAAAGAATGAACATTGATATTGAAAATAATATCAATAAAATATATCAATATTTTTCTATTTACACAGTTAGAACTGAACAACTGAAAGAATACTGTGAATTTGCAAATTGTGAATACATGAGACTTCTCTCTTATAGCAAGACTCGCTGGCTCTCCTTGTTTCCTGGAATTTCAAAATTGTTAAAAATGTTTTCACCCCTGAAGCCCTACTTTTTGTCACAAGAGCACCCACCAATAGCTATTAAACGGTTCTCTGAGAATGAAATGAGCGAGTTATACCTTTGGCATATGCACTCACTAATGTCCATGTTTCATGGACGTATTCAAGTGGACGTTTCATGAGAGAGCAAACAATTCCGTAGCAGAAGTGCTAGAAAATTTGGAGCTGGTTTACAAGGTGCTTGTGGAAAGGAAGAATGAAAACTTTATGTGCTTGACAGTGAAATAGCTTCTAGTTGAAAAAAGAGAAAAGGGATATAAAGATGAATGTAACAATTTTCTTTCCGAAGTTGCAAACCTCTATGAGAAATGCTTGGAGTATCTGTGCAAATGGATGAAACTAATGGAAGAGTTTGCTCGTTTCAAATGGATGACCTTGAACGAGATACCAAGTTGGAATGATGAAGAGCCTTGCCTGAAATATTTGATCGGTAAAGGGGTTGATGTAGACGATGCAAAGTGCTTTGACCAAATCTGTAACTTGAAGCAGTTTGTGGAAAGTTACCTACAGAACGAAGAATTCATTAAACCGCCAACGCATAAGAAATGGTGCAAATACTTTGATCAGTCTAAGAACATCACATGCCACTCAGAAATTTTAAGAATTGTACAGTTTTTCTTTGCTGTTACATCCCACAATGCCAATGTAGAGAGAGTCTTTTCACTGATGCAAAGTCAGTGGACTAAAGAGAGAAACAAGTTGAGCGTTGCGACTATGAAAAGCATATTGACTCTTCAATAAAATTTCAAAAATATAAGCTGTAGTGAATTTTTTTCATTTTTGAAATCAGAGAAGTTCAGAAAAATATGCTTAGTCAGAAGAGTAAATTTGTAGTGACTGGACTTACAAGCGTGTCTTTGATTTGTTTTAAGCATATAATTGCTGTTCTTTCCTTTCTCGGCACAACTTAATTTTCATTATTATTTTTCACTCTGAAGTTGAGTATTTGCAGTGACGCTCCGTGGTTATATTTCCTGGGTAAGCAATTTCACTGGTATGTAATGTCACTGATAGAAACTTCTTGTGTGTTGCATTGCCAATTTTGTAGGTCAAATTTCGATGTGACAAAATGTGGTAGCGCATATATTTGGTCTCGTGAAAGGTAGCCGTTTACTGACTGGAATTTTGCTTTTGCAAATATGGTAACCCTATTCTAAAGGGAATTGAACGCAGCAGAACTTGAAAGTATTGAACTTGTTCAAAACCTGCATCTTTCTGATTTTTCTCGTCCAGAAATTTGTGACCACGCCTTACCACAGAAATAATTCTTCTACTTCCTATGCACTTTGCGATATTTATGACAATCTTTTAAAAAAACATTGATGCAAATTTAGTCAATGGGAAGGTTGCACGGCAGGTGATCAAATGTCATCAAAATGCACTTTCGAAAAAAGTGGCTGACCAGATTCAGCGTTTTTGCATTGAATTGAATAGGAGTGATATCGTTTTTTGCAAATCACATTGATAAACGTGACAGTTGTTGAATGAACGTTAAATATGTTGTTTTACTGATGTTAAAGAATGAATCTGAAGTCAAAGTAAAATAAGAGGTGCTAAAGTTTGCTTGTTATTGCTAATAGTTGGGCTAATTTTATGGGTTGAACATGCAGGCTTATTTGTAGCCAGCTTCTGTAAGGATTTCATATTCAATTAATCAGTTTGTTTGGGAATGCTGAGTTTAAGTTAATTGTAATGTGTAACTTATACAGTATATTTAGTGGCATAAACACACTGAAAAGTTGAAAACTTAAGTTATACTGTCGCCTAAATGACAGGGCAGACTTCTGTACCGTTTGTCATATTGTAGCGCCAGAGGCGTGGCGTGCGGTACCGTGAGCCTACTGACCTACACTTGATTGCTTAAGTTTACGGAAGCTCTTTGACATCGAATTATATCCTTAAGTTTTCAGTTGACACGAATTTTCTCTGTATCTGTATCTGTATCTTTTTTATTCATGACCACCACCATTACACACGACACTGAACAACAATAATAATGAGAGAAATGGAGTCAAGAAAAGGAAGAAGCGACACAACGTCAGACGTTAAAACATGCAAATGAAAACAGTGGATGCATAAAACTAGAGCAATAGTTGCATGGCCGCTAAACCCTAAATTCAAGCAATTAAAGAACAGTTTAATTGAATTGAAAAAAAAAAAACAAAACAAACAGAACAAAACAAAAACGCAGGAGTTTTTACAGCTGTAGATCATATTATTTTGTAAATAAGAAGTAAGAACATTCGAAATAGTAAGGATCAGAAAGATGACCAGTGCGAGACACGGTTACGTAGGTGGTCAATGGGTGGCGCAACCGGCCTATAAGGCTGTTTTTTAGCTCATCTGAGCATGGTGAGGAAAGAAAAACCACCCTGGAAATGAAACCTCACCGGGTCCGGAAACCCTTTCATTAAGTAACTGGTCGAAAGAAAGAAAAAAAAAAAAAAAAAATCTACGAAACACATGTACATTATTAACTTACAAGACACGTAGCTTAGCTCACCTCAACACAAAGGTTTTAATGTGTTACCTGAGAGTAACAGTTCATCAATAAGTAGTTCGTCCTACAGCCCTAGTTCTTACGTTTGCGTGAATGTTAGTAGTTTGTTACTTGCAGAATTAAAAGAGTAAAATTTTACCTTCACTTCGCGTACCTGTATTTTTGATGAGAAAGCAGTGTTGAGAGGAGCCAAGCGTTAACATACGACACAACAACATAATCATTTAAACAGATGATAATCCTATTTTACATTAAGAGATGATATCTGCAATGCACATACTATACTTGATTATAATAATGTGGTTGTCATGTTTCAAGCACTAATTGCTCTGCCAAGTGGTGTTACATATAAAAATAGCACTGTTCTATAAATTGTGAATTTAACAACTGCCAACCGTTGTGTTAGAAATTGGCCTATTATGTTGTAACATATTAAAATGTGGGTAGTATTACTATTCTTTTACAGTCGATAGAATTAAGAAGGTGATGATGCTCACAATATAAGGTTAGAGTATACTAAAATATTCAAGTTTAGGTAGTAGTAATTTGGTAACATGAGTTTCGATTGTTATCTTCTTCTTCTTCTTCGTATGGAGGCGATGTTTCTTAGATTGTTATTATTATAATCCATTGCTGCCCAATGTCCAATGTTACAAGAAGTTGTTGATGATTGGTTGTTGTATTTGGAAGCCTTAGAAGAATCGCCCCTGCATGATGATGATGATGTTTCCTTCGATCGCACCGCGTACATTATCTGTAAGCAAAAGAAGCGAACCAGCAATCTGTTCAAATACCAATGGAGTTTGTGCACAAGTAATTTCGCAACTTTGCGCTGAATGTGACAACAGACATTTTTTCATTTTTGAAAAAAATTGGCAATTTGCTCCAGATGGCGGGACCTTGGTACGAAATAGACTGCTGACATAAACTGCTAGAGCAAGGTTTTGGTATTAATTTAGATCTATTTCTGGTATTATATTGTGAAATGCTTTTTACAAATACATTTCGAAATACGTCAGGATTTTTTCCAGAGTTCTGTTTGAACATAAATACTGCAATCTCCTTAGTGAGTAACTGGTTTATAGTAAGTAGCTGGTGAGTTTTTCTTACATCAGTTACATCTCTGTAGTGCCTTAGGTTGCATGCCATCCTTATGAATTTGTTGCATGTTTTTTGTAGTTTATTTATCAATGTTTTATTTCCAATGCACCAATTAGTAATACAATATTGTAAGTGACTGTTGATTAGAGAGTGGTACAAAGTTAACATGGAGCCTTGCCTTAGAAAAGGTTTGATTCTGCTTACCACGCCAAGAGTGGACCTTAATTTATTTTGAAGATGTCTAATATGTCCTGTCCAAGTTAAGTGCTCATCAATATGTACACCTAGAAATTTCATTGTAGTAACCTGTTCAATTTTTATATTTCTAAGTGTAACAGTTAAGTTAGTAGGAGGTGGTTTAGATTTAGAGGATCTGAATAGAATGCATTTAGTTTTAGATACATTTATTGAAAGATTATTGGCTACCATCCATTTGTCAATATAGTGCAACTCTTCTTGAGCACGTTCATAAAGTGTTGCTATGTTTTTATTTTCTAAAAATATGCTTGTGTCATCTGCAAACATAACGGGATCGGAGAATTTTAAACAGTTTTGGAAATCATTAACATAAACTAGAAATAACAATGGGCCTAAATTTGAACCTTGAGGAACCCCTCTTGTCACTGGGTTGATTATGGTTGATAGAGTGCCATTACATTCCACTTGCTGCGTTCTACCAGTCAGGTAACTCTTAAACCAGTCATAAGCTATGCCTCTGACTCCATAATGTTGCAATTTGTGAAGCAGTATATCATGATCTATTGTGTCAAAAGCCTTAGACAGGTCAAGAAAAATACCGAGTGTGGGTACTTTATGGGAAAGGGATTCGGTTATTTTGTGTACCATAAACGTTATTGCATGTGAGGTGTTATGATGTTTTCTAAAGCCAAATTGATGGACAGAGAAAAAATTACTTTGGTCCAAAAATGTGCACAGACGCCTATACATAATTTTTTCCAAAATCTTTGAAACATTTGATAACAAACTTATAGGCCTGTAGTTATTAATGTTGCTGCTGTCACCTTTTTTGTAGATTGGACATACTTTAGCAAGTTTGAAATCATTAATGAATTCTCCTTTGCTGAGCGATAAGTTAAAGATGTGGCTTAGTGCAACTAATATGTTATCTGGTGACGACTTCAATAGCTTTGATGGTATTTGATCTATGCCAGCACTTAATTTGGATTTCATGCTATGCAATATATTTGAAATTTCCATGGGACAAGTAGGCCATACAAACATTGTCGAGCGTGAGGATGGTTTTAAATATTCACTGTATTTGGCTTCACTAGGTGGAAGTTCATCCATCAGTTTGGAGGCTATGGTGGAAAAGTGGTTGTTGAAATGATTTGCAAGAGCCTGTGGTTCATATATTTCTTTACCATCAATTTTGAGTTTTTTGCAATCAGATTTTCTTTGTTTTCCAAGCAAGTTGTTAATAAGACGCCATGTATTTTTTATATCACCCTTGAATATGTTAAATTTTGACTTATAATAAGTCTGTTTTTTCTCTTTTATGATTCTGTAATAGTAATTTCTAGCTTGGGTAAACAATGTTTTTGAGTGGTTTGTTTTGGTTTTCATGTAGTGTTTAAAAAGGTTTTCTTTATTGTCCAGCAATTCCTGAGCTTCTCTATCAAACCAACTCTTGTTTGGTTTGTTTTTAAAACTGACCTTCTTTAATGGAAACGATTTTTCAAAGTCAGTCATATACTGCTTTTTCAGCTGATTGTATGCATCATCGGGATCAGACTTTTCCAAGATAGGAGTAATGTCAAGTTCAGATACACATTGGGTAAACGAGGCTATTTTTGTGTCACTGAAGGAGCGGTAATACTCAATATTTTTAGTCTGTGATTTCTTGATGGACATGCATATCATTGTTACTAGATGATCAGATATTGAGTAAGTAATTATACAACTCTTTAGTTTTTGTGCATTGCAACAGTTAGTCCAAATGTGGTCTAGGAGTGTGCCATTGGTTTGTGTGATTCTAGTTGGCCTATTGATTAATGACCTATATCCATTTTCCAACATTACTTCAATGAAGTTGCCAACATTAGGTTCATCGCAGTCAAGGAGGTTTATGTTGAAGTCTCCAAACAATAAGCATTCCCTTTTGCTTATTTTGTGCAGTGTATTTTCTAGAATTGATTGAAACAAGGATTGGGCATTAGCATCTTTACTAGGAGAGTGGTAAATATTTCCACAAGTTATTGTTTTATTTTTGAACATAATATCAACAAAGATTGCTTCAAATACTTTTTCATTCATTATTTCTAGGTCAGTACGACGAGAGTAAACCACATCATTTTTGATATAGAAACCTACTCCTCCACCTCGAAATTTTGATCGAGGGTTAGATATGAATATGTAATCCTGTAAGTTTGTGTGTGGTCCTGATTGGTTTGGCTTTAGCCAAGTTTCTGTTACAGCAATTAGGCTCGGCTTAAATGCTAGTGATGATAACAATCCTTCAAGTTTTGCCAAATTTTTGTAGTTGTTTAATGATCTTATATTCAGACTAATAGCAGTGAAGTTGTTATCTGAGGAATTATTAATGTCATTCAGTAAATTGGTATGAGCTTTACTACTGGTTACGTATCGATCATTTGTATCAAACAGACAAATTTCATCAACGTCTGTTAAGTCATCACTTTCAGTGCATGTGATTTCATTGAAACCACCAAAACTGCCATCAAATATTTTGTTTAGTTCATAAGCAGATAGCAAGGTAGCGTTAGAATTTGTTTGGTTAGATTTGTACAATTCATCAAATTCAACATCAGAACAAGAAGAAAAGGGAAAAGAAAAATCATTGCACAGGTTACCCTTCCAGGTGCCTATCCCATTATTATTTGTTTGACTGTCCTTACCAGTGCATTTAACATGAATTATCTGTAAACATTGTGAGCAGATTAATGATTTTTGGTTTTTTCGAACTGTTTTCAAACAATTGCAACATGTTTTATCAGGTTGTTTTGGCATAAGATAGTTCAAAACTCAGAGCAAAATAAGTTCTGTAAAGAAAAGAGCTTGCTGAAGAAACTGTACAGTTGGCTAGTAGACCAGGCTATGATTATGTAACAACTACTTAGTTTAGTTTGGCTAATTTGCATTTATCAGTTGCAAAAATTACGTAAATATTTCCGGCATATTCGCTAGTTACACAGAAGCAGCATGATGATGAGCAATGCATAACAATACAACACTAATGATATGAAATGAATACAGGATTTAGTACTAATATCTAGAAACTATTTATATCTTATCATTAACAATAGCATCAATATCACCAAAGTCTTCAATTACTAACCTTTTGTTGTCCTGGATGCAGTATACATTACCATTGGTCGTCCACACATTGAAAAATCCAAATGCTTTCCTGGCCTCCACCACAAGTTGTAGTCGACGTTTCGTGAGGGACTCTGTGATCGACAGCTTTTCCACACTTCCATCAGATTTTAACCTCCGTTTGTTGTTGTACACCAGGTCCCGTACTGATCTCCTCACGAATTTGATGATGATAGGTATCACTCCCTTTTTCCTGGAAGGAAGTACATGACATGTATCAATATCATGAGATTTGATCTTATAATCAAGTGTTAGCCTAGCATTTAATTTTCCAGTTACATATTTTTCAAAATCGACGTAACTCCCCTGCATTGGAATGTTTTTGCATCCATGGAGGATCAGGCAGTTGCGTCGGCCGTACTGTTCCAGGTCATCAATTCTCATCTCATTCTCTCTTGTCGCTCGTGCCACCTCCTTCACGATCTTCTCCAACCTGTTGATAGCCTCTTCCATATTCTTGAGCTGCTGACCTTGGGTGTCGTTTGCAGTATTACCATCACCTGCAACAAAAGACAAACTGGCAGAACCAGCAGTTTGGGGTTGCAGGTACTGTTCAGCATACCTTTGTTGAGTGGACTTGATAGTCTGGATTTCCTCCATCACACTCTCCAGGGTATACTTACTTCCGACCACAGCCATGACAGATATCCAATACAGGGTATACTTATCCAATATCCAGGGTATACTTACTGTCTTGTTTATTAAACCTTTTACCAAAAATTATGGTACAATTTCAAAATTGAGCAGCATCTTCAGTCCAAAAGTTAATTCTGTGTTTCTGTTTTTTGTTTTTTATCCAAAGATCAAGAGATACTTATATCTCAAAAAAAATGAAAAAAAAGGCACGAGGAATAATTTTTGTGGGGTGAAGACATGGCAATGTATGAGTCACGTTTCTATGAAAAATAAAACGAAGCACGAGGATTAATATTCGGAAATACGAAGGAATGCATGATTCACATTTCTACGCAAACATAACGAAACGCGAGACAATAGTATTTGAAACATATGCGCATAGGTGAGGTGAGACAAAGGTTGCATAATCACTAGAGAAAGACAAGGAATGCATGACTCACGTTTCTACGAAAATGAAAAGAAAACACGAGGTAGCAATATACGAAAACAAACACGCGCGAGGTAGGCCTAATGCAAAGGTTACACGATCGCTACAATATGCTGAATTAGTTATTGTTGGATAAAATCAGTAAGTTTTTGAAATTTTTTGTGAATAGTGATTGCAGACGAGTCATATTGAAATGTCAGATGTAATTTTATGACCTTACCACTCCTTAAACAATTGTTTGGGCTATTGCGTAGGCTGCTGAACCAATTAAGGTAATCAAAAAACTTAAGATACCGATTATTTATTCGTGTGTATGAGCTCATGTTCTGTTTGCATGTCTTTCGTCAGACTGGGCCACCACGACGAGTAGACTGCTTGGCCCCGCTACCTGTTTGTCACATAAAGATGGAATGGAGGTATGCCGTTAAATAATTTTCTAATTGACACAGCAAGTAAGCTTGCCGGCAAGCTTACCGTACCGGTAAAAATGATCACATAATGGTGGTTTTTGCTAATGTACCGACTGGTATCTGATTTGTATAGTTTATTTTTAACTGAGGAGCAAATGGTATTTAGATGGTAATTTTAGGGGCAATTTTTTTAAATTGGCACACAGTATTAAGTTTAGACTAGCCAACTGAATAACCTAATCTAAACCAAATTGCTTTCGGTCAAATTTATTTGTTTCCAAGTATCCAACTAGCAATAATTCATTCCAAATTTTAATTAATTTGACATTATTTTTCAAAAAAACCCAAAAGTTGGTGTTTGCCCTATACCTCTCCAGCAAAAATTGCAGCTTTTGGTCAGCCACGTTTTTTGGCGCGAAATGTGTGACGTCATATGCAACCTTCCTATAGAAGGTTTCGTACTGTGTTTGCTTACCACCTACATTCGAATAATTGAATAGCTCAGAGATATACTGTAACAGTGTTTTTTTTTAAACTAGCATCAGCTCAGAGTTGAAAAAAACTAAAATATGACTGAAAACACAATATTAGTTTCAATGGGAAGGATGTAGTTGTTTTTTCCACTAATTGGTCAATTCGAGGAAATAACTTTGCTTGCAGCGCATTTAAATTCGTGCCCAGGCTCAACAAGGCGGTTCCAGCTTTTCGATTTTATGCTCATTGAAGCCAAGAACCCCTGCTCGCATTCCCATGTTGACAGAAAAATCAATAACTTCTCGATATAGCTCTTGTGGTGTAATTGAAAGTTAAAATGATCTTTATTTAGATTTAAAATCTACATAAAATTCATAAAAACTCAACGTTTCGAAAAACTAGAATCAGTTTTTCTTCGTCAGGAATGACTAAAGTTCAAATACAAACCACGGTTACATAGTAATCAACAGAACAAAAAAAGAAAAGAAAATTACGGTAGAAAACAAGTGCAACAGCGACAACTGGCGGTCAAAAATTTATAAATTTGTACAATCCGGGATAAAAACTGTTACTTTTATCGTTGATTACTGTGCAACCGTTGTCTGTGTTTGGACTTTAGTCACACTTGACGAGGAAAAACTGAATTTAGTTTTTCGAAACGTTGAGTTTTTATGAATTTTATGTAGATTTTAGATTAAAATAAAGATCATTTTAACTTTCAATTACACCAGAACAGCTAATATTGAGAAGTTAAAAGATATCTGGTGACAAAACAAAATATAGAAAAATCAATACTTGTGGAACAACGTGAGTGGCTAGGTTTGTGTACATGACTCCATTCTCAGCCAGAAATTTATAGGACAGCCGCAACTTTATGCTATTATTGCCCCGCGTTCCTAGTTATTCTCATGAGCGGATTACGGCGGTTCGGGTAACACTAATTTAATGAATTCGGAATTGTCGGAATAGTCGGAATAGACACTAAATTGAGGAACTGTCGGAATTGTCGGAAATGTCGGAATGACGCTTTTCCTAAAAAGAGGAACGTCGGAACAGTCGGAATTGTCGGAATAGTTAAAATTTTTTTAAAATACGAGCTATTTGAATTCACCGACAAATGTTACGTAGGCAGAACACAATCCATCATAGCATTACATAAATCAAATAACACACATCGGAATAATGTGATAGCAAAATGCTATGCATATTGCTAGACGCTCAGGTGACTTAATGAATTCGGAATGGTCGGAATGATGTAATAACAAAATGCTACGCATGTTGGTAGACGCTGAGCTAATTTATTGAATTTGGAATGGTCGGAATGATCTGATAGCAAAGTGCTACGCATATTGCTAGACGCTGATCTAATCTAATGAATTCGGAACGGTCGGAATGATGTGATAGCAAAATGCTACGCATATTGCTAGACGCTCTGTTGATTTAATGAATTCGGAATGGTCGGAATGATGTGATAGCAAAGTGCTACGCATATTGCTAGACGCTCTGTTTCTTTTATGAATTCGAAACGGTCGGAATGATGTGATAGCAAAGTGCTACGCATATTGCTAGACGCTCTGTTCATTTGATGAATTCGGAACGGTCGGAATGATCTGATAGCAAAATGCTACGCACATTGCTAGACGCTGATCTAATCTAATGAATTCGGAACGGTCGGAATGATGTGATAGCAAAATGCTACGCACATTGCTAGACGCTGATCTAATCTAATGAATTCGGAATGGTCGGAATGATGTGATAGCAAAATGCTACGCACATTGCTAGACGCTGATCTAATCTAATGAATTCGGAATGGTCGGAATGATGTGATAGCAAAATGCTACGCACACTGCCTGCTGCTGAACTAATTTTATGAATTTGGAATGATCCAAATTTTATAAATTCGGCATGATCCAATACCACATTTCAGAAAGAGGAAAACTTTATATTTATGAAATGTTTACTAATTTGTGAAATGTGACGCATTTTAATTGACTAATCAAAAAGCTTGCTGTTAGCCATTGAGTAGATAGTGCAAGCAGCCAATCAAAGCTAAAGGTAGACAATTTGCGCGATATGGCAACACTGAAAACAAAACAGTTTTTTGTTGCTGCATCAACATTGTTGATTATAATGTACTTTCTGTGCAGCAGTAGTAAGTAGCAGACAAAGAACCTTTTTTTGGTATACAGGAACTGTGATACCATTTTCTGCATGATGTGCAAAGCAGCTGCTTTACTGTGAGTTTATTTCCTGGGCAATTAACTGCATCACAAACTGTCCACTTCTGAGAGCAGTATTCTGTATTTTGCAATTGATACCACTCTGAAATTGATTGCTTAACGATGTGGATTTCTGAGATTTCTTCAAACCATACAGCACCGACAGCAATTTTGGCAAGTTGTATTTTGTCTCGAGATTTAGTTGAAGTAGGCAGAATGTCAATGTCGCTTCTTGAAATTAAACTTTTCACCCAGTTTCTCGCTTTATGTGAAGGTAGCATAGTTGGAAGTGCAAGGTTGTTTGCCAAGCAGTACATGTTTGTAATAACGTGTACACCACAGTCGTACTGATTTTGTTGTTGTGGCACATCTGAGCAGCAAATAAATGTCCATTCATCTACATTGGTCGACAAAGATGCTACAGCGTAAGTTGCTTTTACAATACGAAAAATGCGCTCAAAGTATGTCTTCAAACTTCGGTGAGACACTGAACTCAACGAATCTACGGAAAAAATTTTTTTACTTTTGATGTTTACAATTACCATGTACCAGTGAGCACCAGGATTTACAATAAATACCAAATTATCGAAATTAAGTGCCTCGTTGTTACAGGCATAAGCGGCAATACGGTCATAAAAATCCTTGGCTGCGTATGTCATAAAAAACGTATCCCAAAGTAAAAATGTTTCGTTAGTTGTTGCCGTAGACAAAATGCATCGAATGGCATTTTCAACAACTTCATCAGTTAGCCAGTTCGTGTCCGACAAACAAAATAGCTTATTCTCCAGTTCTCTCTTCAGATCACAACTTTCAATAGAAATTTCTTTCTTTTGTTCCCAAGGAAATATTGCATGCTCATCTTTTTTCCCTTTTTCCTGAATGCTAGTCTCCATATTTTCATGTTTTCTAGCCTTCACGCAGAATGTACTTCTATGGTCTACATGCATTGTTGGCATGCCGTGGAAGTTGTTATTTCTTTTTGGAGTGGATGTTGCTCTAGGGTTTTGTAAGAGCTTTCTATCCAGTGGAGATGGTGCATCTGGAGCTGGATTGACGTCATAATCAAAATCATTAGGCCTCGGACGTTTTAACCCCGATTTTTTACCTTTTCCTCTTTTTTTTTTAAAGAGCATAGACAATGAATACTTTTCTTTACATTTTAAGCTGGACTTGTCTTCCCCGAGGGCCATATTAACAGCTAAAATGTGAAAGCATCGACCTGAACTTGGACATGAACATTTCGATGGTTTGGGAAAGTATTTTACACTCTGAACATTTCCTGTAAAAGGATTGACAACGGAAAATGATGCTATTGCAGCAGTGAAACCTATCAAAGATTTGTTAATACACAGACGTGCAATTGCAAGTTGAGTGAGCCGAAAATGAGGTCCCTTTTCCACACCGCGAACAACTGGATGCTCTTTTGACATAATATTTTCCACAATTTGCTCCATTGACATAATTGGAGACAATTCGACCTTTTCCCGTGGTTTAAAACAATTTTCAAATTCTTTTTTTAGTTGAAAGTTTCCAAATTTTGTTTGGGCTCGAAGAAACTCATAGTAAAACATGTCTTGCATCTGTTTGAATATCATAATTATGCAATCTAGTGGCATTTGTTTGTGATCGGAAACACATTTGATAACATGATTCATGCTTTCACTTATGTTGTTTGTCACAACTAGCCCTTTGGGAAAAGCAGCAAATTTGCATGTTACAAAGTAGCAGCAATGAGCAATAAGATCGTTATATAAATGCTTTTTGGCATACTCGACAAACGGCAATGACCAAGTACTGGACAATACTTTGTACGTTGAGTGAAAATCTTCTTTTGTGTGGCATTGAATTAATCTCCTGATGTCGTCCTTTAGCACCTTGATATCATCTTTTGTTCCACTTGATTGTAGCCACTGCTTAATGTCACCTATGATGTGGTTTGTGCAGTAAATATTTGTTAATGTCGGGAAGTTGGTTTGTAAGCAATCGGTAATACCTTTTTCCCTGTCTGTGATTATGGGAATATTTTTAGAACTGGCAAGTCCGGTTTCTTCAAAAATATCAGCCAAAAATGCCTTATGGTATTTTTTGTATTTTTTGGTATGGATGAGAAAAGCAACAGGAAAAATTGGGTCGTCAACTAAACATATGTTTCGTGCAACTAGTATTGAAACATAAAAGTCACCCAATAGAAATGTTGTGTCGTATGACACAAGCTGCTTTAGGCTCGAATTTGTACGAGACTGCTTTATGAGATCCTTGGTAAGGGTCAAAACATTATCGCTAGCAAGGTGCACAACTAAGTCTGGGTAGACCGTGAACTGCCGTACAAAGTTATCGGTCTGGATAGCCAATTCAACTGAGCTAAAAAACTCATCATTTGTCAGTTTTTTCTTTTGTGATGCCGCGTATTTCACATTTTCGCATTGTTTGCGATCTCTGGGCCGATCAACTGGCATCCAGTCTTGCCTTTTCTGATGACTTTTGATCACATGCATTGTTTCATACACCATTTTTGGGGTTTTTCCTTCCACTTTACCTTCAATATCTTCCATAACAGTTTTCGCTGTTGGTAAATAGTAACCTGTTTTTTTTTTGGCGTTTCCATGTTTAGAATCTAAATAACAACTTGAATTTCCAACATAATGAACCAAACATATTGGACTCTCTTCTTCAGTTTTGTAAACATTATATAACGTGTAAACGTGCCTTTGAAATTCAGAAGACACAACTTTTTTTTGGATACCAGGTACCTTAATTTTGTAATATCGTTTCAATACTCCGTTTTTTACATGTCTTCCATCAGAATAAAATCGATACTGATCGCAAACGAAATCGTTTTTGGCCCTCAAAGTGGGTCCTTGAAAAAAGTATCCATACCCACCCTGTGGTTTTACAGCCGCAACATTTGAAATTTTCTTTTCATCACTTAGCAATAACGTTTTAGCCTCTTCAAATGACAAAGGTCTATTTCCAAAATCTTGTAATTGAGGTGGAGAAATTGATTTTTGCATCACACAACACTATTGTCATTCAAATAAGAATTTATAGCACAATGCATGTATTCAAGCAATTACCAAATTACAAAATAATGAGATTTACCTCCGTTTAAAACTTACAAGATAATAATACCAAATTACACTGTAAAGTAATGGTTACTAATTGGTCCTGTTGATGAACCGCTCATTGGGTTTCCATTTTACCAAATCAGTGTACTCCAATCTAATTTTATAGCGGACCATCAGGAAGTGACAATTTATTCTGCTGGCCACGCTTTAATCTTGAGATGATGCTAGTAAATCAACAGATTCTACTAGATTTATTACTGTTAATTCTGTATTTTGCAAATAAGGTCAAATTCAGTTTGATAGGCTTGTTTCGTTATTTTATGTTAATTCATTGCTGATTTTCGTGATTCGCAACTTACTAAAAGTAGAATGCAAAAATCGTGCAACCGCGACATACTATCAATTTCTGTTGAAGGATCACAATACTAAACTGACCAAGATGTGGTAGGACTCGTATACTAAAGTTCTACTAATTAGTTTCCTTCCTCCCAATAACTAGTAACTACACTGCTTCTTGCTGCTAAATGAAATCTTTGTGCATATTGGTATCGAATATATAGACTATATAGCCTATACATCAGTGGTTCTCAACCTTTTCAAGATGTCGCCTCCCCGCCCCATATAAAGTCATTATTTACCTCTTTTAAATTACTGCACATGTTCATATCTCTGGTGAAGCTAAAATTGTGAATCTTTTGTAGAAAGCCACCGCCACATGCGCCAAAACGTGAGATTTGAGAAAAACCCCCCACTGCGCTCGCCACAATTTCAGTAACTACGCGCTCTCACCACGTTTCAACACTAGAATTACCAAGGTCTGATAGCCTGATAGAATTCAATAAATTAGCTCAGCGTCTAGCAATATGCGTAGCATTTTGTTATCACATCATTCCGAATTCATTAAATTAGCTCAGCACCCAGCAATATGCGTAGCATTTTGCTATCACATCATTCCGAATTCATCAAATGAACAGAGCGTCTAGCAATATGCGTAGCATTTTGCTATCACATCATTCCGAACATCCCGAATTCATTAGATTAGCTCAGCACGTAGCAAAATGTTTAGCATTTTGCTGTCAGACCATTCCGACCATTCCGAATTCATTAAATCAACAGAGCGTCTAGCAATATGCGTAGCATTTTGCTATCACATCATTCCGACCGTTCCGAATTCATTAGATTAGATCAGCGTCTAGCAACATGCGTAGCACTTTGCTATCAGATCATTTCGACCGTTCCGAATTCATCAAATGAACAGAGCGTCTGACAATATGCGTAGCACTTTGCTATCAGATCATTCCGAACATCCCGAATTCATTAGATTAGCTCAGCACCTAGCAATATGTTTAGCATTTTGCTGTCAGACCATTCCGACCATTCCGAATTCATAAAATGAACAGAGCGTCTAGCAATATGCGTAGCACTTTGCTATCACATCATTCCGACCGTTTCGAATTCATAAAAGAAACAGAGCGTCTAGCAATATGCGTAGCACTTTGCTATCACATCATTCCGACCATTCCGAATTCATTAAATCAACAGAGCGTCTAGCAATATGCGTAGCACTTTGCTATCACATCATTCCGACCGTTTCGAATTCATAAAAGAAACAGAGCGTCTAGCAATATGCGTAGCACTTTGCTATCACATCATTCCGACCATTCCGAATTCATTAAATCAACAGAGCGTCTAGCAATATGCGTAGCATTTTGCTATCACATCATTCCGACCATTCCGAATTCATTAGATTAGATCAGCGTCTAGCAATGTGCGTAGCATTTTGCTATCACATCATTCCGACCATTCCGAATTCATTAGATTAGATCAGCGTCTAGCAATATGCGTAGCATTTTGCTATCACATCATTCCGAATTCATCAAATGAACAGAGCGTTTAGCAATATGCGTAGCATTTTGCTATCACATCATTCCGACCATCCCGAATTCATTAGATTAGCTCAGCACGTAGCAAAATGTTTAGCATTTTGCTGTCAGACCATTCCGACCATTCCGAATTCATTAAATCAACAGAGCGTCTAGCAATATGCGTAGCATTTTGCTATCAGATCATTCCGACCGTTCCGAATTCATTAGATTAGATCAGCGTCTAGCAATATGCGTAGCACTTTGCTATCACATCATTCCGACCATTCCGAATTCATTAAATCAACAGAGCGTCTAGCAATATGCGTAGCATTTTGCTATCACATCATTCCGACCATTCCGAATTCATTAGATTAGATCAGCGTCTAGCAATATGCGTAGCACTTTGCTATCAGATCATTCCGACCATTCCAAATTCAATAAATTAGCTCAGCGTCTACCAACATGCGTAGCATTTTGTTATTACATCATTCCGACCATTCCGAATTCATTAAGTCACCTGAGCGTCTAGCAATATGCATAGCATTTTGCTATTACATTATTCCGATGTGTGTTATTTGATTTATGTAATGCTATGATGGATTGTGTTCTGCCTACGTAACATTTGTGGGTGAATTCAAATAGCTCGTATTTTAAAAAAATTTTAACTATTCCGACAATTCCGACTGTTCCGACGTTCCTCTTTTTAGGAAAAGCGTCATTCCGACATTTCCGACAATTCCGACAGTTCCTCAATTTAGTGTCTATTCCGACTATTCCGACAATTCCGAATTCATTAAATTAGTGTTACCCCGGCGGTTCCACCATAAAACTTTGAAATACGTTAGCAATTTTGCTCTTGCGGTGTTCCAATAAACTAATTTTGCAAAGCATTAGTAATAGGCGAGATGCGTGCAAACGAGAGAGCTCTTTTCTGCTGCTTGCTGTCGCTCAATTGTTATCGCGAATTTGTCTGAGAGCAAAAGCAGATTTTTTTTTTTGGCAGAATGACAGTGGTCTGTAGTTAATTAGGTTAGGAGCCATTGGATCAGAACTAGTAATCTTCAGAAAATTTTGCTTTGATTCCTAGGTGTTTTGTATATCGTATCACAAACAAAACAAAGTGCATTCTGGGCCAAAACAACTCTTCAATGCCCAAAACTGAAGTATGTTTAAAATTTGCCTGTAAACTTCAACATTGTTTGCAAAGTAAGATAAATCTGCATGATGTGTACAGTATTGTGTGAGAGTAATAAATACCGTACAGTACTAATAGAAAGTCATAGTTTTACTGCAGTGCTGCATGAACTAAGCACTATGCTGCTATCAGTTCACCAGTAATTAAATATGTAACTGTAAAGTTATAGTACTTTCGGCTTTTCCCGATTAGGAGTCGCCACAGCAGATATCTGCATTTTTATGACATGGCATTTGTTTTACGGTTGGATGCCCTTCCTGCCACCAACCCTCAATTAACTGGGCCACCTGTCTTCCACATGAAGGTGGGGCGTCCCGTTAAGTGCCTTGCCCAAGGACACAACAAGCGAACTTGCCAGCTTGTTCTCTACAACCTCCCCTAAATGCCGAGCACCAAGCAGGGAAGCTGTGAATACCATTTTTTAAAGTCTTTTGGTATGACTGGACAAGGGGATTGAACCCCAGGTCTACCGACTGCAAAGCAGACCCTCTAACCACTACACCATTGCGTCAGTTTGTGAAGTTATAGTACTGTATGTCTCATACTCCAGTTAGTTAGCTATATTGGCTTAGGGTAATCCTTAAGTTAAGCGTCAGAAACTCAAGTAAAGTGGCAATCGCATTTTAAAGATTACCAATAAAAGATACGATTTGTTAATTATCGCTGCAAACAAGGCTTAACCCTAACCCTAACCCTAACACTAACCCTAACTGGAACTGCCTAACCCTAACCCTAACATGGTAATCCGTAAGTTAAACTTAATGAATGAAAATGAGATTGCTGTTTTACTTGAGTTTCTGACGCTTAACTTAAGGATTACCTTGGCTAAGTATGAACTTAAGCCTAGTCTGAGAACAGCAATTTAAACACACAAAGCATTATGTTTCATTTTGCATGACTAAGCAAAACTGTTGTTTGCTTTTATGCTTATCGTAAGCTTTGCTGTCAAGATTTTGATGATTATGCTTTAAGTTGTAAATACTTGGTGTCTTGGAATTTGCTAAAATTTGTGGCTATGCCCATAAGCTAGAAATTGATTGTGCCAACTTCAAAATCTGATTCATTTTTCCAACATTCTGCCATTACTTTTGTCAACACTTACAGATGAGTTTCTTTAATTCCAGATGAATTAAAGTGTTTCAAACATCAACTCTTGTGTATAAATATGTGTGCTGATGTAATGCGAGCATGGATCAAAACTACATCTTCATTTATTAAAAAAAAGGCAGTGGCTATTTCGCTGTCGACGGCAATTTTCCCTTGAAATCTATTTCACTGTAATCATTTATGTGTGTTTATATAGCCGTATTTGCTCTAATTACACCAGTGACACTGTGGTGTAGTGGATAATGCACTGGTCTTGAGATACCATGGTTGCGAGTTTGAATCTCAGCTGGCAGGGCATTAAAAGAAAGGCAGTGTACACCGAAGGGGCAGGCCCGGTATGTAAATGTACGGGGCAGTGTACACTGGAAGGGAGTGTACAGGGTGGGGAATAGAGACCTGGGGTGCAAAATTTTTTTAATTGGTTTTTAAAATTGACCAATCAGAAACGACCAAAAGTCACATGTTTAGTACGTCATTTAGATTGACCAGTCACAAATAACTCACGGCAAAATAGTCTCTGAGGGTAAATTGCCGTCGATGGCAAAATAGCCACTGCCTAAAAAAAAACGTTGCTTTAAAAGAACCATTTAGTAGAGTTTTTAAGATACAGAAATACTCATCAGCTGGGGTTCCAGTGCACATTTGTATTTCACTTGAAACTAATCCAATTCATTTATTTAGGAAATAATTACAAAGAAGAAAGGTGCCAGTCTGTGATAAAAGATCTGAGAGAGTGCTGCAAAAAATACAAAGATTCAGACCAAATCTGCTGCAGTGGATTTAAGAAACAAGTTAAAATATGATGTTAAGAGTACAATTATTTCGTTCATGCTACTGCAAAGTCTTTTCCATTTCACCTGCATCTAATGTGCTCAATTCTTGCTGCAATTATGCCACAAACAGAGGAAATCCACATTTAACAAATATCAATGAAAGCGAAGGTTTGCCTGAACGCTGGAAAAGAACTTGGTTTTTAACAATGAAGCGTAAAGCTGAGATAGAAGGCCCAGAAAACCCAATGCCTCGATCAAATCAAAGAAACTGGAACTATAAAGCTGAGCTCAGTGCTTTCCAGTAAGTCTTCATGTCCTGCTCTTGGTAAATGTATTTAAAATTTGTTATAAATAAAAATGATCATGGTGACTGCATAATGCGCTTAACCAATACTGGAGGAGCATAGTTTAGGAGGTTGGAAATTGTGTTTGAGTTAACAGTTATTCATTTGTACCATTATCCTCTGTACAAGTGGTAGTTGAAATACAAATCATAAGCTTAAAAGCAAGCACCGGTTTAGCCCTGCTATTCTCTTGTCACTCAAGGGTTCCACAAATGACTGCTGCAAACTGGGGTGACTTTGATTAAAATTGACATGTTATCTCTTGCAGCAAACAAGTTTAAAGGTGTTCGTATTAGTCCTATTGTAACTTTCAGTTCTGACTGCTTCAGTCAGGTTCCATCTGACTATGTAAGTAGTCACATGATCACACCAAGCAATTGTTAGTGAGTAGTCAAACTCACCCCTCTTTTAGGGTTACTTTGATTGTCTGATAGTTTTAAATTGTTAAAAAAAAAAACTAAATAGTTTTAAATTGGTGATCAAAGAAACCCCATGAATAGAGTGACTTTGATTAATTTTATGAGTTTTATAAAGCTGCTGGAGACAAAAGATCGATATATTCGCTATCTATATGATATGTGAAGCAAGTGAGAAAAGAGACTGAGAAGATTGGGTTAAAAAAGAAGAATGCCATGAATCAAGCAAAGTGGACAGATGGAGTACAAACAACTGCAGAAGGAATGTGGTATATTTGGTCATCTCTGCTGAGGGGTGATGCTGGATAAAAATCAAACTACTACTACCAATCATAAGGTCTAGTCATGCTAATCGCAAACTGTTAAATCTTGGAAAAAATTGTTTGACTAATAGCCAAAGCAATTTACAATTTAGAACTAAAGTTTTTGAATTTCTTAACTTTTTGCCAAAAAAGTACCAAAATTTCCTGAGATTAATTTCAAAAACCCAAGATTTATCCCAATGAATTTTCACAAAAAGAAGTCCAAGAAAATCTTTTAAAATTTTTATGATGGCAACTATGACTGTGACCTACTTTAGAAAAATTTGTGCCAAACCCCAGCAGAAAAAACGGGTCATGAAGTTATCCCAAGAATAGCCAAATCAATCACACAAATGATCACAAAACTGGATACTCAAGATCAAATAACTATTAACCAAAGTCACCCTGGTTTACTGTATTTTTTTGCAATGTCCACCATATGCACAAGATGCATGATGCCAGTCCCGTAGCACTCCAACTTCGGGCCCCCCCAAAGTAAGCGCAAGAGCCCATGCGCACAGGTCATATCACTTTAGAGGTGTAAAATTGAAAAGCTGCATTAAGAAAATACACCACAATTTGTACATAAGTAAACAGGCTAATGTCAGAATAAAGCATGCCGATACCGAAGGTGCAAGTCATAAAAAATTCAGCACCGATGCCAGAGTTCAGTAGGACATTTATGCAGACACTGCGAAACGAAAGCAATGACACTGAAAAACATGAAAAACTTATAAAAACACAGTATCATTTAAATAGTCTGGAGCGAACCTTTTTGTTCGCAAATGCTGTTATGACATTGTCATAATCAAGAGATCGGGCGCAGTCATTTTCGATTGACAACATGGCTAATGAAGATAGTCTACTGTCTGTCACAGACGTTCTATTAAAAGTTTTGATCAGTTTCAATTTGCTGAAGCTTCTTTCAGCGCTGGCAACAGTCACGGGGCAAGTTAGTAAGATTCGAAGTGCGATGTACACATTCGGATACAATTCAAATAAATGAGTCTTTAGAAGATAGTTCAGAAAGTCTTGAGCCGTTTTGAGATTGCGTTTTTTTTGTAAAATTAAAACAAACCGCTGTAGCTCAGCGCTCATTTCATCAGAATCAATGTCACCGAACTTTTTTTGGAACTCTTTACAGCAAGTAAGAAGAGCATTTTCTTGTTGCACAAGCAAAAGTTTGTCTCGTGTGTACAAAAACGAAAAGGCGGAAGAAACCTCACGTAACAAATTAAAGCGCTCCTTTATTGACATAATAGCCTGGTCTACTAATGGATAGAAAAAGTTGCTTTGAAATTTCAGTTCAGGAGTAGCTCGTTGTTCCTCTTCACCTTGGTAATCAAACAATCTTCTTTTCTTTCCACTTCTTGACGGAGGAAAAGAAGGATCAATATCCAATTCCTGTGCTATTTCAACAGCAGATGTTGCGGCACTGTCATAACCCGTTGTGCGATAGTTTTGCAAAAACTTTTCAGTTGCCTGGATTTCCGTTTCCATTGTATGAAGGGAGACTCCATACGATTGAAGAATCTTGCTTGCTTTATTGACTTGGAATAGGATATCATAACAAATAAACACCGACAAAAGAAAACTCCATTTTGATAAATGAGCTATCAACGATTTTGTTTCTGAGGCAGCTCTTCCATCTTTTCTTTCTATGGAAATGGCTTCCAAGTCTTTCAGTGCCAGCAACACCTCTTTTAAATTGTATCAAAGAGGTTTGATGCATTTAATTCTGCTTTCCCAACGAGTATCAAATTGTGACTTTATGGACAGCTCCACATGTTTCTTCAAAATTTCCCAACGCTGAGCAGAGGAAGAAAACAGCACATACAACCTTGTAAGTACAGTCGAATCCGGTTAATTGCATAGTCAACTTGTCAAACTATTTCATGCGATTAAACGGATCATGCATTTATACGAAATTAGTATAAACAAACAAATAGGTTTGGGATTTACAACTCTTATGCAATAAAACATATTATGCGATTATCCGTTATGCAATTAACCGGAATCATCTGTACTCCAAAAAATGTCAATGCTTCCGTCGATGAATTAGCACTGTCAACAACAACTAAGTTAAGGGTATGGTTTGCACAGGGCACGTAAACAGCTTTGGGATTGATGTCTAGCATTCTTGCTTGGACCCCAGAATGTTTTCCTTTCATGTTAGCACCATTATCATATGACTGACCTCGACAATCAGACAATTCGAGTTGCAGTTCAGTCGCTTTTTCTAAGAAAGCGTCCAACAAGCCTTTCCCAGTACTGTCATTTATTCTCAAGTAGCCAAAAAATGTTTCTTTAACAACAGCAGCTTCTTCATTACATAGTACATAACGGAGAATGACAGACATTTGTTCATGATGTGACATATCTGGAGTGCAGTCCAAAATTATAGAAAAATATTTTGCCAATTTCAATTGCTGTAAATTTTCTTTTTCAACTTCTGTCGCTAGCAATTCAATTAGTTTATTTTGTATGGTAGGACTCAAATAGTGCTCTTTAGTGTTTTTATTCTTGATTCTGTCTTGAAGCTCTTTTAGGATCGGATCTCTTCTTGCCAAAAGCTCAAATATACCCAGAAAATTTCCATTGTGAGGAGATCCTAAGACTTCTTCAGATCCTCTAAAAGCAAGATTCCTTTCCGATAGAAACAAGGCAATGTCGATAAGTCTCTCTAAAACATTTCTCCAAAAACGTCTTTCATTGAAAAAAATATTCATCTCGCGTTTGTCGATAGTGGATGAATTTCTTATCCCTTCAGCTAGCAACATCCATTGACTGCAGCATTCTTGGTGGGAAATGCCGTTTTCATGGTCTTTCAGTTTTTTCGAAAAACCCTCCCATGTATTTATACCACTACAAAAGGGGCTTAGTGTTTTTCCAAATAGCTTACAACAAAAGCAAAAAACTTGATCTGATTCCCCAGAATAAACTAGCCACGACCGTGAAACACTTTCACCATTAGGTAACACACGTTTATAATGGTTGGAGGAAAAAAGTCGCCTTGGAGTTGTGTTATTATATGGAAAATTCATTATTAGTTGATGTGGTCCACGCTTTACTATATCACATCGTTGAGCATCAGAAATACTTTCAGGCCATTTACATGGGTCATCAGGGATAGGGCTAAATTGAGATTCAGATATTTTTGATATTGAAGGTTGCGTATTGGCAGGTAAATCACAACCTACATTTTCTGGAAATTCACAATCACTTTGATGCTGATCGTCATAGTCTTCTTTTTCTTGTACACTATAGTTTTCTTCATCCCTCTCGGTACTAGTGCCAGGTCTACTCTGCTCAGTAATCTTGAAAAAATCTGTCATCTTGGGCAATTTCGCTACAGCATCTCGAGCAGTGGCTGCTTCTTTTGTCTTTTGAGCACCACTTTTTGAACGTTTCATTCTATACAATGTCAATAAAATACTTTATCTGCACTCTGCAGTGTATATATATTGTCCCGGTATTTATAGCCAAACAGAATTCCAGACCATTCTATGATTGTTGCGTAACAAGGGCATTGTTACGTCAATCGAATATTCAAGATTCTACCAGAAAATCAATCGAAATATTCTAGATTCTGCGAGATAAAATGACGTAGCATTCACTTATGATGTCACAAGCCAATTTCTTCCTACAGTTTAAATCGGTTGTAAACAAGTCTGCTGAACTGAAAATAGTCACGTAGCCAAAAAGCAATTTCAGACTAACTTGGGCCCCCAAAGTTGGCCTGGGCCCCCCAATTGGGGGTTTGGGGGGCGGCTGCTACGTCTCTGCATGATGCAAATGATTTGCATAAAGTCGACGTCATGGACATGTGATATTTAGAATCGCCTTGCAGAGCGATGTTTTGAACATTCAATGTGCTGTCTTTCTATAACAAGTCAAACACTTGGTTCATCACACAATGCTGGACATAAGGTTTTTCTTAATCCAATTTATTAAACAATTTATCTGTTAGTATGTTTATCTAAAATGTTGGGTGTAGGCTTATTGGATTGGATTTCGTGCAGTGACATAGACCCAAAGTTTACATGAATTTGAATCATGAAATTTTAAGATTGTTGGTATAAGCTGAAGACCCGTATTAAGAGTAAACAATAAATATTGCTGATTGATCTGGCTAATTTTGACTTAAAATTCATTTAGAGAAGAGGTTCCCAACCGGGGGTAAATTTTCTTAGCAAAAAAATTCACACTTTTACCTACTACAATAGGCATTTGCAGAAGCAAAATTATAAAAAAATTTGGGGGTATATTTTATTTTTGAAATTTTCCAAGGGGTAAATGAGAGAATAAAGGTTGAGAACCCCAAATTTTGAGGGTTTGACAATGAAGTAGCAAAAAATGTACTATCACCATACAAAGTAATGGCTGCTGCCTTCAGGACTATCTTAAACACCAAGATTTTTAGTTGGCTATCATCTTTATTGATTGTGAATCTTCTCAGTCATATTATAGAAAAGCATTTTTCTGAGATAAGGCACGTTTGCAGCTTATTATAACCAAGTGCATCACCTTTTTTGCTTTATTTGCTTTTCTCTTACGCTTAAGAAGTGGGATCTAAAATTTTCAAGCAGTAGTAGCCTTTAAAATTTATAACACACCACTCTATCTAGTTAAGCACTCACTTGCTTGAAACAGCTAAAAGGTAAAAAATGGGTGCTAGTGCTGTGTAGTTGACTCTGATAGTTAGACCCTGCAGCTCGAAATAGAACTAACTAGAGAAGCTATAGCTTAGTTTATGCAATTAAACTTTCCTGCACTAAAAAGACTGTATCATTAGCTTAGGTAGTATGAGGTGACTGTACAGCATAGGCCTGCTGTAATTGCCGCTACACCTTGCTGATGTGATGACAATGAACTAAAACTTGTTGGAATCTTAAGAAGTAGATTTGGATAAATTAATTTTTCTTTCTCAAACTTCAGACTGCTAGCAGGCCTAGCCTATGACTACTCAAAGTTGTTAAGCAAAACTAATTATTTGGACAAGATAATGCATTTAACAAAATTTGTCATTGATTTAGTAGTATTGGACTGAGCATTCTGCCTGACGCTATAGACCTAATGTGAATTAAAATGCTATAAAAGTTGAGTTACTGTGAGTTCAGTGCTTCTGCTAGAGCAGTTTGTAGCTGCGGATGAATCATTGCCTTTAAGATTTACGATAAAGCTATAACTGGAACTGCTTGCATGGTTATTAATAGACTGAAGGTTATTGGTTTCGTTCTTTGTGCAGATTAAAGTACCGGTAATGCTGTAAAAATGTTGTTTTTCATCTTTGCCAATTTGTAACGTTTTCTCCACTTGGAAAATTGTAAATGTAGATCTAGTTACCCAGTTGAATCATAGTTGCTTTCACGCTGTGGCACAAAGCTTGCTACGAAAAATGTATTAGAGGTGTAGTCTTGCAATATAATTATTACATGCCGTTAGTTGGTATGATCAATGTAAGTTATTTCACTGTAGTGGGATCTAAATGGACGTTTCTCAAAGTGAAATCTTTTTTTTATGTTGAATTAGTCCAAGGTTCATCTCTGTGCTAATTTGTGAACAGCAGTTTACGATTTCAATTCAAAATTTTGCCCCTAAAGTTTCAATCCTCAGCTTCGATATGACTGTTTACGTCCTGTTTCTATTGTGTTTTGTTACAATTTTATTAATCAATTAAGTCGCCCTGTTGTGCTCTGTCAAAACTGCTGGTCATTATTGAGGTTTTGACCTCTTAGTGGTAACCTGATTTTTAAGAAAAAAAACCCTTGGGATAGGTTGCACAAAATACGTTTAGCTTTGGTACAAGAGATGTGGTTTGCATAATACTGCTTTTCTACGTGCACTTTGCAATTTGTATGACATGAATTGCAGAGAGTGTTGGTGTATTGGTCAACTCCAAGTGCTCTAGATCTATAGCTTTGAATTTTGATTTGTTCACTGCCTCGAGGTATAGCTCAGCATCACGGTGGAGAGTCCTCGACTTGCTGTCAAGCTATTGTATTTTAGATTTGATACCTCTATTGTTCCTCTGGGCTGGTTTTGTTTTTAGAAATAATATGTCCAGTTAGTAGTTCTAGTAAGACCAATAGTTTTTCCTGTGGTGGCTTTTGACTGACATTTTCCTGTGACTGACTTTTGACTATGAGCTGTTTCGTGAAAATAAAGACATTTGTTGTTTTAGGCTCCGTCTTGGACTGAAATGCTCTGAGGAGTTGTTGCACATTGCCTTCTGTGATCCAGCTCCTGATGCTTTTCTGGAGGAAAACAATATTGAAGAAAAGCAAGATAACCAGGAGTTGGGAAGTGCTGGACAAAACTTTACCGAGATGTTTCTGTCTCAATTTACGAAAGTAGCTTTTCCTATTTTGCCTTCTTCTGCTCGAAAATCAATTGAAAAATATTTTTTGCAACCTTCCAATGTTGCTCATGTTGCAAAGAATCTTGGATATGAGGTACCAATAGTTTATACTTTTAAATTGCTTAAAGAAGTTGTAAGTCTACGAGGTGTTTACAAATGTGCACCCAATTTGCGATGCAGCAAGTAGTGAACTACTAGTTTAGGTTGAATTATAACTTTTTATCCTCTGTTTACTGCATATTATTTGATGATGATGTACTGAATGACTTGAATTTATTTTTTGAACGGATGAAGCAGTTCATTTTCTGCAGTAATACAAGTTATTGTCAATGTTTTGAAATCTAGTGTTTTACCCTTCTGCAATGGTGGGTAGGTTTTACCTTGCGGTGACTTTGTTTATTTTGTTAATAATTTTTCACTCGATAAAGATATCCTCACTCGGTGCAGGAAATACTCTTTTTATTAGTGTTAATTACTGAAATTTTAAATTGCTCAATAATATCAGATACGGATATTTCAAATTGCACGGTAATAATGATGAGCAACACATACTCCTATGGGTAGGTAACCTCTAATCAGGAATCATTGACCAGGCCTATCCCATGTTTCTGATCTTTTCGGTTTTTTGGTTCATTTCTTTATTTAGCATTATTTGGGCATTAAAAGGAGAAGAGCATGGTAGCCAGTACGCGTGAAAGTCTATTAGCATTGTTATTGCACTAAATCGTGCAGATTTTGGACAATCAAAACTTCTGTCACGACGCCGCTTGCATTTACAACTTTCACTGTCATATGTGACTTGGCAAGCGAATAAGTAGGACATCTCTTAAATTAAGATTACTTACAGAGTACCAAAGAAAAAATTTTATCACTTTTTCGAGTTTAACAGATGTAGTTTTTCCATTTAATTAAAGATTAGATGAAGCACCGAAGATATTCAACAAGATGCTAACAGCATTGACTAGTTAAAGGCCAGTTAATAGTTTCGCAATTGCAGAAAGTTTTTTGTTATAAATGCGTCCCGGATTTCTGGTCACTCCGATTTTCTGGTTTCCGGATTAGAGGTCACCTACCTGCACAAGTAATAAGCAAGCGATGCATATAGTATATATTGCAAGCACAATTCTCATGGCACGACCGTGGTTTCATGAACTAAGGTTATAAATGTAAACTAAGCAATGCAGCAAGCAAACGTTGATACATCACAGATAAATAGAAGAAGATCATATCTGGCAGATTCATAAATCATCCTATTAAAGGCCATTTTTAATCATTCCGCTTAATCATAATTTGGTTTTCTTTTTACTTATTTTCATTTCGCTTTGGATCTTCCTTGCTTTCCTTTGTTATATAATTTATAGTCTATGGTGTTTATTTTAAAACAATCTTATTTTTTAAGATGGCTTTTGAGCAAAAACGCTTGCTGCAAAGTGCCCTTTCCAAGGATAAAATAATGTATTCCTTAGAAGTATTATTTGAATAAATATTTATGTATTATTTGAATAATAAATAACCTATTATTTGAATAAATGTTTCTTCTGCAAACAGTGGTCCACTTCTGTTGCCTTTGTTGCCAGTGGCATACAGACCGTGCGAAATCGTCTAGTTACCAGCAATTGACTATTACCAGACTGTCTCGGTTGATTTCCTGTATATATTTTGTTTTAGGCTACATGGTGTTATAACTCTGCACCTCGTGGTAACACTTTGTCCAATATCAATTTACGCTTGATGTAGAAAAATTGACTGCTGGTTTTGTTTGTAAATGTGATGAGCAAATGCGCATATGGTCTGGACACTACTTTGACTGAGTAGCTCTCTAATAAGTTGTGTTCACTTGCAATATGATCTTGAAATTTATGCTATAGTTTAAAAAAACTTGGTTCAGAAACCGTGGATGTTTTCATTCTAACTCTGCTCTTTCGAAATCAGATTTTAGTTTAATGAGCCAATGCATCTCTATTGCAGTGCTCTAAGAAAAGTTGTTGCTTTATGACATTTTTTCGGTTATTTAGAATGTTTTTGAAAGAATTGTTATGTATCAAAACAAGTTATTGTACCTGAATGTAAAGATTTTGTGACTGAAGAGTAAAATTATGTGATTTGTAATATCTAGTCGTTAACTTTTTAGGACTTCGTTCAAAGTTTGACATTTCCACCGAGTGATGAGACCATTTCTGCTTGTTTTTTTGCTGTTCTGGAAGTAATTAACATTAGCGAAGGACCTGTATCTGCTGGTCGTTTCTTGCTAGATTTTCTTATTCCTACCATCAACGGTAAAGATATCTTAGATGATATTTGGATGCCGACAGATCCAATGAAATTGTTAGCAGAAGAAATGGAACTACGCAAAATGCCATTGCCTGAAGCCAGACTTACCAAGCAGTCTGGCATTAACACCGTGTTACCTGTTTTCTTTGTAGCTCTTTTTTCTGGTCAAAAAATGTTGTCTCATTCCGGTGGAGAGTCCATATCATTGGCAGAGACCGATGCGGCCAAAATAGCTTTGAAAAGACTTTATCGCATTCACCCCAGTGATAGCCCAATACCTATGGGTGTTAGTGTTTCAAATGAATTTTTAAAACAACTTTTTGAGCCTCTTTTAAAGAAAAACAAAAGCTGTGAAGAATTAGAAGCAACCCAAACTCTGGCATGACCATCATTCTATTGCTAAATTGTTGATTTCATGAACCTTGGAAAATTGTTTATTCGAAAAGCATTAAATTGGTTCTAACTTTTATGGGTTAAAAGCGTTCTTTTACATTGAATTAAAGCAAAATTGTGTCCAATTGATGCAGATCTACAGACCCGTGTAGTGTTTTGACCAATCAAGTCTTGACAGAGCAGTTGGTGACCGGCACCAATTGCATTAACGAGATCTGATAGGACGAAATAGGATGCGTTGTCTGCAGTTATGCTTAGAGTGAATTGCTGGCCTTTTGTCTGAATTTAATAAGCAGATATGTTGTAATCGCTTTATTGCCAAACGTTTTATGACTTTAGCTCGCATAATTAGCTATCCTGTGGCAAATTGGTTCTGCAGATTATCAGTTAACCAAACAAGACTTTGAAATGCTCTGATGAGCTGTGTTTGTAGAGTGCTCGGTCTTGTCAGACGTTTCTTGATGTTATAAGACACTAGTGTGTAACCTGTGGCTCGCGGGCCAAATGCAGCCTGCAATGTGAAATTTTGTGGCCTGCCGAAAGAATCTAAATTGTGGCCCATGACATGAAATTTGGTCGAAAAGAATGGCAAGCTTGTGTTTTATCACCTCGGAAAGATTGATCTTTCAAAAAAAAGTCCTCAAACGCACATATCGGAAAATTTGGCAATAAAATTGCGTATCACGTGTATTGATCTTCAAAGAAAAAGATCTGCGCCCTAATTTTGCAGAAATACTGTTGCCTAGCTCATTTGTGCATGCAAACAATAAGCATTATCAACATGTCTTGGCCTGCGATATTTTTAAAAAGTCTGGAATTCACCCACCTACAAATAAGGTTGCACTCCCCTGTTGTAAGATATTCTTGTATGCACTGGGGCAGAATAGTAAAGCGACATGTTTTACTGCAGTTAATTAACAATGCAATGCAAGAAATAAGCATATGAAGGTGATATGCCGTTTGTTGCCTTTTTGCTTTGCCGGCCATACACAATGTGTTCGAATACTGCGTTTTTTGAATCCAAGGTTATTTTTATTGATTGTTCACGTAAACACTATTGGTTTGGTTCATCATCCTCCTTGCCCATTGTAATCTAATATTACTCTGTTTGGTAAAACTTTTAAGAACAGAATGCATGTAAACTTAGTAAAGTAATTAATGTTTTGCTTTTTCAAATTAATTTTTTGTTACGCTGGTTTTTATGTGCATTTAATGCGCAAAGCCAAAATCATATTTTGGAAAAGCAACTTATGGTGTCAACCTTGGTAACAGTTAACTCCAGATGGGAATCTGATGAGGCTTTGCTTTATGCTCCTTGGTAAATAAGGTTATGTTCCGGAATTGTACTTTCTTGATATAGCAAATTGTTAGTGGTGCTATTTAGGCATTTCTTTTGTTGCTGCGTAACTGAAGTGTAATATGTCCCTAAGGCTTATTTATGTTGGCCACAAAATAGGTCAAGGCCAGTTTACACTTGAGCAAGGTGACCTGAACGAACGTGATAATTGAACACGTGTTAAAATGCAGATTGGTTGCATGTGATTGTACTGGTCCGTTGCAATACACTCTTCAATGCAACATTTGATTGAGTTTCAAGTTTTGTGTCTAAATTACCAAAAGCAAACAATTTAGCCATTTTTATGCATTTCACAGTTATCTTTTGATAGATTTTGTATGATTCACGCAACAATCCACTATATTTCGTTTGAAACAAAACCTTGACTGGAGCGAGTGAAATTTTAGCAGTTACAAAATCGATTGTAGTTTGGTCTCTCTGCCTCAATATGTTTAGTGATCTCTTGATAGATTTTGTATGATTTGCGCGAAATTCACTATAGTTTGTGTGATACAAAATTCCTGACGTGGAGCGAGTGAAATTTCAGCAGTTACAGACTCGATTACAGTTTGGTCTCTTAATATGCTACTATTGACAGGCAATTCAATTTAATGCTGTTTCGAATTAAGCGACGCAATGAAAGCAATTTATTTTGACTGCTTTTGTAGCTTTTGCTAATTGCTATTGTCTCTGTGTTCACAGAATCATTATGCCTGTAAAGTATATTTCTTTTGCGTTTGTATTTCTGTCTTTTGCTTTGTACATTAATTCTATTTTATGTGGATTTGTGTTTGACGATACATCAGCTATTCTAAAAAACAAAGATGTTTTTGGTGAATCGAAGATCACTGATTTGTTGTGGAATGATTACTGGGGAACGTCAATGTCAGATGTACGTTATGCGACTATGGTATTGGTAAAATCGGTTTTGTAATGCTATGATCAAAGAATACGTACGTGGCTACAGTATAGCCACTTGTGTTTAAGATCTGTTTGGAGCTGCAAGCGCTGCTAAGAGAGCTGCAACACAAACTTCATTGAGATGGTCGTGATTTTTGATCGTTCTATGTGCATCCCTAGTGGTTGCACGTTTTATTTTTTGTTTTATATTTTTATCCTGTGATTACAAGAAAACCTTCTGCCGCAGAGGTTCTTCAATTATTTGAGAAGAGGTGCCCCTCTTTACAATGCCATCAAAACCTGTTCCCGATCTTAAAGCGGGAGGACTTGCTTTTTGGAGATCAATTTTTGCAATGCCGTTATTTTCTAAAAACAAGCAAGGCAATACGAAGTAGTTTTTGTTTGGATTGTAGTACAGCAAAAGCAAGCAATAATGATATTTTACTCATTGTTGCTTGCTTTTGCTGCACTATGTTACGAGAAAGTATAAGTATCGTCTGTTTGAAAGTATAATGCTAACAGAACGAAGATTTTAGACTTCAGAGTTGTAAAGCAATGGTCTCCGAAAAAAAAGTTTTTCACTTAATTAAAGAGGTCAATTTCCAGGCAAAGCTTTTCTGAATTTTAGGGAAAAATAATTCCAGACTGTACAGATATTTTGAAAACTGAAATAGGGCGACATCTCAATAAAGGTTGACAGGCACTGGTTTAACATTGTTTTTCTTTCAGGAGGGTAGCCACAAATCTTACCGTCCTTTCACTGTGCTGACATTTCGACTTAATCATCTTGTGTTTGGTGCTGAAGCATGGTCTTATCATATAATTAACGTTTTGCTCAACTGTGTTATTTCTTACCTTGTGTATCAATTTTATTCTTTTGCAATCAAGTATGCATTTAAACAAAATATAAAAGGAAAATCAAAGGGCAAAGCAAACCTCAAAGCAGGAACACCTACAAGTGAAAAAGATGAAGATGTCATTGCTAATGTTGCTACTGTTCTATTCGTTGTTCACCCTATTCATACAGAAGCCGTAAGTAGTTGCGTTGCTCCATAGGAAGTGTGTGTCTGAAAATGTTGCCGGGACAGAACGATAAAGCTCTTGTTTCTACGGGATAGAATAGTAAGAAGCTGCTTACTCACCATGTTGTAAGAGGCGACTTTTGGGCGCCTATTCATGTTGTATAATTGGGTTTGAAAAAAGCATGGACATGTTTTCCACAAAAAGGATTCTTCTAAAAATTACCTCGTGAAGATGACCGATATGCCCGAGCAGTGTTCAGTAAAATTCAGTATTTTTTCACCTCTGCAGCAGGACTACCATCTGCAGTTCAAATTATTAAAAATCTGTATATATTGTACCGTTAGCTGTTCAATTGTGCATAGTTTTATTTTCCCATAAAGCTAGCACTTTGTTCTCTTCTATTGTTGGCCAGTTAATTGAGGTTCTACTATATGGAAGAGCTTTTGTGGTAGCTGGTACAGGTTGTTAATTTTTATCTCTAAACATGGTTTTGTTATCACTGCTACGGAGAAGTCTGTGGCTACAACATTTAACTTCTTAGATCTTCTGCGATGGCTTTCACACTTTTTTAAGTGTACACCAAACTAATTGATTGTCTAAAAGCTTTATAACCTTACTGGGTGTTGTACAAGGGTGCACAAGCTGTCCACTACTAGAGGCCGCGATACGAATATTATTTCTTACGACCCCCAGCGACTCAAATACAGTTTTTATGCTCACATGAAGGTGAAGACTATAAGAACATATTTTTTGTTTACATTGAGATTTTTTTGTAAAAAAGGTAAAATCAATCCGAATCAACTTCAAGTTTTGTTTAATGCGTCTATGCTCGGCCGCACAATTTACCCCCCACGCTGGCTGATTGTGCACCCCAGGTGTGCTAGTGGACACGATGCTTACCCCACGTTAGCAAAGTTGTCGACTGATTTTCTTTACTTCATTATATTATTGAAATAGTAGATAATGGGAAAGAATTTAAATGCGCTGTTTTTACTGTGCATGCATGCAAAATAAAATTGTCATGTCTTCATACTAATTTGTATTGTATTTAGGTGACTGGTGTAGTTGGAAGAGCAGAACTTTTATCTTCAATATTTTTTCTTTTGGCGGTATTATGTTATAAACAACTTACTGTTAATTCTTTTGTAAGTGATTTGTTGTCCATGTGCCTGTTTATCCTAAAATGGCTAGGTATTAAATAAGGCTGTTGCACAAATCGGGTTTATAAGATCTACATCGGACTTGCCACTGTCGGCTCTGCGTTCTATCACAAGCGCTGCAACAACGCAGAATGAATGGGCTTGTAATCAAATTTTTCCAATAGATCAACAGCAGGAGATCGTTGAATCTGTGGTTTTCACATTGCGATAAGCAATTCTTGTGATCTAGCAAAAAGTTCTGTAACTAGCTGCTGGATAAAAGTCCTAACGGGCGCCTATGACATAGACGTTTTGTCTTGTCAATGCAGAATTTATTTAGGCTTTAGAATTTGAATCCTCGCTGCAGCGAGGCCTTCGTTGCACGATGGTATTTGCTATAGGTACGAATTATCCATATCTTTAGCTTTTTAAACAGCATCTGATCTATACTTTAAATTTTTGCATCGTTATAAGCTGCATGCTGTGTTTTAGAAGAAAAAATAAGTTGTAGCACTAAAAGTACCACCAGTTAAACGAATAAAATTTAGATTATACTCGTTTTATTCCAAGATTGCTTTATGGATATTTCATCTTAAGACTTTTTTGTTTATTTTACGTGTGTTACACTGTCTTTGCCCAAAAAATATTGAATGAACTATTTTTTTTTCAGATATTATCAATGGCGCTGACTGTTCTTGCAGTTGCTAGCAAAGAACAAGGGATTACTGTGATTGCTGTTTGCGTTTTTATTGACATTATTGTAATACACAAGGTATGTAAACGTTTGTATTCATCGGACTCTGCGCCGGAATAACAGAGTACCTTTTAAATCTTTGCTGTGGTTGCATTTTTCTTATGCTCTTGAAAATATGTGCGTTTTGCAGTTGGTAGACGTGGGTTTAATTTCCTGGCCGTGCTAGGTCAAAAGCTATAAAAACATCTACAGATCCAGTTTGCTAAGTGCATCGCTAGCCTCTTGCATTACTATCTACAGATCTAGTTTGGCATTCAGCTGTAAGCGTAAAGCCAGGTTTGCACTGAGCCTTGCTAGCCTCTGCAATTGAGCCAAAATAAAACAGAGAGTTAAGCCGCGCTTGGCATCAGTGTAGACCAGGCTTAATGTAGGAGATCAAATTGGAAACTACATTTGCTCAGTCGCGACGTAAAAATGTTCTGCCCCTTGAAATCTTTGCTGGCTAAAAATGTCAAAAAATCCCATGCAGCTTCATTTGCGGATCAAAATGCTGATGCAAAAGCGGTTGATTGTCGGTTAGGCATAATGTTGTTTTCCCACTTTTTATTTGGAACGAGAAACGATGCGAAACGTAACATTAATGGTTACGGAGCGATACCCACCGGAAATCGAACTACGGTAAAGCGGCATTTAGAACTTGTAATGAATCCTATACGGCGAATTGCCATTGATTGTTTCGGTAATAGTGCCGGTGACGAGAATAGAGAAGCCGCTCACGCAGCATATCGTAAAATGCCAACAGGTGGTTCAAGACATGTGCGAAGGTAGTATGAAACAAGTAAAGCACTGTACACGAAAAGCTGCAGCGAGGTTTTCACTATCACTGTTGGCGGTCATTAGTGATTATCTGTAAGCCCGTTTATATTAGTAAAACAGTATATCGTAAGAAACGACTTTTGGGTGCCCACCAGTAACAGTCGACTTGCTACCCGGGTGCGGTGTGTATTTACGACTGTTTCGAAACGAACTAGCGTTTTTCCCTAGCCTAGTCTTAATTAGGTTTGCTGTGCGGATGTGTGTTACCGTTTCATGCAATGCTTCCGTCCACAAGAACAAGAGGAATAAACACCACCACAACAACTGCTATGTCACCCTTTTCGTCATGCTGAATGAGTAATACCCACATTTAAAGCAGAAGAAGCATGGGAGTGATGTATCGTCCGCACTCACATTTGTAATAAAACGGTGGAATCGAATAATTAAAACGTTGTTTAGCTTTTGATTTTGTTATTTTCAGCTAACTCTTGACGAGTTTTGTCTTTTGCTTGTTGAGTTTATGTTATGGCCGAAACGATGCAAATTCAAATACTTGTTGCTACGCGTCTTTGTATTTATTTTGTTAGCAATCGTGCTCATGTTGTGGAGATTCTCGATAATGCAAGGAGAACTGCCTTATTTTACAGGTATCTTCGTGTAATTACTGAAAGTTATCAGTTAGTCACAGCTAGTTAACCTTTTGAGCTAGAGTTGATTTGTAGCGTTCACCTTCCTTTTTCTTGTCATGAGATGCGGCATGAAACTGAATTAGGTTCACGCCGCAAGCCTGATGAAGATCAGACTTTGGGGAAACCTCTATTTCGAACCGGTCACGGACACTAATTGCAAGCTGGTCCCTCCGCCACCAACAAGATAGACCTGCCATTGGCGCGCGCCCGAAAGCCGCCTCTTACGACCTGGTGGTTGAGAAGGTTGAAAATTTGTTTGCATTGGCTTTGATTTCTGACACTAGATATTCGACAATTTGCAGGAGTGGATTTAATTGCCATCCATCCATCCATCCGTGCTTTCAAGTCTCACGATCGTTACGTTGGTCTGATTGTGACACTTCACCGCAATTGCCTTTACTTGGTTTGACTCTTATAATGGAAGAGACAAACTGAGCCAGCAATATTGACAACTCCGTATAGGGGTTGAACCGAGAACAACGTTGTCGTGTGCGTAACCGACAGAAGGTTGAACATTGCTGATGATGAAGATGTATCTCCAACTCTGTTATTGTAATTTTGTGAATGGCATTCGAGTGTTGCCCATACTTGTTCGTGATGCTTTTTACGCCAGTGCTCTGTGAAACTTTTGGCAATTCCCAAAGCTTTCGAAACACAAGTTTTAATAAAACGAACTCTATGTTAGCCTATGTTTAACAAAAAAAAAAAAACAAATTAAGTAGTAACTAATCAAAACGCATATTTCCAGCTTTTGATAACCCTGCTGCTGCTACCTCATCTCCTGCTCGCCAATTGACTTTAAACTATCTTTTGCCTGTGAATGCATGGCTTCTTATCAATCCGAGTAACCTGTTATGCGATTGGACGATGGGCACTATTCCCTTGATTGAAGAGTTCAGTGATGTTAGAAACATTACCACTCTAGTGTTTTGGATCGTTTTCATTGCAATGGGTAAGTTTTAACAGGCATCACCTCCGTTAAAAGCTTGTCGCGTAAGCTTAAGACACAGCCACCTGTATGTGTAGTTAAGTTTTTGGCCAAGGTCACACATTTAGAAATTCTGGAGAGTGTAAACGAAACCGTTTCGAACATGCTTAAAACCTTAATTATCTAGACAACGGTTTCTCAAAATCTCTTTTTATGTGAGGCAAAAGCCCAAGTAGCGACATCTCTGTCTGTACCATGTGACATGTTGATTAAGCTCCGAATCTAATGTAATGCGTTGCATCTTGAATCAATAAAATGACCATTTGATTGCTCTCATGTGGAATCGCTGCCTTCCGTGGTTCAGCTGGACGACATAGCGTGAATGCTTGATAGCGACATGAAGCATTAAACGTATCGCAATCAAAGTAGCACAAAACTAAGATAGATTCATGATGCAATTTGTTGAAATTTCAAGCAAAAAGCTTCTGCTTTTTGCGACATGAAGAATGAAGGAAACATTTTTCAACGCTTTTTCAGGCGTCAGTGTTTTTTTTCGCGATCCTGTTTCGAAATTGACATCACTGTCAGTTGCCATAGCAACGTTTACTTTTCTGCCCGCGTCGAACCTTTTCTTCAGTGTTGGATTCGTTGTAGCAGAAAGAGTTTTGTTTCTGCCCAGTATCGGATTTTGTTTGTTAATTGCCGTTGGTGCGTGGACGCTCAAAAAACGATTGTGAGTGAGAGCTTCATACTTTTAACTTTTAATAACGGTTTATTGGTGGGACAAGTAGATGATTTGGGTGTTTTATGATTTCAACCTTTTTTATAACTTGAAATCTGTTATAATAATGTTGTTAGTAATGGCTAGATGCGCGATATTTTAGATCATCATAACGTCATAAAACGTATTTGTCGATTGAAGTTCGAATTTCATGCCTATTTGCGTATTCGAAACCGCTTATCGTAGAGGCGTAAATTAGTAAAATTTGTGACGAAATGTGCGTAAGGGTTGATTTCCTATGACCACCTAGACTTTATCGGCATCTTTAACCACAACTTCACTTTTTTTAAATATAATACGTTACAAACGGCCAAGTAAATAGTATGTGCAACACACTGTTAATGAAAGGATTCGATTTGCCCTCCCAACTTTACCATTACTGAAGCTCCAACTGTAGTAAGGCCTATTATGTGCTGATAAAGATCGAGACTAAAAAACTCTTCCAATCTCTTACCAATTATTTCAGCAGTTCGAATGCTGTTAACTAACCCACCCAATTTAACAAGGCCTAGAAGTCAATGCTTTGTCTCTCCGTGGACATTGATATTTAAGTATCTTCTGTTTTGCAATCACGTGTATTCTTCAAGTGTTAAAGAAAATCTAGTTCCAGATTTAACTTCATTATTGCAATAAGTCAAATCTTCGTTCTGCGTGCTGAAGTACCACATTTCCTGCACTAACTGGATTGCTTTGTGGAGCCTTATCGTGGTTGCACTTTTTGAAACTCTTTCGAATAAGAGAACTATTAGCAGTTATGTTAAAACTTAAACCATCAGCACCAGCTAGTTTTGCAACGTTTCCCATAGGTTTATTTTTGGCAAAATCGTGTGATGTCTTTTGTCTTATCATGTTTGGCTCCTCATTGGAAGTTTCTGCTTCTGCCCGCACAGATCGAGTGATGCGACAAAGTTGATGTAGAGCCATCCGCACATTTTAAAACTTCCGAGCAGAAGGCACATTCAGCTTCCATTTTTATTCTTTTTAGTGAAATGCTTTCTCACATTGGATTTATTTTTAGCAATTTACGTTATATGAAGGGTTCCGCCAATTTAAAAACTTACCAGCACTTGTCAAGCACAACGTAGCAAAAAGTTTTGCAATTTGCAAATCTCACTGGTTCTCATTCGCCGATTGAATTTCCTTAATCTCTGACAAAGTGGCAAGCTGACCAGTGTTGCCAGATGGTTGCTGGTGCCTTCTCCCTACAAATTTCCCCAAAGAAGGAGCATAGCCGAATTTTCCCAAATTGTGAGGCAAAAGACCTTTTTTTTTGGAGATCAACCTGAAGTACCCGCTGACTTTGGTGTGCATATCGTTGGAAAATTTCCTCATTAGGTCAAAATACCCAATTTCCACCACTTTTACAGCTGTTCTGACAGTGGGAGTTCGCCGTTTTCTTTTTGTACTCAACGCACTTTTGACACCTTTAAATTTTTCCAATTTTTCTTTGGGGAAATCTTCAAAAATTTTTTCGCAATGTTACGTAACAATGATAAACTTAAAAATGACTTTTTCACAAGCGCAATTAGTCAGCATTGTAAAGTTTTGTGATTGTTAGTCAGTAACGACAGATTATAAGTCCTCAGCCCCTCATTCGCACAACAATAATTTTGGGTGAGAATCAAACTCACTGTCGTCTGATTGGCTAAATTCAGCCGCGATTTACTTAATTCTTGAGCAAATGAACAATTTTTATGTGTATAACTGCAGTAATACTGTATAAGGTAACAATTAATTGGATATTTTTCTGCGTGACCGGTTACGAACCGCAATTTTCATAATTGGTTAGTAACCGGTTATTTTTACCTTATGGTGCTGTTGTTAGAGCATCGCATACATTAGGATACGACTTCAAATCTCCACCATGTCGTACAAAAGGCTTCTAAAAAGAAGTATTTACGCAAGGGTCAGGGAACTTTTTTGGATGCTACTTCAAAATTTTTTTGAGAACGAAGTAATTACCCCACAATAGGATTATATTCAATCAATATTTTCAATCCAAAGCGATGGTGAAGACTTTTTATGGAGATCAACTATTTTCAAGTTAATATTTTTTGTATTTACTCTACAAAACGATTTTTTTTATGAAGATCCAACTTTTTAAAGTCAATGTTTTCGTATTTTTTTCTCCAATGTTTGAATGCGCAAAGACCTTTTTCTTGCGATCACTTTTTAAATCTTTTCATCTCTCTCAAAGAGCTTGCGTTTCCTTTGGGGCTTAACTGTATAAAATTGAATATTGTGCCTTTTACTCCCTACTTCTTTAAATTTACGGCATTTGGGATATTTTACCTTTGATCCCCGTGCTCTGATATGCAGGTTACCTCCATGGAGCTTAGCGCGAAATGGTATAACACATTGTTGAGAAAAAGCCGGCAAGTTTGTTTGTCGTTTATGTGGAAAACCACTCAACGGGGCAGTCCTTTACCTTTACGAAATAGGCAATTAAGCGATGGGGAAAGGGAGTGCACTCATCACGGTAGCTCACTAAAGCCTAGTAAAATAGAAAACAAATAATAAGCACCTATGAAAACGTATTGATTTTGCAATCTTAAAGGTTTTTCCCAGCATTTTTTTTACATCCTTCATTGTCATCGACAGCACTTGCAATTTCGCATTGTTTTCACTGTGGCACAAACGTTGGCAACGTTCTTTTGACAGTAAGGCCGGTTGCGCTCCTTTTCATCATTACTGAGTAAAATCAGTTTTACAGAAACACTTTCCCCTTTATTCCCATGGCATAGCGCCGAAGCAAGAGGTCAGTTGTTGACTGTCATTATGTTTTTGTTGTCGCTCGACTAGGGTGTTGAACTTAGATCTACCGACTGCAAAGCGAACGCTTTAGCCACTACACTGCTGCGCCGGACACTTGGAATCAAGTATCAAAACAGTGTCACTGTCTGCAATTTGCTCAAAGTGCATCGCTGGGCTCTTGTATTACTTTAAGTGCATCACAGTTTTGCATATTTTTAACTTTAACGGTTTCTCCTATCATGAAAGGTTTTTGCAATCTATGCCTTTCTTATTTCCGTTTTTTTTCAGTCTATCACTTATTTTTTTTCTACAGAAATTGCGATAAATTATTAGGAATTGCATTGGTTTTGATTGTTTCAACGTACTCCATCAAGGTAGTAACTCGAAATATGGACTGGAAATCGGAATTCGATATTTTTCAAAGTGGTCTAAAGGTAAAGAAAAACTTAAAATGGTGTTAATATGGTGTTTTCGGCTTCAAAGCTTCTAGTTTGAAGTTTATAGCCTCCCTCGAGCTGGTATTTTCCAACGATGGTGTAGCGAAAAAAATGCAAGAAAGGAGCCAATTACACTTTCAACTTCGGCGATCTGCAGTGGCATCTTTGACCGAAGACAACGTTTTAAAACAGTTGTTGCTTGCAGATTGTTTTTGAACAAAAGCGTTTGTCCTTGAGTGTGTAAAGTTTTCAAAAATTTGGGAGGTGTTGACGCTATTCTTCTCCTGGTTGCGCTTGTGTTTGCTAGGAAAAGCAACCCTGATTTGTGCTTGAGTTGCAGATTTTTTTGCTCATAAAAATTTAACGCAAAACATTTAAAACTTTTTATGTTACCTTTCATATGTCGAATTTTATAATTTTTAAGGCCCAAAGCTCAAAGTTATTCACAAATGTTGAACTAACGCCATTCAATCGATGTTTTAGCCATTTTATTATTTCAAACCGTTTGATTTAAGTTTTCAGTTGGTAAACTCTTCTCATTTTTTGGCTTTATCTAAGATGCAACTTGAAGTGGTGTCTAAAAACTGTTGCGCTGTATTTTCAAATAAATAAGGTAGACGGTTTAGCATCGCTTTTTTTAGACCTTGTGTTAAATATTTGTTTCTGCTTTTTACAAACACGTATTTTTTTGTGATTACATAACGGGTGAGCAATTGAGCAAATTTTTATGAAAAAAGCAAACGTTTCAGTATGCAAGTCTGTAGCACACTGGTAGTGCATTAATTAGAAACCGTTAAAAACTGGATTTGCTGAAGGTCACCAAAGCGAATGCAAAGATATGGAACAACATTGGACATACTTTTGAGTCAAAACAGGAGTGGGACAAAGCTTTGGAGTACTTTTTGCAGGTTTGAATTTAATAAAGTTCTGAAATTGGAGCTTGCATTGTTTGGGTCTAGGTGCTGGTCGCTTGGTAGATCGTTGTAGCGATGCCAGCAGTAGCCACGTGTTCAAATCATCCAGGCCCATTGCGCTATTTAATCACGATTGCTTCATCTCGGATTCTTCGCTTTTCACCTACTCCTCTTTCGCCAAACAGGAGATCTGTGAATGTCATTTTTTAAGCATTTGGCTTTACCCAACGGGGAATTAAACTCTGGTCTACCCACCGCAAAGTGGACGCTCTCACCAATACACGGCTGTGCTGACGGCCAAGTAGATTAGACGTCAAGAGAACTTAGCCTAGTGCTAATGGAGAGAATATAAATCATAATGATTTTAGGAGAATCTCCACACAAGTGAAATTAATAAATGACGATTCCATTAAGAATATCGATAGACTGAAACTTTATAGAGTAAAGTTGTGACTGGAATCAGTCAATATTCGAACTCACACTTTATTTAACAAATCGATTTCACTAAATTAGCATCATCAGTGTTCTGCAAAGCAACCGCAACGATAAATTATATATACTTACGTCAAATTGAACGGACAGGCTCACAAAACTAACTCTATAATAAACCAACTGACTGCAACAAGAAAACACTGCACACTTTAAGCTGATACGACGATATGAAGTTTTCCTAACCGGAGCTGCTAAGTAACTAGAAAATTTAACAGGTTGCCAGAGTAATACATATGATAACGATTATGACAAGGTATTACTAATAATCAGATTACGTAAAAAATGTAATAATGAACTACTGCAGGCGCAACAAACAGTTTATATAGAAGAAGATACCATTACAATAAATTTATAATGCAAAATAAAAAAGTAATAACCAAACAGTGGCATGAAAAAAGGGGGGGTGGGGTCAAAAAAATTTTGGTAATAAAGTTCTATTTATATTTATTGTATCTTTTAGTTTTCTGATCCATTTGCTTTCGCTAATATCAAGGTTTTGCCTCCACAATGTCATTATACAACATAAACAAAACTTTTACACCCAAAAAACTGGTATACCGGTAATTACTGGAGACAATCATTCAGTATCACTTGCCAATATTACCTTGCACTACCTCATTCTACCCATATCTGACGTCCTTAAAAAATCTATTCTATTTAAACGTTTTATTGACGATATAATTTGGTTGTCATACGGTGTGGAAACCACCCTCCAAATCAAGAACTGTCTCCTTAAAACCTTTCAAGATAACAACTTGGATCTGACTTTCCGTATGATCAACACCGCGGATTCTGGCTCCACTTTAGAATTTCTCGACGTAGAGCATAAAATTGACAGCTCTTATAGTTGTGGCTTTTTTACAAAAAATTTCATAAAACCCACGGCAACTAATCGTTTATTTTTAAATGGTCAATCATACCATCCTCCTCATGTGTTTAAATCAATTGTTTATTCGGAAGCGGTTAGAATGAGACGATTAAATGAATCTACTGACGAATACTTAAACAGCTTACAACAACTCAAAACCAAATGCCTTAAGTCAAATTTTAACTTGTCATTGGTCAATAAAATTTAAAAATAGCTACTACTTGGCAAAGTCGTTTTAGTCCTGACAGTACTACTTCTAGTCAACAAGTTAAATCTAAAAAACTTGTTTGGGCTACTCCTTTCACTAAATTCCTTTCTTTTGACGAAACAGAAAAAAAAGCTCATTTCCTCTGCTTCAGTAATTTATAAAAACCCTCCCACTTTCCGTCAAATACTAACAAATTATCAATATATTGCACACAACACCACCAAGGACGATAATCATAGCGGCATTTCCCAGCCGTGCAATAAAGGCTCCTTATGCGGCAAACACGGTAATAACCCTAATATGGTAATGTCTACTGGTTTCATTACTAGTGAAAACAACAAAAAAATATTTCTCACACAACGCCTTACTTGTGACAACTACGGAATATACGCAGCACAATGCAAATTATGTCATCAAATTTATGTCGGACAAACCAAAAACAAATTTTCTGTTAGATGGACTAACCACCGTACGTTTTGGAAAAATAATAACACACAAAACCATACTGATAAAGCTGCTCTTCTGCTTCATTTTCATAATCACCACAAAAACTTCATTAGTTCTCACCCAGACATTTCTGAATGCTACCATGTCATATTTTTACAGGAACCTAGATATTACCATAACCTTGATATTAGCGAAAGCAAATGGATCAGAAAATTAAAAGATACAATAAATATAAATAGAACTTTATTACCAAAATTTTTTTGACCCCCCCCCCCTTTTTTTCATGCCACTGTTTGGTTATTACTTTTTTATTTTGCATTATAAATTTATTGTAATGGTATCTTCTTCTATATAAACTGTTTGTTGCGCCTGCAGTAGTTCATTATTACATTTTTTACGTAATCTGATTATTAGTAATACCTTGTCATAATCGTTATCATATGTATTACTCTGGCAACCTGTTAAATTTTCTAGTTACTTAGCAGCTCCGGTTAGGAAAACTTCATATCGTCGTATCAGCTTAAAGTGTGCAGTGTTTTCTTGTTGCAGTCAGTTGGTTTATTATAAAGTTAGTTTTGTGAGCCTGTCCGTTCAATTTGACGAAAGTATATATAATTTATCGTTGCGGTTGCTTTGCAGAACACTGATGATGCTAATTTAGTGAAATCGATTTGTTAAATAAAGTGTGAGTTCGAATATTGATTGATTCCAGTCACAACTTTACTCTATAAAGTTTCAGTCCTAGTGCTAATGTTAATGATTTCGTTTTTCCTTGTAATGAAGGCACGGCGTTTTACAAAACATTGAGACTTTCTGTTGTAAGTAAAAATTAAGTAGGAACTGACAGGACGAGGAAGGCAAAAGCGAAGGTCATTTTGATCTGGCCATTAATAAAGACTGGTAGTCCCACCACCAACGGCCCAAAAGTCGCCTCCTACGACTTGCTGGGTAGCCAGCTCCTCTGTTCTAATCCGGCGAAACACGGGTAATCCCACTGGTTAGAATAGTGGTTGTCCTGACAACGAGTTTTCGCTCTGCAAACTGCAGCTCACGGTAGAAGACTGTCAAGACTCAGGAGACTGACAGAAAAATGAAAAAAAAACATTACTATTTAAAACTGCTATTATTGACCCTTAAGCTGGTATTATGTTTATTGTATTTCTAGTAACTACGAAGTGATTTTAATATTTAGGCGTCTAAAGTGCAACCTAATGATATTGGTTCCCTACAGAACGTAGCTCGTATGTATCAACATTTGGGTGATAATGTATCTGCCGAGATTTATTATCGAAAAGCTAAAAATCTGCTGCCAAAAGTAAGTTCGTTTTGGTTTTCAGTCACAATTTTCAGTCCCCAGCATTAAGTTGGCTTCCAGTAACGCAGAGGCATTTTAAAGCCTTGTAATTATCTTGTCATAATCAGACTATTAAATCTTGAAAATGTAAAAAATATTGTGTTTTACCTTCTACAAATTTAAGTTGTTTTACGCGTGGATTCAGACAGCAAATGTTGAACATTCTGGACCAACAATGGAAACACGGCTTGAAAACTGGCTCTATGGGCGGCACGACTCAAGTCTGCGAACCTAATAAATAGGCTAAATATAAGCTTTTCTTGAAAGAGTTGGTCATGGTTTCATCTTTAGTACTTCTAGAAGTTTAATGGCTGTTATAACCTTGTTGAATTCGATAACTGTTGCCATAGATTTTGTTTGGTGTCGGCACCGACCTTTGGTTGATTGTTGTTTATCAAGAGACGTTTTGCTCCATTTTCTCGACGTTATTCGTTCCTGATGCAGCGAATGTTTACAACAGCTTTTGCATCAGACTTCGGTCGGCAAGGGAAAAATTTACGTTCAAATTACTTTGTTGTAAACGTTTATGGCATTGCGTTATTTCGTCGTCGGCGCTTAAAGATGTGTCTTTAGGTTGTGTCCGGCCAACCGTATACTGCTCGAATCAATCCTTCCAGCTTGCAACTGTTTTTAAGTTTGGCTGATATAGTTAAATCGGATAGGTAAGTTTTGCGTAGAAGGCGTTTCTTACGTTTACTTACATATATTTCTATTTTCCGAACACAGAACAACCTTTTCTGTCGAACATAGACTGACTCTGTGCTCAAACATGCTTCGAATTGGTCTAACACCACTGGCACACTGCATTTTATCACAAGCATTGTATTGCATCGCCACCAAGCTGTAAAGTTGCGGTAAAATGCTAGCGATTTTAAGCCATGCCGGCATACAACTCTTTCCTTGTTGTGTGTCGGTACCTCATCCAATTGTCTTGCGTTGCTCTCACCATCATTTGCTTGTGGAAGCTGCTGCTGAATTTGTCGGCGTTATTCTTTTTTCTTACGGAAACCGCAAAAACGGTTGTCGGTTGTACTAAAGTACCGTTGTGTTTTGACCGCCGCAAGCAAATGCAAGGGCTCCACTCTCAAGAGAATCTGTTACGTTTACCACGAATCGTTTCGTTTCACTGTGTTGCTACTATTCTGCCGTGAATCAGTGAAAGTGTTTTGAATTTTGACTGTGTGATAGTAATCATAACTTGTAAAGCGACCCGTTCGTAACTCTCCGTACAAGTGATAGAAAGGGCAGTAAAATGCTCGCTTGCTGGTTGCGATAGTATATGGTTTGTGGCAGTCATACACCGCAATGTCGCAGGACATGGGAAAAACGAAGAAATTATCAATTTTTGTGTAGGCTTGAAGAAGCTGACCAATTGTACCGGGAAGTAATACGTATGAGGCCGACGTTTATTGATGCCTACATTAACAGGTATCACATTACTTACTTGGAAACGTGTTTTGTTGATTGTATGCAAATGTGATGATAAAATGTATGTTGCTATCATGTTTATATTGTAGTGCGGATCGAACTCTTGAATCATGCGTAGAAGTACTTGCGCGCAGGTTTGCTTCAGAGTTGCCAATATTTTTCGTTTCTACCGCAAGCAACGCAACCGAGCAGGAAAATTGCCGAGAAAGGTTTTTCCTTAGGACGTCACACCTCAGCTATTTCCTGATTACCAAAACAGTGTGTTATGAAGCCGCACAATTCATCATTTACATCAAGGGTATGCCCACGGGCATACCTGCGGCCCGCTGGCCTATTGCGGTCACGACGTGAAATTCTCAACCGGTGCGATGGTGTAGTGGTTAGAGCGTCCGCTTCGCAGTTGGTGGACCTGGGGTTCATTCCCTAGGTCGAACTTGAACATTCCTTGCCAAAACAGCGCTCTATTGAGCCGTGCAATTTATCTTTTACATCAAGGGTATGCAACCTGCGGCCCACGCGCCTAATGCGGTCGCGGCATGAAATTTTGTGCCCGCGGACGGAGTTTGTGGCACAAAGCGGATGTCGAACCTATCAATTCGATTTTGGAAAAGCGAACTCCATAAACAATGTTTTCACTCTTGTTTTGGCTGAAAAATGCTATTAGCTGGTGCTTCGAAGCTTATTTGCGCGTACAAACAGGTTGGATTTACAAATTCCTACTGGCCTGCAGAATTTTTAATTGCCCCGAAATTGAATTGCCTGCAAAAATAGTTACAAGCTTCTTAATTCGATTTATTGAGTTAATAAAGGCAATCTACGCGCTTCATATGCATGTTCGTGGGATCCCCGTACCAAAGTGATAGCATGCGCTACGCGCGTGATGTATGCGAAGGAATTTGTAATAGAATGAAGCTACATTTTCATATTGCAAATATGGGGTTTTGGGTGATCACGTGCTATGCTCATAGAGGTAAGGGTTTTAAATTGATCTCGTTTACTATAAACTCTCTGAATGATATACTGCAAGCCCCTTTTATCATTTTTTATTTGTTTTCAGGGGCGAAATATTGTTAAAATTGAACAAGTCCGAAGAAGCTCTTTTGAATTATCAAAAAGCACTGGATTTACCATCAGCTAATAAATCGGACCTATACTTTAACATAGGTAAAAGGATAAGCTATGCAACAGCTTTATTCAGTGATATGGATATCGGGTAAGGCGAGTGGGACAGCTGCCTTTGGTCCAAATTTTTAGGGGTTTCCTTTTCCAGACCTGTCGTGTATTTTGGTGCATAATTGTTTTCCCCAGAAAAATCTAATCGCCGCCAAGTTGATCTCCAAAATAAAAGTTAAGTCATCGCACCCTATTGATATGACGAAGGCTTGACTTCGGGCATCGAGAAATGTAATCTTCAAAAGAAAAAAGGTTCTTCATTTATGCTGTTACCGGACAAGCAGCTTTCGCGGTTCGACCAGGATTTCTCCCAAGGAATTTTCATTCAGAGCTGCGGCAGGAGGGGGCCCCTAGAATTTTCATTCCGCCACTGGCTTTATTTAAGAGGTCCACGTAGGTCAAACTCGTATTCTTTTGAACAGCTTTTTCTTTCTTTGAAGAGTATGGGTTGGACTTGGATGAATCTTCTTTAATTTTGGGTGAAACTTGGCCACTCACTGCGGTAGCACTTACTGGAAATGCAATTCTGATGATGGTCACCGCAAAAATATGATTCCCGTACTGCACTGGGTCATAATTATGGGGCTGCTCACCCAAAACGTCGTAAAAGGCGACTATTGGGCAACCACCTATGGCAGTGTGTGTTGTTGGCGGTGGGGGATACCAATATGCCATACGTGTTCATGACCGGTTTGCAATTGGCATTGTCTTCCCGCTTGTCTAATCGCGATGAAGTTCGCGTTGTGAACTGAAAATGGTAATAGAGGAAGAATAAACAGCACGATGGTGTGCATGCGGCTGATTCCAATGAAGCACTGGCAAGCACGTAGTTAAAGAGGTTGAATGACTCCCGTAAATGTTATCAGCGTTTGTCGTACATGCATACGGAATTTAAAAGCTAGTTAAAATCTGATGCGATAGTCGGTGATAGTCGTAGGTGTAAAACGCATCAGCAAGGTACAACACAAAAAAAATTGAAAAAATTATTGAGCCCTCGGTTTAATTTTGTTCGCAGGCGTTGTATATTCCCAGCAAGGCAATGTGACTGGAGCGGTTGAAGCTTACACTTACGCAATTGCTCACAATCCAAATAACATTAGAGCCCTTTTCAATTCCGCCGTTATTTTTGAGGTTGGTTATTTTACTTTGTGAATATATTTTAGTCACATATTTTTACCCTCCAGTCAGGGAAAAACCTTTTATCGGTTTTTTGGGACATGATTTCGACCTGCTTCGGAGTTAACGCTACTGCCAGCACCGTGTACTGCCCCACAATGAAAGAAAATTTTCGTGAAGTATTTTTCCCAACAACCCAACACGTAATCGTAAGATTTTGGCGCTGGTTGTTGCTGCCATAAGTGACTCCCAACCATGCAACACATTTACAGTGAAACCAGAAAAAAGCGATTGTCTATTTCTTGATCAACGTCTTCAATATAAGGCTTTATGTTGTTGCGCTGTATGTCTACCATCAGCAACTTGCTTTGGCAATTGACTTTGATTAGCAAGCGGGCCTTTACATTTCAAATAATGCTTTTCTGACCGATACCAATGCCGTTCTTGTAAGGCTTTAAACCCCTAGCTATGTGGTTTAAAACCTACAACGCTTTTTCGCTGCCATGGTGGCTCAATAGAGGTTGCGCTGCTTTGCAGGAAACAAGAGAGCCGGGCCTGCTGGCTCGAGCTAAACTGAGGCTTGAACGCGTCCTGGCTTTGGAACCAGGTAATCTACTGGCCATGACACTACTAGGCACCATTCATATGGATTTGGGCAAGAATATTGACGCTATTAACGCCTGGAATAAAGTGCTTGCGGTAGGTACTTGGTTGGGTTTGGTAGTACTTTTTTTTCGAGCACTCGACACAGTAATTTGCCGCTGGCTTACCATTGTACTATCGACTTGGTTGCTGCTCTAGTGCTTGCTGCAGCGATTTCTGCAGCACCGAATTGAAGGTTTAACTGTCTAACGTGTTTTTTCGTCATTTCGAATAGAATTACTTTTGGAAAAGACTGCTGTCCTAAATTTACTCTCAGTGTAAATAAAGCTAATATGACTAAGTTACTGTACTCACAAGTGCAACTACGGAGGATTGTAAAGACAGCGTGCCTTCCCCCTTATGACTAACGGAGCTTACAAATGTTTTCCCATATCCAAAACAGAGTTGGGATAGATACCGACAGTTCTATTTCGATCCACCCCAATGGCTCTTAACTTTTCTAATCTCTGAGACCCCTATTGGCTAAAGATATTGGCTTGGGGACCCCTTGTTTGTGCAACCTGCAAAGGAGGTGTATGTTGAAAGAACAAACACTATTGTAATAAGGCGGGTATGTTGTTTACTACTGGATCTCTAATTAATTAAAAAAACTCTTTATGAAAGCATAACACAGGGGGTTAGTGGAACATCAAAATTTACTCGGCAAAACACTGCAAAAATGATTAGGCAGTGTGATTTCTGTTCTTGTCTCTCTGAAACAAGCTCATCAATACGGGGTTTAATATTGCTGAGAGCAATTCTCATGTCATTTGCAACTCTAAGGCGATTACGCTACGCAGTTTTGATATCAACTAGAGCAGACATGGAAGCTTCACGAAGGGATGTCGTTGGAAAATTGAATTGATGCTTCCAGAGCTCTTTTTGCCATTTCAGGATATTCTTGCAACATACTACATCAAAATTCTATCAGTAAAGGGAGCTGAACTTGGTCTTTGCAGCTTGAGAACTCTGCAATTCCACATGTTGCTCATAAATGTTGAGCTGCTCATTTTTTATCTCAGCAGTAAAAGGCTGCTGAATCCATGCTGAAGAAGGTTCAGATGTTGGAAAGTAATCATCCATTTTCTTCTCGAGAGTGATTATGTGATCATCAATCAAAGCAGTCAGCCATTCGTTGGTTTCCTGATCACTAATTTTACTATTCAACATTAAAAACATAGCAAAATTCTGGTTTCTTACTCTCTTTTTCCATGGGGATATTTTCTTTTTAAAGGCGGAAACCTTTTCTGCAGATTTTTTCCCCCGCAGAGAATAACTGAGCTCATTCAAAAGACTAAAGATGTCTGCCAAATAAAAGACCTTCAATTGGAATCTATTGTCATCAAATAATGTAGCAAGTTGCACTGACCCATGCTCACGAAGGAACACTGCAACTTCAGTGACAATTTCTGCAACACGGAGAGCACTTTTCCCCGCGATAGCTATCGCACTTCGGTGTGAAAAAGAAGGCACTAATGCTCTTTTCCAAGGTCGTCGCAAAATGCTTTGAATAATCGGGAATTCACGGCCCTGCCACGAATGAAATTCACAGCCTTTATTACAGGATCAAGAGGGAGTGCCTTACAAGCTAAGGCGTATTTATGAATAGCACAGTGATTTGATACTATATGCGGAGCAACTTGTTTCATCAGGGCTATAACACCGGATTGATGCCCTATCATAGCGGGCACACCATCTATGCATACCGATCCCTCTTTATTCCATGCTATTGAATTTTCACGACGAAATGCTTTAACAAGATCAAAGACGTCTAGTTCTCTCCTTCATTTCTTGACAAAATAAAAACTCGTCCACAATCGCGTTTTCTTTAACAAATCCCACGTATGCTACTAATAGGCTTATTGACTTGATATTCGTTGTTTCATCAAATTGAAGACTTATTCTACATGGGCTCTCTTGGATTTGAACAATAAGCTGACCTAAAAAGTCGTATGCTTAATCTGCAGTCCTGTTATTTACAGTGTTATCGGTCAAGGAAACTGAGTCTATTCTTTTGGCCTCGTTTCGGCCAAGTAATATCTGTGCCATTTTTACCACGCTTGGCTGTATTTCTAGCAGTGTGAGGTGCCTTTGCTATTAAAGAAACTTCATATGAAACGCGCAGGAGTGGTTGGCAGAAGCTTAACGCACGGAGCGTTTCCCTCATATCATAACGAGCTCTTTTCGCTTTGAACGTTTCAACTGAGTTCGTATTCTCTTTATGCTTCAGTTCCTTGTGCCTCTTCAACTTCGAAGGCTTTAAGGAATCGTTGCTCAAAATGGTATTGCGCAACGTGCACTGAGCATTGTCAAGTTTATCACAACCAATAACTTTTGTGAAACCATACTGAATGTAAGAATCGTCCCAGAAACGTATTTTGTGTCTATTTTTCGCAGCCGTTAGTAAACAAAATGGTTATCACCTAAGGAAGAGAAAATAATGACTAATGTCTTAATTATACTAAAAGTGGCTAAATCATGCAAATTTATTTTCGTGGTAATCGCATGTTAAATGTAGAAATATCTTCTTCTTTCGGTGTCATAGCTGTTCAGCCCTCGATGTACTACGATGGGTTGCCATAAAATTCGGTTTCGTGCAGTTTCCCATAATTCATTTTGGTGATTAAAAATCTTGTAAAAAAGTTTTTTGTGAATGTGTATCGTTGTGACCCCCTTGCACGCTTTCCCGGAAGAAATAATATAGCAAACATTAAAAGAGAGCAGGCATAGTGATTGTCTTGAATTCCCTCCGCTCCTTCATTGCTTTAGCCGGTAGCAATTAGCTATCAGATACCAGAAAGCTGCTAGGATAAAATTAGACACTCTTGTATCCCGCGGTACCTAAAGTTTTCTGTTTCTTCCTTTCACGCAGGGGGGTTGTCGACAGACCTAGAAGAGAAAGTGCCGCAACTGCAACTTTCATACTTCAACTCTCAAATGCATCATTAAATTTTATCTCTCTCTGCTAGGGATATAATATTTAACCCTCAATACAGAAACAACTAGTTGGATGATCATATGCTTCTCCAGAGGCGTTAGTTTCATCATTCTCACCAGAATTATCTTAGCTACAGCCGTCAGTTTTCAACTACTACTTCAATGCTATTGTCCAAGCTTACATAACTGCCTATTTGTTAAACAAATTGCCAGGTCATAGCTCTACCCACCTAACCAATTTTTTAACATGGAAGCAAAAAACGTCAGTCTTTCTATTACAAAACCTTGAAACATGTGTAGCAGTGAGATTATTTTTCTTTAGTGTATTGCATCGTAACGTGTAGTAGTAAAAACTAAAAATGACGTCCTATTGCTCCAGAGTAGAACAAATAAGTTTTTTCACCACTGCAACAATGTGATACTGCGTACGTCTGATTATAGGTAGCATGTTACTGTAAAACCACTTATTATTAGTCAAAGTGGTGGTCGTTGTTGTTTGTGCGTTTGAGGGTTAAAAGAATACAGTTTGGCATTCCTTCTCGGGACTTCCAGATTTCTCTCTGGAAAATACAGACTTGGAAAATGTTATCTCCAAAAAAGATCATCGCCTTCGATCGGGATTGTTTGTGTGTGGTTGCGCCCCAGACTGCTCTATGCTTTGATCCTCAAGAAAACACTGCACAGAATGACATGTGATTCCTGGGTCTATGCTGCAGCCAATCGTGGTTTAACTTTGTTTTGAGTCGCCGTGGAGTGGTGGTATTGTTGCGGGCTTTAGAGCGAAAGCTCTGGAGTTCAAAACTCTATAGAAACACGGTTGGTATTCGTCAGGAAGGGCATTCCGAATTTAAAGTGCTACGTTACACCAGCACAAAGTCTGGTTCAAAGCGAGTGTGTAGTGGTAGAAATACATTGAATCAGCACGTCTGAGCCTGCGAAACGCCTGAAAAATGACGTCGAACGACTTTCTTTTGCACAGAATGACACGTGATTCCTGGGTCTACGCTGCAACCAATTCTGATTTAACTTTGTTATATTTGGGCTCAGCCCCAAGCCGTGCGCTGCCTGGTCTCAGTGTAGTCCACGCTCTACTTGTGCATCGCGTGTCTACCGCCAGCTTTTCAACAAATCAAGGAGTTCGCCGTGCGGTTCCCAATCGCTTAGCAGCGTAGATCATGCCGGGATTTGAGCCAGCAACTTCGAGATGCAAATTACAGACAAAATAGTGATTTTTAAAGTATTAAACCGCGAAGACAATTTAGACAGAGCTTAAATAGGATGAAAGACTTTTTTCGTAAAAACAAGCTGAAATGAACCACACTCAGCTATAAATCAATTTTTGCTTGGTATTATATCACAGGTTGATGAGACACAGCGAACTTGTTTATTCAACATGGCTCTTCTGTACTCCAAAATAGGTCAGTATGTTAATATAAATTCATTATGGTGGACTTGGTTTATATTCTACACGACTAAAGCACTAGGTAATGCTTTATCTTCAAGCCTCAAGCCAATTGTCTGTTACCAGCTATACTCACGAAAGCGGATAGGTCGAATCAGCGTTCACTGTTTGTCTCCTAAGAATTACGTCACGTTTAAACAAGAGAAGAGTGGAACTGGCGCGCATCAAAATGCATGTATGGGATTTAAAACCGGAAGCACCATTGTCGTTATTTTAAGTGTGATGTTGATTCTGTTATTGACTAACAGTGTAATGAGACAGAGCCAATGACCGAGATTAAAAACCTAGCTTACTTGTTTTTCGCGCGTTTCATACACTTCACTTCGCTTGTGCCACGTCATAGGTCGCCTTTGCGTGCACTGCGAGGTGCGCGGCCGGGCAACTGCGCTGTTCAGCGGCGCGGTCAACTCCCAAGCGGATCTGCGCTCAAGTTTTTCGCATAATCGTAAAGGTTTTTATGCGCTCTGAGGAAAAAAGAACGCACAATTACCATACTTGAAGTGTGAATCTTTGTAATTTTGAAACATACCGCAAACAACAGTTGAATCCGGCTATTTCCATCGATGGGGACAAAACCGGATTTTAGAAAGCGAGTCTCTTTTTTTTTTTTCTGTATGACGATGGCTGTATCACTGATTTCTGTTGTTCAGCCGGAAAAGTTGACCATTGCATTGACGCTGTTCAGAAGCTTTTAAAACACCACCCTAATCACCAGAAAGGACTCTTGCTCTACGGTGATGTAATGTTGAACAAGAAGAAAGACTTGAAAGAAGCTAAAAGGTAACAAAGAATGCTTTTGAATACTTTTTCCTTTTGATGAAGGGCGAGAGTGGCTTCTACCACTAACCACCTTGGTTAGAACGCATTCAACCCATTCATGCTTCACCGGATTAGAATAGTGAAGCTGTTCACCTGGCATTTCACTGGCGAATGCTTGGTTTTAATTTCAAAAACGACTTCTAGGCGTCCGGCGTGATGGCGTAGTGGTTAGAGCGTCGGCTTCGTAGTCGGTAGGCCTGGGGTTCATTCCCTAAGTCGATTCATACCAAAAGACTTTAAAAAATGGTATTCACAGCTAGCTTGCTTGTTGCATCTTTGGGCAAGACACTTAACGGGACGCCTCCACCTTTTTGTTGCAGATAGGTTGTCTACCCGTACTTCACCGGGTTACAATTGTGAAGTTGCTAATCCATCATGTCGTAAATGGCGACTCTGGGGTATCCACCAGTGACAGTTCGCCTTGTTGGTGGTGGGGTTACCAGTCACTCATGATTGGTTCGAAATGGGCTGCTATCTTTCCCCTAGCCTAATTCCAATTAGATTGACGGCATGAGCCTGATTTGCCGTTTATGCCGTACCTCCATTTTGAGGAAGAGGAGGGGTAATCACGACAACAACAAAACTTCTAGGCGCTGGTTGGTTATGAAATTTTTGGGCCCTGCGGAAAGAATTCACGAGGGGCTCCCTAAAGTCTCAAGTCCTCGATGACAATCTGTTTTTTTAGTAATTAAGACTTTCAACACCGAAGTTCCGAACATGTCTGGAAAGGGGTTGGGGGCCCAAGCATCCGTCTCCTTGTTTCACCCTAAATTCATCACTACTTGACAGTCCGCTTTGTTGGTGGTGGGGCTTCCAGTCTGTAATTTACGTTCTCGACTGGTTCGAAATGGACTTTTGCTTTCACCCTAGCCTGACCTTAATTGAGGGTGCGTAATTGGCTGGGATTCTGTCGTTTCAAACCGAACCTCTATCTTAACAAAGAGCAAAGGTAAACACCGCAATAGAAACAAAGAGTATGGAAGACTGTGAAGTGATTTCGCAGTTGGAGTCGGCTGTCACCCGTGCTCGTTGTGTTCGAAGTGAGCCATGGTTAGAACCCAACGCGTAAAATGCAAACTCCACTTCCGGATTTTCTTGCCACACAACATGACGCTACGATCACTCCATATTTGTCCCATTACTCGTCGCTGCTTACCAAGTTTGAAGCGGACTTAGATAGCGAGTGGGTCGTCCTTGACCAGTTACTGTTGATGCTTGGTAGAAGATCAGCGAGTCCTAGCTTTGCCTTGAAGTCCAGAATCCGTTCACCGCTTTTCAGCAGCTGCTGAACAATTGTGTTTCTTTAGAGTTTTAAGCTGCTGTACTATCGTTTCCGGTTTTTGTACCGAAAGCTCACTGTAGTAACCGATAAGCTTGAATTTCGAGACGTCGCGGATTATGCCTGCATTGTAGCGTTCTGGAGAAAACACTCAACCCTGTCTGGTTGCAGCGCTTTTTGTGGCAATGTACTGTGCAAGCAGTGCTGTAGTTGGCAAAGGGTTTGAACATGTGTAAAACCGGGTTGAAAGTATGTGGCAAGGGCTTTTGTAGTGACGTGTAATTCAAGTAATAGGAAGTGTTTTGTGTTTTTGACTCTGCAAAACCAAGATATCGTTGTTGAAACCTTTTTGAATGAGAAAAACTTAGTCTAAATGCTAGCCTTGATAATTGTCATCTTCAAAATATCTTATCGTTAATCATTAGTCCAGTGCAAAGCAAGTTGAAATGACGATACAAAGTTTAATGGAAACTAGCAGGCCTCATACTTGGGGATGGGCAATTCAGAATAACATACTATTCTAGAATAATTAAATCGAATCCAGAATCCGAATTCGAATTCTTTTTTTTGCAATTAACACAATCAGCTTGAAAGCATTTATTACAAGTTTACAACAACAAAAGCACAATCAGAGAACGAGTCTATTGCAGTGCAATACATTTAAGCTTTCTACATTTTTGCTTGTGTGTGCGAGTTGGTTTTTGAATCATTGCATGCAGTTGATACTTTACAAAGAGAAAATCTGTCATCAAGCAACTTGACAAAGCTTGTAAGCAGGATGCAAACCGAATCCTATTATCCGGTTTGAATTGGCATTTTGGATTTGGATAGTTTGGGATTCGAATCCTTCGGATTCGGTGTTCTGAATTGCCTATCCCTAGTCATACTATGGTTTTGTTTTCGGCTTTATGTAAATGTGTAGACAGCTGTGAAGTCGATCGTTGTTGATGCTGCCTGATCCGCATGATTGCCTTCTCACCGTGTGCAAAAAGTTTACAACAATGGCGTGCAGCAAATAACTTTGCATATTGCTTCAATCAAGGCGAATGTAGCCAGCCATTGGCTAGATGTTTTAACGCAAGTGAAACTGCCTTTGACTTAACGTAATTTGTCTTCCGCACAACTTTGTCATCTGAGTGCCAATGCGTTTCTGGCGAGAGGGTATCAACTATTCAACAATTCCTGGATATATCGTTGGGAACCGGGTCAAGTGGTTTAAATGGTTGTTACGCAGACAATCAATAAGTGGTCACGGGTTTAAATCTTGCGTTGTTTGCTCTATTGTGCTGTTGGAAAATGCGCATGTGAGTTGTCTTCAATAAGAGTTAGGATATAAGTGTCCACTGCTTTCGCTGTACGACGTGGTTAGATGACAAAGACGCAATAAGTCTTTGCACCGCTGCTGTTTCTGCCTATCTGACGTTGATAGTGGCGTACACACTGTTCTGGCATGCACAGCTAATCCGTTGGATATATATTGCTTGAAAAGCCGTTTCGCTTGTGGTACGTAGCGACATTTTCACTCTTCATCGCCGAGCGCTCAAACTGCGCAAGCAGGAGGTTGCTCTCTCCATCCAGTTGAAACAATTTTGTTAAGGCCCGGTAGTGGTGAGACTGACTGTATTTTCAGAGCTTACACTCACGTGCTACAACTTGATCCTTCCAACGTGTTAGCAAGGCACAATTACTGCGTAGTTTTGGTTGAAGAAGGCGACTTGGCTGCATCAGAGGCTTGCTTGATACAAGTCTACAACATGGCTCCACACCTCGATTTCGTTCAAGGTAATGCGATCAAATTGCATCAATTTTCCTCAAAACTGTCAACTATCAAAATTTTTTGGTTGGTTACACAGAATTCAAAACTGCTTAAAGAAGAATCCTATATGCATGCTTTATTTACTGTGACGTATTTTTGTGGGTACAGTGTGGCATTGTCATTAGGGGTAATATCAAAAAATACGCTTGCATGAGATCGAGGTAAAGGTGAACGATACTAATAATCATTTGTGTCAGGGGCTAAGAATCATTAGTTAGTAGTCAGGCCAATTTTGCACAATGTTTGCACTGTATAAAATCTAAAACATTTAAAGTTAAAGAGATGTTTACTATAGGAATAAGGGGGGAGCGATACAGTTCTTGAAATCCGGTTTTGTCTCTTGACGGAGGTGGCCGGGTTCATTCATTTCATGTCTCTCACAATTTCACAAGCCACGTTAAGTCTCTTCGTTATGCCGATGGCGTCAACCTTGTCTAGCCCAATCTTTTTAATTTGTTCTTTCAAATACCTTAAGCAGAATCACGATCGCGAATAAATCGAATTACTTTCAGAAAACCTTGCCAAAGTCCGTCGTCAGATCAACTTGAACAAAATCAATGAAAGAGAGAAAATGAGAAGCGAAATGACAAATTTTCAAAAGACTCCAATTTCGAGCAAATTATCAGAAAAAGTTCCCACAGACGAGGTTGATAACATTTACTTAAGTTTTACTTAAGCTTCCGAGTTACCGGTACGGTACTGTTAGCAAACTGGATTTCTACTACAAGCTTGCAGCCAAGCAGAAGGAACTGCTGTAGTGTGCCTTTGTCAAGAACATGACAACTCTCTGTTGAAGTTTAAAAGATCTGTGAAATTGCGATTTGAGCAACCGCGTTATTCTGTGTTAGGTCGGTTCGAACTTGAGCTTATGGCGTCTCGCGCCATTTTTTTTCCATATCTTAAACGGTTAGAAGTCGCCGATGCGGTTTATGTCTGTCTACCTTAGCTACCTGCTACTATTTTCAATTGGCCAGCAGGTTTACATTTTTTGATGAATATTGATCATTGTCGTGCACTGCCAATCGATTTGAACATTGAATCATCAGTTCAACTCTTTACTTCACCTAGTTGGAATAAGCTGGTCACCCAACTTGTTGTAGGAAGTACTCACCCGTTGTACTTCTCCTTAACAATGGTGGGGCTGCTCTTAAAAAAGGCTGCTGGCTTGCCGTATGTTCGCGGTATAAGCTCGGAAAACCGTTTCGCACTGTGCCGCCATTTCACGGAAGAAGAGAGCTGAACAACTGATCGTATCTTCTTATGATTCATAATGGACTAAAGCCCATACGAATTAATTGTTCACGATCGTTTTTTCCCAAGTGTTACTATTTAAATGGATTTAAAATTGAAGTCGATTGCGACTACGGCAATACCGACATCTGAACGCACTCCCAATCGCCATGGTATGTGCACTTGTTATTGTTCTGGCACCAGTAGTGGCAACGCGATTAAGGCCATTTCATATTCGTCATCCACATCCCTTTGCTCAACGCCAAACAGGACTAACCCGGAGATCAATGAATATCATTTCTAAAAGTAGCCCAGTTATATAAGTATAGTTTTTCGATTTCAGTGACCTTTTTATGAAAATTACAATAACAAATCGCAGTCCATCTGGAATATGTCCTGTGGCCCACTGTTGCGTTATGTACCATTGCTGCACAACCACTGCCTTCATCAATACATCATCGTGCCAGTAATTGCTGTTTGAACTTATTTTTCTATTTTTATGATAATTTTCTTGCTTATTTCTCATGCTGTTGGCGCTGCTAAAAGCTCATCTCGTCTGCAGAATCCACAACGTTGTTGCATTAAGGCTGATTTCCATTAGGCGTAGATTGCAGGCATTGCGCGCATAAAACTAAATAGAGAAACAAAAAATTTTTCGCGCCACGCCTGCAATCTACGCCTAATGGAAACCAGTCATTAGTCTTGTATGCAGAGGCCGATCCTTCGGGTATAAGTTAAGCTTTGAATGACATTTTCGCCGTTTGTAGACGCCAGTTGAAAAGGAGGATATCATCTACGTGGCTCAGCCAATCAAAAAGAAGGAATTGACCGCAACCGATGAAGCGGAACAAATACGTGAAAGTCTGAAGCAGCTCAGTTCCGACAGCATCGAAGAAAACTTGAAAAAGACTGTGGAAGCCATAAATAAATTGAAAAAGCTTGAAGAGAAAGTGAAAGACGAAGCAAAAGCAAAATGTCCTGTGGATGTGGAGACACAAAAGTTAAAACAGTCGGCGTTAAAAGTACTGGATGAATTAGAAGCTCAACTGGACTGATTAAATCTCAAGAGGCGCACGAAAGACTATTAAACCAACCGTTAAAATTCGAACTCGCTGCATTTGCTTACTGGTGTAATGCATAACCTGAATGATATTTTGTTTTTTTCACTTTTTTTCTAATTGCTCAGTTTTACAATTTTTAGTGCACAAATCTCTACGAAAGAATAAAATCGTATTTTTTGTTTCCTGAAAAAATTTTGCTGTCATATCTTGAGCGTGGGCGTTAATGCGTGTTGGGGTTTAAAACTTCCGAAGTTTGAAGAAGTTAATGCGTGTGTGGGTGGTTAAAACTCCCAAAGTTTGATTCTTTAGGTATAGCGCTTCGAGTGGCGATTTTTTTATCGGTTGATTGGAAATCTTGCCTGCCGTTCGTTGTATTGCTTTAATACCATTGTTATTTGTGGTGTTATGTTTTGAAAATCTGTTTTTTGAGGGCTGACAGAAATACCAAATATTCATCCATTTATATGCCTGTGAGCTCAGGCTCTATTTGCGTGACTTTAGTGAGAACGGGCCACTGCAAGACATAGATTGCTCTGCACCAATCTTTATCAATCTCGTGGGCCTGGAGTTCGCCCGAGGAAACTGCGCGGACTATGAAACTCTATGTAAGCGCAAACTGCTTTAGTTTTTCAAAAATTAGTTTAAAAATTCACCGACCGGCCAAAAATGACCGCTACAATTCTTAGTAGGGAAACTATTTGTTGCTTTTCGAGTGTTAACTAAAATGTTCAATGTTTTCTTTTAATAAATTATTTTTTTCAAATTGATTTGAAACATTTTTTTGTTCTAGTGTATCGTGTTATCACGACTTCGTGTATTTTTTATTTATTTTGTTTTCAGTAGCCGCCCTGGTGTAGTGGTGTTGGTACGAGCTTCAGAGTGAAAGGTCTGGAGTTCAAAGCTCTATAGAAACACCACTGGTATTCGTCAGGAAGGGCATCCGGCATATATAGTGCTACGTTGCTCCAGTACAAAGTCTGTTTCGAAAGCGTGTGCGTAGTGGTAGAAATAGCACGTCTGAGCCTGCGAAACGCGGGAAAAATGACGTAAAACCGACTCTCTTCAATTGTTATAGTTAACAAAGCTAACAATGATTATTGTGACACACATAACTATAATAATAACGCTTAGGGGCATGCCTCGTGGCTTAATTAGTAGTACAGCTAGTGTGCAGTTTAGGCAGAAGCATTTTTGGAAGTTATCTTTTATCTTGTCGCAACGGCAGCAACGAATTCAAAACGGGAAGACTACACGCAGTTATCTGCAAGTGTTCTTGTTACTTGGATTCCAGCCAGTGCTGATTCTGACGAGCTGGAATATGTGAACTGTGGATTGGTAATGACAAATAATTCCATAAAGAAATCAAAAGTACTAGCTAGCCCCTCAGCCACTGAAGCATCTTGGTTCTGTATGGAAAAAACGCATTTGCCTTGAGAAGAAAGTGAAGTTGCGCAAGAAATTGCACGGAAACCGCTAGAATTCCACAGAAATAGAGAAAATGAGCTCAGCATGAAAACACTAAGAGCCAGCTATGCTGTTGGTGAATCGCTTGTTATGGTGGGTAAATCTCATCCAATTGCAGAACGTCTGGTGAAGCCAGCAATGTTGTTATGCGCTGAAGAACTGCTGGATAAAGAATTCAACAAGCAGCCTACACTTTACAGAAAATCCCTTTGCATAATACTGTGAAATGGCAGAAAACTTTTAGGAACAGCTGGTGGAAAAATTAGAGGTTTTGAAGTTCTCATTACAAGTTTATAATACAACAATTAACAACTTATTGCTTGCCTATGTCCCATACATTAATGGGTTAACAATTCATAAAGAAGCTGACGAATACATGAAGTGAAACTAAATATGCGGCTGGCAAGCAGAATGGATTCATTGCAAAATAAAAGAAGCTGCCCTTCATATACTGGCAGTTCTCTCAGCATTATTCATTGACAATATCTTGCAGCTAAAGCTCCAAACGGTGATCTGGTAGAAGCATTGCAAGTTGATATTTCTGTAGCAAATTTTGTCAATGCCGTGCATGACAGATTGTTTCAGCAGTTATGCAAAAATGAGGCGCACGAGACACTTCTCATGGACACCGAAGTGCGTTGGCTTTCGAAAAGAAATGCCCTCGGTCACCTTGCTAAAATGTGGCTTATGGTACTTGGTATTGTACAAAGCTTGAAAACGCAGGCCTGTAGTAAAAAGCAAAGCGATAAAGCCAAGGCTTTATATAAAAGAAGATTTCAAGATACAACAACGTGGGTTGCGGGTGTCGTACATGTTGATGTCTTAAGTCAGCAAGACATTGATCCTTTTGTAAATGTAGAACTTCTTAAAGTGCAAGAGAACAACGCATTGATGGGGAGAATAAAAAGATAGGGATTGATCGGTTGGCTGAAAGTTAACTTCTCGCATCCCTTTGCTTTTTGAAAAGATTTTTCCATACTTACTTGGTTTATCCGCCACCTTGTTGGGCAAGGAAGGATTTTCTGCTGCAAATGGTGTACTAAAAAAGAAACCTATTTGTTACAGATAGAACCGAGAGCACACTTACGCCTGAAACTTAACCAAGGTTTGAAAGTTAAACTGGAAAACTGAATTATAGACACCAACCGCAGTGTAGTCATCAAGCGGAATCTACAATTTCTAAAACATTTTGTATTTGCAAACAAAATGCACTGCCCGTTGCACAGAGTCTAGTTTTTGTTCATGTTTGCCTAAAATTTTCTTAACGATCTAAATGGGCCACTAGGGAAGAAAGGCAAAGAAACACTGCTCCATACCGCCACCTATCTGCTACGTAAAGAATGAGAAATTTCATTTAGCGCCTTTCCCAAAGACGTCAATGAAATTATTGGCTTTTTCCACCCCATTTTCTTTCGTCCCGAGTCGCCAAGCGAAAAAATCGAGAGTATCATTTTTTTTAGTCCTTTGATATGACTTCACAAGGGAATTGAACCTAGGTCTACCAATCGCAAAACGGACCCTCTTACTACGGCGCCTGTCACCAAATTTTAAGTATTATTGGTGATAATGGAATTTGTCAGCGAAACGGCTACCACTAGTTACATTACAAAAGAAGCATCTAGTCAACATGGATACGAAGAACTTGGACACGCAAATAAAAGTTTGGTGAGTGCAAGAGAGGTACACCAAGGATAAAAGTAGAGAAGAGCCAACCTTTTTAATCCAATTTTTTTCCGTTAACAGAGTTGGCCGGATTCATATTGTGTTTCCAGAAAGGTTACCGTCAAATTGCGCCACTTTTGTTCTGCCGGTGGCGTCTTTCTTTTTCGGCCCAATATGTTCTTCCACTTGCATTTTCCTGCACTTGGCACGATCTTGTCAATGTTTTGGAGATTTGTGAGTGAAGAAAGTACGGTACTACTAGACTTTGATTCAATCGCGCGCAGTCAAAACAACGACGTGAGACTTCCTCCCATGTTTTATTCGTTCGAATTTTGAATCTGCCCGCCCAGCATGTCGTATCAGGCGACGATATTGGTCGCCCATCATTGTCAGTCCGCCTTGATAGTGGAACTACGGCTATTGTAATTGAAATGAAGGAAGGAATGAAGGAAGGAAAAGGGCTGGCTGCGTAGTAAACAGCAATTGGTAAAATCTCCCAATTTCCTACGAAACTCCATTAACGTAGCAGATTGTTTTAGTAATGCGATTGACATTTGTGGTTCGCATTTTCAGTTCAAATAAGTGATGCATATGACAACAGAATTTTCGTGCAGCAGTTATTGGCTAATCCAAGCTCTGTGTGTGAGATGCTAATATCCTTGTCGATATTACAAGCGTTTTTGTGATCTTTCCAAATTGGTGCACTTTGACCTAATTGGGTGCATGAGCATTATTTTGTTTTGTAATAGTTTTGCGTAGCTGTTACAAAAGTCTCCTTGAATAAACAAAATGTCGGTTTTCTGTTTACTACCGAACTGAAAAAAAGTTGGCAACGTGGCCAAGCTAGCTATCTTCGGTTAAGGCATACTCTGAAAATAGTTGAAGAATTAATCCTTGGATGTCAGTAGTGTCAAGCAGTAAAAAGTTGAATCCAGGAATAAAAATACTTACAAAAGACGACACTTCTGAGAAAAACAAAAAATTTTTCGAGTTTACGTTTTCTCCTCGCGTTGAACAAGCTTAGGCGCGTTGATTCGGTGCATGTCGACTACTACACACTCGCTTTGCAACCGGATTACAAAAACCATGCATTCTAATGTTATGCTTGTACTTGCTGCGTTTAGTTCAGTTGTCGAGCGATTGATCCTATATTCAAAAGCGCAGGGCAAAGTTTGCTATTATGCGCTGAGCATATTCTGAAGCTTGAATTCTCTCCAGCTGTAGCGGCATTCTATTTTACAAAGAATATAATAAAATACATGTATTTTGAAAATTGTGTTAGATTATTTTTACGCTTCGGTAAGCTGCATTTTGTACATGTGATGTTAGGAATTTCTTGCTCATATTTGTCATCTGTGCTGTTGCATATTTTATTGTGATTTGCTGTTTTTGATCTTATTTGAGTTCTGATATGTTGTACTGCTTTTCAACAATAGCAACTTTCGACAAAAAGTCATCGAAAATGATCACCCGATCTTTGATTCAGCAGTTAAACAGTAAATTCTGCATCTCGCATGCCCTCCAGAATAAAAACCTGTTATTACAACATTTTTCGCCCACAATCGTCAGTAAAAACGAGCAGCTTTTGGAAAGTGGCTGTCTTGCAATGTTGAACTCATCTTTACCGTGAGATTCGTCAAAATGTTTTCCGAATTCATATCGCAGACCTAATAAAGATCAGGCAACAGACAAGCGGCACTTGGAGTTGCAAATGACGTTTAAATTCTTTCTACGTTCTCGGACAACTTGTAAAAGCTCACAGTAACCTGAAAAGGCGAGTGCGAGCCCGGAGATTAATATTGCACCACCTAACCCCGTAAAAAAAAGTACAAAATTTGCGTCTAAAACGCTGATTTTTAAGTCTCAACTTGCTTTTTAAGTCTCAAATTGCAGAAATTATTAGCTTTCATGTTTTTTACGTCAACTTAATTTGATGGTTCTCACATCAAAAAAACTTTCCTACAAGCCCAGGTTCAGACTCTCAACGGCTATGAAAATAGATTTCCCCCACAAAAAAATAAAAGATAGCCCTAGCTTGTATAAAACACAATGTTACTTTGTCGTCATAGAAACACATTTAACAGTATCACAATTTTATTTCACAAATTGCATAATCATAAACTACACCATTTCAAAATACTTTTATATTAGCAAAATGCCAACACAAGATCTACACAGACAGTAATCGCATAACACTGAGTTGGCTGCTGTTTGTAGAGCAAGAGCAACGGTGTCAAACATGTCACTTAAGTAACTGAAGAGGCAAAATGAATAATCAAGCATTTTGTCAATAATTGACAAAGCGATAATACAAAAACAAATACGAGAATACTGCACATGCATTCGTCGACTATCTACATCAGTATTTAAAGTGACGATGCTGCTTTTAAGCTTACTATCGACGAGTTTAAAGCAGCAGCTTTAGCAGTTATGTATAATCACGGTTTACGAGAGAGGATTCTTGTACGTACTTTGCTCCGGGATCAGGGAGGTACGGAGATGCCCGTGGCATTTGCGAAATTTGAAGCACAATAATTACTCTCCATTTTATTTCATTTTAAAATAAATTTTCAAGTCTTACAATGGGCTTTTCTGCCGCTTTGAAAGTCTTTATTCGGAGGTGCTGTGCACAACGTTCTTCCAGACCTTCCGAGTATTTAAACTCGATCAAGCTGGCGGCATGACGGTGGAATATCGTTTTGCTAACATCTACAAGCAGAAGGGTAAACAACATCATCATCAGGCACGCCTGCTGACTCAGCAGATAAGATATCAAACAAGTTGCTACTCCTCATATGAATTTCGTTCCGTTCTGGCCAATGATTTTAGCGAAAGCAAACACAATCTCGGGGAACAAGGCTTTGTACAACTGCGACTGGGCTTCGCTTGAAACTTTTAAACCCATTGTGATAAAAGACCGAAAATTTTCGCGACGGCAGATGCGATGGCGTTTTGCAGGAGGAAAGTAAAGGTTTATCAAGTTAGGTTCCCGCTTAAAGCCAAAGACATTGGTACATGTCAAGTCGTCAAAACTTACAGAGACCCTGCTCGGACGGAAGGCTTTAAGTATGCGAACAGTAGGGGTTCGTCGCCTTACCCCTTTAATATAGTTTGCTTTTGCGGAAAACATTATCTCCGTGCCTTATGAAATGATTTTTTTGAAAAACTTTTCTATGATTTAATATCAATAGAAATCGCATTTCTTGTTGAAATTATTTTACAAATTTTCATCTCGTTCGAAAAGTTTCAGCCTCGTAGTGATTTATCTTTGAAGAGCTTGACTCGCTCCTTTCTTTGTTTTCCTTTTTTGTTTCTCAAAACATCATTTTTGTTTCGGGTCGACTTTTACAAGTCGTCAGTTTGCAAATGCACTACAAGTTGACGTATGCGAGCTAACAATATAAGAAAAAAGTTACTAGGAACAAGGAAAAGTACTAGGATAAGCCAAGACACCTTTGTAATTAAAAAAAAAGAATTTAGCGAAAATTGCAGAGAACCCCTATTAATACAAACAGACTATTCCAAAGATGGCGCACCACAACATTTTTAAAATAAGGGGCGAGCATCAACGCAAATTATTCTGATTTCTTCGATTTGTTACGACTAAACGCAGTGGAAGCATAGAACAATCCCCTTTCTAAATAAAGTAATGACAGCAGCATTATATATGTCAAAGTTTGTTTAGCTTAAAAGCAAAAGTTTTGAAAATGTTTCCCGGCCTTCGGCTAAACAAACAAAGTGGCACCAAAAAATCAAGACCTACCGTACCGTACCTACCGCAAAACGGTACAAAAACTGAAAAGGTAATAATTGGTTTAAAAAAAAGTACAAAACTTAATTAAAAAAGCATCATTTCATTGCAAAACACTGATTTTGATGTGATACTAGCAAGTACTGCAAAAAATATTTCATACAGCACCGGGTGCGTACCGCAAGGATAAAATTAGCATGCTAATCTCCAGGGTGTGAGCATGAAATTTTCATCTTAACTAGCGCAAAAGTTATTTCACTGTTCATACATTTTGCATCACTGTTCAAACCAAGTAAGCTACTCTTAATGTAAAGAGTACATAATTTCTCTTTATGTAAGTAGTAAGTGAGAAAATACGCATCAACTTTTTGTTTTTGATCTCGAATTCAATATTCGGAATTTTCTGTTAGCGGCCGACAAATAACATTTTAGCTTGACCAAACTATAAAGCAAAACGCGTCACTCTAAAAATGTAAAAATGTTCTAAACCAAAGCCAATAAAGCAATTGTATATTTATAACCAGCACGTTTTCTACTTGTTCAACTAATCTGATTCGGTACTCTCATTAGTAAGTAGCGGTTCATCCTTCGAACGAGACCTGTTCTTTAAAAAAAGACCAACCCCAATAACTAACAAAAGCAAGCCGATTCCAAGAATGATGAACGGTAAAGCATGGACAAAGTTAATTAGGCTTAGCACATGGGTTTTAAACAAATCTGCTGTCTTTTCGTCCAAATAAACGCTTTCATTCAACCAAACAACAGGAAATATGACCTCGTGAATTTGTTTCAATTGGGGCAATAGCCCTTCATCCTTTACATGTATGTTGATTTGTATTCTTTTCATAGCAGCAAATACAGCTCCTGATAATGGCTCAAGATCCAGATATGTCTCATCATTTACTTTGTCAGGTGTCATGTTAATTACCCCATTCACATACTTGTCTGCTGCAAGATAGAAATGGGGCGAGGACACAACAACAGGTGCATTTTCTTTGCATGAACTGATGCTCAAGACACCTGCTTCAAGGCAGTTACCAGCAGGCACACAGTACCCAGCGTTATCAGGATTAACAGAAACATTTGCAAATACCTCAGCAGGCAGTTGGAATCGGAGTGTGTCAATGCCACGCACTTTGGTTTTCTTTTCGTAAGTCAAATATATAGAACGGCACAAATCCGTATTGAAAATATACAAAATTTGTGATGTGTTAATTTTGGGAGTCATAAAAGTTCCATCAGTCCCATTTATCATATTGGCCTTCGGTGTGGACCACCAGGAGAGAGTCTCATTTCCATTCCACTTCTTGATCACATTAGCATTTGTTATGCCCTTCCTTCCTGAATCAACCAAATACACCCCATCATCTGAATTATTAAATCCTAAAAACAAACCAAACTGCGCTGGAAAGTCGATTTTTGCAAGTAAAAGTATGTCGTGAACTAAATTAAAGATGGGATCTTCATAACCAAACAACAGCTCCTCAATTGTGTGTTCCACAAAAACTTCTGAGTCATCTAAAGCATCAGCTAATAAAGGAACAATGTGAGAAAAGTCGCTTGGCAAAGATTTAGCTAAACTTTGGACTGTGAGCAATGGTATGTTAAGCTGGGTGATACGCACATCAGTATCATGTGAAGATTTCTCTCTCTCAAAAAACAAAGTGTGATTGTATTTATACGACACTGTATCATTGCCATAAAAGGCATCATTAATCCTTGGCTGATGGAGTCTATAGGTAAAAGGTCCTATTTCTTTAACTATGGGCTTGTGTCCTTTGCTGATGTTTTTTGGATTGGTCACATTAAAGAGCCAGTACTGCATGTAGATAGGAGGTGCTGGATCAACCCATTGGGAGTATGCTGGTGAGTCTAAGCTCAAAACAAGCTGCTCATTTAATTCATTGTCAATCAATTTGTCAGCAACATCTAATCCAAGAAGCACAGCACCTGCTATTAAAAGAATAAATCCAATCACTGCAGTGATAACAGGGCAAAATTTAGAACAAGCTACCTTTGCCATATCTTTAATGTTTAGAACACTGTGTGCCTTCTGTTATAGTATCTGTAAGAAAACAGTAATTCCTTAATATACAAGACTACAATCAAATGGCATCTAAGAAATATTGGTAGTGTAAAGTACAGTGTCTGTAGAACATATCACTGTACTATAAGGCACGGTTCTGTCGGTCTGCTTTAACTCCTTTGAAACTGCTGGACACACAAACATTAAACTTGGCACCATTGATCACCTCCCCAATAAGGGGTTTTGTGACATCATAATCAAAAATAATTTATTAAATTTGCATTTCTTGACAGAGGAAAACGGATTTTTGCTTAAAGTGACACCTAACCCCTAACAAATCAACTTCAAAAACTTTTATCGTTTTGAAGTCTAAAATGAAGTCACAGTTAATCCTTCATTGCACAATTCGTTCTTAGCATTTTCTCAAATACTACTGAACACAGAAAGGCAATTAAAAGCTTTTTCAGGAGATATTGCCAAGGTGCTTTTAATAAAAAGAATTGTACAACCATTCAAGCTGAATCAAAAAACACAACAACAGATTATTTTTTTAAGCATTTTAAAGCATGCTTTTTCTCCTTTTGCCTTGTACGTTTTAAATTTGCTCCATGATGTCCTAATGTATCCGGTAGGCTTCAAATGAAAAAAAGCAACAGGCAGCAAGCTGCACTTATATGCTGCCTGTTAAAGAAGAATGATACATTGCAGATTATAAATAGTGATTGGTCAAAAAACCTGTTTTTGAGTAATGCAATGGCAAGTTACAATATTTTTGTACTGTGGTATCCCAAGCATGATTGATCTTCTAAAACATTAATCAAATGCAGCTAAGTTGAATAAATTGATGACTTTTCATGTGAAACCTTACAAAAAGTAGGAAAATTATTCACATCTTTATCACAATATCCAGGTCAATGGCTTATACTCTTAAACCATAACCTATTGCAATAAATTAATTGTAACTGCATTTTCCTTTGGTCACCAGGCATTCTAATTCTCAAAATTGCTCTGCTGATGTAACGAAGGTCAAAATGACCGCCATGAGAAACATGTATAAATCTGTAAATTTTTAACTGCCAGTTGCTGCTGCTACATTTTTTAATTACCAACGCTTACTTTTTCTGTTAATCATGTAATTGCTGTTTGTGTTTAAACTTTAGTCACTCCTGATGAATAAAAACTGATTTTAGTTTTCAAAATGTTGAGTATTTTATGATTTTTACTTGATTCAATTTTAATGAAGATTATTTTATACTTTGTTACACCAAAAAAGCAGTATTGAGAATAACTGGAAGTGCTTGACTTGGGGGTAGCTAGCACTTTACAGCTTATTTTGAAAATCACTCAAAAATCCCTTTGGTGTCCTTCTTCCTCTGCAGTTCTACATTTACATGGGTTACCAGTAGCTACCTACAAGAGCATGGTGCTCAAATTAGTGGTTCTAGAAACAATTTCTTTTTTAAAAGCATAGAGTGGGCAGAGCTGTTAGTAAACTTAACTATATTATCAAGCAATCTCAAAACATAAGAGAAGACTATTTGGAAAAGAGAAGGGCAAAGCATAAAGGAAGATAAACATTTTAAAAGAACCTTGTAAATTTCGGTTTCCAAACAAGAACAAATATTTTTTTTAAAGTCAAGGTTCTAAAAGTAAGAATTTTGCCGGTATATGTGTCCAAACAGATATGAGCATTTCTTTTTTAAAAGATCAAGTGTTTGAATATTCTGTCACACAGTTTAGGGGGCACTGCCTTTCATATTCCTTTAATTGCACAAGGGACAAATAAAACTTGGCAAGATCGATCACGTCAACATTTTGCATATGGAATAAGCAAATATCATTAAATAGTACATGTCCACTGGTCCACATTCTCTATGATGGTGTCTTACAATATCAAGTAACTCTAACCTGAAATCTAATCTTGCATAAAGGAGATCATGCCGACATCACGGTCTATACTGATTAAAACTACCGGGCAAAAACTCATTCACTGATTGAACAGTTTAAAGACGTTACACACTACTACAAAATTAGTAAGGGAACTCAAAATTTGCTAACATCTTAACGTGAATGACAAGTATAGCTTGCACAGAGTCACTTGATTTTCATCATAAGCCCAAGTTACCTATTGATAACTACACTTCAACGAGCGATATATTAATTAACCTATACCTCATCACCTCATTACCTCATCAACACACCAATAGATTTTCGTCACGACAAAAACAACAGAGATCAATATCTGTTTTGAACTTTTCTCTTTAAAACAATTCCAAAGTTGCCAACTTGAAAATCTAAAAAAAAATCCAAAACTGGCACACTTTTTGTTAAAATTTCCAAGATTTTGAAATGCTTGGGCATAGCAGTTTGGATGAATCTCCAACAAAGAAGGTCTACTCCCAATATCCAACAAAAAGTTCTGTTGCAGTGAGGTGTTGGGCCCGCGTTCAGAGTTGCGAAATTGACAGCGCGACTCCTCTTCGTGCAATTTCTTTCCCTCTTGGCGTGCTTCTAATTTAGAACATCATATTTTTGATCGCAGTTTGGTAAATTAACAATAATTAAAACTTATCAGAGAGACGTAGCTAGTAAAATTAGAATTTAGAAATTATCTATCCTGCTAAAATTTTCAAATTTGAGATAATCTCCAAAAAAAAGAAACGCCGTCTATCCATCACAAAATTTCCTGCTTTGGAGTTGATCAACGAAGAAAACAGGATCGTTCCTAAAAACCCAAGATCAAACAACTCGGTCGGTCTCAAAAATCCCAAAATTTTTCTCAAAAGATTTTACAATTCAAAATTCGCAAGAAAATTTCAAAGTTTCCACAAAATTTCCAAGATTGGCAGCCATTAACAGTTTAGAGATCGCTTTGAAACAATTCAATACAGCCGTAGTAAAATTAAAATTTTTGTACTTTGGTGCGAAATCGCGCTCATAGTGCCTACCATTGCAGACAATCGCCAAATATTCACTGAAAAACCATCCTCGATTTTAGTCAGTATCTTATTGCATTTTATCAATACAAGTGTCTGTCAGTGCAGGTTTGCGTCCGACATTCCTCGCGGCTGAAACTTTCGTTTGATCTTGGGTGGAGCAATTAAATTTATACCTATAACTTTTAAAATTAACCCCGTAACAATGTTTTTATCAGAGCTGGGCACCGCAAATTTACACTCAATTCCGCAACTGCAAGAGGTGTTCCGCAACCGCAAATCCGCAAATCTGCGATAGGTTTGCGGTAACTTTTCGCACTACCGCAACCGCAAATGCACATAGCACTTCCGCAAACTTAGACTACATTATTTACTGTTATTTAGTCCTCGTGATGACCTTTTTTATTTTTGGAGGTCAAGTTTTGTCGTCGACTAGACTTTGACCTCCAAAAAAAAGGTCATCACCTCCCGGACGTTAACCTCCGACCCAGAAAATAAGAGCGTCGACTTTTTCCAAGCGGTTCTACCGCGCAACAGGCAACACTGCCTATTGCTTTGCGGATTTGCGGACCGATTTGCGGAAGTGTCCACCTCTGGTTTTTATCTTTGCAGACTTAACAAGTATGCGTTACACCAAAATAACTATGACTATAATGACTTGTGCTGACCCTAATAATGTAGGTTGCTACGAAAGCAATGTTTACGACTGTTATAGTCATTACAGGTCTGGTACAATTTTTGATTTTTCGGGCGACTTTTGTTTGCGATTGATTTAAACCTAGGCTATTTGGTTCTGAAATAAATCAGCAAAAAAAAAGATGGTAAATGACAAAAAAAATTTGCATAAAATTAAAATACCTCCTTTAGATTTTTGATTCAACATTTGCTTGTTATCCTGCGGTTTCTTAATTTTGCATTGATTTTGAGCAAACGGCAAACAGTGACACTCTTTTGACCTAACAGGTCAACTGTAATGGATGGTCTGACAGTACTCTGCGAAGCGGTATCACTCGTAAATGAGTGGCGGTTGTCGCAGGTGCACTAAGTCTAACATCTGCTAGAACAATAGTGTCGTCACAGCCCTGTGGTCAAAAGCTCTTAAAGTAATACAGAGACCAGCGATGCACTTTGAGTAAACTGCAGAGTACAAACAGACCATCCACTACAGTGGACCTAGTATTGGTTCCACAAGTGAGACAGTCGAAGGCTCTAACCTATGGTTTATTTAAAGTAGGGATGTGGAAGTAGAAGTGGAAGCTGGAAGCGGAAGCGCGAAATATCTACCGCTTCTGCTTCTACATTGGAGGGAAGAATGGAGGGAGAAAAAAATTGGTTCTGCTATCCTTCGGAGAAGAGCAAATAAGGAGAGCATAAACATTAAGAAATGAGAGCGAGGAGGAGTCGTTTAGAGAGATGTTGACCTCTACATAATCACAGTAGGGGTCAAGCGAAGAAAGAGAGGAGGTAGAAAGTTCAGAGAAGGATAAGCCCTACCTGACGAAAATGATGACGTCGCCACTAGCGTTTGTGACATCAGTAGAAACACCACCAGATCGGGAGCGGGTACCATCAAATCGCAGAGCAGAGAATCCAGTGACCCGGAAAGAGGAAGATAAATTAAGATTAGATTCCTGAATACAAATAAGGTCAACGGGATCAGACAACATAAAGTGTAGCAGTTCAGTGCTCCTGGCTTGGAGACTTCCAGCATTCTACTGAAAAACCCTGAGAGAGTTAGGGCGGGGGATAGAAAGCAGGAGGTAAAGAGAAACAGCCAGGAGCATGAGGCGGTGATGAGGGAGCATAGGAAGAAGATACAAAGTGGGAAAAAAAGGATAAGAAGTTTGAAGGCGAGGGTAGAGTGCAAGTGCTGCATTAGCAGAAGGGGGCCAGATGGGCCACATTGAGCAGTGGAGGTATACCAGCTGGAGGAGTCCGAGGAGGAAAAGTCACAGTGGTGGTAGGTGTGGGATCTCCAAAAAAAGCAGGAACGCAGCACGGAGGGCAGCTCCAGGAGTGAGAGTTGCCAAGAGTTCTAAATCTAGAAAAGGATAGTAGTGAGCATTTTAAATAAATTCATTTAGAGCATATGTAGCATTGCACTGACCTACCCCGCCAAGTCACATTTCCAGCGCACATTCAACAAGAAAAGACGAGATAAGGGTTAGAATGAACGTTGCCACTCATCAGGAGAAGGAGAAAAATGAAAAGACGGGCAAGAGAAAGACAGGAGAAGAGAGAAAACAGGCCGATTTTAAAGAGGCTGCACGGCGAAAAAAATGATTTGTGTGAGGGGAATTCCCGGGGTAACTGGAGCCCTAGGGAAAGCCAAAAGCCATTTTAACTCAACCCAAACAGGGTTGGGGACCGCACCACCACGTTGAGGCGGCTATTGATTCGTGCAGTTCAATTTTTCTTGCTTTACATGTACACGCTCTATATACGACAGAAATTTCGCACTTCACTATCCAAAAAGATCGGAGTCAATACGTGTTTTAGGGACGGACAGAAAGTCCGTAATGATGATTAGAGTTAAAGTCAACTCAAAGTCAGAGTTAGTTGAGGATAGAGAGGGAAAATCATCGCTATACGTTGTAATTTGTTGTTGTGACGACAGGTTATTGTCGAGAGCTGCAATATGTGGTCATACGGTTAAGATCTGAGAAGCATTAAGTTAATTGTAGTAAAAGTAGTTGTAAGTAGTGAAAGAACTTGTAATAACTGTATATTTGTTGAAGTGTTTAATTATTTTTTGAATTGTAGTAACGAAATATTTGATTTTCTTGCAAGCAATTGGTGATTTCTAAATTTTTGCTTGTGGGGGTTTCCTGAAAAACGCAAAAGTATATTAGGGGTTCCGCGATGACAAAAAAAAATTGAAAAGCACTAATCTACATTCAACACGAGTTCTAATATCTAAGAAAAAAAAACACAGAGTTGTTCGGAACAATAAGCTCAAACAAGGTAGGTAAATACCCGTGCTTCACCGGGTTAGAATAGTGAAGCTGCTCACCCAGCATGTCGTAAGAGGCGACTTTTGGGTACCCACCAATGGCAGTCCGCCTTGTTGGTGGTGGGGCTACCAGTCGGCAGTTTGCATCCACGACTGGTTCGAAATGGGCTGCCACTTTTCCCCTGGCCTAATTCAATTAGGTTGATGGCGTAAACCTGGATTGCTATTCGCGCCATACCTCCATCCCAAGGAAGAGGAGGGGTAAACCAACAACAACAACAACAGGTAGGTAAAGTAATAGCAATAAATTAAGGTTTTTGTTTTCTCAAAATAATGAAGTGTAGGAGAAGGCAGGTTTCAGACCCACAAAAGTTAAAAAAATGGTCAACCATCGTTTTCTTGTTTTTTGTTAGTGGAAGCGGAAGCCGTGGAAGCGGAAGCGATAGGTATGGAAGCGGAAGCAGTTGAAAATAACCACTTCCACATTCCTGATTTAAAGCCTCTAGCTTCTTGTCGGTCACCAACTGCACTGAAGAGACCTGATAAATCGAAACAATGTCATTATCTGCTGTTTGCTCAAAGTGCATTGTTGGTCTCTTGTATTACATTGATTTTGTTTTTATATAACTCTTTTTACCGGTAGTTACCTCATTTGATCTATCTGAGAGCCTACACTAACCCTGGAGCAGCGCAAAAACCTAAAAACGATTGCGGTGAGATTCTAACAGTGAGGGCCCAATATTCCGCAGTTTTAATGATGAAGCACCAAATCGGTAATCAACAAGCTTTCGGTTGGAATCACACCAAATCCATTTTTGGCTTTTCGAACTTCTACATGGTAATTATAAGCGATAAGTAATTATGAACTACGGCATATTTAGTTTATGTCAATACAAACTCTTATTGAAAAGGATCCCTCTGGCAGGCATTACCCTTCTACCGATATCTTTTTTTACGAGATGTTTATGTTTTTGGCCAAGTTTTCATTAAAATATCTTAATGTAAGCAGAGTGGTGGTTTAAGAATTTTAGGCACCTGAAGCAAGCTTTCATGAGGGGCCGCAATTGGACGAGTAGCTTACTCATTGGACCTTTTTTGTAAATTGCTTTTATTTTGAAGGCTGAAATAGATGAATATGTTGTAAAGTGGGGTTTTGGTCCCAAACTTAAGGGTGAAAAAATAATATTTTTTGAAGATCATTGTTATTTTGAAGGACTGAACTACCCAAACTTGTTTTAAATTAGAATTTCGGCCCAAAATTTATTGGTTAGGACCATGTTTTTTCTTTGAAGATCACCTCTATTTTGAAGAGCCTAAAAGCAGTTTTTGCGACTTGCCCGAAAGGGGCTCGAGGCGTTTGCCTCACCATAAATACATCACTGTGTGAGAGTTTCCTTTATTTTGAGATTCTGATTTATTTCAAGCCTCCCAGAAAGTTATGTTCATTGGAAAAAATGTTCTCCACAGGCTTGAAACTGCATTAAAAAAAATGAATAATTTTATTTACCTTTAAAATTAGGGCAGTGTGAACTAGTCGGAGTTTATCGGGAAACCAACTTTGGGCCTCCTGCGAGCCAGACGCAGAAACTTTTTGTTTGGTTTTTTGAAAATCAACATCGGAATCTTTAGGGGCGTTTTTAAATTAAAAAAGTGTTTGGAGATCATTGCCAAAAAACGGATATTTTAACCGATTTCGTTTTTGAATATTAACCCTAAAAGTAGGCCTAGGGTTTTTATTTTTGGTGATTAATTTGTGGACACTGGCCACAATTCATGTTATTTTGAGGGCCACACAAATTTCACTTAGCGAGCTGAAGTTTGCACTACTTTGCTGTCAAACTCATAACTTTCAAAAGAATAGAATTTGTAGGCTACCACCGAACTTGGATTGCATGTTACTTACTTTTTTGATTTAAAGTGCATTAAAGGTTTTTGAATGAAGGTGGTTACAGAAACCAAATGCCTTAATCCTCCAGCATTACCCTACGTGTAATTTTTAGCAGAGGCACTGAAAGTATCCAAAAGTTTAAAAAACAGGTTCTATCAGAAAAATTTGTGAAATTAAAGTACCGAGAGTACGAACGTATGAGCTAAAAGTAAAGATTTATTTGGGGGTGGAGAAAAGGTGGTCCAGGGCATACCACCAGGAACATTTTGCAAAGTTACTCTCAAAGATATAAATTATAGTGCTGGCTGGAACTGCTTCTAGAATGGCTTGAATGTAAAGTTTTGCCCGATTTTCAGATATCGCAAAACCTATGAGTTTAAATCACGTTGATCAAGTGATTTTAGCTAGTCAGCTTTTTGCAGTCTAGTAAATCACTCTTCAGTAAGCAGAAGCACCATAATCATTTCCAATCATTCTTAGCCTTGCTTATATATGCACAGAGTTACTGTATTAAATGGTCAGTAGATTAGCTTACTCTGAGGTCTCGTTAACGTAGTATGGTTTAGTTTTCATCTGGTTTGTTTACGCTCTTCCCTCTTATAGGACGCCCATAAGCTTCCTAGTCTTATTTTGCCGTTTAGCATAAACTTAAAATAACCTTGTGGGACTGCTGTCAAGGGCAGATGGTTTCAAAAATCCGTCTTTAGTCACCCTAATCAATACAAAACAATTGCTTGCAGATGTGATGAAATCATGAGTGAAGTAGGAAACTAGCCGGATTTGCACTGGCGTGATGTGGCAAAGCCTAATTGTTACAAAAATCATGTTTTTGAAAATCTTGATTGTGTTGTTGGCATTTATTATTGTTTAGCAAGCAAACAGTCAAATCGTTTTTTCAGTTTTGCTTTGAAGGTGTTAACATGAATTATTTCTTCACTTTTGCTTATCAGTAGCTTCGCATAAAGAAAAAAAATATCAAGGTTGATACATGACATCTGAATTATAGTTGTGAACTAATGCAATATAACGGCAGTATAATTTTTATAAAACAACCGTAATCACCATGAGGTCGCTAATTCCATCTACGTTTATTTTTAAAAACCTTATATTTAAGTAAAAATTGTGTGAATATTCTTTAATAGCTTAATATGAAATAAAAGCTGGTACTAAAATTCCATTTGAGCGCAATGTAGCCGGTCAAGTCTCAAAGAAAGTGTCGACATAACAAAGCATATAATTCCTTAGAGACTACGTAATGTGAGTGATTATGTTCAGTGTCAGGGATTTGTGATATGATACAGGAAATTACTGTAGTTTGATGGCATAAAATTGTGAAAGAATGTTTGAATAAACATCGGAGGATAAAAAAGAACTGCAGAAGGACAAGAGAGCATAGGCCGAAACAACCGAACCAAATACGTACAGTTGCGATAAAACGAAAAAAACAATATTGCCAAAGATTAAAAAAAGTGGAGAAAAAATTACCTATTGAGTGAATATGGAACTACCGCAATAAAAATCATCAGTGATCTGCATAGTCCAAGATCGAGAGATAACAATTCTTTACTGTTTGTGCACTAAGTTTTATGGAGGAATCACTAACGGCATGAAAAAACTTTGAAAACCCTTTATGAAAAAAAAATAGATTCAAATGTATGTGTAAGCTTTTCAGTCGCAATGGTGAAGTGATTATTGTTCCTGACTTTCAACCTAAATATATGAAGATCTATACTCCAAAAAAGTACTATTAGAAATGGCATTCGGGATTTATCGTGTCGGGTTGGTTTAGAGTAGTATGATTCGAAAGTGAGTGTGCAGTACTATATATAGACTGAACAAGCATGTTTGAATCAGCAAAAAATGGAATAAAAAGAACGAAAAATTCAGTTTATAAAGTGCCTTTATCTCACAATGATGGAGTGGTGACTACTTCAAACATCGGAACAAAAGAAATTACTGGCAGACCGAAACTTCATTAAAAAATCAATGACATTCGTTAAGAATTCTTCAGGATTTGAAAGTTCTAGAAACTCCAGTCAACAGTCTAATTCGAAAGCATCGAAGAAAGGCGGGTACATGGCGAACCAGCATGTAGCGTACAAAAACGGGAGAAAGATGATAGCAAGCGTTAGAACAATATTAACGATTCATTTTCTTGATTATTCTTTATTGCTTGTTGCATTTGCTTATAAATAAGTTAGTTTAAAAAAATACCATGCACTTAGATAAAGTCGCTTTTCGCCTTTCCACTCTTTCAGCGTGCGGAAGAGCATTTCGTTGGAAATATGCTCAACGCATATCAAAATCTTGTTTTTCCAATGAAGATATTCCTACGCACTCCAGCGCAGTGGGCAAGTGCGAACCGACTTTTACGCAATCGCAAAAAAAAGTAACGGAGTAAATGTACATAAACAATTTGTTTCAAAGTAACGAAGTAAAAGAGCTGCAAGCACATGTCTATTACCAACGAGGACTTGACATCAGAATGCATTCCCTACTTATTGCTAGCAAAATACTTTAGTTTTGATTAAATTTGTTTGCACAATAATACTATACTATTTCATTTGTTCGCAAATTAATGCAACACAGCAGGGCAACCTACTTTATTTTAATAAACACATTAACATTTGCTACACAAAACTACGGTTTTAATTTACTGTATTTCTGTATGGAGCTCTTTATTTGTTGACACGTCTTCACAACAAGGAGTTGTTTCTTTTCTGTTTTTTCTAAGGTAATGATGTAAAGAAACATCCTTTTGCTTCAAAACATACAGGAGCGCCTGACTTGCACTGTCGTCCTCATCCTCTAGAAGCAAAAACTTAGGTTGACCGGTGCATTCTGTTTCTTTTTTGTGGGATTTTGCTGCATGCTGTTGCCTGGAAGTTTTCTTTTTAGTTCTCCTTGATAACTCGTGAGAGGTTTTAACTTTTGGTTGGCCGTCTCCTTCAGCGAACATCTTCAAATCGTCCGAATTGTTTTTGCTCGAAGGCAGAGTCGTTGCACTAATCTGAACAGAATCGTTGGACTTAGCGTATGTCCTATCATCTTCGTGTTCCTGTCGTTCTTCAAAACAAGGTTTATCTGAATGCTCCAAACTGTACTGTTTGCGGGTGCTTAGCCAGCTGCTATGCTCCGAATTGTGTTTGTTCCATGCGAAAGCAGCTCTTTTGTACCTTGAATCGTCAAAAGATAAATCGTAATCGCTCTCGTTTTGGTGTCGGTTATCACTGCGTCGCAACTGAGCCTGATCGAGAAATACTGGTGCCTGTTGACGTTTATTTTGGGCTACTTTTAGCGACTGCTTCATCTGATTCTTTTTAACTTGTTTTGGTTTTTCATTGCTATTCTGACGAGGTATTATAGTTGTGATTTGCATCATACCGTCATCACTGCAAGGTATTTGATATTTTTCGAATTCTGCTTGCCGCTGTTTTTTAGACTGGTATAATTTCCCTTTTTTTTCCTCTTTTTTTTTCTTTATGTAATACTCCATGCTGTTCAGACGACTTGCTTCATTGTGGTTGCTAAAAACTTCATCGTAGTTTCTATTCAGTTCTTCTTCAACGAAAGTATCAGGTTTATACTTACTATACTTGTCATCGTTATAACTATTTGAGCTCTCATTGACATATTCACCTACACATTCTTCGTTTTGTTCTGTTTTTTGTGCGCGATGATCAGCCGAAAATGGCTGCAGAATATTATCTGCTATGCTGACCGTCGTGTCGCTCATAGAGCTTGCACCACGTGGCATCTCCAATTGGCTTTCGTGACTTACAGACGAATTGTAGCGCCTTCTGTACATTTTGTGTTTTACGGGAGGAATTTTCCGATTATGTTTTGCTGCAAAAATGGAATCACTTTCGTAATCACTTCTGTAATTATTGGCTATCCATCGCAAATCTTCAACAATAGCTTGAGGAATGTTCCAAGACGTCTGGCGAATCTTGGAAGGCTTTTCTTGACGCTTGTCATTAGCAGCCCTTTTTGAATCAAAATGCTTCTTCAAACTGCTGTCATCATCCACGTCAATTGAATTCTGTAGCGAGGTGTACGATTTGGATGCCGGCAATGCTTTGGTCCCAGCATGACCGCGAGTTGGCCTTCTCAAGCTTTTGGTTCTCCTTTTACTTGTGTTTCTATTTCGAGAGCGAACAAGCTTGTTCTCCACAGACTCGCTGCTGCTTGAAGAGGACAGCATAAAGTTTTTCATCGCATAGGACAGCGTATTTGCCATATGTCTCAGCAGCTCGCTATTGTGCTTCTTCTTCGGTAGAACTTTTCCTACTACTCGTGGCATGAGTACTTTTTACTCGGTCAATTCGCAGCTGTTTAATTGGTACTGATATTTGGTGGTGTTTGACTTAATTCGTAAACGAACACAACATTCAGATAAATAACCAATTAACTGTTTAACAACATGTATCTATTCATATGGTGCGTAGTACAAACAATCTAAGTTAGCCTAAATAAAGCGAAATCTGAAAAAAACAAAAAATTACCCAAAATAAAGTACTGGAAATTGTCTTTTTTTGAAGGACTTAATGATTGTTTCATTCATGGGTATGACCTCATGCGTTGTTTGCTAGTATTTCATCAAACTGGGTTAGCGTGTGGGTCAATAATTGAGACTGTCGCAGCGTTTCGTGAGCCGACTGCTTTTTTCTTTTTGTTTTTGTGTACGTGGTGAATGTATAAGAGTAGCAACCTGATTGAAAGAAAATTTAGGGGAGGCAAAGGATAGAACATAAGTCATAAATAATAAAACTAGGCCCAAAATGGAATATTTTCTTTCATAGATTTAGCGTAAACTTGCAAAAAAGATTTTTTAAAACAATGAATAACTTTAAAGAGTGTTGGCAAAAATCTTTTTTTTTCAGAAGTAAATTTTTACTCACTTTAAGAGGTCTAAATGTCAAGTCGACTTTTCTAGCACGGCCTTTGGGACGTTACACTATGAGCATATTGATGTATGAGCATATTGATGTATGAGCATATTGATGTATGACCATATTGATGTAAGTCTGAGTGTATTCGCTTCGCTGGTGGTAATCTTTGATTTAATTTTCATGATAGGTTATAACAAAAACTTCAAAAACATGTTTGCAGCTTCCCTCCTAGATGATCTGCACAAACCAAATAGTGTGAAGAAAAAGCTGGCAAATTTACATGTTGCGTCCTTAGGTAAGATACTCGATGAGATTGTGTCCTCTATTTTTATGTGGCACACAGGTGATGGAGTCAACTGTCAAATGAATATACTCTTTGTCATGGCTTAGTCAAAAAAAAGGCTTGCAAATAGAACACAAGCTCATACCCACAGAAGGAGCAAGGTCCTTAACGCAACGGTTTGTTAAAAGAAAACAACACCTAATTGCGCAACTTCTCCCCCTCCAAATAAGCGATTTCGGGCCAATTTTAAAAAGACGCTAATTTGTTGCTGTAACATAATAATTACCATATTACTTAATTAAATCAGCCTATTGGCTATACGTAAAAAAAGAAGCGGAATCAATAATTAATGATAAAACAAACTACATATTACGCACTCCCAAAGCTCTCCTACCAACAAGATGAATTACCCTGATCATTGCGTAATAGAGACGGTTCATGTTAACAAGTTCATCGTTCCGTGAAGCACTCCGGCATGTCGCTTTCAGGGTACGTAAGATTAAGAGTGGGATTGTGCATTGTATCGCCAGCCAACTCCGCTAAAGCACCGCGTGGGGGAATCTTGCTGCTGTACGCGACTAACCAAGAGTAGCCAAAGGCCTTACGACTTCCCTAGATTGAACCCGCGTAATCGGTAAAAACGGGGGAATAGGGGGGGCGAGGCATCCAACTCTAGTTTTCGAGTGGAGCAAAGGCATTGGTTTCGCCTAGCCGCCTAAATTTTAAACTCCACGGGCCAGACTCCCCGCTTTATAACAGTTCCGGGCTGAGTAGATTCTGACAACATGGTTTGTTTTAACTAGCGCCGCGGTTTGCACCTTTAACACTCTAACGTTGGCCTATGCGCTGTTATGGTTCGTGATACCACATCGCTTTACGCCGATACCGTAGTAATTAATTTTCTAGTCACGCATCGCGTCCACCTGCATTGCAGGAACGTTAATTTCTAATTCTATGTGCACAACGTCCCCTCCGGGGGCGCCACGTTGGATGGGACGAGTCCTTGCTGATGAGGCCAAAAGGCCGAAACCTGGGTCCAGGGATGGCCCCGTCTATTTCGCTATACTAACATTGTTCGGATCGTGACCTTTTGTAAAAACTAACTTTCGTTCGAAGGTGTGTTGCGTCCTGTGCGATTCGAACCCGCGTCTTTCGAGCTAGTTTCCTCGCGCGCCGAGGCTTGCTAACATGTAACCACCTGCTGCCAACTATGCCAAAAAGCATCACATTTAGTTTATAACCTTTGGAAGGTCTTTCTATGCCAAACCAGTCGTTGTGTGATCAACTTTATGTAGGGATATCAGTTTAGCTTCATACTTGAACGGCTATAGCAGTAACGTCAAAACGAGCCTTGTTCAAAAGTAAACGGTAGGTAAGTCTTGTGCTTTGTGTTAGATTGTTTGGGTTTATTTCGTATACACTCCCATGTAGGATATTGGGCAGGTCTGGGGCCATCTAAAGTATCTTGCAGTCGACGTGAGACCTAGTGATGACGATGCGTTTCAATTACCTGTACCTTTAGAATGGTACCGCCTATTTTTCCATAATAACGTTGTTCGGATCGTGACTCTTTGTAAAAACTAAATAATTAATGATAATAATAATAATAATAATTAATATCAAGCACAGAAAAAAATATCTTTGATATTTTTTCAAACTTTTTGCAGACATTGAAGGAATAATTTCATTAGCATACCCTTTTGAAGATTATTTTAAAAGATGCATTCCTTTCACCTACTTGAGATTTACGTCACTGAGATCGTAAATGTAAGAGAGTATAAATCAAAACAACTCTTGTTCGGTTAAAATGTTAAAGGAAATTTTAGCTTTGGTATTTCTAACAAAGAAGTTTAAACCAGTAGTCTTCAATCAGATTTGATCGGATTGGTAATTGCCTTAGGTTCAAGGGGGATAGCAAATCATTGAAGAAGTGTTTTTTTAGCCTAATTTATCGTAATTCAAAAAACAATCAAAAAGTTAGGGTAAATGCCTGATGAATTATCCAGTTATCACTACATCAACAGTTATAGCGAATTTACAAGCTGCGTCAACACCTACACATTGCTTGACCATCAGCTGTTCATCAAATAAGACCTAAAACCTTTTTTGGGTTAAATTCTTTCTTTTAAGAAAATGGGTTTTCATGCTGTTTTTGAGGCCAAAACGGGAAAAGTTCCGGCTTTACAAAAGGAAAGAGATCTTTGTGCAAATTTGGAGACCAAAATGGGCAAAATGCTTCGCCTCCTCCACACTAGATTGCTTTGACTTATTTTATAAAATTGCTGGCAACGTTGAGCTTACCTAGTACTCTGCCTCCTGCCAAAAAACATTTGCTTCTGAATAGGCCCGTGCAAGTGCTATGGTCATGATTTCGTAAGATTTATCTCTTTTGCAGCATGCATTTATTAAAAAATTGCACCTGACCTTTATCACCATGTAACTTCAGTAACAGGTGTAACAAGCTTTTATGCAGCCTACACTAAATTAAGAAGTTGAAGTGCATAGGTAAAATATACATTTTAGAACATCTATTCTCAAAAAAAAATGCACTGAACTAACAATAACGTTTTTCGCTTGCAGTTTAACCGTAACTACTGTAATTGAATAAATTATATCAAATCCAACGTACAAAAAAAACTTGAAATGCCACAAAACTATTAGCCTCCCAAGCGTTATAGGACAAATTAAATGAAATATACAATTCCTCCCCTTAAATGCCTTAATTTAAAGAAAATTTCGATTACTATTAAATCTACTTTACTGATTTACGTTAGTAAATCAATTAACACAAATCAGAAAAATATAGAGCAGTCATGAGCTGACTGTAAGCTTTAAACGTAGCTTACACTTGAAACTAAGTTATCAACTTAGAGTCTATCACATTCAGCTGTTTTTTTCAAAGTTGAAGTAACAATACTGTTCTGAAATCAGCTTTTTGAATGCAAATGCCTGGAAAATTAGTACAAAAGATTAAATGTAAAAACGTTGCACAAGAAACAAGGGTAAAAACAAAACTGAAAAACTCCTTAATAAGCGATCGGCCTACCTTTTCTTGTCCAAAACATTATTTAGCAACATCGTTTTAAACCTGTTTGTTTCTACATTACTTGTGATTAATTTATTTTTCTTCTGAATGATTCGTCAACGTATCTTTAGTACAATTCATAAAAAGTAAGTCAGTCTTGATTTACTGCTGTAAGTGCTTTCTTACTAACGGTACCGGCACGAAATTACCAACTTTATATTGTGATGTAATAGCAGGGTCATTGTTTGCTCTGTGTTATGGTTGCTTTATGTAATGCGTCAACCTACGGGAAGGAAAATTTTTTGATTTTATTTCAAAGTGATTAAATTTGTGGATAAAACGCGTTTATCAACGTGTCAATTCACATAGACAAATCTATTTCCAGCGGCATAAATCAACCTGCATTGTGGATTAAGAGAAATGTCAAATTGCAAATGTTTTGTCAGTTTGTGCCAAATTTGCCACTGCTTTTACGCCGTGTGCCTAGTGTGCATTTATTACAATCTGCAATGTTGAGGTTTTGACTTGTTCAAGCCTCAGGTAAAAAGTTGGCTATGGTATATGTGGTCGCACTAATCATTTATATGATAATTTCTTTTTTGTTTACGGAAATCGCGAAATTCTTTGTTATATATTAGGCAGAAATAGCACCATATATGCTAACAACGATTTAAAAATTGGTTAACATTTTTATAAATTTTTTAATTGTACTTAAAAAAATGTTTAGTTCATTGGTTTCAAGTTACCGCGACTTTTAAATCTCTCATCGGGGGTCCACGAACCATTTGGACGCAACAAGACAGTAAAATTCATCATTCTTGTCAAAAAAAACAAGTGACTAACAAAATTCTAAACCACAGTCGTTAAAGATCAAAACCCTCTAAAGCAGTAGTTTTCAACTGATGGGCGACGTTGATCTGATCAGTAGTGGGTCACAGCACAGGTATTGGGTTGGCCACGGAATCTTCAAACTTCTTGTATCGGATTAAAATAAGAACTTGTCAAGTATACACCCACAGTACATGGATCTAAAAAAATGTTGACCAACCTACCAGAACATTAAACCAACAAAACCGAGTACCTAAAAGGGTCGATTACCTAAAAAAAGATCATCAGCTAAAGTTGGATCACACTGGTATATTTATGCCGCCCCCCAATATCTGCTTGTGTCTACAACTTTAGCTAATAAAGAAAGCAATGAGGATATTGGAAAAATTGAAATGCGTGAGCCACAGGCCACTGTTTGGTTTCAAAATGAGCCACATGTCCAACAATTTCAACAAACACTGGTCTGTGGCGTAACTACTGGCAGCTATAAGTTAATAGTTGCGCAGTAAGTCATTATGGGTTGTTACATTTTCGAATGTAGTGGTAGATCATAGGTTTGATTAAGCATGTTAGTTTGATGCCAAACCAAGAAAGTTATCGCAGCTTTTTATGACGTCAAAAGGGCGTTAAAAACAACAAGTAACTGCCACATTTGTTTCAGGAGGCTATCGGATCGGCTTCTCCGTCGATTACCCAATCAACTACTTTGACTTCTTCAAAAAATGACACTAAAAAGAGCAACAGCAATAAAAAAAAAGAAAAAGAACAAAAAAAAAAGAAAAACATACGAAAATAAACAAAAAAAAGAACCTATGAAAATACTTTCGCACCCCTAAAGTATTTTCATTAAAAAAAAAAAAAAAAAAGAGAAAAAAAAACTAAAAAAAGAACAACATCATTGGCACGGCTAAGTATTTCAATTCATTTTTCTACTTTAGATTGAATCGCAGATACCAACAAACATTCAATTTTTTTGTTAGTATTCAGTCTTCTTTCCGATTATCGCTTAGCTATAGAGCATTGTTTGTGCGGCGTACTTTCTTCGTTAAAGCAGTTGATTGGGTAATCGACGGAGCGGCCGATCTGATTGCAAAACATTCGTTATAACAAACTAAGAAAGCTATCACAGCTTTTTATGATTTCAAATGGGCGTTGAAAACAACGAGTAAATGCCACATTTGTTTCAGGAGACTATCGGATCGGCTTCTCCGTCGATTACCCAATTAACTACTTTGACCTGTACATTTAACAGATTTTCCTTTCTACATTAAGTCTCTCTGACTGCTTCCATCGAGTGTTCTGACTGACCGCTTACAAATTCTTTGACTAGCCGCTTAGTCAAAACCCTGGCTGTACTTCTCCTAACAAACATCCTCTTGCGCTCAACTTGATCAAACTGTTTTTTCTGACTACGGCTATGCTATCAAAGTTAATTTAACACCACTAAGAATATGCTATCAAAGCGACATTTGTTTTCGTACAGCTATACCATAGCCATATGGTCTTATTCCTGTCCTGAAAATGAGCTACGCACATACCGTTACATCAAGACATCAACAATTATAAAACGCCAGAGGTCAAAACCCCTTTTTATCATGTAAATGCAAGCTCTTTTGACTCACAACCTCAGTGCCTCATTCACACATTATTCGCACTTTATTTACCAACCTACCTACTTTCACACTATTTTTACACCTACTTTCACACTATATTCACCAACCAATCTTCTTTCCAATATCCTCACACCTTATTCACACCTTATCGTACGGATAAGGGTAGAACTACTTTCTGTGCTCGAAGCATGTACGGAAAATTACTGAAGCTTAGTTGCATGGGTTTGGTTTCTGTTTAATATTTTTTTCTACCGAAATGCAGAAAACAAGGGGAAACAAGGAGAAAAGCACTGAACACAGATAACTTCTTTCGTATCAGAAACACTGTATAAACGCAGCATTCACCAAGATCTGCTATCGTTTAACAACAATCTTAGTCGTAGCACATTATTTGATTTGAATGCTACAAAATGCTACTTTTAATAGTTCTGGTCATTTGTCGAGCATTATCAAAACTCCAAATCGTATGAATATAATTTGTCAAAAGGAGTAAGGGTGGTTGAAATCCACCGCCACGTTTAGGATCCCCACAACTCCCCAAAAATTACTAGATATGCAAAGACTTAATTTGCGGTATAAAGCTTTCGGGTATGTTTGAAAGCTTTGAACAAATAAAATTGTGAATGGCAGGAGTTTACAAGCCTCAAGTCAGATCGCTCATACCAACATTGCTGTTGCTTATTTTAACCGAGAAACTTGATTTAGTTACTGTACAACGCATCTGATGACCCAAAAACACAGCGCAAACAAAAAGAGGTTTTTGAAAACTTTTGTGGAGCGTGAAATTATTATATTTTAAGCGGGTGTGGGGAACTTTTATTTTCCAGTCAGATTTTTTTGTGGAATTTGAAAAGTGGTAAAAGCTTTTTTGTTTAAACCATTAACTAAATCATAATGTGATTATCATTAATTTAAAAAGTTTAAAGTATATTGAAATAATAAATTATGAAGTTAACAAATCTGCAAAGGTAATTTCACACAATATTTATTGATCTTGCGCGAGTACTTTTCAAAATCGCTTCAGGTTTTTTAGTTCGAGATTGATGACCTCAAAACGATGTCACATTTTTACAGAAATGATGTTCTTACGCAGTTAATAATCAAAGAAAGGTTTTAATGACAAAAAATCTTAAGTGACTGCCATTGTTACATTTAAGATTTTTTATCATTACTAAATCTTTCATTTCGTACTTAAAATTTTATACAACGAAAAACTTCACGATTTCAAAATTTGGAAATTCAAGTAACCCTAGATCGCTTTTAAAATAGAGAAAAAAGTGATCAGAGCCGTTTGCCGAGGTAACCTATGGGATGTAAATTTTCCAAGTTATGGTAACGTTAAAAAACTTTGTTAGGAGAATGAATAATTAACTGTGACTCAAATCAGCGTTGAAGGAAGCTGTGTGCTGCGCACCAGTTTGATGTCGTAGTACGCATACTCACCTCATTGACAGCATTCTCAATGATGCTTTGCGCATTGTCACTAAACGCTTACGTCCCACTCCAACGGAGGACTTGCCTGTCCTCGCAGGCATCCATCCAGCTGAGCTCTGCCGATTAGGAGCGACACTCTCCTTGGCAAATATTTTCCTTTTTTTGTGCTTGTAGTTTCGCGCAGCGTGAACTAGTTTACTTAAAATGACAGCGTAGTAATACCGAGGTAAAGTTGCAATTTTGTTGTGGGGATAAAACACTTTGAATGCTGTTTTGGAAAAATTGCGTGCAGTTCCATTTTTCGTTAAAAGTTATGCAAGTCGTGGTGTAAATAACATTTTTGGTATCCAACCATGGCCAGGAAGATAGTGTAAACCCTTATCTAGATACTTTTGTAGTACTTACCGTTTAACAAGAGAATGTTTTAAAACTGGAAATAATTAGCCAGAGTAGTGAAGCAATTACAAAACCAATAAACCGTAAAAAGTGTTTTTATTGCAGGACAGTTTGATGCGTTCGGTGCAATAGTAATTGCCGGGCTTAGAGCCAGAGATGGGCAAACACACCATTTTCAGTGATCTTGAAGATTAAGATCACCTAACAATGTGATCTTGAAGGTCAAGATAAAGATCGTGATCTTCAAGATAAAAATCACTTAGTTGATATGAGGCTTGAAAAAAATTTAAGCAGACGAGCTATTCCCCACAGTCCGAGCCAGAAAGGAAGAGGTCTTCAGTGCAAATTTTCTTATTTGAGTACCTGATTCACGTAATTGCGTCAAGATATCGCAGCGCGATATCCGTACCGCCAACTGATGATGAGGGATAACGATACCGCTTTTTACAAAAAATCACAATCTTTTGTAAATACCGGTACCGTCACCGCTCATCATCAGGATCAAGATCACCAAAAAAATATAATCTTGAAAATCAAGATCAGATCACTAAATTATTATGATTTCAAAGATTAAGATCTTGATGTTGAAGATCATGATCTCATCTTGCAGATCAAGATCATGCCCATCTCTGCTTAAAGCTATGCCTCCTCATAAAGCAAAGGCTATCATCACTGAATAGTTGTTCAGTTAGTTTTTGTGTAATTTTTTTCGTATGCAGCATGTTATTTTTTTTGGAGAACTTTTACATAGCTTTTTTCTTTCGCTGACAGAACATGTGATGTGCTATAAAGTAGCTTATCTTTTCCAGTACTTTTATACTAGTTATAAAAGAAACATTTCTGTTAGTTATTTGTATTCATTGAGGAATTTCAATATCGATTTATAGGTGCTGAAGTCTAAATTTTGGTTTAATAAATGGGTATTGATACCGCTTCTTTGCTAGCGGGCAATTTCCACTGAAATTAGGCGTTTATTCTAAGCCATAGATTCTCAAAGTGCTCCGTGAGAGAGACCTATGGGCTCCGCGAGGTATTCGTCTGCAGTAAAATCTCGGTTGTCGGTCGTCTCGAAGCCTGAACAATTAGGTTTTGTAACAAAAATTTGGAGATGAGAGCGATGTGACAAATGCCTTCAACAGCCTTTGTATACGCATTTTCCGTCCAAAACAAGGACGATCACCTTTTTTTTTTTATTTTGGAGAGCACCATGTCCACGTGCGGTAAAAGGTCGATGTGAGGATTACATGGTCCGAGCACTGACGTTCGGCCACCGGCAGTTGGCGAAGATGGCTACATGGACATGATGGTCACCAACCTCTTGTCGGACGGAAAATAGTGATTGGCTAACATCAATCGGCAAGAAGCAATGTGGGCCTCCGTAAATGAGAAAAAATTTATTGTGGGGTTCCGTAATTGATGGTCAACCTCTTCATGGGCTCCATATCACCAAAAGTTTGAGAACCTCTGTTCTAAGCTATCTTTTCCCATCTCGAAAATCTTTGCGGCTACGTACAAAACAACTTGCGATCAAACGCACTTTGAATTTACCAGTAGACTGCCGCTGGCACAATGCATTTCTACCAAAAGCCTGTAATTGCAAAAAGTTGTCCTCTGATGCTTTTTCCACGAACATTATTACACTTTTACTATCATTCATGCGGTTGCTGAACCAATAACCTTGGCATAAGTTAGTGCTTCATCGCACCTAGCTTTCTGCAGTAACCAGGGGACTTCTCTTGAGGTCGCAACGTCCCGTATGGCTTGAAAATGTGTCACCCAAAAATCCAACAATTTATTCCTGATTTAGGAGTGCTCTCTAACAAAAATTCTGCTCAGGTTTGTATACCCCCAGTAACCCAATTGTCTGTAACTCATTTCATGATGACATTGAAAAGAGCAGTCACGGTATTTTAGCAGGTAATAGACCTACTCCGTGGTGGCTTTAGACATGTGAAACCGCTCAGGGCTCTTCTGTTTGGAAATCGTTTGATGGCAGCGTGATGAGGCAAGAGAAGCCCCTTACACTCTTTGATCCTTGCTTAGTAAATTCGGTTATACATTTCATCTTCCACTACGCGGAGCGATAAGAGGAAGATCAGGTTATATTATGTTTAAATTATGTAGCAAGACTTCGCAAGCAAATTAAACCAAATTGATGTCTGCTAAACAACGCTCTTACCATAACACTGGAGCTCCTATCTGTTTTGTGGTGAAGGATTTCTTGAAACAACTAAATTGAGGCTCCTTTTCATAGTCCCGTCTCAATTTAAGTCACTATTGGTTATACTACGTGAAGACCTACATTTAGAGACCGCTTTCGCGCAAAGCTGTTCAGAGTGTAACGTCTTCAAGTGATACCACCTCCCTGGATCATTCAATAGATAGCCACTTGTTCAAGGTGGATAGAACTCGGCTTTGGCCAAATGTAAAAAATGCCCCAAGAAAAGTTGTTTGTCAAATTATTCTACCTGGCCCGCTGAAAAAGGCCTCTTGGCCGCACAATAATTAAGTGAATTCAGTCAGGGACGTTGAGAGGGTGGCCCAATTCAGAACCAAAGTTTGGAGGAGTATGTTGTACACTTTTAATACTCTTTTATTTTTAGACAAGGCGTTTAGCGAAAAGCCTAATTGTGGAGGTCAATGCAATAAAATTGAATTGTATACCATTTATTCTTCGAAGTGCACATTAGGAAATCTTCGGGTCTTTTCAAAAATTCTGGTTCCTTAAGTAGCTTAATTCGGTGCGTAAACGCCTTGGTTTGGTCAATTCTTATTTTAAACTAGTAGAGTTAGCGCATATAACTGTAGGCTGAGAGGTTTGTCGGGAACTTACAGAGTTACTGCCTCTATACTAGGGTTTCCATACGTCCGGAAAATTTCAGGCACGTCCGAAATTCAGAGGTTCTTTTCTGAAATAATTTTAAAGTTTGCTCAAATGTCCGGAATTTTTGTAATTAACCAACAGAAAAAAGAGTTAACAAAAAATTGCAATATTAGAATCGAATAGTCACCATAAGTGGCCCGCTTGTTTGAGCGAGCCACTTGGGTTGAATCAACACTGCCGTAATTAGCACAAATGGCAGCGAGACAGGTGATGATCATTTCTTTTTTTTGACACCTTTGTTTAAGGTAACACAACACGAGCTCCAACATCTCTGACCGTTATTTCAGAACATTATTTACTTAAATTGGGCCCAAAATATTTGTTAATAAACAAGTGAACTAGTAACAACTTTTGGTAAGGCCCTAACAAAAGTAACAAGTTTCAAACTTGCCAGCAAAAGGTAACAACTTTTTTACCAAAAGTTACAACTCAGCCAACCCTGCTGCCAATACTTAAAAGAGTGAACGGTTGTGTCTGTAATTTTGCCTCATCAGATATGGTAACCTTACCCTAAACGGAAAAGTAAGTTAAGGCGAAAGATTGTAGGTCTGATGACTACCGAGTATTGCCTCATCCTGACATTTTATCAGATTTACTCTCCTATGATTTATAAAAACTTGCCGCAGCAATGCCTTTAAGCATTTTGTAGTCTACGGCTTCATGCTGGCATCAGATAGAAGTGGTACGGACTATTATATTAGCACAGCTATACAGAAAAAAATATTGGGCCTAACAAGTATACCAGAAAATGTAGAAAAGCTTACACAAACAAACTATTGGCTGCAAGTATACTAATCACTGGCATTCTAACAATAAGGTCGTAAGAAGTAAGCAGCAAATTGCTGTGTATCATGTCTGTGAAAAATACACCATGTTTTGGGAGCAATAATTGAAAAATGTATCCACCAATATCACAGCAGGTTAAAAAGAGGGTAGGAAGAGCGTTTTATAAAGGCAAAGAAAATTTTACTTTTGGCGATCACCGTTTAAAAACCTAAAACTTTGCCCAATTTTTTCTCCAAACTGGCGTAATGACCTCTTCACATTTAAAAAACCGTGTAAAACTCATACTGTTGTAAAAATATTGCCATTCATTCCCCCTCCCCACCCTGAATACGCCAGAGTACAAGCCAAAAGACAAAATAGTCAACAGAATACCGATCCGAGTCAACGAGCTACAGTCCGAATTCAATATCAAAGCAACCGCCTGCCATTATAAGCTAAGAACGAACAACTTTGATGAACATATGTTAATGTCGGTTTTACGTCATTTTTCTCGCGTTTCGCAGGCTCAGACGTGCTGACTTACTGCATTCAATGTGGTCTTACACACTCGCTTCCGAACCAGACGTTGTACTGTAGCAGCGTAGCACTTTAATTTCCGGATGCCCTTTCTGACGAATACCAGCAATGTTTTTATAGAGCTTTGAACTCCAGAGCTTTCGCTCTGAAGCCGGCAAATTAAGTGTGATGAATTACTGAAAACTGCCACGGAAGCTGGCCAGCGATTGACGTAAAGTAACTTGTAAATTGCTTGCGTATGAACGCTACTTCTGGTGAATGTGTGTCCGTTCCAGTGCAACCAAGATCTTGAAGACCTGAGCTCGATGTAATTTCCGCAGTAGAGCGCCACCTTCCAGGGATAACGTTTCCTCGTTGATCTTCGCTGTCGATGTAATGTGGTGGACAATAAAGTCGTTCTTGCGGTGGAAGTAATTTGTTTTGTAGCTGAAGGTAGTTGTGTAAGCAACAAGCTGCCTTGGTAATAACAACAGCCTTTTCAGAAGGAATAATTATTGGTTTTCTAAAAATTCGCCAGCGACTTGAAAAAATGCCAAAGCTGTTTTCAACTACTCTTCTGGCTCTAGACAGTCGGTAATTAAAAATTTTTTGTTCCTTGGTAATGTTTTTGCCTGGGTAAGGACGCATTATATTAGGTTTTAATGGAAAAGCGGCATCAGCTACAAAGCAAAATGGCAGTTTTCCAACAGAATCTAAGCATTCAGGTGGGGGAATTCCAAGCTGATTTGACAACAGCTGCTTCCCAAAGTTTGAATTTGCAAAGATTCCGCCGTCGCCATGCCGCACAGGATCTCCTATGTCAATAAAACGAAAGCAGTATTGTGCATCGCACACTGCAAGTAAAACGATCTTGTGAATGCCTTGGTCATTGTGGTATTCGGATTTTGCGTTTATGGGTGCCTTGATCAAGATATACTTTCCGTCCATGGCACCTATACACATAGGAAAGCCCGATAAGCGATGGAAATCTTCAGCTAATTTTTTCCATTCAGAATGACCGGTTGGTGGTTTCAAAACTTTTGGCATTAAAACTTTACATACGGCTGAACAGGTTTCATTTATGATCTTGGATACCGTTGACTTTCCCACGCGATTGCTGATGGCGATTGATGATTGACTGTCTCCGGTGGCCAGATATCTACCACCAATATTACATTAAATTACTATATCAGTATACTGTAGGATCTGTAGCCAATAATCAGACTGCATTAAACACATCCCACTCTTTAATCCAGGGCCCCGCGCCAGCTCAAGAATGCAGCCTGCGTGTTTGCCAGCCAGTTTAGCCAGTCTTCACACAAGAATACTTCGACTTAGAAAAGTTAAACAAACTTTCTTTTTGGGTTAAGCCTACAATAAATTTGTTGAAGAGGGACCGAATGCGAACTTTGGTAGGCTTTTTTATAACGAGGTTTTCTAGGAATTCTGAGGCCATGCCGACATCACGCATGCAAACACTAATTTGCAGAAATTAAGGTAGGCCTAAGAGCGATTGGATTAGACCAACGTATTCAAGCTTACCTGAGAGTGATCAAAAACCTTTCTGTGGACGATATTGAATTCCTCCAATTGGCGTTTGCTTTTTCTATTAGAGGCGAAATCTCTTTTAAGAGAGTATTAAAGGTTTCTCGATTCATGTGGAAATACTGTTTGAAGCTCTCATCACCAACATCGTACATTGACCGAAGCGGCTTAAACTCTTCCAATGTTTCTCTTTTTAGTAATATTGGCCTCTCCCAGTACTCTCTGTAAGTCAATAAAATAATTGTGACGCAACAGCAGCTTGCTCTACTACCGCTACCAGGTAAGTAAGTTCAAGCCACTCCAGCACAGCAAGCAAATAGGCATATTAAAATAGCTTAGGCTACTGTTCTGCCTTCAGTAGGGCCCAACTAGCACTGAAAAGTTGTAGGCACAACTGTAGCATTCCCAGAGAGGGAGGGACATAGCTGCTTAGATTTTTAGTTGCAGCCCGTGAGACACTTTCTTGCTCACTAAAATTTGGTCTAAAGTACGTGATCAGCTCACATACTCGTACCAGTACAGCATTGGGTTAACTATGCTACCATGCATACAATACGTCTGCCTTGTTTAGTCAACGCAAGCCTACCGGTAATTTTCCTCCTGCAAAAGATAGAGCAACAGCACAACTTGCCAATCTTGCTGATGTTGCTGCAACCACATTAAAACATCCGATTCGCTCATTATTTAGGTCCACTCAACCTTGTAGTAGACCTATGATAAACCAATGTCTACAAAACTAGTACGCAAGTGGTCTACCCATCAAATAAACTGAAACAAAAAGCAAAGCCGATCGAAGTCCTGTTCGAGCATTCATTTAACTATTTACACTGGTTTCATTCACCAAAAACGGCGCGTAATAATAGCTGTTGCCGTAACGTAGGTGTAATCATAACCGGATTCAGTGTGAAGCTCGCTTGAGAGACTCGTCTTAAAAAACGATGCAAAGTTTGCAGCGGTGCATTTTGGGCTTCAAAATTTGATTGCGAAATTAACGGATGCGCTTTGCAGGTTTTGTCGTCAAATTTCGATGACGTAATTTGGGATTGCCCTTTAATGGTTTAAAGCAGGGTTTCCTAAACGTGGCTCTAGTCCCACATGGGGGCCACGGAGCGGTTCTCCAGGGGCCGCGAGCAAAGGCTTCACTGGGTAAAGTAGCTTAGCAGAGGCCTTCACTTGTATAGCAAAACCCAAGTGTCACGATATTAAGTATTCGCGAGTTAAACTTAAATTTGTAGTTTTCATTATTACGTCATAGACCTCCCTTGTGACGTTCGGTGACGGATTTTTCATGAACGTTCTTGAATTATGCTGTACATTGTAGCTTTGTTTTCAATCTGTCGCATTACATACTTAAATGATTAAGTCTTTATAAATTGTAATGAAATCTTGTGATGGCATGTTGCAGATTGTGGCGTAGTCTTGTTTACAGCTTGAAGAACGTCTGAATTTGCTAACTATCTTTGTTACGTAATCATGCGTCTGTTAATTTCAATTTTGGTCGCTTTGTATGTATGCGATCGAAATTTTGCATTACGCCATTCAGAAGGATTCGAGTCGAAACGTGTTATGAGGACGAACAGAAGGTCCGTGGTGATAATTAGAGTTAACTCAAGGCAAGGGCACAGCCAGGAGAGGCGCACTCTACAATGGCCCCTGTATGGTCCCAGATAAAATTATGCACAAAACAAACAATTGCCCGAAAATTTGCTGGTAGCGTTGAGCTTCATGCCTGAGGATAACACATGAGCTTCAAACTTTCTATAGTTTTCTTGATATAAAGCAGAAATCACACAAGCAAGTTGTTTTCGCAAGAATCATGCGGCAATAACCTATTGGTGTCTGATGAGGTGCGCAAAAGTGCTGTACAACATAAATAGCAATATTGCCCAAAAACAAGCTGCTTGCCACGAGTGAAAGCGAGTTTTGTGCTTTCTGGAAAAGTTTCAGAAATATTTCCAAGAATAGAGTATGTCTCTAATTTTCAGCAAGTTATTTAACAAATCATCTTGACGAGCCTGGATTCATTGTTGAAGATTTAAATTTTCTGATTTTAGTCAAAATACTTTGGACTAGAGACTGTGGAGGAAACAAAACCATCAACTTGCAAAGTAAAAATTCGACATTCTCTCTGGAATGTTTTTTAGAAGACTATAAGACCGCAATAAAAAGTTTAATGAGTGGACAAATGTAGCAGAGACGCTACAATGAGAGATAGCACAGTTGCAGTAACATTTTCTGGCTTGAAACGTACGCGAAACTCAAGCATGCGTAAGCATTATGAAAGACATGGCGTTTGAATGGATTGGTATTGTTGTTTGTTCACCGTGACCTCAACATCAATTTTAAATATGCGATTGATGAATTTCACGTAAAAATCGTAGGCTAAATTTCAATTAAGTTAAATTTTGACACACAGCACCAGTAAATTGTTTTGGTTCGCCGATCACCATCATCAATTAGTTTGTATCAGTAAATACTTTGGGTGCTATTGTGCAAGAGCAAAATTTTTTTGTGTCTGCAATTGCATTTAAACTTCTGTACGTTTTGTTTAAAAACCGCACACACCTCTCATTTCCTGGAGAAAAAAACCTCGATATCCCTATTGTTACTAGATCTTCAGCGCTTTACAACTGCACCTGGACTGTGTTGTTCAAAAAACCTTGCCCCCCTTGAAGAAACCTGGCTGCGCCACTGACTCAAGGTAAGAGTTAGTTGCGGATAGAGACAGAATATCTGCGTTATATCGTTGTAATTTGTTGTTATTACGAAGATAGTGGTTGTAAGTAGTGGCAAGAATTTGGTGCGTCCTGCCCTAAAAGATATAAAGGTGGTGAATTACAAAGATAAAATAATTGTGACGGTTAGATTAATAAAAATTTAACTGCTGTTTAGTTTATAATCTGTTTTGACTCTAGACCTTAAGTTTTACAAATGTTTAGCTTAAACAAGGTTTTTGTGTTATTAAATGTCGAAAATTCGCAAGTGGAGCGAGAGCTACATCTCATTTGGCTTCACAAAAGTTACTCGGAACGGTCGTGATTGTGCGCAGTGTCTTCAATGCTCGGTCTTGATGTCAAATGCGTCATTACGACCCTCCAAACTAAAAAAAAACATCGCGATAAAAAGCATTCCCAAAGGAAGGATGATGACATCGATACTCTGTCTGCCAAAACAGTACGATACGACCTAGAAGCGAGGCTATCTCATTTGGGATTTACGGCAGAGGAAACGCCTACTCTTCAATGCAGCTACGAGGTGGCATAACGAATTGCGGAGTGTAAGAAGCCGCGTACTATCGCTGAGCAACTTATCAAGCCATGAGCAGAAAAAATAGTTGAGATAATGAAACAAAAAAAAAATCCAACAAGTTTCGCTCACTAATGACACCATTCGCCGACGAATTGTTGAGATAATGAAACAAAAAAAAATCCAACAAGTTTCGCTCACTAATGACACCATTCGCCGACGAATGGCCAAGGGTGTAGCCAGAAAAAAATTGAGAGGAGGACCAAATTTTGTAACCTTTAAGGTGACGTCATTTACTTATAATGGCATATGCACGTAATATCTATGAGAACATAAATTTTTAGAATTTCTGCCTAGTTGCAAACTGGCCGCTAAATTATGCAAAAATTTTAACGCTTTCTTTGAAAAGACCAATTAGGAGTAATTTTTGATAAGACAATTGTCACACAGTACGCTAGCAGAGGAAAAAAATTATGTTTCTATTTTTTCGATACTATTTTGTAATTTGACTTAAAAGTCAGAGGAGGGTCATGGCCCCTTTGGCCCCCTCTTTCGCTACGCCTATGGACATGGCTGCTAATGTGTGCCAGCAAGTTTGCCCCAAAATCAAGCAAAGCACGCTCCAAGCTAGCATTTAACTGGATGAGTCTACCGATAGCGCTTTACAAAGTCACGTAATCGCCTTCGCCCGATACAAGAAAGATGGAAAGATGAACCAAGAGTTCTTGTTTAGCAACACGGCCAAATTTTCAAGGTGTAAGACCTTGTTCACTTTAGGTTTTTACTTTTGGCGCGATACCGACACTGATAACCACGTCACGATAAACTTTCAGCCAAACAGCTTTTTCAAAGCTACATTAGATTTTTCTGTCACCAATAAATCATTTTTCTATCGCTGAACACTAAAGTACTTTGAATCCCTGATATATTATCTCGAGCAGCGAATAAAGTTTGCCAAGAGTTTTCAACAATCTACTCAGTGACGCTCTTTGCTAAATGGATACCATGGTCTTTTAAAGAGCTCAAGACTCGTAACTGCGGAAGGATGACAAATGGTGTCTCTATTGTGTCAGCATTTTTGTTGCAAAGAACGGTAAAACAGCGATTCCTTTAACAGGATGTTAGTTCATTGAGGTGGCTGGCTGTTAAGCTACGTTACATTGTTTTAGTTACGATTGAATATAATCATTGCCGTACGGTTTCTAAATACGCTGCAATAGCTGCCTTATCTGACATCATGTGCTAGGCACCTATTACTGTCGTTGGGTTAAAGAATATCGGTTGTAAATGAGGAAACAGCCGTAGATAAAGCAAGATAATGATATATGATTTGATGGTTTTTCGACACAAATACAGTATAAGTAACTCCGCTTTCAAGACCAAATGCAACTTAAACGGGAATCCGATCCAAGACGTTTGAGGCCGTAGTCCCTGTGTTTTTTCCTCTGATTCGGCCTGTAATTCATGATTTTGATCCCTCTGTCTTTAATTTAAGACTGGTGGGCCATTATTCACAAACAGTCTATTATTCCGCAAACTTGTATCCGTTTCTTTAGCTGAATACTGGGGGAGAGCATAAAGTCAAAAGAAGGAGTGAGTGGCAAGTCAAAAACTATTGAGCAAGCGTAGTGATTGTTTTGTGGTACAGCTGACGTCTTCACTCGACCAAAAAATTGTGGTTGTGTAGGTTTGCTGTAAATTGGTTGACTTGTGTCGCGAATAAGTAAATTTGCGTTAAAAGAAGAGTTTTGTATATGTATAGTTTTTGTGATTTGTTGTTTTATTTTGCAGTGATCGTTTTATTTGTAAATTTGAATTGTCTGAAGCCCTAAACTTGCTAAACTGTTTTTGAAAAAAAAGATCTTTTTTTGTCTTATTAATAGATTTGTAACTCACAAACTTGTAACTCACAACTTTCTTTATTGATAGATTTGTAACTCACAGCCTCTTCTGACGTCACAATGGTTGACTATATGACTAGTTCCAGTGTATTCTAGGGATTCTTGTTTCTTCTCGAAGATTTTTCTTTTTTTATTACTACCGATTACGTAATTTATTAACGGTATTTTTCCTGTGTCACGTGATGTTCTAGCAATTTCAAGATTATTTTCCAGTCGTATAAATAAGGTGGCGAGATTTTTTGTTTTGTTCATTCAGAGAGAGTAAATCAAAGTAGAGTAGAGGAGAGATTAGAGTGTTGTAAAAGGCATTGTTCCGTGGTGATTGTTGTGATAGGAGCCAAGGGATTATTTTTGTGGATTGACTTTTGTGGATTATTTTTGTGAATTATTAAGTTGCAACCAGACTTAATTATCGGAGTGATACTATACGTCGCCTTAATTTTAAGAGCTAAATTAAGATTGAGATAGAACAAAATTTCTATTGAAACGCGACAGCTTGATTCACTTAATTGGTAAGCTTAATCTTGTTCGCCACCAATCAGTACCAAACACTTAATTTTGTTTGCTGTTAATTGGTAAGCTTTCGGAAAGTTGCCTTTTGTAACTACTTGTACCCTCGAATCCCTTACTACGGCTATATGTCTTCAGGAAATTGGCAATATAGTGACAGAAGCCTTGAAACCTCCATTCACATTGGTTGGTTCCGATTTTAGTGTTAAGTTATTTTTTAGAAAATAAGAATAGTCTTTCGCCGGAAAAATGTTTTCTTTTGATTTCCTTTTAACTTTTGGTTTCATAAAACTTTTTCTTCATCTCATTGTATTTCAACTTCAAAATAAAAAAACTCAACTTATGTGTGCACAATCAATAATTCCATAATAATTGCAGTCAATCCCGTCTTATGCGTATTCGGGCGCGCGCGGTTTACCAGAAAAACTACAAATGACTCGGACTGAAATACCACAACGATTGTCGAATTCCTCTGTTATAGACATCATGTGTTTCTTTAAAAATCTTGGCTCCGAAACAGTTTTTCTGGCAACGCCGTCGAACCCAACAACGAAAGAAAATAAAAAGGGGCTTCGGGGCCCCGACTCCCTAATCATATTACATAAAATTGGTAAAAATATTTAGTGAGAAATGTGACATTTTTAAAGCAGCGTAAGAGGTGTGTTTGAAAAAAGTTGAAATATCTTGTTTCAGAGACAATATTAAATGTTTTTTGCATAATTAACCGCGTCCACATCCACCTTTAAAAATCCTAGATCTACGAGTTATTGTCAAAACCTGCTTCTGAGTTTCAAGTGAAAACATTTCGTTTGAATTGCTCGCCATAACTTTTAACTGCTTCTCAAATCATCAAGAAAACAAAATTATCGCAAAATATTGTCTTTATATTTTTTTATGAAGGATGCAATGGCTCATGAAGTTTGATTTCATAAAGTTTGCATTCATGATCACTTGATCATTCTTGTCGTAATAAGTGTCTTTAACCTTCTTTAGTTCTTCTCTTTTATTTTATTTTCAATCACCTCAAACTTCCAATTAAGCTAGTTCCAATTGCCGAAAACAATATCTAAACAAGACTTGTCCTTTCGGAAAGGTTTCCATATGGTTTCAATTCCGAGACAGATGGGCTGTATACTACTGTATGAACTAATTAAATTATCTATAACAATACGATTTTTAAGACCGCTTCTTAACGCCATTTAGCAATTCCCAATGGAGAGAGAGAGAGAGAAAAACCACCCTAAATAAAAAAAGCTTATCATCATGAAGTCATTAAAGGGATTTCTTATGTGGCAACAGACTTTGAAATGACTACAAGGCCTAAACAATAGGTTCATTTTCCAAGACCAAGCACATTTTTGCATAGTGCATGGATTTTCCTGAATCGCATGCAGCTTCAATGTATGTCTACAGCTACACATTTGGTTTCGAACCAGAATTTTGCTGGAGCAAAGCAGCTCTTTAAATTCCAGATGCACTTCTTTACCAAGATAAAGAAAAATTCCTTACATACTTCTAGTGTTCAATATGACTACCTTTTCTGTCTACGAGTATGTTAATAACGTTGATTTGATACCTAGTTTACGCAACCTTTGCTTTTTTAACTGCAACGTCATCTTGCGGATCGATATGTTACTACGTTTTGTGCTCGACCCATATCCAGAAAACAACTGTTGATTAGCGGCATGCGATTTTTAATTATACAAAATGATATCTCTTCGACTTTTGGATATGCTGCAGGGTAGTCATTTGTCAAGCGTAATCATCATAAATGACCGCATCAAAAACTGTAAAAGAATGGCGGAAAATGGTTGAAATTCACCACTTCATGACACAGTTTTGTTACCACAAATGAATTTCAACGCAGATTTTAATAAATTTATTTGAAAGATTGTTTTCAGAGTGACAATTTTTAGATGAATGGAAAAAGCGCAAATTTTTGCATGTTTATCTTTTGATATTTTACATGAAAATAGTGAATCGATTTTTTCCCTGCATTGTTTGCTTGAGGTATCAAATTGTTCCAACAATGTCTTGTGCAGACGCAAAAGTTTTGCAGAAAGAACTTTTATCTTCTATCAAAAACTCTTTGGATCTGCACGGTTAAATGTGTTATTTGCTGAAGCAGGTCAAACACGTGGGAACGCTATATTTTTGACAAAGTAACCAGGTTTATCTTTTCCCCTTCCTTGTTTCATAACGTTTACAGCGTCTTCTTTGTTTCTCTTTTACTTGAAATTGATTTCCAAAATTTGTAGCGCATCATTGCCATCAAACTCCGTAAGGTGGCGATCGCGCACGGCAAACTACATTTCTTTCAAAAACTCGACTCCACTGACATTCGTCAACGTCTAAGCTCAAGAAAAATCAAAAACAAATCGTAGCTTACAGATAACTTAAGCGATTGCTTCAAAATACCGCCAACTGCGTGTGATTGAACAAGCAAAACAAAGGCTTACGAGTGAACACATGCTGCAACTAGCGCCATCTAACTTCAAAATACTAAATTGTTCCATCCCAACTTAATTCAAATGCAAAGCTGTGACAATGGCATACAAATGCTAATATCTTGGGACGTAAATAAGCGACACCATTGAAAGAATTAAGTTGCAGTGTGGAGCTTCTGAGTGTGACAGAAGAGCTTCAGACAAAAAAGGTTATCAATAGCAGTACTATGGCGTTTGAGCCTCACTTCAGAGCAGTCACCGATCAACATTGCTACTCGGTATTTTTGATCTCGAAGCAATTATCACGCAAAGCACCTGCATACACCAAGAACACAACAAATGCAAAGTAATAGATGTATCATCACACTAATACAGCGTGAAATTATTGTATTTTTACTGGATGGGAAAGGTTGGTTCTTTTTTCATTTTTTTTGACGTTTTGAAAACGTCAAATCTACTATTGTAAAACCTCTCCGCCACAGATACTAATATCATTGTCTGGTGCCATGATTTGAGCTCGATTGAAGAAATAAATTATGAAATAATCAAATCAACGTAAGTCACCGCAAAAAAACTTTGAAAAATTTTAGTATTGATTTTTTAAAGTCTTTTTAGGTTTTCAGAATTTTTGGTAGAGCGAAATTACCCTAAAAAAGACATCATATCGTTACAGAAAAAATAACTTGATTCGGTTTAAAACGCAAAGAAGAAATTGAGAAAATACAATGACAATATATTTTAAGCTGTCAAAACGTAGAAATTAAATCGTCAATTTGTAATCAAATTTTTCAATTCTTTATCTTGTTTAATTCAAGATTGCTTTTGGATTGAAAAAAGTTGTTTTCCACTTCCCTCCGATTAAGCAGGGTAGATTTTTCAGGTTACAAAAGCGTTAAGTAATTTAGTAAAGAGAATGAGTAAATAATTGTGCCTGATATTAGCGTTAACAATAGCATGCGGCTTCCGAAATTGCATTCATGACCATAGCCCAGGGGTGGGCGAACTACGGCCCGCTGGAGTATTTTGTGCGGCCCGTCAACACTTATAAAAACTTCCATGTGTTTAATTTGATTTGACAGGGGTTCCCACACTTGCCGTAATAAAGAGCCAAAAACGACAGAAGGCATCATTAAAAGAGCTGCTACGCAATTCTTGTTTAATTTGACGCATTTTCCGTCCAAATAGAGGGTGATGACCTGTTTTTTTTTTGAACACCATCAATTTCAAAGCCTTTATACGTCATTCCAAGAAGTTATTGCAAGATTTTAAGCAACTGCAAGATCTTGCATTGTATACAGCTATTACAAAATTTTAAGCACTGGCCCTCGGCTAACTCTTGAATGGTCAATGCGGCCCTCCGACTAAAAAGTTTGCCTACCTCTACCATGGCCTATTATGCACTTTTAGTAAAAAAAAAACGTTTCCAGTTTAAGTTTATCGGTATAGTTTTGTGTTTTAATGCTTATACAAGCTACTGCATAAAGCGTAGAGGTTGATCTGCAGTAATTAGGTTTTTGGTGCAGTTTTGGGCTTTGCAGCATATTTTTCCGCCAAAAATTGTAACAATTATTTGTGACCAATAGGAATTTCACATAAGGAGTCGATGCGGTATTGTCACCCAAAGTCCAAAGGCATTTATGAGGATTACATCAATCCGTAAAGGATTTATCTGAAAAAATTAGCATAACACGTATCTGAACAACACAACTTTTTTGATTTGAACGAAATGTACACGTTGGAGAGCTTGCTCGATCACACAAGTTTTGAAAAACAATTTTATAATCTGTAACACTTTAGTTCCACGTTCCTCATATTTTGGCAAATTTCTTGCTCTCCGCTCGACTCATCAACCAGAAACCGCAGCTCATGACCATGGACATGCAAACCAACACCATGAGCACAATCATTATCAAGTTGTTGCTTCCTTCGCTCGTATTCTCAAACAGAACCCCATTAACTGAATATAATCAACTTGATAAACTTTCTGCTCTGCAAGATTTTTGATTATCCTAGCAAGAAAATCATCCACAAAAATTAGTTTCAAAAAATAGAAGTTTGGTATGTTGGAGCATTCCATTGTCGGGATCAAGATCAATTACATGCAGTTTAAAAATAACATTAAAAACATCAGCGCGGCTCATTGCAGTAAAGCGCTGACTACTAATGGTGCAATTGCGAGTTTAATGCCCACATGAGCTTTGCATAGTGGTTCTCTTACAAAAGGCACTTTATGGCAACATCCCTGCTTGAATTGAGGTAGTAATGCACTGTGCCAGCACTGCCGGCAGCTCCGGAGTGGGCCTCAGTACGACGTTTTGCACTGTGCCAGCACTGCCGGCAGCTCCGGAGTGGGCCTCAGTACGACGTTTTTTCATAAATAATCTTAAAGGCTTTTTCGTGACCTGAGGAACAACAGTGATATTAATAATCGCGTTAGAATATTAAATAAAATTGTTACTTTACTGACCCTGAAGCAAAAAATTGCCAATCAATGAATTACTAAGTCTTTTATTCAAATAAAGGAAAAGACTGTTCTGATTGAAAAATAAACGTTACAAATATTTTGAAATTCTGTTGATTAGTTATTAAAATATTGACCTTTAATGTTGAAAACCATTTTTTGGTGCAAGATATCGACTTTTGGTAGCAGCATTTTTATTTCATTTTTTCTTTAGAAATTAATGAATTTTTAAGCTTTTACGACTCATTTTTAAAGCTAATAACCCTGTGCGGCTCAAAAAGGGGGTGGAAATCGTCGCTTTATGCCCTCAAAATTACCCACCTCCATTAAATCTCAGATCAAGATTGAAACCTGGGCCTTGTAATGTCAACTATCAAAGCCACCAATCAACAGCTTTGTTCAACTCTGCTACAATAACTTGGTTTTTCTGGTTTTATGTTACTGTTTATTTTATTCCTTTCTTTTTATTTTTATCAAGCGCAGTTGTTTGTTGTCAACTCACTAATTGCAATCAAGCTGGTGGCTGTTTACAAATGATACGACGCTTGTGATTTGCTTGAGTGGCATTTTTTGCTTTCGCATAGGATGACAATTACCCATGCTATGCCGCTGCAGAGGTTGTTCTTTGAAAATCATCTTTTCCAAAGACCAAATGTAAAAAATTATCACTTCCACTGTTTAATCAACCATCCTCCCTGATAAAAACCAGTGCTAAACAACGCACAGATCATTTCAAATAAATATAACAACATAAAGAAGTAAGGAACAGAAAAAAAAACTAACCGTTGTAGCAAGTTCTTCCGTCTTGCATAAGCACTTTTCCTTTGTAGCATGAGCAAATTATTTCACCATCTATGTCGTTGCAAAACTCCGAGCAACCTCCATTGTCCTGTAACAAGTAGAAATGGCCAAATATATTTATTCTGACACATTTTTCTATGCTATTTCTTACCTGAGCACAGCCCGAAAGTTGGTTTTTGGAGGAAAGACGAACTGGGCCGTATACAACCAAGTGCCTTTGAGCTTCCGCATTGCGACGCTTTCGTCCGGATGAACAATCCTGTGAAAACGTATTGCAAATGAATGTTGAGGTGATCAACTTTATAATAACTCTAAATGAAGCTGTTTGGCGTGAAGTTTTTGTGGCCTATTTACCCGTGGCGGCATGGAAAGATTTCACTCATGAAATCAAACGTCACAAAAATTCAAAAAAAGTAATTTTTCGTATTTTTAGAACCATTTTCATCATAGAACCATTTTCAGCATTTTTGCATTTAATTGAATTGTGGTCATATCGTCTTTTGTGAGTAAACTGGGTAAATGGGTTAACTGGCCAATTGAAAGGCCTAATCTCAACAAAAGCACTTTTGATTAAACTTATTTATTTCCGAGTAACAAAGTAGCATTAATTTACTCCAACGTTTAAGTAATTTCGCATTAGCTATCGAAGTAACCCCTGAAGTTGATGTTCGCCCGACACCTTTCCAGCATAAGTTAGGCTGCAGCTTAAGGTCAGCCACTTTTTTCGTGCCAAATGCGTGGCTTCATTCGCAACCTTCCTATTGCATCAAGTGTAAAGAGCTAAAAGGAGAAAACAAAGGACAAAATGCAGATCCGTGCCAAGAAGTCTTCCAACAAAATAAAAGTAGCAATATTTGAAAATTTTTCGGTCCCCAGTTCTTGGCAAATATTGACGTAAATTATGTTTTTGTATCTTCCAAAACTGTTCGATCATATTTAACTAAGACTTTGACATCTTCCTAAAAGCGTTGATTCCATATTTTTTCTTCCCTCGAAAAAATACGTCCATCACAAAAAAATTTTTTATTTATCACACTATCTTTCTTGACCCCTTCCCCATATTTAGCTAGTTTCAAGGAAATAGAGAAAAATTTTTTTTGGTCTTCAGAATTACTTTCCTGCAACCTTTTATCAACTTTTGAATTCATTAAATATTTTCTTAACTTATGTGATTAAAATTCCTGATAGTCTGAGTCGTAATCAAAGTAATTTCATGCAACAATTAGAATGCAAAGTTTGGCACTAGATCTAAGACTCAAAACGAGCGCAAGTTTCAAAATTGCACCGAAGAGACCTGATTGGTCGAAACGGGGTCACTGTTTGCAGTTCGCTCAAAGTGCTTACAAATATTTGACAAAATAAAAATATGTTTTTCAACCCACGTTATTATCATTACTGGTTTGGTTTCTTCTTTTTTCAAAAAGCCTGACCCACGTTCACCCTTTCGGCCTCGTATTAAAAAGTCACTCATGAATCAGTAAACTTACCAATGAATCACAACTTCCTTCACCAGCACCGCCATCACAAATCTTCACTTCGCAGTGGACATAAATCGATTGGTCAAAATTGTTGGTCCACGCGAAAGAACGAAATTGAAAAATTCCGTTTTGTACTTGGTAGTTCCGTGTGACTTTTATGGCGTCTGAAGAATCGCCGCGGTTGGTCGCTGCACATCTAAAAAATGCCCAGCAAAAACTTGTCAATTCAAAGGTGCGTTGCAGAGAATAATTTGGCTGCGATCAAACTATAGCTGGCTCCAAGAGAGCAACCGGAGTTTGTATTTTTGAAACTTTGTCAGATGAGTTTAGTTTGGTGTGGAGATTTTACTCACCCGCCTTCAATGATGCTGTAAAAGGTGGAATCTGCTGAAAATGGAGTTGGAGTTGCTTTGCATTCTTCAATCTGCCATTGTTGAACAAAACAATTGATATTCTATGACAGTCTGTTTCGATTGAAATACGTTGTTACAATAAACAATGCATGAATCAACCGTAAAAGTTATGATAGCTTTGCTGTTTGTAAATAAATATATAATTGTATTTTGGTTGCTTTCTGTCGTTTTATTGTAGAGAAGGATACGATTCCAATACATGACAAACAGAGTTTTGAGATGATATAGAGTTTTCAACAGAAGAGTTCACACATACAAAAGAAAAGTAAATTTCTTTTCTGCCTATTTTTTATATAATTTAAAACACTACCTGTCAGGGTAAAATAATACAACAACTACAGCTGTTTCGCGAAGCGGCTCATCAGGCGACAACGTTTGCCACCTGATTAGTCGCTTGGCGAAACAGCTGTAGTGGTTTTATTATTTTGTCCTGACGTGTAGTGTTTTAAATTGTATACGTATAGCCCTAACCTTGTTTGTTTTCGAGCAGTATGCCAGCAACGTGAAACTTTCTTTAAATATTTTTAAAGCAATAGGAATTTTTTCGTGTTTTCTGACTCATGAAATAAATTTCATAAATCGGGCTTGAACTTGTACTTGTAAAATCTTTCATGAACTTAACTTGCCTCAAATAGACCTCAACCAAATTCGAGTAGAATCAACTTGAGCATAATGATTTTAGCATTTTCTGAAAATTTGAGCATGAATGAATAATGAAAATTTTGGTAATTAGCACAATTTGTAAAGACCATCTTGAAGGCTAATATTTATAAAGTCTTTTTTTTTGAAAATATATGAATAGTTTTAGACTTTGGTTTTTCAAGAAATGAATGACCGTCACCAGCTCATCTAACAGCTTGACCGACGAAAGCGAAGTTTTTACTTCCAACCTATTGCTCTTGATAAGGGCAAATTGTTAGCTCACGAGAATTCCAACAATAGCACTAATTCTAAACAAAATACTATCTCATTGCTTCACAAACTTGAACATGTAGATCGGAGTCTTCGGGATCTACGTTGACCAGTTCCACTTTGGCAAAGATGTAATTTGGAACTGAGACCACTTCTTTACTTCCAAGCTTATTTTCGAGATTCTCATCGCTATAAACAGTCAGCTCGATGTCAAATATTCCTGATGCTTCCACAGAATCCAAAATTGCTTTTCTGCAAATGCACGCTATGTCAACAAGGGAAAAACAATTCATTGTCTTTAGGCACATTCTGGCTAGTGTGTAACACACTCGGTAACAATGAGGACTAACAAGTATAAAAAACGAGTTATAAATCACTGCGTTAGCATAATGAGCTCAACTGTAAGTGTAAGCATAGCCGACGCAAGGCTGTTCTAAAAGCTGCGACCTCATTACACGCCACTCTTTGAAAGATATTTTTCCAGTAGCTATAGCCGGTCAATAAATTCATGTATGCCAATTAGAAATTTTTTAGAATAAATCTTGCTTACCAGGCGAAACGTAGTCTAAATTTATTATCATCGTGCTACATTGTAAGTTCTATAAAAATTTCTATCTTGTTTTTGATTTAATTTTTTGGGTGATATGTTCATTACTACTGCAAGCTGTTACTCAGCTATTCTTCTTTTTCCAGAGCAGCGTTTTGACCTCTCATTCATCAAGCAATACCTTGTCCCTCGTTTACGCTGTTGCTAACGCTTTTTACGGAATCTCTCCCTCCTCTTCACTCGGCGCATCTCCATTATCTTTTGTTTCTTCCCCTCAACTGACGCATTTAGAATGATTTAGTAGAGAGTTGAAGGATCTTTGCTCTGCAGGAGAGAAAATATTTCTTTATATCTCGGTCTGTTTTGCCAACCCAATTTGCATGCAAGAGACCAAGCTTAAGTTTCTTACATTTTTTTGAGATTCCTGGATACACGCTCATGTGATTACAACATACCCACTACCCGTCTGCTCTCTCCAGATGACTTGAACGATGGTGGTGAAGCCATTATCTTTGTTACACGGGGCATTGCTCACTGTATTCTCTATTTTTATCTTCTTCTTTGCCTCCTATTCTCATAATGTGAGATTAAACATCCCTCTTCAAAGTCTCTCCGACTTTCCTTTTTCGACGTCTATGCTTTCCTACTCACCAGACATTAGATTCGACTCTTTCTTTAAATAAACATTGGTGTTTTATTTTTTACCTTCTTGATCTTTCATCGTATCAATTTCACCAATGTCAATAATTTGTTAGCCTCCTGCTTTTCATTATCATGTTAATGCGTATCGTGTTAATACATATTATTATCGTATTAATACATACATATCATATCATGTTAATAGGATAAATATCAACATATTATTGCTCACTTTAGCTCCGAATCAATCCCCGATCCCATTCCAGATATATCCACACGCTGCTGTCGGTCAAATACGCACGAAACATTAAAATAAGAGTCTGTAAATCTTTGTATTACATCACCTTTGTCAATATGTTGTGAATTGCGAACGGTCCATGTGTAAGTAATAGTATCATCATTTTCCTAATAAATCAATAACCAAAGTAAATTTACAACTTTTTGTCGGTATTTTGTGGCTTCACGACAATATATTTTACACTAACACAAAAAGTAATCAGAACGTTATTTTAAAAAAAAAGCACGTGTTACATTACTGGTGAAGTGAATACAAAAACTAATATCATCTCATACACAAGCGACAAAAAAGTGTTCTCATTTGTCTTTATCTTTTGTAATTGCGCTTCTCTCTCTCATGATACACTACCAACAAATTTTTTTACGTCAGGAATGTGCAGTTTGATGCTGGCGGGCCTAACACATCTAACCAGACTTGTCAAGGACTACTGTTCAACAACATAGTCATAAAGATAATTGCGGGTAACAAAATTTTTTCCGCAAATTGACTTTAAAAAAGAATTTTTTGCTATAACCACAAAAATATAATTTATGTTTTGACAATTTTTCAAGCAGTTAAGTTTTAGTATCTTTAAAGTTGCGTGAAATGGCTTTGACTGCAACTTATGACGGAAAAATACAGAAAGATGTTCAGATATACTGTACATATATAACATAAAGATATACATAACAGATATACAGAAAGATAAAGATATACTATACAGAAACAACTTCAGGTTTTTATGATTAAATTAATGAAAACTATAGTTTGTATGAAATAATATGCCCTTGCACACAATCGCAAAAAGTTTCCAATTTTACTTCAAAATAGTTAAACACCAAAATTGTGTTCAACAACATAGCCCTTTTGGCCTCTTTTTACGCTTATATGCCAGATTAGCATTTTTATTGAACTCTCTACCAGTTACCACGATCAAAAAAACAAACTAAGCTTACTTTTATTACAAGTCAAAAAAATAACAACACAAATTTTAGAAATGAAATTCCAGCTTTTGTTTTTACCGAGGATTAATATTCATTAATTGTAATTAGAATTTATAATTTTATATTATTTTTAATTATATATCAATTTAATTAATTATATCAATAATGATGAATAATAAGATTCACGCAATTTTTTTTGGTGGTGCCATTATTTAGACTAACTTATAGTTTAGGCCTACTTAGGTTTATTTGAACTAATATTGGGTTTATTTTGGCTGATGAAAATACTTTTGGTAGGTTTATTTGACTTGCAATAAAACTAGTTCATTGTCCTACTTCCAGCAAACAAACCAACCAGCAAGTTGTTTAAACGAAAGATTTGAAGCTGGGTTAAAATAATTTATTTCTGGAAGATTGGCTGGAGCGTAAATGGTTTGAAAATTTCAAACGGTAGCTTGCACGTTTCACACCCATGATCTACCAAGACAGCTACAGTTGATTAAAAAAGTTTACTCTCACGGATTTCTTACATTAATGTATGGGTCGCAATCTGTCAGGTCCAAATTGAAAGTTTTCTCAATCTTTGACGTGGTGCATTGTGGATCGAGATTATCAATATCATTCAACGGGTGACGAGAAATGACGATTCTATCCATTTCTGTCAGACCAAGTTCTTCAATCTTTTCGTTGCTCAACCTGTCTTTTATTGATAGAAAAAAAAAAACAATGTTTGCTGTTGTCAGGCAAAACCTTTGCCAAATGAAATTTGTAGTTGAAACCGTCACCATTTGATTGACTAATCACACTAGCCAAAATTTTTCGAAAATGAAATTTCTGGAGAAAGTTGTTTGGCTGCTGGTGAAACATGAATTCAGTTATGTACAAGAGCTTTCGAAGACTGAACGGGACGATATTTCTCAAACAAAATTGTTATTAATTTTGAGCTTATTGCGATTTATAGAAAAACCTGATACCCTTAACTTTAAGGGTGGTTGAACAATCACACAGCCTGCTCTCGGAAAAATGATTTATGGCCAAGCTAACACAGACAGAGATGTGTGACATGGACGGTCTTCACTGGCAGTTGAGGAACCATCAGCTTGCCTTCAAGAGTTGTGTAGTAAAGCAATTGTCAGACTTTTATACATAATGGTCAATGGGTTAATAGATTTAATGACTATTACAAGGTTAGGTTCTATCTATTAGTTTTCACGCAGAATTATTTCTTTTTAAAAAATGCATTGTCATGATCAAGAGAAACTGGTGTATTTAAAGTCAAATTTTTTGGAGGAGAGGAGCATTTCGTAGGTTAAAGACCTTTTTTTGGAAAATATTAATTTTGGAAACAAAAATTTTTGCCAAATTGTGTCTCCAAACAGATGAAAGACTTTGCAAAGCAAGCATTTGCTTATTTGGGTCCCTAAACAGACATGAAAACTTTTTTATATAGGTTTTGCTACTGTTGTAAGGTTTGGAGGGACCGTCGCCTTTTATCCCCCATAAATATCCTACACTAAGATATCAATTTTAAATGTTGCATCAATAATCTGATATATAAGTTAGCTTCAAACCTAATTTTGCTCTGTGTTGTCGCTTATGTTTTGCATCGTTGGCGGTTTTTGATCAGTTGCTTGCAATGTTTTTTTATCATGTCGAAATGAACCACGCTAAATATTCGTATGAACATTAAGTACGGTAGATGATGAAATTGGACAATAGGTCATTCAATAATCATCCTATTTACTTAAACTGTGTTGTTTTCTATGAGCTAGGGCTTGCTTTATCTTTGGCTAACGGCAAATCATAACTACTTGACGATTACAAGATTTATCTCAGTTTATCAGGCTACAATTTTAAAGTCAAAGGTTATTGCATTTTGTCTGTGCTTTAGTTATATTCGTTTCAACAACAACAATCTTTACTAGTGAGACCAAAAAGCAGATAAATTTGCCAAGTGCAAAGTCTTCTGTTGCCCTGCAAATTTTGTTTACATTATTTGGGTATAGCATCATAGCCTAATCAAATTCGCTATTTAACACTAGTGGTGCACTCACGTAATCATTGGAGTCTCATCGCAATCAACTGAAATACAGTAAACGATCATTTGTTTATGGTTCACATTATTCATTTAAATTACTTGCGTGGTTTGCATTTTAAGAAAGTAAGGTGGTAATGATAACTTATTGAATGTATCTTGATGTGTATCAATGACGAAATGATTTATAATTGTTCTCTTTCTTTTCGAATGTGAAGAAACCTGCTTTTTTGTTGACTTGCTTTTTACGAAATTTTTCGTTAAAATACTTTTCTCTTACCGAATCCATCTTTTCTGTAAAACCAGTTGCTTAATTCCAAGTGAGGCCATTATTGGTCCCAGAATATCATTATATCAACTTTCTATGCCCAGTCAATATTTCTGGATTATAGCTTAGAGCAGCAATAAAAAGTGGATAAAAAAATTAAAGGAAGTTCGACGGAGATACGCGGCCACTTTTCGTGATTGATAAATGAATATCATGTAACTTCTTCAAACAATTAGAACGGTAATCTTATGGAAAAATGAGAATCCTATCACCCTCCTTTACACACCCAACTAAAATGGAAAAATATCAATTTTTGTTTCCTTTTCCATTTTCATCTGTGGCAGCATTTGCAAACCCTTTCATTTAATTTCCACTAGCCAAAAATCTAACCACCACCCCCAAACTTATTGTTTCTTGCTTTTGTGTACTGTATAATTACATCAATCCAACGCATTTCTCGGACTGAAATCCTTTCGCCTGGACTCTCAACATTTCCCATCAGAAAAAATTTTCTTCCGGTGAAGAAATGCCAGTCTGCACTAGTAAAATAAGTGTGATAACTTACCTATAACTGGTGGTGGAGAGGCACAATTTTTTCCTGAACAACTTGCATAGCACGGGTAAAAACAACAAGCTGAAAATTGATATATTGGTTAATACCGGTCAGTGATATACTTGCTGTAGGGGAAAAAAGGCAGAGCACAGGGGACATAGTCCCAAATTTTTTGAAACTAATCAAAGAATGAAGGTGCTTTCTTTTGTCCTCTCCCCGCAAATTTACCTTTGGATTTGCCACTGACACTTATTAAGCAAGAGGAGCTCTGTGCTTCAGTAACTTAAACTAGTTTGGAATCTCGTTGTTTATGGGGTAGTTACCATTTATAATGAATCAATAGAATCAAGTTGTTAAATGAAGACTATACTTTGGTTGATTTCATTCTTTCTTTGCCCTGCAAATTGTTAACGTTTACCTTGGATTGTTTCTTTATTGTGTTCTTCAGAAATGCATACTTTGCATGGTTTATCTAACTCAAAGTAATGGTATCAAATGTTGCTTTTTGTTTCATTTTATTCTGACTTTGATCAAAAGGAACAGCCTTTCTTTGAAACGTCGGCAAATTTTCACAAAAAACTTGTTCTTGACAGCGAGACGTAGTTGTTTTTGTGGTGTAGGCTCATAGAAATAGCCAGGATTTTTAATTGGAGGGCCAAATATTCATGATATTTGGCAGGATACTTTATTTTAATTTATTTACGACAGCTCATTTCACGACACAAATTAAGTGCGATACCTTGTTTAGTGCGATGGGGGGCCCGCGTAGCCGCCTCGGCTACGGCCCTGACTAAGCCTGAGGGCTTTATTATGATTTTTGCCGATTGTATTTGAACAAAGTTTGTTGACGTCAGTTAGTTGTCAGTGTAAAACCTGTAGTAAGGAGTTGAGTATAATTTATTTTAATACAGTTTTTAAAAAAAGTTGTTTTAGCCATAAGCTTTCGGTGGCGCTCTCATCAGTGGCGGTATCGCGTTAGAATAGGAATAGCTGGAGTGAGAAAGTTGTTTTATCACATTAACTTGGAAGGTAGGCAATCAGTATAAACCAGGGGTCACCAACTGGCGGCCCGCCACGCTGTTTAGTGCGGCCCGCTGAAGGCGTCAGCATACAAATATAACCAAAAATACTTTTCTTGTACTTTTTTGTTAATTTTTCTGGAAAGTTAGAAGTTAAAAGGAGCTAAAATGAAGACAAAGACTCCCTTGCACGTCAAAATCGGCATTTCGATAAAGTATGCTCGCAAAAACTAAGTTGCGTACGAAGATAGAGTTTCGCATTACGAAATTCCGGCTGGCAGCCATCGAGATAAAGAAAACAGGACTGATTTTGTTGGAAAGTTGAAACGTAGTAAAATTTCAGTTTCCGAGTCTAGTAATAGTAAGCGTAAAATAACGGAAGAATGTAGAAGTATTAATGAAAGGTGGAAGAATAATTATTTGTTCCAAATAAAAATAAAGTAACCTGTCTAATATACAATGAAGTAATCAAGCAGAAAGAGTACAACGTAAAACGCCATTTCGAAAGTTGCGACAAAGAGTTCAAGCAGCTAAGTGGAGAAGTATGCAATCAAGAGATTGCTACTTTGAAGAGAAATCTTTCTCATCAGCAAAGCGTGTTTGAGAATTTGCAAGATGTCAGCAAGTCAGCTGTGAGAGCAAGTTTTTACGTGGCTCAGTTTATGGGGGAGAGCGGCAGACCTTTTACAGATCCTGAATTCGTCAAGAAGTGCTTGATAAAGATTCGTCAAGAAGATCCTGAATTCGTCAAGAAACGTGTCGAAACAAGCTACCTTACATTAGGGACGTTAGTCTATTAGCTTCTACGATTACTAGAAGAGTCGAAGACATTGGCGAACATCTTCACGAGACACTAAAAGAAAGCACAAAGTTTTTAAAGTTCTTCTCTCTTGCAATAGATGAGAGTAACGACACTACTGACACAGCCCAGCTGCTAATTTTCATTCGTGGTATAGATGCCAAATTTAGAATTACAAAAAGAGTTATGCTCTCTGCGGAGTTTAAAAAGCACAGCTGCTGAAGATATATTCTCAGAAGTTACTACAGCTCTGAGTAGCTTAGGTCTTTCATGAAAAAATTTGAAAAGCATAACAACAGATGGGGCAAGAAATATGGTGGGCAAGAAGAAGGGAGTTTCAGCACTCATGAAAGAAAAAGTACTGGAGGCAAACGGTGGGCAACCAATGCAATTTTATTGCATAATTCACCAACAAGCTTTATGTGGAAAAGTCCTTAATTGGAAGCATGTGGTGAACGTGGTTGTATCAAAGGTAAATTTTATTAAAAATCATGCGTTGAACCACCGCCAAATTCAAACCTTCCTTGCCGATTTAGATTGTGAACATGGAGATGTGATGTACCACAATGAAGTCCGCTGGCTTAGCAGAGGAAAGGTTTTGAGACGTTTTTTTCGATTTCGCAAGGAAATAAATGAATTTCTGAAAGAGAAAGGAAAAAAGGAAGAGGCTATTTTGATTGCTGATTCAAGATGGCTCCGTGAGCTTGCTTTTTTAAGTGACATCACAGAGCACCTAAATATTTTAAATATGAAATTGTAAGGCAAAAAAAATCTGATCTAAGATATGTTTGCTATTTTGAAAGCATTTTTGTCTAAATTTGATCTTTTCAAGAACCAAATTGCAAAGAGCAACTTTACGCATTTCAGGAACTATAAAACATTGGCTTCTGACAATGAAACTGGATTGGGATTTGACTTAGAAAAGTATACTAAAGCTCCTGAAACACTGCAATGTGAGTTTGCCAACAGTTTCTGTGATTTCCAAAAGTATGAAACTGTGGTAAGATTATTTGAAAATCCATTTACTGTGTCACCTACAAATGTAGATTCATGCTTTCAACTGGAACTGATAGAGCTGCTTGCAAGCATCTTTAAAGTGGCAAGATTTGCACAAGGAGTGCGAAATAGCAGACTTTTATTCATGAATTCCTGATGATTTTGCCAAGCTGAAGGAAAACGTTGCTATTATGCTTACAGCCTTTGATAGTACTTACATATGTGAGCAAACGTTTTCACAAATAAAGATTGCAAAATCGAAAATCCGATCAAGGTTGACGGACAAACATTTGCATGATATTTTGAGAATGTCTGTCACGAATTTCAATATAAACGTTGATGTTCTTTGCAGAAATATTCAACAACAAGAGTTGAGTCGAAATTTTTAACAGTTATACTGAGCTTATTTCGCTTCTCAATACAAAACTTACATACATTTCAATAAGATCAACCTAAATTTAGCCGTGAGCGCAGGGTTGCTTTTTTTTAACTTTGTAAAGTCATGTAAACGTAAGTGTACTTTCCACCACTACTGTCTTTTATGAGTTACGCTAGAAACGTTTTTTCAGTGTTTTCGATAAGCTTGTGTTTCATAGTTTCTGGTTCCTTTCTTCCTGTTATTGTAGCCTTTTCTATGCAGGTATGTTTCCAAGTCACTATTGTTGCTTGAACTGAAATCTGTTCAAAATTTCCTCCTTTCCTGAAGCTGTTAATTGCAAGATATCATTTGTCATGCGAAGAAATACACCACTCTTGCTTGGCGCTAAATATTCTGATCAAAGCGCTCGTGGTGCTATTATTACTTGTATGTGCACAAACAAGTGCTCTTATTCATTTGGCATTGACAAAAAGTCAACAGTATTGTTGGAGGAGCTTGATCTGGCTAACGTTGTTGAATTATTTTTTGTTGCTACAGTATTTTTAGATACATATTAGCAATATGTAGTGTGGTTCTGTGCATATTAGCAACATATAGCGTTGGATACTGAGTACAAAATGCGTTATTTTAAAGCATAGAGTCAACCTATCTGAAGTTGTATTAGTGCGGCCCGCCAAAGCTCTCCATGGTGCCAAAGTGGCCCGCATACAAAAAAGGTTGACGACCACTGGTATAAACCAATGATAGCGCTAGCATAACAACGCGTCCCAACAAAGAGATTTTGCAATAGATTGCAATTGCGAATTGCTAAAGAAATCGCAGCAAGAGGCCAAATGAAAATGCCGTAATCATCGAAACAATTTGAGAGTGTAATCAAACTATTTCTGTCTGCATAACACCGGGCTTTGGGTCTTGATGTAAACAACCTTTAATAGATTTTGGCGGAAAAGCTGCGTGCTGTGAAAGGGTTAGAGCCTTAGAGGATTGAAAATCGCTTGTTGTCATAGTTTGATGCAAATTGTTTATTTTCTAAGAGATGGTAATCAATGGTGGAGTCACCGTCCGGTTTAGTATCATTTTGTTTGCTCAATCTGTTTGGTTGAGATTGGCGTGAACGAGTCAATGTTGTCCTAACCATTAAGGAACATGCTGCTTGATGCGATTTTGTAGTGTTCGCCATACGCGCCGACTATCACAGTAACACTTGTATTTATAAATGGCAAAGCTTTTTTGAGTGGCGTGTAGAACACTCTTGCGAGGAACTAGCAGCATTATTACCGGCGTGATGGCGTAGTTGTTATAGCGTTCGCTTCGCAGTGAGTAGACCTGGGGTTCATTCCTCTTGTCGAGTCATACCAAAAGACTTTAAGAAATGGTATCCTCTGTTTGGCGCTCGGCATTTAGGGGATGTTGTGGAGAACAGCCGGCAAGTTCGCTTGTTGTGTCCTTGGGCAAGGCACTTAACGGGACGCCCCCGCCTTTATGTAGAAGACAGGTGGCCCGCACACCTCGGAAATGGAAATTTCCAAGCGAGTGCGGATGTCTTGTCCAAAATATAGCGATGCAATTCGCTTTTTCGTGAATGGAGGATAAACATGACAAATAAAATACGCTGTGACTTATAAAGACCAAACGGGTGCTGACGGAACCACAGCAGCTTTTCCCGGCTGTTTTGACTTCTTTTTCCAAGTTTGTGGAGGACTTTTCTATTCAAAGGACCCTTAAGTGCACAGGGTACTTTTCAAGGCCAAACCGCTTGAGGGTGGAAAACTGAACAATTACTGTATCTTGGCGATCTGAGCGTTGACGACGTTTCAGGAAAGTTATTGTCCAGTAATTCTTTTTTGATCCGTTCTATTTCTCCATTGAGTCTACGTTAGAGCTCGATGCATTAATGTAGATATTAGGCTTATTTTTCTTTTGAGAGGACTAAAGTACGCCCAACGTAAATACTGACCAGTGAAAGGGAGTTTCCGGAATGCATTGGTTTCAAAACCGATATTCGTTTTTTTCGATATAGACATCAAGAAACGGTAGACGTTTGTCTTTCTCTTTTTCAAAAGTGAATTTGAGGGATAGATGACGGCAGTAAAGTGTGGTCAGGAATTTGTTTGCTTAAGATTTGTGATCGAAGATGGCAAACGTGTCTTTAACCTATTTGAATTAAACTGGAGGCTTTTGTGTTTCATAACATAACTTTTTTTGATAACATCCCTCAAAGCTATTAGCCAAAGCCGGATCAATTGGAGATCCCATAACCACTCCATCTGTTTGCTTGTGCATGGTATCATTAAAGCTCAACTGAGGATGAAGCGCTCTTTATCAGTTCAACAAGCACATTCTTTGGGATGAGTGCTTCTGAATCGGCTTATCATAAAGGGCTTCTGAACAGATTTTGATGGTTTCATCAAGGGAAACCTTGGAAATCTAGACATATCAAAGGAGCACATGAAGACATTAGGGTCGATGTCAAAATTTTCCAAGGTCTTGGCAAAAGTAAAAGAATTTAATATGAAGTATGACGAAAACAGCTTCAACACAGGTTGTGATAAACCAGCTAACCACCTGCCAAGTTCATGAAGGGAAGAACCTGTCTTAGACAGTATACCTTCTTCGGGTGTTTTCAGCAGACCATACATTCAAGGTCTTTGCGAACCAATCGGTCTTCATGCGCCATATATTTACTGTGACGTAAGATCGATTTTGACTAAGCCAAGTAACTGCTACTGAAGGCGCGATTCAATTTTAACGGTGTTGCATTGCTAGAGACTGTACTAAGCTTTTTAAGTTTCGACTGATCTTCAAGTATCTTCTTCTTGTTGTTGGTTCATCCCTCCTCTTCCTTGGAATGGAGGTATGGCGCGAACAGCAATCCAGGTTCACGCCATCAACCTAATTGAATTAGGTTAGGGTAAAAGTGGCAGCCCATTTCGAACCAGTCGTAAATGCAAATTACAGACTAGTAGCCCCACCACCAACAAGGCGGACTGCCATTGGTGGGTACCCAAAAGTCGCCTCTTACGACATGCTGGGTGAGCAGCTTCACTATTCTAACCCGGTGAAGCACAGTGCTTCAAGTATCTCGTTCATTTTATCTACGTAGCCGCTTTCGTTTAAAAGGAGAACGCATGAACCTTTGTCAGGTTTATTGATAATAACATCACCATTTTTCGTAAGCTACTGATTGCGTAAGAGCACCCTTTGAGCATTGTGAAATCACGACAATCTATCGTGCTGTCAAAGTACAGACAAGCAAAGTCGCCGAGTCGGTCTTTTAAAGCAGTGCGTTGTTCAACCGGAAGTGGCTCTATGATTTAAAAACTGTGCCCACAGTGACTCAAATTCAGCGAAGATTTCTTCTTCGCACCAATACCTCGGCAGCAACCCAAAGTTGAGACCACGCCGTAGCACGAAACTTTCAGTGTCAGATAAGCTATAAACCGAAAGATTAAGAATAGAACTTGCGGTGTCACTGAGAACATTGCCGATATGGTTAAGTCTGAGTGCAATAAGCAAGCGCTCATATTTGATCTTGGAATGAGATTCCGTTCTTTCATTAAGTGTTGCCAGGTAGCTAGGTACAATAAGCAAAGTTAAGTTGCCAGGTAGCTAGGTACGTCTGAGTGCAATAAGCAAGCGCTCATATTTGATCTTGGAATGAGGTTCCGTTCTTTCATTAAGTGTTGCCAGGTAGCCAGGTAGCTCTATTTCCATATGTTTTTAGCATAATGCTCGTACATATTTATCATTTTTACTTCAGAAAAGATGATTATTAAATATGTTTTATGCGGTCAAGACTCTTAGTACAATTTTTAGTACATGAATATTCATGAATCGCCAAAAAATTGCTTCAGATGTGCATGGACTGCTACAACAGTGCCAAACAAAAACAGCTTTGTTATAGTGCAGGATTTTCAATGCTGTCCAAGCTGCGAGCTAAAGACTGAAATTTTTTTGTCAAAATACACAAGAGATTGCATGTGTGTGCATTATAATTTAAGCACCAATTGAACAAACTTTGGGTTTCTTTTAGGGATTTGCTCTATTTTTTCCTTTATTTTTCATTTCGCTGAATAAAGTCAATAAAGTTGCTTTTAAAAAAGTAAAGTCACTTTTTAAGTTTTGTAAGCTACAAAAAATTAATATAACGAGTGGCTAGTCTTGTTTCCTTCCTTAATAGTGACATATTAAGGAAGGACATATAGTTAGTTTTAGCTTTCCGCCAGCTGAATGCATTTGCGTCAAAACCGCATATATCTAGCACCAGCTTTTTCTCATCTGATGGTCTTTTTGTCATATGACATTTTAAGGAAGGCACAAATACTGTATTATTACTTGGCCTATACATACCCAGCAGAAGCAGTAGTGCCATTAGCAATCGAAGCGTAGAAGCCATTTCAAATTTGATGAAAATGGTTGGTCCAAGTAGCTCACAATTATATTATTTCAAAGTTATACTCTACACAGTATTGCAGATGAATACAATCTATTATATAAAGCAACGTTTTGTATATGTATTTTACACCCTCTTATACTACTGGACATGAAAATATAAAATTTACCACGATTGATTACCACCCCCGAATGAATGCCATAAAGGGATTGAAAAAGCATGGTGACGTCACAAATAAAAATATTCAAATTCGCCATTTTAATGGATAATTGCGTTTTTGCTCAAATGAAAGCAAAAAAACGACTCGCAAAAAATTGCACGTCTTTTGAAAATACTGTAACGTCACAATTAACGTTTGATTATTACCTATACTCAAGGTTGTCATCGCTCTGAATAGTGCTTTTCAACACTTGTTGCACATAGAGCAAGTGCGGCAACCGCCACACATTCACGAGTGATACGGCTTCGCACAGTACTGGATATTTGACATCGACTACAGTGGACCTACGTTATAAAGTAACTGTCTAAGCTATTCGTTATTTAAAGCCTATAGTTAATTGACGATCACCTATTGCACTGAGGAGTCCGGCTAGGTCGAAACAGTGACACTGTCTGCAGTTCGCTCAAAGAGCATCTCCGGCCTCTTGTATTACTTTAGTCATATTGCATTCTTCAGTCCTTTTACCAATCCTATTATCAATCTTTAAAGATCATCTACTTTTGGCTTTGTTCTTCATTTATGACGCGATGATGATTAAAATGAAATTGGTGGGTACATAAGAAGCAAAATGCGCAATGGAGGTGGTTACTGCGTTTATGCCGGTGTTATTTAGTTTTGCCAAAATTTTCTTAAAAAATAACAACAAAAGTCGTCTTTCGCCAAATAAACCAAAGAATCGGGGATCCTCGCGGAATCCCTTAGTGCTCTTTGAACCCCTTTAAATATTTCACGGAAGCCCGGTTGAAGATCTCTTATCTCGAATCAAAAGTAAGAACAACCATGAAAAAAGCAACTTTTTCAAAAATACGGTTTTTTATTTAGTTTTATCTTTATTTTGTTTTATGTTTTATGTTTATAGAAGCAAAATAGAGTTTTATGTTTTTTTAGCACTAACTGTACGTTCATAATCCACGCGTATCAATAATCACTTGAGTTTGATTTGTTATACTTTTTACGAGAAACAATCTCCTTCAGCAACTTGTCTCTAGAAATTACACTGCGCGTTTCGCGCAAGCTGAAGTTTAGGTTAACTTTTACTTGCAGTAAATATTTAACTGTGATTTTTTACAACGACTGATCCTTTTAATAACTTCTTTCACATGGGGTTTTTCACAACTTCACAATGCTGTTTAAGTTTCCGCTTTTCATAACAACTCAATATTCTGGATCAAGAACTTTGACATTCTGTAGGGAGACAGTTTCAAACTAGCCAGCAAATGGAATGCTATGTTATGGACATGTGTTAAGGAGTGATAGTGGTGATGTTTTGAGAAGAACCTTTGATTGTGTAGTGGTTGGACCAAGAGGACGGGGACCACGAGGGCGAGGTGAGAACGGAAGATGGAAGAACAAATCAAAAAGACCGGATTAGAAGAGGAAGATGCCATCGACAGAGCCAAATGTCACAACGCTATTTATGAAATTGCAAAAAACTTGATTTAAATTTGGCCACTTTTGCTAACCTACATGGAACCGGATTTAAAAAATTATCTCGTTCTCTTTCCTCAGTTGGCCTATAAATTCCAATTCCCTCCAATTGTTTTTGTTCATCACTTTTAAGTAACTTAAAAAAACAGAAGTTTGTCTTTAAACTTTTACCTGGCTGTATCAGATCGCACCTGGCCATATAAAGCCAAGTTTTGCATGCTTAAATGCCAAGGTAAAAATGATGACTTAGAAAAAAGCCAGAGCCAGTATACTGCTGTATATATTTAAATCAGGACGTTTCGTGAAACGTTGCTATCATTGTCCTAATACCAAAATAGTAAGTCCTAATTTAAATATGTACAGCAGTATATTGGCTCTGGTTTTTTTTGCTGAGAATCGTCAAAAGATCCCAATCGTTTGCTCCTGATATAAAAATATATCTCAGTTTTCTCCTATACTCTCTATCAAAAAATTCGATTACGAAACCTTCTTTTACGCTTTGACAATTTTTGTGTAAACGGTTAAACTTGACACTTCCTTCGAAAGCGCGTCTTGTCTCAATTATTTCGCTGGTGTGAACCGAACATAAGCTTGCTTCAGTTTGTGATAAGTAAACAACAGCCCATTATAATATGTTGCTCCCGCTCTATGTTTGCCAGTAAATAGGTTGATAGCGCACACGAAAAATATCAGCATTGTTTGCAAAACCGAATTGAAATTTTCTGTAGCAAATCAGTTTGCTACAGAATACAATGTGATGCCAAAATATTTTGGTTACGCTGTGGGTTATCAGTACTAAATGTACATTTTGCTTCAGGCCGGTGGTTTCCAACCAGCTAAGCCGACCTCCCCAGAGGAGGAAAACCACACTTCAGGGGAACAAAGACGTGTAGAAGAGTTTGAATTTATACTCAACAGGTTTTTTTGCTAGGATTGTTATCAACAAAACTGGAAAAAAACAGTGGTCTATTGTGAATTATGATCTGGTTTACATTGCTAAAGACTATCTCAAAAATTTCTTTATTTTCATCTAAATTGCAACTGCTATGTCGCTATTGACATTTCATATAACGTAATCCAATTTTTATTGTTTGTATCTGAGGTGTTGAATTACTGTGAATGTAGGGAACGTAAAGAATAACTTTAAACACGGCGGAAAAGGAAGATTATTAAATTAACCCTAAAAAGCTCAAACTATTTTTTTGGTTAGTCTACTCAACGTTGTACTGCAACGGTACAACAAATTTTAAACCTTTGTATCTTGCATACCACTAAAGATTTCACAAAAGTTTTTTCACAACTGTAAAGCAAATTTATATCTAAACATAATAAACTTTTTCGTTGTGCCATGCGAATTAATTTAAACTTGAAAAATTGGATTTTTTATGAAGGCATATACGAAATTTTATGTTTTTTGTTTGTCTTTCGACGCTAATCCGTAATAATCGGATTATAGGTCACGTCACAACCTCTGAAAAAATGACGCAAACTGTAACATAAGGACTTTGGTAAACACTCAATGTTGATTTATCGAAGCTGCTAAGTAAAATAACATTTGAATGCGTTGTTTTTTATAGAGAAAGCTTGTTTTTATGATTTATAACTCATCATATTTGAAAATACCAAACCGCTTGTATCAGGGCAAAAATTTGCGTACTAATAATTGATTTTCAATTATTTTTATAAATCTGGTTTACAGCATCATGTCGGCACCTGTTTTAGACATTGTCATGTTTTGTATTTTAACCTCATTCGAAATATGGTTTGCTAAACTATTGTCTGCATAAAATGGTTTGTTTGCGACTTGCTTGCCAATATTGTGAGAATAATTTTTTATACGTTTACAAGAAAACTATTTTTTTATGAGTGCGCATGGTATAACTTATGAAAAGAAGCTTTTTTGTTATCCATCAACCTTATGAACAAGATGTATTCCAAATTATCCGGAGCTACAGCTAATACTCTAAAGCAAACGGTTTATCAATAGTAAATAATAGAGCTTTGTATGACGTATTTAAAAAATATTGTGCATTTCTTAGTAAGCATAAACCAATTCAGGTTCCTACTTATATAATTGATTGTTTGACAGTGTATTTAAGAATAAAAACCGAGTGAAAAAAGCCAAGGATAATGAATTTTTCTTTTTATGGGACGTTGTGGTTCTGCCATAGCCTACTGTCTACAGATATTTTCTGAATACCGGAAGTCCGAGTTTACAAATTACTTGATTTTTAATAAAGCTTTTCTCCATGATGTATCATGCCATTGCAATGGATCGTGCCAATTTACGAAACCAAAAAAAGTAGGATAATGCACAATTTTAATCATAGATAATGAAGCAACTTTATCGTTTCAGAGCCACTGTCAGAAAAATGCTTTAGCGGAAAGAGTCGACAACATTTGTCAGCAGGAGCAAAACATATGTAAAACCAGCGCATATCTAAAGATTTTTTGAGAAAATTTAGCACGAAGAAATTTTTGTATATGAGTTTACAGTAAGAGCTGCCGCTCTTAGAAAATGTTGCAATTTTGGAGATCAAAATAATTATTTATTCGTACGATTACACGTCTACGCTTATCCTACTGTTTATAAATTGTTTTTTGGTGTAAGACGATACAACCAACGCACCTCATATTTATACTATCTGGCTGAAATGAATTATCCGTGTTTCGATTGGGACTGAAAATCTATTTTAATTCTAATGAATTGTGGTAGAATCATCGCAAAATTGGTAAAGCAAAATTACAAAAATAGTCGGATTGCCCCTTTCTGCAGCTTATCTTGGCGCCGGCACTGCTGAATTCGCTTGCACTTCGCCGAAGTATCTAAGGAATAGCTTCATCCAACCACATCCCCGCAACTTTGACCCAATCAATAGAGCAGTTTATGCAAAAAATATTGTAGCGATGTCAAACTTTTGGTCATTCGGCATTTAATTTTTCCGGCTCTAGAATCAAATCAGACCACCCATCCAGAAGTAAGTACCGATAATTCCTACACAAAGTGGTGTATCGAGAATCAAGATACAGCCTATAGGTTAAAAAAATTGCACAAATGGTTATACATTGTTTGCTTACTAACAAAATTTCAGTATTTTTTCCTAATGCTAGATTACTTCTTAATAGTTTTTTAGAAAGAGTGGCATCTTTTCTTCGTGAAATAATTTGAAATTTATCAAAATAAAATGCATTGTATGGTTTATTTATCCCATTTTTAACCAAATTTTTGCATTTAGAGCAATCTATCCAACTTAAGTCTGGGAACAGCCATGATTTTTGAAAGTGTAGCAATTCTTTTTTAGAGGAACTGAGTGAGGATAAAGGAATATTCAGTTTGTAACTTGGAATCTCAAAGAATTTTGCAGGACTGAGAGAATCGCACCCAAAATCTGAATACAGGGTTTTTACCGCTTCATTGTTCTCAAAAAATAATTATTTAAACAGTGCTTTTACGATAAATGCAATGTAAATTCGGTGGAATGAAGCAATAATTTGCATAAAAAGTAGCACTTTCTCTCAGATCTGTTTTATTGCAGCTGTAGTTCTAGCTCAGTTGGTTAGAATGTTGCTTGATTAACTGAGAGTTTTTAGGCTCCCATCACGATAGTCGAGTTAGGATTGAAAAATGCATAGTGTCCATTTTCCTGGTTTGTTAGTTTCTTGCTAGCTTTGGGTTGAGCAATTTATATTTGGCCCTGTGGCACTGCCTGACCGAAGAAACTGCGACCGGATCCTCCACAGCAAACGCCGGGTTGGAGTGTTAGATATAAATGGTGAAGTGTTAGCATGGCTGCATAATACGATAAAAGATGGCATTTTATTTCAAGATTAAAAAGGTATGGTTAGTCCTAAAAAATTTTTCGCAACAAACTTGCTAAAACATAACAACAAATTCAGTTGCAAATGCAGTAGTGCATTTTCTTGACTCAGATATTTTTCTACGAAATTCAACTTCAAATTATTTACATGCACATTTGCTCCAAATATTTGTCAACAATTAATTTTATCAGACGACACTCTTTACTAGATGAACCTATAAGTTTGAGTTTGAGACTACGTATTGTTCTTAAAATTTCAAGGATATTTTGGTTCATTTGTTTTATGTTGGCTGGAAATTGGCGCTTGAAAACATAACAGTTTCAACGCGCAATAAAACAATAATAAGTAGCACTAAAGCACAAAAATGTTGTTGTATCTTTTATCAGAAACAGACAAGTACCCAGTTGATCAAAAATATTTTTAATGACTTTGCAGTTAAAAAAGTGAAAGGCTAAAATTTAACGTTGACTTTGTAGCGTCGGAGTCGAATTAAAAAAAAAGACTTTAAAGTTGGCTTTGAAGTGGTTTCGATATTGTTACAATTCCCCATATTTGCTGTCACTTATAATTTTTAGTGCAGTTAGCAATCTCTGGTGCTTGTTGATGAGTGGCTACAAAAGAATTTGGTTTGCAAAACCGTAGCCATTAAGCTTTATGGTATAAACAACAACTGACTTAGCAGCGAAATAAAAGATAAAATTACTGTTGTGAATTTCTTAGCTGTGACAACTTACAGCATTGCGTACCCATCTGAACAGGTAGCCAGTAAACAGATTTGACATTGATTTCTACTTTTGGACATATTTTGCACTCTTTTACGGCTTAGTAATTTCGTTTACACATGCTTGCATCTGGATAATCTAGTACATATTTGGGCGTATTTCTTCTCGTAATCTTTCTCTTTTAGAAGCTATAATTTGTTGAAATGGATTTGCTTCGACTTCTTCCCCAGGAAGCAAAGACTACATTTTTTTACGTTTATCAAAGACCAGTTAAGGTCTTCGTTGGATTGACGGACGAATACATGAAAAAGCAAAGTTTATACCAAAATCATATAAATCTTGCTTGAATAGATCAATTCTTTGTTGAAAGCAAAAGCAGTGCCGGCATTAATACGGTGCACATTCAATATGTAACAAAATGCTGTTAAAGTCCAAGGATTTGATTTGGCTTTGCAAGTATACCTAGGTACCAATTCGATGTTCCATCACATCCATGCCAGCTTTAGTAAAATCATATAGCTCGCATATAGCGGGTTTGTTTTTACCATCATCAATTTTACTCTAAGGATAAGTTTTGCAGTTGAGAGGAGCAAAACGTTGCGCTGGCCAGAGCTCTTTGTAGAAAACACATAAAAATGAAGCACCAGCTTGTTTTCCGACGACTCCCAAAAGCATTGACAAGAAAACCGTTTCTACCTGCAACGTTTTTGACTTCAATAAGCATATCCCTTCTATTTGATTGAAGAGTACCCACAAATGTTATGTTGTGCGAGATAGAAGCCATTGTGCCGGAGATACACTAGTGTACAAGCGATCAAAGGAAATATTGCGCTCTTGCAAATCACCATAATTCTGAAGATATCTTACTGTCTCTTTCACTTTTTTGACGTAGTATGCTGTTGCTCCTTCGTTAGGTTTTCCACAATATGAAATTATAAAGTGCATGAAAGCATAAGCGACTGCATTCGTAGACTCAAAAAGTAAATTATATTTAGCAGGCTTACTCGAATTTTACTGCTTGAAACTAATTTCATTTCTTGTGGAATACAAGATTTCATCAATGCACATGTACTTTTCAGGAACAACTCAAGTTGAGCATTTTTATTGAAGCATTCAAAAAATTCTCGAATAGCTGCGAAACGATCATGTTTCTACCGCTGTTCCCTAGTTTCGTAATCATCAAATGATATGCAGGTGTAAAAAACTGCAACCTATTTTTACTCACTGTATATTCAAAAGGTGTAGGTCCCATGATCGGATCATATAGAGAGCAACATTATGATTGTTCACGCCAGCCAAAAACCACGTAAGTACATCAGCCTTACAAATGAACGAGTTTTGATATCAATATTTCTTGTGGATGGAAAAAGAGAAGCTTATATTTTTTGAATTGCTCGCTATGACATTTCAATTAATTTATTAATATATCATACAACACAATCTATCATTAGGCATAGAATATAATTGGGAAATATTTTAGTTTGTTTATTATCAGTATGTTTATTATCTGTAGTTATTTTTTTGGCCGAATTGTTTCTGTCAGCTTTATCTTAGTCGTTGGTAGCAGCCTACTGAACAAAACTTCATAACCCCTCCGGTTCATATCTCAAAGCATATTTGCTCGTTCTTATTAAAAGATTTTTATTCTGAAATCAATGTTACTGAATCAGTTTCATAAAGCGAACTCTGCTAAAAAGAAATGAAAATGCTGAAAAAATTTATGAAAAGTGAGAAACCGTTGTTGGAAGATTGCATTTGTACAAAACATTGTGCTTGATGTAAACATTATTTTGTTTGCACACTTTAGTGAATGCAAGGAAAGCACAAGAAGTTAGTAATTAGAGTTTGTTTACCTAATACGATCTGATTTCGGTCTTGCTACTACGTAAGTAAGAGACGCACACCTTCTAAACAGAGAACTGGCAGTAAAACAAGCAACGCGACGTCATACGTAATCGGATTTACTGGCATCATTGCTGCTTCTTGGCAAAAATTTATGAGTATATGACAAAAATGCTTTCTTATTCAAAATATGCTAAAGGTACAATAATGATTTTGGGTTCATATTAAAGTACAATAAAAAGTAGGAAAAGGCAGGAAATTTCAAATTATTTTGAAAACAATATCGTATATAATTTAACGTTTGAAAATTTGTTGGGTCGCTGCAGACCGACGTTGAGCTGATTGGGGTTAAGAACTATTGCTTAGAGATGAATTAGCAACAGCTTTAATCTCCTGATCTTTTTTTGATTTTGGTGATTCAATTTTGATCTTTTTTAGATTTTGGTAATTTTTCATGGCGATTGGAGTTAGCGGCCGTCACATGGACGTTGGTCGAAGTCTCACAGACTCAACACTGATCTCAAAATACTTTGGTTGTGTCCAACATACAGGAAGAGTCAAAAGTAGGTGGACAGTAAATATATAACATTTATCTAGAGATCACGTGTACCTACAACTACGTGTACTAAGGCAATTATATTAAAGAAAATTAAAAGTTATTTATCAATGCAAGTGCTCAAACTGTTTGTATCAAGCCAATTGTATTAATGAAAATTGAATGTTATTTATCAACGCTGTCCACCTACTTTTGGCTCACCTGCATAATGAAAAGACCGCTATTTGATGCGCCTTGTAAACGAAACTCCGTTCGATTGTCGGAGAGTGAGGTTTGCGAAATAAAATACACCAGATTTGACACAAATTACGCCCGAAACGGAACACAAATTGGGTGAACGATAACGGTCTGACACGAAGAACTGAGTTCGATACTCAGCTGGCTTGATTTATTTTAGAAATTATAAACTAAGCTTGCGTTAATGCCTTTATACAGCAGCCACAGCAATTTTAGGAAATATTGAACTCTGGACTAGCAAGAAAAAGGTTGGCAGAAAGAGCCGAGTTAATTCTTTGCGGCTATCACTTCTTCAATTTCTTAATATCTAATTCCGTTGAAAGAAGTCTAAAATTCGAAGGCTTTCCCCATTTTTGTCCAAAAAACTATTTATTTTACCATTGTTTTGTTCTTTCGTTTGTTCGCTTTTCTTGTGACAATTTTAATTTTAACTTTAACAATTGCAGTTGAGTTACACATGTAAGGACCACTTACAATCCGTGGAAAGTCAGTTCGATTCAACCTGTGATATATCTTAGTTTGTATACTTATTTGTGGCAACACTGCAATGTATTGCATCCGTTGTTTTTGTTATTCTTTGCGATTATAAAAATTATGTACATAGCAAGAGCTTAAAGTATTCTATGAGATAAGGCAAGGTACCGGTTAAATCAAACAACCCAGCGCAGCAATCATTTTCACGTGATCTAGATTCTAGGTCAAGCCTGAGCACGAAGCATGGCAAGCTTGAAACCACAATTACCGCAACTTTAACAGCAAGTGGCATAAGTGTAACATCCTGTACTTAGGTAGGGGGATGATGGAAAGAATACCATTTTTTAAAGATTAACTTTCTGAAAACAATTATTTTGCCCATCTTGGTTGCAAAGAGAATATCGTTAAATATTTTTGAGATCTACTTTTGAAAGAATTATTTTAAACATTTCAATTGATTTTTCAAAATTTATGGGCTGGCTGCAACGCCCAAGTTACCCCTCACTATTTGACAGCTGGAATTACACATGAAAAGCAAGCAACGCAACATAGCTACCATAATAATTTGGAAGGGTCTTTCCGCCACAGCAAGCGCGTTCTTTTGACACCGGACAACAGTAAATTTGCTTACTACAGCGTTACCTGCTTATTTGCGCTAATTTTCCAAACAAATGCTTGGGTTAGTTTAGTGGTTGCCAATTCTTTTTCTCTTGGCACCCTTTGAAAACTTACTGATACTGTACTTGAAGCGTCCGAGTCAAATCTAAAATTTGTCCCATTTCAAATTGAAGATTCTTTTGGAGACCAGCTTTTTGAAAACGTTTGTTTTACCCAAACTCGTGGCTTGCACATTTCGTTGAGGTCTGATGCTGAATTTACCAATTCGTAACTTGGGTCTCTTTCTAAATAGTCAAACAAAAATAACATTTCGTTTGATTCATGCTCCCCCCTATTACAATCTAGCGACTCCCGTCTTAAGATTTTATCTGGGTGTCGCGTGAATCAAACCAAACCGCTGGTTTAGCTGATGAGCATTTTCATTAACATTTTGAATCGTTAACCGTTTCGTTAACTTCCGCTAAATCAATTTTATGAGCGTTGATGCTTTTGCCTAAAGCCAGCTAGCCGAGTAGGTTGGTGCTTCATTAATGAAGACGATGGTCATGCCTTAAAACCTCGCAATACCTACACTGAGGTCTTGAAAAAGTGACTTACTTTCCTTGTCATTATGCACAAGTGAGTGTTTACAATACATGCTGAATTTAAGCAGGAAAATTGACGTGGTGTGCCTCCCTCAAAATCGTATCTGATCACAACAAACAGATGAGCATAGGCAAATGAGCAATGTATTCTTTTTAGTAGCTCTGTAGTAACGGCAGTTTGGGTACAATAGCACATTCAAATCGAGCGCAAACGGATTGATAAAACTAATACCACACAAAAATTATACATTTATAAACGTATTTAGGCAATCTATGACTTAGCAATGCCAATCTTGTAACATTTAGCATTGATACTTCAGCACGAGACCGTATTTGGAATAGAAAAAGAGAAAAGCATAATCCAACTTCTCTCTAGATGAAACGTGTTTTGGAAAAAGTACATCTTTCAAATGTTAAAACTGTTGAAAAATATCTTTTCTGCCGCCCTTTTCTTTCTTTCCCTCGTCAGATTTATTGAAACACGGTCTGGCTTCAGCGTACAGTTGCAGCTCTGTAATAAATACGAATTACTTAAACAACAGCTGTACAATCTCATTGAATATTTAATACAGTGATCGACAATTTTGTGTTTATAGTAGTCATCTCAACTGCACCGGTATTTATTCTAAGATTGAGTTAGCTGTCAAATATTTTTACAAATCATAAATAGCAACAACTAATTTTAAAGTTGCCACTGAGCAAAAACAAGAACAAAAGCTCAAAGATAATACCAGTAAGCGCGTAGAATATCTCTGCGATACGATCAGATTTAATTGAAAGTGCTTTGTCGCACCACCCGTCGTTGTAAATTATTGGTTGAGGTTTTCGGCCTACTATTCCGTATTAAAACCTATAGGTTTGCGATCTCTGATGTAAAGCCAATTAAAGAAGCTATGCAAATCTCGCACTCCTCGTGAAATTGATCGATTTTCAACAAATGCCAGCAAAACCTATAGTAACATTTATGAAATTGAATCAAAAAAATCAATCTCGTCAAGACACGCCACGTAAAATCAAACAGGAGTTTCAACTGATGTTAGTATCTTCTTATTTTTGCGATTAGAACTGCCGAGATAGGTATATTCAAGTGATAGTTTTATTGGCGCCGGAGAGTGAATTTCATGAGTCAATTCAGGTTGTAATTGCCACGAAGTTTCGACGAAACTACTTGAAAGAGATGCTCTTTTTCTAGATAGCATTTTCCTAATTGCAAATCGTTTCGAGCATGCAATGTTGTTTTCTTCTTTCACTGCAATTTCTTCTTGTTTAAATAGCTTAGCGTAGATCACTTTTCCAACATGTCGCAAAATGTCATCGCAGTAAAACCACAGCATGTTAATCCGAGATGAACGGTTTGAAAGCAGGAAGTTATTAAACTTAGATGGCTTTAAATCTGGCTTCAAGGATGATTTCTCACATTGGTTGATAAAGCCATTAACGCTGCTACTAGCATCAGTATTCGACTTTGAAAGATATTTATCACGGTTGGTTTTGTCACTCAACGAACGAGCACTTTGAGAAGCAGTTACAAAATTATTAAGACCTGATATTTTCAAGACTTTAATATTATCCAAATTTATTTCTTTACAGCGAGCTGAATTGCTTTGAAATTCCTCAGCATATAGTAAGTGATCATAAGTACTTTTCATAGTTAAGGATGGAGGAATCTTCTTGCTTGTATTCTTATGTTGTTTTACAAGAGCTGTATAAGTTGATCGATTATTTTTAGAGGCCTTCAAGTTTTTTGACACTTTTCCAGGAAATGATACTTGTCGTTCAATTACAGCCATGATACTTACTGTCCATTGGTTAACTTTCCCCGCTGAGAGATCACCCAACTTATTGCTATCTTCCAACAGAGAAACCTTGTCCAAAACAAATTTCCTGCTTATAGATAAAACTTTACCAGCTGCTGAGTAATTGTTTGTTTCAATTTTTTCAGTTTCAGCATCGCTGCACATGTCTGGGTCCTTCCCTAAAACCTTGCTATCTATAGCAAGATTACAAGGAGTCTTTCTGTTTTTAAGCGTCTTTGATTGCAAATGGTTGTCACCTACTGTAGGCTTATTGAAGCGACTTTGATCATTGATAAATAGCTTCCTGCAATCCCTTTGAACCTTGTCATTTATTGTTTGAGTCATTACTCTTTCACAAAGAGATAAATTGTTATGTTTACATGTAGGTAATTCAAGCAATTTTTCAAGATCGCATTTGACATTAACTGAAGAAGCAGCATCGCCGTGCACGCCGCAATCTACAACCGCTAGCTCAGTATATTTCGACTGATCATCAGATGCAGATGCTTTCGCAGATGGCTGTAATGACGTTGGGGCGACTTTCTTGCGTGATTTTCCCAACAACTTTCGAAAGGCACGATATCGACACTTTTTCGATTTTACGTATCCATGGGACAAGTTTCCATGACGCGAGGTTGAAGGCAACTTCAAGTTCTCATAAATTGTGCCTGTGGTTGCTCTATAACGAGAAAAAGCATGTATTTTGACAGAGGCAGTTAGCCCTTTCATGACGACGCTGGTAACATCGAATAAATATTCCATGTGGAGGCTGCTTGTTCAAGTGAAGTGCCAAAAAGCTTAACTTCGAAATTAGCCGTGGTGGAAGTATTAGAGATCAATGCAATAGAGGTTTTGTAACCGAATTTGAGACGAATATTTCTAGTGCAATTGACAATAACAAAGGCTATTTTTTCTGAGACGGAAGCAGGACTTAATTTTTATAACTTTTCGCACAACTAGTAATAGTGCAACGTCACATGACACTTAATAAAAGACAATCAAACATTTAACATTTAGGACAAAAACAACACTCTTAAAACACACCTATATGAAAGATTAATAAAAGTATTAGCGAATAGATGTTTGTGGTGTTGGCCTTCAGCTCTCTTAACTTAAATGTAGATGTCTTTACATGAGGTTACATAAAAAGCAGAAAAAATCAATGCGAAAGTTAAAAAAATTAACCTTGCGTCGTACATTTGACATTAAGGTTAGATTCCAAGCACAATTCACAATTCTACTATCACAAATATTACCTTTGCTCACAACACACTTTTTGTATTTTTACAAACCTGGACATTAAACTTGGACTTGCGGGTTTTTATCTCGGATTTGGACAAGCGGTTTTTATTGACAAGTTCAAGTTTGATTACAGTATTTTTGCACCGCAGATAATAAGGTAAAATCAGATATTATCATTTACAATTCTTGAATTAGGACAAAAACTTGTCTACGTGATTCTGGTTCGCAGACGTAATAAAACCAACGCGATGGCGTAGTGGTTAGAGCGTCCACTTCGCAATTCATAGCACTCGGGTTTACTACCCAAGTCAAGTCTTGCCAAAGACGTTGAAAAATGGTATTCACAGCTTTCCTGTTTGGTGCTCAGCACAAAAGGTTTGGTATAGAGTACAAGCCGGCACTCTCGTTGGTGTTCTCGGCAAAGACGCTGAACAGGATGCTTCGATCTTTTTGGGGGGACACGTAGCGGGGCCAAGCAGTCTACCCATCGTGGCTGCTCTGTCTAAATGAAGACAACCAAAATGGACTAATTAGAAGCTCACAACCTGAGAAACTTCTCTTGCTCACGCGAAGAAGACAAGCAAGACCTGACGTTTGTATTTGCTCTTAATAATGAGAATGCTTTTCAATTTTTGTTTGCTTTTTGTTTAAGGGATCACTGAGGAGTAAAACTTTCTGTCGGACTTGAACGAGAGCAATGAAGTGGGACATGGACTAGTCTAAAATTGTCTGCAAGTTCAAAGCCCAGCTATAAAGATTCTTTTCTGAATAAATTTCAACACTTATTTCTAGTTTCAACTTGCTGGAAACTTGATTACAAAAATGATAGGCTACTGTCAAAAGACTATAGGGTAGATATTTTTTCAAATTATATTTAAGGGCACTTTTTGGTCTGAAGTTACAATAAAAGGCCATTTTGAAGCAATCGATTACAGTAGGCCGCGTGTAATATATAAAGCGCAATTCTGTCTGTAAATGTGGAAGTACGTAGGTGCGTACTTGCGCTTCAAAACTCCTCCAAAACTACTGAGCATTTACAATCAAACTTAGTGCGATTGATCACCACTCCGCGGTGAGCGTTGTAAGGGAGTATGAGAAGTCACGATGACGTCATCATCAAAGATAATTTTTTTTAATTTGCATTTCTTTCAGACAAAAATTGCGTTTTGCTCAAACGAAAGCCAGCCCCGACTTACCACCGTACAGCAAATTTCATTCTTTTGAGTTATAAAATAAAGTCACAATCAAACTTGATTGCTTAATTTGTTATCTGCTTTTCTCCAAAACTGCTGATCGTAGAAACGCAATTAAAAGCTTTTTTAGGAGATATTAACAGTGTCCTTTTGATAAAAACAGTTCTACTGCAATTAAAGCTGATTTGACGATTCAACGAGCAATTCTTTTTTTAAGCGTTATAAGCTTTTTAAGCATGCTGCTCTTTTGCTCTTGCACTCTCAAAACTTGCTCTATGATGTCAATATTACTGTATAATGATCTCTGGTAGCGAAAAACGCAGTCTTACGATTTTATGATTTTTTTCAAAAACTGCAACATTTTTACAAAATCAGTTTACTTAAAAACTGATTTGTGACCTCATTTCTCAAACGATTTTCAACATTTTTTCAATAAATTGAAGGTGATTTCAAAGAAATTCCGATAGTAAACAACACGCATCTTTTGTATTTGTTTTATAATACACAAGCTGCATTTTGACACCTGTGGTGTAACTTTTTGCCCCTCCAAAAACTGGTCAGCTGAGTAAAAACAGGTAAAACTTTTAGTTCTTGGGACTTTTCCATACCCGTAAACTTATAGTGCCTTGGTGTTCTAAAAACTTTTTTTTCGTATTTTAGTAGGTGGATAATTTTTTCTTGTAATGTATGCTAAGTAGGCAGTCTGGAGTTGAAATTTGCAAACTGTCTTAATTATGGTAACGCTCAAATTTGCAAAGCAAAAATTGAAAACTTTTGTTTGTTAAAAATAAAAGGCTATGCTCGCTTGCTCAGATTATAGCTACACTGCGGCATGTTTAGCATCCAATGACATATTTCGGGAGGGGGGAGCAAAAGGTGTTAGTCGCTTAAAGAGTACGCCGGAAGCAAAGAAAAAGACGTTAAAAGGATCTTGGTATCTGCTTGAAGAACACTTGGGCGAAATCTTAACCTATAAAAAGTTGATTTCCAAAAAAATAGCTATCACGTCTGTTTGTGGACTAAATGGGCGAAACTCGCGGTTTCAAAAACTTGATCTCTGATAAAACATCGTTTCACGACACACCGTTTGCAGAGCACTGTTGTGGGTAGGAGTTGGCCAGTAGTAGACAGATAAACAAATTATGATCATTTGAGGTAGTATTTTTCAGCCTTATCTAGGTAACCAAAAATTGTTTGAAAACACTGTTTGCAGAAGTAACTACAACCCGTATGAAGTGTAAAAAGATACATGTAATCATGCGCACAACATACTCGTAACCCATGGTTTGAGAGACGGTGTATTACGACCTGCATAAACTCGCTTTTGATAATTGATTTGGGATGCTCTTAAAATTCCAACAGGTTCTGAAAATTCCAACGCCCTTTAATTCCAAAAGACCAAAAGCCATTTTGATTCAAGCCAGCGAGTTTGGGGACAGTAATACCCCGTTGACGCGGCTATTGTTGATCACGTGGTGGCGTTGAAGCCACCCTTTCCTATTGGGCAGGTCCAGTGTGTTCAAGTTTTTCTGCTGTGGCAAGCGCCAATCTACAAGCGCACCGCTGATCTCTGAAGCACCAACAAGTCAACCGTTATTCCTCTCACCACACTTCCTCAGATACTTGCTCTGTCCTTGCGGTAGCTAGGTGGGTTTTCTCTCCTCCGTCTTTCCTACTTTCTGACACGCTACAGTACATCTGTCAGAAACTATCCACCTCATCTTCTTTCTGTACTATATGATTACAACGGGCACAGTCATTAATTTCTTTCGCACAATGACAAGATCGATTTGCTGGCTAGAAGAAGAATGCTACCCTAGCGATCTACAGTATTTGTACTTTGTAGTTTCTTTTTTCTTGCCGCCTGGGTGCACTTATTTTTTTTTAAACTGATGGAGTACTGTACCCGGAGACGTACTTGCAGTTTCTCGTCATTCTCGCTTTATCTTCATATTTTTGGTTGCAGTAGACTAGTTACAGCCTTCTCTCAACTATCATCTCTCTAGAATGGACATAGTTGAGAATCCTTGTCGTAATGTCTGTGGATACCCCTCATAGAAAAATTTTCGTGCCTAGTATGCCTGTACTACGCCTAGTATGCCTGTACGACGCCTACCATGCCTGTACCGTGCCTATCATCACAGGACTACGCCTGTACTATGTCTATTGTTGCCTCTTATGGCTGTACAGTAATTACTACGCTTGTGCTGCGCTTACTGTGCCTGTTTAGTACGGCCCATAAAACTACCATTGCTGCTTAAATTCTTTGCCTTGCTTCCTCTTGTTATTCAAGAACTGCTGGTTCTGGCGCTGTTTTTTTTAGTTAATATTTCGCCAAATTTTATCAACCAAAGAAACATCTTAATTTTTAACTATGACGTCATATTTCACCTAATGTGATACCGCAAATTGTCACATATTGTTTATTGTTCAATAAGGTAATGTTAATTAGTCGGTAAAGAAAAGAAACAATTAGGTCTAATTTAGGTGCCGCTAGTTAAGTTTAGATAGCTTTCATTAAGGGGGGGATTTAGGTAATTTAAAGTAGAACGTTAACAAAAGCTAAATATACATTTATACTTTGGAGAAGACTTGATGCGCAGGTAAGATGTCGTATTAAACCTAACTCTTTCAATTGAGTTCGGACTGACCAATATTTCAGCAATTTTGCTGGTAGCTTGTAGCGGTAAGTGAAAGCAATCTTTTGAAAACAGTTAACTTGGCAATAGTTCAATGTTCCGCTTCTTGTTTTTGCTCAGAGTGCACTTATAATCTTCAAAAATTCGGAAGAGCACCGAAATCAAAAATGTTATCAAAAATTTTAGGGAATATAAAAATGCTTGATGACTCGATATTCGAGAGAACAGTTATATTTTTTAAAGCATCGCAGGGAACGTTGATCGTTTTTGATTACTAACAAAAATGAAACGTTTTGTTGGTGCAAACAAGTTGTGCAGAATTGTGTAGAAATTGAAGGTTTCATTAACTAATGCTCTACCCTGTTTTCTGAAGAAAGGGCAAGGGAAGTGCAAATGTTTATCAAAACAAAATATATCTTGAAGATTTTTTCCAAACTTTGTAGTTCTAGATATTAGTAGTAGTAGGGTACCATGGCATTGCAACTCTAATACTTGAAAGCTCGCTCTCTCAAACCAGTTAATGTATACTTTGCGTGCTTTGTGGACTGTTTCATATTCTTCGGTTTGACAAACGGCACCGCCTTACAATAGTATGTGAGTACGACCTGAGGAGGTCCGTTGTATTTCTTGCCAGTAGGTGAGTTGTGGTAGTCCTATCTGTAACAGATGTTCCATCTCGTCTATCTGATTGCAACTTTCCAATTTTCGTCGTACGCGTAGTAAGCCAGGAAGTGGGTTGTGCAGTTAATAGTTTTTCGACCTTACAGTGTGTGTTGAGTAGCTTTTATGCACATTATGCTTTTCCCCATCCCACAAATACGCCCATGTGCTGTTCCTCGCTTATGGTCACATTCCCATTTTTTCATCCGCATTCTTACTCTTCAGTTAATTGCGTGTTGCCTAAGATGATGCTACTTGTATTGATGCGTTTAGTTCCCTGTTTATAACCATTTTATCAAATATAGGCACAACATTTTGTTTCGTATAAGGGAAGGGCTGAAGTAAGGTAAAGACCTTTTTTTCAAAGAAAGTTTTTGCTAATTATTTTCACAAAATGCAAGCAAAGACATTTTTTAAAGATCAAGCTTTTTTTCTCAATTTTTGCCACATTTCCTCCTTTTTTTCACATTTTTCAAGTTTATGGGGGACTAAATTTGTTGAGCGATGCTTCAATCTCCTGACTATTTGTAAAATTCTCAAGTCTAAATATTAGGATTGAAATTAGAGGATAGCAATCAAGCAGTGGTTCTCAATTTTTCTCGATCTGACCTATTTGGAAAAACAGTGGGAAGTGCCACTCACCTTACTACCTCAATACTAAGATATTTTCTTGCCATTTTTGAGATACATTTTGAGATATATTTTTTGAGTTATTTTCTAAGGTGTCGATCTATCTGTCTACTGTAGTTGGACACTATTTTTTGGCAATCAACATTTTCTTAGCGATATTCTATGACAATTTTGGTCTTTCACTCTTTTTCTCAGCTACTGTACAAAAAAGGACGCCACTTTAAAAAAGGACCTCCTATTCTGTTGAAAGTTCAAAAACATAAATCTCAACAAACAATCAATAAAAGTCTCTCACTCTTTATCTCAGTAACACTTTAATTGATTATTTGTAAAGATTAATGTTTTTCAACTTCAAAGAGAGTAGAAGGTCGTTTGTTAAAGATCAATTTTTTCTGAGCGTTTTAGGATAATATTTGTGGGTAAGTCTTTTGTGACCTTTTTCTAAGCGAAATTTTGGATTATCACTTGTTGAAATTGATGTTTTTGTACTTTCATACAAGTCAAAAACTTTTTTTGTTCATGAATTTTACAAAATCGATTTTTTGCTTAAAGTTTTTGGCTGGGATATCAAAAAAGCCAGGCCCCCTTGCCACGCTGTCAAAAACCATAACTGGAATGCGCCTCAGATCGTCGTCGTCGCAATGCACAAATTGGGAACCAATTTTAAGTAAGGTGAAATGAGGTGATTTATAAAAGGGAAGTTTCCTTTTGGAAGATTTTCTCTCTTTGCTTTCGGAACCTTCTGTAAGCTCTGAATTTTATCTATTGTAAAGTTATGTTTTGTAGGTGTTTTTCTAATTCCAATTGTAGTAGTGATAGTAGTAGTTATTCAGTTTTTATCTGGTATTGTTCCCTTAGCAGAGATAGGCAGATTCGCCCCATTCTTTCTGCAGTTGCTCGCACTCCATCTCTCCACTTTGCTTGATTCAGGACATCTTCCTTCTTCCAACGAATCTTCTCTGTCTCCTCCTCCACTTCCTTCTTCCAGGTCTTCTTCGGTTGTCCTCGCTTTCTCTTGCCATTCACTTCAAGATCGAGAGCAACCCTCAAAACACTATTGCAATCCCTCCTCAATATCTACTAAATGCACAATTTTTTACTTATTCCATTTTTTTAACCCAAGTAAATAAAATTAGCTCACAAAAACAAATTTTAAACAAATACAAGCACGTTGGTCAAGGACTGCTAAATGGCAATGTACTGAGTGCTTAAAATCTTTTTGATAGCCCTCGAGCGCCCTCCAAGGTTAAAGGCATAAAACTGATCTGGCCAATACAAAGCGTAATAAATACTACCCATAATGTTTAATTTACAATGCGTCACACCTAGCACCGCGTTGCGGCTCTCTGGTTGCGGAGCATTGCAATTATAGGCGTAACACTTTGTATTTTATGGGGAGTGGCGACGGAAGTAACATCTTTGATTAGGTGATCAGCTTTGTGATCCCGTTTTTTGGGAGATCCATTTTTTAAAAGTGACTATTTGGTTTTGGAGTAAAGAATGTTTACTCCAGGGGGCTTATAGACTGCAAACCCCCACTTGCTTTACGCCTATCACTGCAGTATTCAGTATTCATCTCAAAGGCATCAAGATTTGCTTGTCACGTGTTTACTTTTAGGCGCAGAAGCCGCTATAATGTCTATGTAACCCCAAGCAAACTGGAGAAGTGCCTCCCTAAATAAAAAAGATATCTTTTTCCATCGCTTACGAGACGTGGTCTTTTTTTTTATAAGCAAGTTTGCTAAAATATCACCCCTAAAAGTGGTGTTAAATGGAGCGGAACCCATTTCCCTCAAGACAGTGACACCACTGTATTCTCGCTCCAAAATTCAACTGCGCATGTAGGATCACTTCTACAAGCAACCACATTATTTGCTAATTGCTAATATAGCTTAATTTCTAGGAAAAATATCATGGTTAGAAACCGCATTTCCGAACCGAAACTTTTGATATGCTGAAAAAAGTTATAATATGTCAATCAAGGCGGTAAATTTGCAATCTAAGTTGCATGAAATGGTTCTGGTTGCACCTTACAACATGTTTTACTTGTCCAAATTTTTACAAAAACAAGAAGCGAAATTTCCAAGCATTTTAATCAGAAAACTCCTATGCTTTTAAAATAATGCGTGAAAAAAAACTTTTTTTGCATAAATTTTTGGTGTTAACATTTTCACGGTGAACTTTATCTCCTCCATTTTGTTTTGACTCCGTTTTACAAAAGCGAGGGCTTTGACCGAGTTTCAGGGGATCACGCAGGGACCGGTGAACCCACTTTCCACTTTCTACATTCAAAGATTGTGCCTCTAACGAATAAATTTCGAAAATTGGTCCACCAATCATTGTCCAATGCACCAGAGAGCCGAATTAACCTCAATGCATTCCCGGGCGCACTTCATTAAAAAAGGCCAATTTGTAAGCTATGGGCATCACGAACAGTTCTTCCCAAATTACAAAAGGTTTTCAAATATTTTAAGGCTTTTAACAAACCCGAGCGCCCCCTTGAGACGCATTTGTATGGGGGCGGATAAAGTTTGCTTTGAGGCAAACAGTTGAGGGGCCAAAGTTAAATTTAGAGTCAAAAATCATCTTTTCTAGAAAAAATTTGGTGACGACCTTCAGCCCCTGTGATTTCCCCTGCTTGTCCACTTGACCTCTTTTTTACTACAAATCCTGATCCACGTGCAATGCACACCTGATACAACCTGCTTGTTAACTTTTTTCAGGAATAAATGTAGATGCTAAACGGTGAACCGTAAATGTTATGTTGTAGGTCAACGAATTTCAGTAATAATGGTTAAAAAACAAAGCCATGGACGCAAGCCTCGAAGACCAGAACCTACCGATGGTAGTCATCTAGGAACAAAGAAAACAGGATCATCTTTTCAAGTTTTGAATACAATTTCGAAGCCAAGCTTATTTAGGAAGCATAGTTCTTTACCGGATCAGCTTAATCATTTACCTTTTCGCCAAAGCTCTTCTAACTTGTCATGGCACAGTTTTAAACGTCACAATTCTTACTTCACAACTAATGCAGATCCTTTACCAAATATAAAATCTCGTAAACCTGGTCTAGTTCAATCAGTGCGAAAAAAATGGAAAAAATATTTTTCAAAATCTAAACAGAAAAAAAACTTAAAAAACGATGACGATGAAAAAATTAAAGTAATTGAAAAAAAAAGTAAAAGCACTGAAAATATTTTGGAAAAAGCGGAAAAATCTGATGAAAAGGATGAAAAGCAAGGGTGGGGCATAGGCAACATGTGCCTTGAGGACACAAAGGCTTTTGACTCATTCATGAAAGCTGTAACTCGTTGCATGCCTTACATTTACGACATGAATGAGGATTACGATTATTACGGCCGCGAGTGCCAGCCGTTGCATCCCATATATGGTGAAACGATGGTCGACGTCAAACAATTTGATCACCCGTGCCGACCGGCTGTTCGAAGTTCTTTTGAAATCGATACAGAAGCGTCGGTGCAAAATCTCGGCGGCGGTGGGGATTGCGCGAACGCGAAAAAACCTCGAAAGAGCAAATCCGTTCCTTCAAAAAAAATCAGAAGACAATTAGATCAATTTCCTGACTTTTACGAAACAGTCTGGGAGTTTCGCCCGAAAGCTAAGCACGGGTCACGTAGCAGTATCAAACCGGAAAAAGAATTATCGAAAAAATGAAACAAGCATCGAGCACAAACAAAAGAAGCGAACCATTTGTGTTTTCTTGTATTCTGTTTTTCAATTGTCCTTTGCAGTATTGCCATTGTTCCAACAAACTTTGCCATCAGCCGTTTTCTGCAATCGCTTGTTGGTTTTGAGTTGAATATTAGACACAACATTTGCGTCGCCTCCTTGAATCATTTTCAGGATGTTTTATTTTTACCAATAATAGAATCCTACAGTGACTTTTACACAAAAACTCTTTGCTTTTTTCACTGAGAAAGATGACAAGATAACTCCGCTAGATCACTTCTCCTGCTCCATGGGTGAGAGGCACAGCAGGAATGATTGTGTTCCGGCCCACACCGCAAACGTAATCGAGATCAGACTATGATAAAACGGCAATCCACTTCGAACCAGTCGGGAACGCAAAATGTAGATTGGCAGCCCCGCCATAAATATGGCGGTTGGTAGCGGGTACCAATTTGCAATTTACGCTTCTTGCGACATGGTGGGTGATCAGCTTCAGCAACGAGCTGAGTTGGTTATAAGTTGTAGATGGTTACGATGATCGTGCGCAAAAACTTTTTGATGATCAAGCTGTGCATTTATGAGGGGCGCATCATGTCATTTTTCTTGCTTGTTGTAGAATCGCTCTGTGCCGACAACGATAGTAACTTCGAAGAAGAGCTGAGCACTATGCAATGGATTATTCTATCTGCTAGCGCTAGAATTCTAGAACGTGCTAAGCCAGCAGACCCGGTAACTATAGAGCTAAGCAATGACAGGCAAAAGATCTTACTGTTTGCAATTCATAGCAAAATGTTTGTCTGGAATCACTGAACATAAAAAGAAAAGCAAAAAAATTTTCAACGTTCCATACCTACAAAGCAACTCAGCTAGCCTAAGGTAACTTGAAGGACTAACGCATGAAAGTAATCGCAAAATATTTGTCATGGCTCACTAAACAAAGTAAAACAAAAAGCTTTTGCAGAACTGCAAGCATAAATCATTAATTACCCTTAATCTGTCCACGTGATTTTTAAACTTTTTTCCTAATTTCGAAGTAGTTTAAGATCTAGCAACTGTACCGTAAACGCAGAATGTGACATTTGTTGATGTTCAGATGAAAAGGTTTTTAACTTGAAAAATAGGTCCGCGTAACCGCTTTGTGCAATACAAACCATTTTGAATAGTTGATCTTCCAATGAGAGGGTTTTCTAGTATTCAGTTTGCCTCCTAATGGAGTAGAATAAAGTAATTTACTCCTTATGGACTGGTATAAAAATTAAATCTAGAGATATTGAGAAGTAAAAATTATTCAGGATAAAAACGTTGAACTAGTCCTTTAATTGCGCAAAAAGTTGTAATGTAAGTATTACCACTTGAGGTGTCAAACTGAAGTTTTTTTTACCAAGTGGATTACTTGTTTTTTGGTAAAGAGAGGGGTTTTATGACATTTGCAAAAGTATATCTGGGTTTAATGGTGCCAAAATGTTGAAAAGCACTGAGCTAGATAGATAGTTTGTATCATGTTCCGAGGTCAAGAACCTATTCTTTTATTACGCCATAACCATAGCTGGCAAATAACATAGTTCTATTAGAGTTAACTTTTAAGCAGGCTCTTCAGTAACGAGCTGCCTACTCTAAGTAGTTTCATTTCTATCTACTTTTACAAAGTACTATAGCAGAAAGAGCCTGAGAACTTTAATAATCTTACTTGCCGCAACACCACCCAGAAATTATGCATAGAGTGATCTCAAATACTATTGCCTAACATCTGCAAACAAATGGAAGATAAAAAAATGAAGACAAAAACCACGCAACTACATCAACAAAGGAGTGCTAATCGTTTTGGTAAGCGGCATAACCCAACAAAAAATTACTTCTACCCCTATTTCTGTTGCAGAGGTCGCATCCGCCCATAACCAACAGAAACAGAAAACGAAAAAAGGTTATTTAAAAAATTACAAAGGCTGCCAAAAATTTGCTTCGGGCTATTTCACTCAGCTCCGGTGTCTTGATAGTAATTCCTCCAGATTTACAAAGGCACAAGGGACCTAAATGTGTATCATGGCCAGGAAAGATCAAGCAGTAGTAGTACCCTTGTTAAATACGAATGCTTTGTTGGTGATACAGAAGTTTGACATAGCTTTAAAAAACTTGGTTTTTTCAATAAGCTTTTCGTGAGGCTCTCATCAGTGATGGTATCGCGTCAATTCTTGGTGGCGCACTTTTATGCAAGCGCTGCTAGAGGATAGCCTCGATTGCCTTTGACCTTGATTGCCTTTCGTCCGAATTATTGACAAGTAAAAACTTGCTCACTTTAACTCTTCTCTTTTGACGTGATATCGTCACCGAAAAGAGCCTCACGAAAAGATCGTGTCAAAACAGCTTTTTCAAAGTTATATTAAATTTATTGTGCACGCCAGAATAGCATAGAATTTAGTAGACAAGCACTGAGATCCTACGACACAAAGCCAAAAAAAAAGCAAAATTTAACAGAAATTTTTGATATTCTAAAATATCAATTTAACTTCCAAAAAGAATCATTAAACTGCTTTAACTGTTATCTAAAATTGATTATTCAAAAAATGACAAACTATATATATCGTTTTTTTTTGTGACAACTGGTTAGGAAAAGATTAATAAATTTAATTAGTTTGACAAAAAATTAAAGAAAACAATATTCTGGCGTGATACTGCTCTGTAAACAAGAAAAAAACTTTTCCTAAAAATAGCTTAATATGAGTTTGCTCATCTAGGACTTACCGGAGTCGAAGCTACAAATTCGGGAAGACATGGCTTCTTGGTAAAATCCACGTAGAAAATAAAGCATAAAAGGCGTAACCTGGAGCTTGTCAAAGTTTCTGAGAAAATGAAAACAACGTCCACGTGACAAATTACACCAAATACCAGAAAGCATATTTTTTATTTTTCTTAAAAAAAGCTTAGTAGGTCTGTCGGGTTGGTATTGGGGGAAAGACGTAGTCCTATTTGCTCCCTTGGTTACGCCTACGCTGGAAAAAAAGCACATATGGTCTAGCCAGAAACTTGGTTCACAAATACAGTATAGTTACGAGAGATCCATAGCGTTGTGAAACAGGCCTATCACTTATTATCCCATTTTTTTATTTGTGGAAACGATACTTACTGCAACGCCTCAGTCCTCCTTTAATTTGATTGGTGCGTTCAAACTCCTTAACAGGAACAATAGAAGAAGACGGATCAAAAGAATAAGGCTATACTTATCTCGCCATAATGTTTTTCTGTTTTCTTTATTTGTTTAATTTAGATCGACTGAAGACGGTTCATATCAAAGCAAAGCAAGCGTACACAAAACACAAGCATAGCATCTCACAGCGCTAGAACCGTAACTGCGTACCAACGGATCTACTAAAACAGGTTGTCCATGAAAAATAAGAACACTTTTTTATGCATAACTAAGATCAGTAGATCACAGTAGCGAGAGTGATATTCAACTCAGAAATAACTAGCATAGTGCGTTATTGTAGCAACCGGTTTGCATTAAAATTGATGACTGCCTTCAATCAAACGATATGCCACCTTACAATTGAATCATTAAATGCGTCTGAGTTAGCAACATTTGGTAAGCGAGAGTAGTGCGAACGCGAGTGATGCCATGCAATATAGCCGACAAAAAAATCGTTTTGTGCTACAGGCAATCTTCTGTATCTTTCCTACTAAAAATTACACCTTGATCGGTACGCGTAAAAACAGAGACAGTGGGCACGAAAAAGTTCGTTTTTAACGTATCCAGAACATTTCGAAAAATTTCTTTGAAACGTGTATTGTACACTACACAAAAATTTAGCCTATCTCATAATATCATTATTGTCAAAAACGCCAAAATATTGTATTGCCAGCAATACATAACGTAGGGAAAAAACATTTACAAATGGTGTATGAACCATCATCTTAGTTGACGTAATAGTGTTAAACACAATACAGTGCGACTCAGCAAACTTGGAACATGCCTTTACAAGATCTTGCAAGCCTTCAAAACTTAGAGCAAAACAGAAAATATAATCTGCATGCATCTTTTATCAATAGGTTTGTTATGACAAAGAAGCCAGCCTAAACTACATTTAGTTTATTTGATAAATTATTTGTATAAAATGAAAATAGACATGACTCAGAATTTCCCCTTGCTAAACACCACCGCCTAAGGAATTCCAGAAAGATATTGTCTTCTTACCTTACTTTTATGAACTGGTTAGCGTTACAACATTTAAGGGCACGAAAAAAGAAACAGGACATGGTGTTAGCTTATCAAAAAATATATAGCGATTAAATCTAATACATGCAATGGATACATCCAAAAAATGAAAATACACGAGTATTGTTACTGAAACATGAGCTAACATTTCGTTTGAAGAAAAACGCTAACTGATTAATAGGCTACCGCGTGATTGTGTAAATCCAAATCGGTTATTTCTGATCAGCAAGCAGTTGCTTTGAAGCAAAATAAAGTGTTTTTACGAGAAATAGAAAAGGGCACGTTGGTCTATAATTAGCACAGCTTGAAATATCAATAATACATGATTTAAATACGGGTACAAATACTTTTTCGATACTTGGCTGGCGTGGTGACAATCAAGTCGTAAAGTTGTTTTTACTACAAGCGCAATAAATGGGGATCTTTACGTTGCGAAGTTGGCGCTATCTAGGTTATTGCTGATTTAATGGCGGTTGTGCTGTTCCAGCTAGAAAGAAAATGTCAACTGAAAACAACTATAATTTTCAGCAAGACATTTTTAATCTTCACGCAGTCAATCAATGTGCAGTAGGGTGATGCAAAAAGGGGGGTTTTGAAAATTTTTTGAAATTTTAATGGGGCACCTTCTAATCTGATACTGTTTGCCTCAAAAACACTACATACAAAATTTGAGGTCAATCAATTGATATTTAGAGGTTGCTACCAGCCTTTAAAAATTCTAACATTAAAGTAAATTTTCATTTTTTTGCTACATTTTGGAGACTAATTTCCACACCACCTATTGAGGTATAGTCATGGGCGCGTTGCTTTTTTTTAAGTGGAAACTCCCCAGTAAGCCTATCATAACCACTAGCATGTATCATCATGACGATTTATTTTAGTGACATAATTGTTTTCTTGTTTTTGTCCGGTAGAGAAGATCTGAACTTCTTCACTATTTGCAAAAGGTACTGCTTTTGTTGCTCATCATTTGTGAGGATCTTGTTATATTCTTCCATTAGCTTCACTCCTCTTTCTGCTAAATCATTTGTTACTTTCATATTCATTACAGTTTCACGTGCTTTCAAATATTCATCATTAGAGTCCCAATTTTCTACGTTTGATTCAAGGAAACTGCACGGGAGGCCAAGGATTTCAAAAAAGACTTTAGTGTGTGAAGTCACAAAATCATTAAGCTGCTTCTGTTCAATTACTGCATGGTCAATAGTGGTTCGTTTGATATTATTCTGCTCAGCAGGGTTCTCCAGAGCTTCCCTCATTTTGTTCTTCATCTCAATGGAGATCTCTTCATCAAAGAAAGCAAGTGCTATAAGCTCTTCAGAAAGATACCAGAGATGGTTTGAGAACTTTTTGAGTGCAATTGTTGCAATTTTTTCTTCGCTTTCTTTGTATTTGACTAAAGTCTTTAATAGTTGCAAGTCAAGCCGAGGAGCATAACGAGGAACAGGTGCTGTATACCAGGATCTAATATAAACTTCAACTGCAAAGTAACAGATGTCTCTCAGACCTTTCTCTTCCGACTTTGTCAAAGTGAACTGCTGTTTGAACATCCAGATCTTCATAGAATATATTATCTTTGCCATCCATCGGGCTCTATGACAGGCTCCTGGTTTTTTGAAGCGTATTCCTGAAGATGGGATTCCTCCAACAAATATTATACTCAGTTCAAGCAATTCCTTGTAATCATCGCGGGGTTGGTGCTCTTTCAGCTGGTTATTGGCAAATGTTATTGTATCATCTTTTATTTTGGCAATTTTGGTGGCTATGGTTTGGTCATTCTCAGCTGTCTGGAAGGATTCTTTATTCAGTTTATCCCAATTTACTTTAAAACGTTTAAATATTTGTATATTTGGTCCAGATGAAGCTGGTAATGAGGTGGACACAACTGATTCTAAAACTATCTCCAAAATATGATGACGACAGGCAAGCCAAAGCATATCTTTGTCCATTTTGTGCTCAAGTGAAACACAAGCTCCATTTTTACGGCCAGTGTTCAAAGCTGTTGTGTCAAAACACATGCATTTTACCTGATTTAATAGACCACAGTCAAGAACAAGTTTAAACACAGCAGCTGAAGTGTTTTCTCCAGTGCAACTGCTGAGTTTTGGTACACCAAGGAGCTGATCAACTCCATTTCCTGATACTAAAACTGGAAGCCTGTCAACAACTTCTTCTCCCGAAATATCTTCCAATAGTTTGCCATCCCAGTGGATAGTTAAGGGAACATCATTTTTTAATTCAGCTTTTAGAGGTTCTGAAATATCTTTGCGAAATTTTTGCCTTGCACGCCTGATGCTTGAATAACTGACATTAAATTCATCCGGATCATGACCTAAATTTTTCACAGTGGGAATCATAATCAATGAAGCACTTCTATCACTGACTTTAGCAACATCAAGAGAAGCTAGTAGCCTGTCATCCATTAATTTGGACTTTTTTTCTTGCTGAAGAGATTCTAGATGTTGATGGTTTGCTAGGATCAATTGTGTACTCTTCGTCTTCATCCTGGCTGGAGTTTTCTGGAGAAGTAATTGATGATGAGCCACTATCAGCAAGTTCAACTGTATTTTCAAAATCACTCATTTGTCTTTTTCTTTTAATCTCAAGTTTCTTTTCATTTTCACTTGCTGCTTTTTGAAGTTGTGAATATTTTTTATCCACACCAGCCATTTTTCCTTCACGCTTAGGCTGCCTTTGCAACATCAAAAACTTTTTATCTTCTTCATTGTCCATTAAGTTCAGAGCATCAGCATGGGCAATATCAAATAATTTATCCAAGTCATGATCCCATTTCTTTTGTTTATTTAGCAAATTTTGACTTTGTTTTTTCTTATTTTCTTTATTTTTCTTTAATTTCAACCATTCATTGTAAATAGAATTCAATTTCTCAATTACATGTTTTTTCAGTTTTGTTGGAATTCGCGCTTGTTCCCAGACTTGCATCACATCTTTAGCAGTTGATGTTAGAGCTTCTCCAACAGTTTGCTTACAATTTGTTTTATAATTCATGAATAATGACATTGCTTCTCTTTTAGATGGAAGAACAGAAGTTTTTAATGCTTCTATGGGCTGACCAACTAGCCATATATCTGTAATGCTTCTGGTTGGATGGCGAGACGCCATTACTTACTGTGTATTAAAATGAAGATTGCTTACTGTTTATTAGAACAAAGAGAAGCACAACCTCCTTCTGTGACAGCTGTGAGGGTACTGAAGCTATGACGCTCTGTCTTACAATTGGCTCAAGTTATTGTGGGGCTTATAGCAGGGGGTTGAGTTGGGGACAAGTTTGGGAGAGCAGTTCTTCTACTGTATAAACAGAGTGAGACTAGCTTTTAACTCAATGATAGTGTGAAAATTATGCAGCAGTGATGAAATTGCTATTTTACAGTATCTGATTAGTAAATATAACTAGGTTATGTAACTTATATTTAATAATCTGAAAAATAAAAAAAAAGAACAAAATTACAAACTTTGACCTGTGGTAGCATACTCTAAATATTATTAGAATTGAAAAAAACATTACACAGGGTGTTTTTATACCAAAATGAACAAAATTAAGGGGTGCCCCACAAATTTTGAAATGGTCACCATTTTTGCATCACCCTAATGTGCAGCTACTGCAAGAACTCTTTTTAAATACACCATGTTGTGATCTAAAAGTTGCAACCACACTGACACAAAGCAATGCAAAATCTCTAAATTTCGTGGCCAAGTTGAGATGAAAAACGGTCCAGGTCGAAAATATCCAATATTTTACATTTATATAGCAGCGCGCAGTAGATGGACTACACCAGTGGTTCTTAAAGTATGGGTCGCGACCCAAACATGGGTCGCGAAAACTTAAAAAATGGGTCGCGACAAGGTGATTCAAATCCGTCAAAACGATTTTTTGCAAGATAATAATTTTCAAAATCTGCAGAATTTTTTTTCTTTCGGTTTATTAAGTGTTTCAAAATTATTGCATCATACACATTTAGTTGGCTTCATCTCAATAAAATAAGATTATTGCATCATAAGTAGTTTTCTAAACGTTTTAGTGGCAGACCAGTTGCTGCAGAACTAGCCGAAATTACTTAGCCTACTAGTAGCTAAGTCTAAGTTATGTTATGTTGATTGGGGAAATATGTTGGAGCTGAATAATTCAGTAAATAGGTCAGTGGGGTACAAGGGTTGGTAGTAAGGTTTGAAAATATGAAAATTTAGCTTTTTATAGTAGTGGAGTAGTTTGAAACAATTTCCTAAAGTAGCACATTAAATTGCAGGTATTGTTGTTAAAAATTAGCATTATACTGTAATTAGCGTTTAAGAACGAGTAAGTATTCCTACAAGCAAGAATTTTTGGACTTGGGATTCACTTCTATCAAAGATCATGGTGCTGAAAAGCCGCAATGTGTACTGTGTTATAAAGTGCTATCCAACGCATCTCTGAAGAAAAATAAATTGAAGAGACATTTGGAAACGAAGCACCCGCAACATGTGAAAAAGAATTGCATCTTTTTTCCGCACCGAAAAACGGAACTGATACGAAGCAGAATTTGCTCAGAAACGAATCCAGCGCTTTTAGCCTCCAAGCAAGCCACGCTGGCATCGTATGTTGTCTCGCTACGCATAGGTAGAGAAATGAAACCGCATACGATTGGAGAAAGGCTCGTAAAGCCTGCAGCCATTGACATGGCCAGACTTATGTGCGGCGACAACATGGCCTCGAAATTGCAGTCTATCTCGCTATCGAACGACGCAGTTAAAAGTCGCATTGCAGACCTTTTATTGAACATAAAAAACCAAGTGGTTGCTCGAATGAAGAAGGCGGAAAAGTGGAGCTATCAACTTGATGAGTCAAACGACACTGGAAAAAAACCGCAGCTAATGATTTATGTGAGGTACGAGAGTGACATGGACCTCGAAGAAGCATTTCTGTATTGCACACCGCTAACAACAACGGCAACTGGCGCCGACATCTTTAACGTTGTGGACAACTTCCAACAAGAAGAAAGCATTAACTTGGAAAACTGTGTCAGCTCATGCACTGACGGCGCTCCCGCAATGCTTGGTGCTCGACACGGGTTTACTGCACGAGTCAGGCAAATCAATCGTAGTGTCCAAGTTGTCCACTGTCTTCTGCACCGTGAAAACCTTGCTGCGCAACATTTGTCTCTGGATCTTTCTGCAGTGATGAAGGAGGTTGTAGGTGTAGTCAACTTTATCAAAGCCAGTGATGTTAATTTTCGTCTTTTCGAGCAGTTGTGTGTTGATTACGGGTCTCAATTCCAACATCTCCTATTTTACTCTAATGTTGAATGGCTTTCTCCTGGTAAGCTCTTGCGCCGTCTTATAGATCTGCGAACAGAAGTGCAGATCTTTCTCAATGAAAAAAATCATCGACATGCCATTCGGTTTCAAGATAAAGAGTGGATGCTCAAAGTATGTTACCTAAACGACATCTTCACCACATTGAACGAGCTTAACACATCAATGCAAGGCAGAAATCAAAACAGCATCACTCTCTTCGAGAAACTGTCTGCCTTCAAAGAAAAGCTGCAACTCTGGAAGAATAAACTGAAGCATGGACAAACAGCAGCGTTTCCGTCTATGAACGAGTATGTGGAGGAACGGAATCAAGCTGATAGTAGCAGATTTGATGTCATCAAACCCACTCTAGTGGTGCATTTGGAAAACCTAATCACGGAGTTCGATCGCTACCTTCCCGACATAAATTTGGAAGCTCACCTGTGGGTCAGAAATCCGTTTCTGGCAAAGGTTGACAACTTATCAGAAGATGTTGCAGGGCTGCAGGAAGAGCTTATCAACTTGCATCATGACCAGTTCCATCGACAACTTTTATCACCGGCGTTACTTGGAGAGTTGTGGACCTCAGTTAAAAAGGAAAAGCCAATAATTGGTAACGAAGCAATGACTTTTCTGCTCCCATTTTCGACCACGTATTTCTGCGAACAAGGATTTTCGGCACTAACAGTTGTTAAAACCAAGGCTCGCAATCGCCTCAGTCCTGGTAACGATTTGCACGTTGCGCTCAGTAAAATAGAGCCATGGATTGAAGAAATTATGAAAGGGAAATATCAGTTTCATCAATCACACTGAACCAATCATCTGTTCTTAATTAATTGTTGTGTCAAAATACTGTGTACTATAACTGGTTTTCTGTGTCTTATATGAATAAATAGTAGAGTGCTGACATTAAAAAAACATTTTTTCTACGTTTAAGCTTTAAGGTTTGGGTCACGAGATAATCATAAAACTCAGATTTGGGTCGCGCTCAAAAAAGTTTAAGAACCACTGGACTACACACTACATGGGCAAAAATAATTCAGCAACACGTACCGATACTTACAAGTTAAATCTACTTGATTCAACTACTTGATGAATTTTTGTGGCGATTTAAAATAAATAAATTCAATCAAATACTCTTCTTAAAAGAAAGTTTAAATATAACTGCAGCGGCACCATAAAAATGTAACAATAGCTACGTCTTTTGTGAAATTAGACTCCAAGCTTGATCCAGTTTTAAACACTGTGCAACCCTTTTGTAAAGCAACTTTGTTGCACTTCGAAAACTTGTTTCTCGAATGCTGTAGATAAAGCAGTTCCAGAGACTATTGCTGGTTAAAAGAAGACCCATCGTAAAGACAACAGACGAAAATCGCATCGCAGCTACTGCATCGAAATCTATTGGATTGCTGAAGTCAACGTAGGGTAAATATACACCTGTATTCAGAACTACGGTCGATGGTACGACACTTAGAGTAAAAACTGCAATGATGATTCCTAAAGTTTGTAGAAGTCGCATTTCATTATCAGTCTGGCGATGCTCATCATGTCTTCTCAGGCTAGGTCGAGCCGCTACGTAAGTTGCTATTATTGAAAACCACATTAAAGCAACCGTAACATAAAATGCGGTTCCGTACGCTATGACAATTGACTTTCCGCCAAATGATCCTTCATTTGCAAAAACAAAAGGATTTTCCAGATCAGTAATTACTACAGGAAGGATTGCAAAAATAAATGCAGAAAACCAAACAGACGCTACGATTATCTTAGCCATGAAAATTGCTTTAAATCTGTTGTATTTTAAAGGGCGAAATATAGCGATAAATCTGTCGAAGCTTGCTGCAACCAAAGTGGGCACAGACACGCTCAAAGACAGCGCTGTAAAGAACCCAGTTACAGAGACATAACGGCTCAAAACTTCGTCGTTCAATTCGACATCGACCAGCTGAGGTGGCAAAGAGCTGTCATTGGCTATCACGTGACCAGTAACATTCCTTAATGTAGTGATGTGTGAAAGTTCTACCACATCTTTATACATTGTCCCAATGTATATCGGAAGGGCAACCAGACCCATAATGACATCAGCAACAGCTAAAGACAAACGGTAGATTGATTGAACATTTAGCTTTGAGAGACATAGGACACCTATGATAGTAACGTTACATATGACGATGGCCAGAGCGAGAAAAAGATTTGCCACCAAAAACAGTACTAGGTTCAACCGGCACCTGAAAAAGCACAATAAATAAATATTAAATTTACATTTGATATTAAATTTATATTTAGTAAATAAATAGATATTTACAGGGTGTTTCACAGTTATTGAAACAAAGCGGCAGCTTCTAAAACCTTTACCAATGACCTTATTCTTTTTCTGTTTTCAGATTGTCATAGCGAAATAGTTAACATTTTTATACGTTAAACAAAAAATAGCCTAATTATGCCTTGGTCGATGGAGCAGAAGATCTTTTGTGTAAAGACATATTACGAAACGAAGTCTTTCAAGATTGTTCAAGCAAGGTTCAGAAGGAAGTTCAGCTTCAACCAATTTCCAAACAGGAGTCAGATTTTCAAGTTGGTCAAGAAGTTTGAAGCTCATGGCACTTGTGGAGATCGTAGGGTAGCGGGCTCATTGCCCTCCGGGCCTCCAATAACAATCCGCACCCCCGACAATGTCAGCAGGGTTCAAGAGTCAGTCGGTCGGAGTCCGAGCAAATCTCTCCGTCGAAGGAGCCAAGAACTTGGCATTTCTGTCTCTTCTGTAAGGCGCATGCTGGTTAAGGAGCTAAAACTTTATCCATACCGGATCCACGTAAAGCATGAACTAACCGGGAATGATAAGGAAAAAAGGGTAGCGATGTGCCAGTGGTTTTCGGAAACGATCGACAATAACGAGAAATTCTTGGATGATGTCTGGTTTTCAGATGAAGCCCACTTCCTCTTGAATGGTCACGTTAACTCTAAAAACTGGGTGTTTTGGGGAAGTGAGAACCCTCACAGAGTCGTTGAACGCCCTTTGCATTCAAAAAAATGCACAGCATGGGTTGCCATTTCCAAGCATGGTATCATCGGACCATTTTTCTTTGAAGATGATCACGGTATTGCAGTAACCGTGACAAAAGAGCGCTACGTTCCAGTGCTTGAGCAGTTCTGGGGAGAGCTCGATAAGCATGAGGACCTTGATGAGAAAGAACAGTGGTTCCAGCAAGATGGTGCCCCTCCTCACACTGCTAATGTTACCATGGCTTGGCTCCGTGAAAAGTTTGGGAAGCGTCTCATCAGCCGCAAAGCTGAAGTGGAATGGGCACCTCACTCACCTGACCTGAATCCTCCAGATTTCTTCTTGTGGGGGTTCCTCAAGGACAACATTTACCAGGATAACCCATTCACTATTGCAGCTTTGAAAGCAGCCATTACCGAGATAATTCAGGCCATTACACAGGAGGAATGTGAGCGTGTTATCAACAACTTTGCACGCCGCATTCAAGAATGCCTTCGACAGAACGGTGGACATCTAGAGCATGTACTCTAAGAATCTTCTTGACATATTATTTCTGATTTGAAGATAAACAGTTTCAGATTATAAAATGTTATCCTTTCACCTTTCAATAAATGTAATCATCATTGTGGTATCATTTAAAATCCTGAATTTGTGCCCAATCGCTTTGTTTCAATAATTGTGAAACATTTAATATTTATTAAATATGAATAATACACTTAATGCAAAGTACGAATTTGAACTAGAGGCAATAGTCATATTTTTTCTCTAAATGTAACATGTAATGTCCGAAATAGATCAAATATATATTTAATAACATATTTAATGAATATTATAACCAATGCAATATGCAACACGGTCATACTAGATCTGCACTTGCTGGACTATATTTATAATCATTTATTGGGTTGCACTAACAACTTTGACACTAAACCTATCTTACATCTTAGCAATTGATTGTTCGGCGGATTACGAGGAGGAAGTAAAATTAATTTTGCTCCATAACATATTTGCGCTCTTGCTGAAAGTCTATACATGCAGCAAGGAGCGTGCTGAACCAATATCTCCGTCCAGGTAGGCTGCAGGTCTCTGTTCTTCAGTAGCCTTCGTGCTTTACATCAGAGGCGGGCAAATTTTTTTGAAAGCGAGTCAATTTACAATTACGGAAGATTCCGTGGGCCAGGAGGCTAGAGTTTATTTTAAGTAAACAAATTCGTAACAACTTCATTTTATATGGGAGGGCTGAGAAAAAGAGAACTTTTTTTTCTAGAGCGACGTTTGCACAGAGACTCTTTTGCCTATCTTTCACATAGTGTTGTAGACCTACTGAGCTCTTATGTGTGTTGATTTTCCTTCAAATTTTGGATTTATAAATTATGCTCATAATTAGGATTAAGTAAGCGCGAGGCACCGTAAAATTAAAAGCGCTAGGTCCTGAGAAAATTATGATTGCAAAAGTTAGAAGTGTTTTTTCTATTGGTTTTACAAATCAGAACCGCTTGTCACATAGCACGATATGCCAACACAAAGAATTCAATTTGAACCAAAGGCAATAGGTTCAGTAGGTTTCAATCAATCAATTATCAATTCAATTTCAGCAATTAACAAAAGCCTTGTTTTTGGCTGAATTTCTCTGTGACCTTCAAAAGTTGGTCATCACGAAATCAACAACCTCGACGAATGCTTTTAAAATTTCCTACATATCCCTGATTCTAACCAAAATTCTGTGAATTCTTCAAAATATTAAAAAAGTGATCATCACAAACGTTTTCCACAATGAAAAACTCCTCCGAAGTTTTGACTGGCTACGCTTCTGGCTCTAGGCAACGTAAATCTTAGATTCAAAAATTTATGATTTTTATTTAATACAAGTAAAAAATCCATAGTCTCATTGGGTCGCTTCTCACTTTAACGTTTTTTTGACAATCAACAAACAATCTGTCTAAAGCAGAGATTTCCAAACTGAGTGCATCACAGAGGTTTTGTAACACTTTTTTAAAATTTAAAAGTATACTACTTTTGTTTGATGAAAAATACGCAAAACAAATTTATATTTGTGGGGAAGCGTAACACAGTCTGGGCAACTTCAACTTATACTTCTGACGTCGTAATATTTACAACAAAAAACCTTTGGGTAGGCAATGAGTTCCTTTTTAGCGTGGCTGATTTAAGAGTATGGCTTTATATAATTGACAGACTCACTCTGTTGTAAGTAGACAACTATGAGGCTTTCTACAATCTCACCTTGGAGGGCCTTTGAATAGCTCTGCATTTTGTTACAATCCACCTCTACAAAGCTGGATTCTTCACGTTTGCAGCCATAAAAATAAAGCGGCGGTCAGGCATTGACATCGCGCTCGATACGAGAGCGGCTTTATCAAACACACCTTCCAGGATTAAACTCTTCGTCGAGAAAAAACAGTGCAACAGAAAACGCGTTACAGTGCAATAAGCGTCAGGAAAAGTGGAGTGAAACGCAATATGTGACATGAAGGATTTGTTAACATTTGATTTTGTTGTTACCAGTATGATTTTCAAGAAGTACATAAGAATTTTATGCTGCAATCTGGGATAACATATTTTAAAAAGCGGGAGTTTGTCGAGATATTTGACATTCTCAGATAATTCGTGGGGAAAAAGTAAAAAAAACCCGGCCATAATCTCAAGAATAAGACAGCAGTTAAAAAAAGCAATCAAATAGACCTACAAAAAAGTATTAAGCGTAGGTATGACAATAAATATGTGTTTATCCCATACTGTATTGTTTACAACTATAGATAAATACAGAAAAAAAACGCCAAAAAATGAAATTACTTTCTACTTGTACTGCTAAAGTACAGGGTGTTCCAAAAGAAACAGTGCAGTAGAAATGTGCTAATAACCCAAAGAAACAAAACTCACAGAAACATACTATTTATTGCAAATATTCACAAATCCAATACCTTATCAATTCAACAAAAGTGCGATTGGGGCTTGACTCGTGCAGTAAGATATGATCTACAATAACTGCTGGAAGTGTGCGCCATTCACCTGCAGACATAACCGAGCGCGACGCTGCGTGTTTTAAAAAACACGCTCAAGTTCATGAGGTTGGATGTTTTGAATAACACTTGTTATTTTCTGCTTCAGTTCATCCGTGGTTCGAGGATTGTCTGCATACACCGAGCCTTTCAATTTGCCCCACAAATAAAAGTCAGGAGGCGTTAAATCCGGTGATCGAGGTGGCCACAAACCACGAGAGATCACACGATCCCCAAAGACTTCACCAACTGCAGCCATACTGACACGAGCCGTATGTGCAGTTGCACCATCTTGCTGGAACCAGCCTTGTTGCTTTTCTTGCTCCGTCAGTTGATCAAAAAATGATTCCAGAAAGTTATGAATGTAACGCTCAGATGTGATGGTGTTTTCAAAAAAGATAGGTCCAATTATACGCCCCCTTGACAAAGCACACCAAACACCAACTTTCTGATCGTGGAGTGGCTTCTGAAACAGAGCATGGGGATTTACTGTAGACCACACTCTAGAGTTCTGACTGTTCATGTACCCGGACAAATGGAACCATGCTTTATCACTGAAGAATGTATGGTTTAAAATGAACTGAAGCAGAAAATAACAAGTGTTATTCAAAACATCCAACCTCATGAACTTGAGCGTGTTTTTCAAAACACGCAGCGTCGCGCTCGGTTATGTCTGCAGGTGAATGGCGCACACTTCCAGCAGTTATTGTAGATCATATCTTACTGCACGAGTCAAGCCCCAATCGCACTTTTGTTGAATTGATAAGGTATTGGATTTGTGAATATTTGCAATAAATAGTATGTTTCTGTGAGTTTTGTTTCTTTGGGTTATTAGCACATTTCTACAGCACTGTTTCTTTTGGAACACCCTGTAGTTTAATTTCCACTTGTTTTCACTTGTACTCAAGTAAAAACACCTATTATTGTTATCTTCTTTTACTTGAATATTTTATTCAATAAGTTGCAATACTTTTTACTCAACTTAATTTTGAGGCTGCTTTAACCACCTCGGGTTTGCGCATCTTACAAAACTCTGGTCAAACTCCCTTATTTTTGTCACTGGAAGCACGCAACCATATAATTGATGAATTTGAAGACAGCAAGTCAATGATAAGTAAGCGGTTACCAGCCAAAATCATATTTGGTTATTAGTTTTGAGGGAGACTTTGAACCAGTGTGAAAACTTTTATCGTTTAGCAGGATTCGAGGCAAAGAGTCACGAAATACTAAAAGTTCTTAAAATATCACATGATCCTTCCAGGGGGGAGGGGGAAGCAAAACTGCCATATTAGGGTGTAAGGGGGAGGGGGACGAGAGATATCGTTGTATGATAAACCAACTGCTGTACTATAATAATTGAAATTATCAATCATTTGATTAAACAGATTTTTGAGGTAAATCCGAATAATTCAAGTTTGCTTGAGCACTTACAAGATGGGAAGGGGCTTGCAAAACGTCACAATGCGTCAAATAAGAATGGGAGTAAAAAATCGGATCAAAAAGCGTCACATGATTTGTGAACATCTTTTGAACTAAAAGCATGCAATGGTAGGCTTAAAGAGGAACTTTGAAAAGAAATCAAAAATGGCTCGCGCGGAACACGTTCAAGCAAGTTTGAATTTATTTCAAGCATTGTGCAACACAATATTTCTAACCATACCTGCTAGACATGCATGTCCATGGGGCTACGTGTTTTTCTATTAAAACGTTTTCATTGAATCCACACCACACAATGGAGCAGTATGGGACAACTGGTTTGACAATTTCATGATAATGATTTTGACTCCCAGGAGCACTATTATACATTGCTACTTGTACACAAGGAGTCCTTAAATCTTCATCATTGAGAGTAATCAAATTTAATTTTGAAACAAGTTGATCAAACCTTCTTGTTGTAGTTTGAATTTCATCGCTCTGCTTCATTACAACACTTAGAATGTCATCATAACACTGCACTTCCATTTGACTTGGATTGCAGAATCTCAAATACATAAGAGATGTAAAGGTAGTGTAATTAAATGTTCGTCGTTCGCATTCTTTTTGAAGCTGAGGACATTTCCTAGTTTGAAGCGACTCCAAAAACCCGGACAAATACCCGTTGTGTGATTTACGTTTTGAATAGTAATAGTCATGAACGACTCTTTTGCAATATTCCAGCTCTGTAGTTCTATTGCCGACTGTAAGACCCGGCGCGTTTTGCGGTTTAGAGCTGTCCTGAAAAGAATTCAGCTCTTGCCAATCAGCTTTTGCAAAAAATATAGCATAAAACATTATAACTACATAACCCCAGTAAATCATCTCTGAAGCTTCAAAACAGATTTAAATTCAAAACTATCTCCAATTTAAATCTGCTGTGCACATGCATCTATCAACGTTCTAAACTTATTTACTGCAGTTTAAACGCTGGCATCGTCACAAGATTAAGACTGCTACAGTGTAAGTCTGCTATTAGAGGTGAGCTCAGATTTACAACTTTGTTTTCCGGCCTCGGAAAGTTTTCAGTCACTAGTTCGATTACTAGTTCTGCCGATACGACGCGTCTCTGTCACAAGCTCTGCAAACAAAAAGTGGTCATCGTCGGCCACCACTGATTTTAAAGATGCTAGCTTTCCTCAATTTCTTTAGTTCTGTGCAGCAACAGCAAAAGAAGAAATTTGTCTTCGATGACTGTCAATTTAAGAAACAACTAGTCACACATCATATGTCTAACAACTAGTTGGTAGCAAAAAGACGAGGAAATAAAGTTGGTTTAACTCGTTTCATCGTCAGTGTGATGTTTTAATAACCAGCAAACAATTTGACAGGAGCAAAAAATGTAAAAAAGGTTTTCAAGAATTCAAAAGATAACAACCCCAGTTTAAAACACAATCTCCGTAAAAATTTCTTGCTGTTAGTCGCACATTTGTTCAGCTCCATGCTCAGTTCCGCCCACCTAAGACATTTCTAAATACGCTGATCAACTTCTTTTGTTTTTCGTTGCTATGCAAACAAAATTCATTTTGCTAGGGCATTAGCCATGTCATTGGATTGAATAAAGGCAAATCATTTTTTTTCTGTAACAGCATGAAAATTACCGTGTTAGACATTTACTGATCTAAGTCATTAGTCCATGCTAAGTAGAATCGAGCTATTTCTAGACCACATATAATTAGTACCTAAAACGTGCGTTAAGTTGTAAGCTGTCGCATAAAAAAAAATGAGTTGGGTAACTAACTTTGAGCCTATTCTCAAATGAGCTATGTGACGAAACCAAGCTAGTTCATGACTCAACTATTAGTTTCTAATTCTTACGATTAGAAGTATTTAATTTTTAATATAGCACAGATTGAATTTTACTCTTGTATTGCAGCAAGTTGAATTACCTGGTTCGGTTTGACTGACGTTTTAGTAAACTGCGTTAGTTTCTTAATCATTGCAGTAAAAGCAACTAATGGTCACGAAACTGTTCTTCGGATTTCAGCATCCTATACGAAACACAGCTATTAAAAGCAACAAACACTACACGCTAGCTATTGTTTTGGATAGCTTTGTTAAAAAAAGCTTGATGTTTCTGATTTTAAAAGGCTGTTTACTAAAATATATCAGCTGTCACTAATTAGCTGTGGTGCTTCAATTTATGATGTTTCAATTTGTGATGTTCCAATCACGATCTCAATCAAACTTATCATCTTTAAATTATCAAAAAATGAAAACATATTTTCTCAATTTTTTGTTGTTTCGTCTTTTCTCCGGTTATTTATCGGCGACGATCAGTCCTTACGTTGTGGCTCCTGCACTTCCTCAAAGCTCGCTGGCTTCCACGCGGTAGTTATAAATAGGCATAGTAGGCATAGTACAGGCATAGTAGGCATAGTACAGGCATAGTACAGGCATAGTAGGCATAGTAAAGGCATAGTAGGCATAGTACAGGCATAGTAGGCATAGTACAGGCATAGTACGATGTGGCGATGATTTTTAGTTGTTGGAGTCCGCCTACTACTAAACCTAAAGGACAAAATTTGAACTTTACATGCTTAAGTAGTTCACCAAGCAATGAAATGAAAACGGCTGCTTGCGGGACCTAGGAAACAGATGTTTAGGGATCTTTGCAACACTGTGTTGCAAAATAAAATTTAACAATCGCACCTGGACATGGTGTTTTCCAAAAAAAAAGGTGATCTCCCTCGCTTCGGGCGGAAAATGCGTCTATGAAGACTGTCGAGCACTCATGTCACATCGCTCTCATCTCCAAACTTCCACATTTGCATTTGAATGAGGTAGTATCAATCCTTGCTTAGGACAATTCATGAGATCTAAAAATGGATTCTCTCCAGAAGCATTTTTGAAATCCTCCACTTCAGCCCAAAATTTCTCTGTTCTGTGTTTTCAGCCCAACATTATGTTTAAAAAATATTAGATAAACTCACTAATACAACATTAGCCTAACAATATTGCATAGCCAAGAACAAAAAAGTAAAGAAAAACAAGTTAATCTCCCTCCTTCACTATTCTTTATGACATTACTCGACTTAAAGATTTCCCTCTAGATAATATCTAGTATGTTAAAAAAATATCTAGACTTTCTAGCCATCATCTAGTTTCCCAATTATACCTCTAGGCCTTACAAAAAATATCTAGATCTAGCTATAAAACATCTAGAGTGGCAGCCCTAATCGCATCCCTCTTGATAGGAGATCGGCTTGAAAATGCTAATTAGCAAGTAGCAACTTCTATATTTTATAAAAGTAAAAATTAATTTTTTTTTGAAAGGAAAGAAGGCTTTGTCACATTTGTGCGACTGGTTTTCGATCGCACACCTCTCCTACTATGCCTACTATGCCTGTACTATGCCTACTATGCCTGTACTATGCCTACTATGCTTGTACTATGCCTACTATGCCTGTACTATGCCTGTACTAAGCCTACTATGCCTGTACTATGCCTACTATGCCTGTACTATGCCTACTATGCCTGTACTATGCCTGTACTATGCCTACTATGCCTATTTATAACTACCCGCTTCCACGCTGCCGTGACATGGCCAAACCTGATAACTCAATTATCATGATTTTGAGAATATTGACCTTGCTGTCGTTTCTATTGTTTACGAATGGAACAACAGAACCAATTTTTTTCAGTTTTGCCTTGAAGCAGTTAAATGGGCGAAGATTAGATATTTCTTTTCGCTTGCTGATCAGTTTTTTGATATAAAGGAAAAGAATTTAAGGTTGCTTATGACATTTGAAATGTAGTTGTTAGGGTTTGTTATATCACTGCAGCACCTCTTCCGTCGATGATAATCAACGTAACTAACTAGAAAAACAGCGATTTCTATAGCTGATCGAAGAAAAAAACTGAACAAGGTCTTTTTTTGGGTAACCCTCGCGAAAGTCTGATCGGTGGCTGTAGTTCAATGGTAGGCCTATCTGTGTTTGGCTTCTTACAATAGATCACTGCACTACTGCTCAAACTGCAGGTGATCCGCTTATCTACAACCGTACACTTACGGTTGATTGCTTGAACGCGGATAATTCGACAAGCCTGTGGAAAAGTGATCTTAACTTGATAGTACTAAACCGAGTACTTCGTCCTTGTTCTTTTAAAATTCATCGCAAAAGAAAACAATTCTGATTGCTCGCAGAATCAAGATGACCCGAATTTTACTCCGCTAGTTTCATCATTTTTTGACTCATAGAGACACATTTCCGTTGACAAGGTGGCAAAAGTTTCAAATTAACAAATGTTCCGGTTTGACCTCAACTACCTCATTCTGACTTTGTTGCCTAACATGTTTCCGCAATCTTACACTTTATTGTTATAAATGCATTTTCAAACGTAAAGCTTACTAGTAGGGCTACATTAGACACCCACTTAAAAGTGTTTCCAAAAACCTCCAGTTAATGCCTCTTGTAGCAGCTCCAAAATTTTCAGTTTTTATTATCGAAGATATGTGCTTTTCGCCATTTCCGTCAAAATTCAGCTGCACGTAAAGTTGTGACACAAACATGCACAGCTGTACAGTTGAGCTTTTTGAGTCGTCGCTTCGCTAAATTTACGCGCGACGGCCTCAATATCGGAGCCTCCGCCTCGACTGTAGTAGGTTGCTGGCTCGAATATTGTTCAAAAAAACGTTTTCGCAGTTTGCCAGTTCGAAGCTAAGCACGTAAGGGTAAGAGAAACAAAAAAGCGAGCAAGTTCGCTTAGTTTTCTTTTGAAAGAAACACTTTAAAGGGATTCTTCCACCTTGAAGGAGCAGAGAGACGGTGGGGCCACGCACCCTGCTGCCGGTCATGGTAGCCCAATCTGACTATAGACCAAAACTGAAGCATGAGCTTGAGCTTGTGCTTATGAATGAACAGCTACCCAACAATATCCAACAACAGATCAAGTGTGGTTGTGCATCAATTTCATCGATGGCTTCGTTGTGCGGCGAACATCGCAAAGCGGAGTAAGTAACTTACCTTTGGAGGCATAAAAAACTTCGTGGCAAAAGAGGCGGAGATTGCAAAGTCATCTGATGCTGCGATATTTACTCAAACGTGTGTCAAGAGCTTCTCTTTACGGTCTAAACTGCCAATTATTCTACTTTAGTGTCGGAAAAAATCAAACTGTAGGAACAAAACATTGCCCTTATTATCGCCGTAATCATAAGGTTTTTAAGTGCTCTAAATTCTAGCTTTAAGAATCAACATGAAAACGAGTGTGTTCGTTTCATCAGGCAGTGCCCTCTACGACAGCAGTTTCCAACCAGCGGTACGCGTACCCCTGGGGGTATGTGAAAAACATGTACACCCTTGTGCAAATTAATCTCAACACTCCTCAAATCAATTAAAAAATTCAGTATTTCTTTGAACAAAGCATTTTGTTTAGTCACAATGCATATTTTTCGCCACAAATCAGTTGTAACTGAGGTGATATTATTCCTTAACGGTGACAAATGCATTTGGAAAGGTAAACCGTAAAATTATAAAAAGTTTAGATGATTTTTCAATGCACAAAAAGTGTAGAATTTTTTTTAATTTCACATAAACATTGACCTTTTTTACAGATTGCATATACTATTCTTTATCAGAAATAAAATATCTTGCTGAAACTGTTGCTTAGAGTGGGTGTATCATGGATATTACTCCAAGAAAACGAGCTAAGATCGTTACACTTCGTGAGCACACCACAATCTCTCAAAGAAAAATTGCTGAAACTGTGGGCGTCAGTTTAGGGTCCGTCAGCAGCATCCTTAAACGAAAAAGAGAAACTGGAAATGTTGAGGTTCAACGAAAAGGAAGGTGTGGAAGAAAAAGAAAAACTACCAAACGCTATGATTTGACTCTTTTACGGAAAAGCAAATTGAATCCACGGAAAACCAGGGAAGAATTGAAGAGGGATATGGATGACAGTGGTGTGCATGTGTCTTCATCTACCGTTCGACGACGATTGCTGGAGAAAGGAAGGAAAGCGAGAAGACCAAAAAAGAAGCAACTGTTAACCGCCGCGATGAAACAGAAACGATTCAATTGGGCAAAAAAACACAAAGACTGGTCTGAAGATGATTGGAGCCGTGTCCTCTTTTCAGACGAAAGTCATTTTTTTGTTCAGGGATTCAATCCTAAATTTATTCGCTGTTCTCCCAACGAGAAGCTGCGTGAAGAACATTTTGTGCAAACAGTAAAGCACCCAGAAAAAAGATGTTCTGGGGTTGCTTTTCTATTAATGGACCTGGATCGCTTGTGCCGGTCGAGGGTATGATGAACAGCAAAGCTTATTTGCCAATCATCGAAAGAAAAGTTTCCACAGAATTGTCTAAACTCTACCCACAGGCCATTTTTCAGCAAGACTCTGCACCCTGCCACAAGGCTAAAATCATAACAAATTGCTTAAAAATATGAAAATAACAGTACTGGATTGGCCAGGGAATTCGCCAGACTTAAATCCCATAGAAAACTTGTGATCAATTGTTAAAAATCGCCTGAGGAAGATGGATTGCACCACTAAAATCAAGCTAATTGAGGCTGTAATTCATGTTTGGTTCCATGATGAAGAAATCAAAAAAATTTGCAAAACCTTGGTTTTATCTATGAAAAAACGAGTGAAATCAGTGCTAGAGAATAAAGGTGGACATATTAACTATTGATTATTTCAGAAACAGCTTGTACTTTTGTTATTTTTAAAATAAAACAAAAACTTTCAAAAATTGACTCTTTTTTGCAAGTGTTCAGATTAATTTGCACAAGGGTGTAGGAGTTGAGCGAGATAAATTTAAAACAGGTAATGATAATTCTTTTTATAATTCCTTGAATTGATCGGACAATTTTAAAAAGATGAAAGAAAAATCTAAAACAGATAGATACCAGTTCGTGTTAATGCTTTTTATTACACTCAATCAATAGCTTTTGTGTTCAATTCTATAAATTTCTAGTAATTATTGAGGAATTTAGGGGCACGAATGGAAAAAAGGTCGAAAACCGCTTGTCTTTGCGATAACGGCATCAAAGTAGGATATGTGGCTGAAGTTAATTCTTCCAGAAGTTCCTGCTCCGTGAAAGTATGACAGCAAAAACATCATTATTTGTTGCACCAGGTTCGACACTCAACCAAGACCGTGGAAATGAAGAAATTAGCTGCTAATTGTTTGAAAGCTTCGACTGTTAACTTCGCAGGGGCCACGGCTGTCGGGATGCACGTTTAACTGCATGTTTTCCTGTTTGTACGTCAGCAAGTGGCCAAACTGCATTGATTTGAGCTTTTTTAGATCGAAGTTCGACAGCAACGTTGTGCGACCTCTGATTGTTAAACCGCTTGGATAATGATGACGAAACTGTAGTGTCTTCATTATCTACAATGAACAATCAGCATTCGCTTCAGCAAGAAAAGAAGTCAGATTTGTCGTTTCTTCCCTAAATAAGCAAGAATATTTAACTTTGTCCAATGTGTTTACAATTGTCGAATTGCTTGCTTGGTCCCGATTAGGCATGAAGCCACGGAGTTGACTGGGGGAAGCAGTGGCCCCCAGATTTTTATTTTGCTCCCCAAACAAATCTCATCTATTAGTGCATTTGATACTACTTTCTATTTGGCAGCGAAAAAAATGCAGTATGGCAAAGACAAATTAATTGCCTTGGCTATATCTTTCATATTTATTCCATTATTTTTTAATATTGATTTAGATTACGCAGGTACAGCAGCACATTGAAAATTTTCTAATCGATACAAATAAACACTGGATTTTCGGGCATGCCTGGAAAAAGGGTGCTCCTAAAAAGGGGGCCCTCCGAAAAAGGGTGCTCGTAAAAAGGGGGCCCGAGACAGCTGCCTCAGTTGCCTTACTCTAAATCTACCACTGGGCAGGTATACACTTTACAGGCACACGAAAACTTAATTAACAAGAGATAACATACAACTGCAGGTTTGAGCATGAAAAAAAATAGACTTATGAGCTTGAAATGAATGTTACATTAGAAATGGCCTTTGCTTCCACGCATTCACGCATTGTCAGCAGGGCCAAATGATCTTAGTTTCACAGGAGATATCAAGGAGGCTGACCTCCCTAGAGGAGGTATAATCATATTTTATTGGAAGTGGACAAAGACTTAAAAGAGAGGTTGAATTCATGCGAAGCCTGGTTATTACTATGGTTGTTATTGACCAAAAGAAAAAAAACTGCAGCCTTTGAAAAATAAGATATGGGGTTCGCATCGTTAAACACCGCATCAAAAAGTTCCTACTCTCACGTAAATTGCAGCAGCAGTGTTTCTACCGATATTAAACAAAATGCTATTTAGTTCTTTTAATATATGGTGGTTGAGTTGCAATTACTGTTAATGTAAAGGATGTAAAAAATGCCTTTAAATAGCGCGCGGAACCGATGATGTAAAGTGGAAAACAGTCTTTACGCATATGCTCAAAGATTCACTTTCACCTCAAAAAGCGCTATAGTTACTAGTTATTGGCAAGAAGGAAACGAATTGGTAAAACTTCAGTCTGCAAGTCGTACCGTAAGTTATTCAGTTGAGTATTGCAATTCTTCCCCTGAAACGGATAGCCTGGTCCAGGTTGCAGGATTTCTTTATCACAGCTTTAATAAGTGGGGGATCATAAAAACGCTTAACTCAGCAGTGACCGTTGTAACGGGCCTGCAAAATGCCTACAAAATGTGCATCTAGAAACGAATTACAGCAGTTTCTCTTGCACCACTGCCTATAATAATAATTATGATTAAGTTTGATTTTAACTTTTTAAATTTAAAAATTGTGCCATTTAAATCTAAAAGACGAAGTTTGTTTGTTGTAGCCAGTGTACTTGCTATACGTCAAAGCAAAGTTATCTGTGGCTTAATTTTAAAACGGAGTTATTTGGCTTTATATGTTTTTTTCTACTTTTCCCTGCAGGCTATAATTGTGATTAGCAAAAAACGTGTAAACGTGTTGGTTCAAGGTTTGTTCACTTGTGTCCGTAAAAAATATGTTTTCTGAGAAGTGAACGCATGATCTATCATTGAAGGTTTTCACAGAGGTAAATGTAAGACAGAGGTAAATTTTACATACATAGCGAACAGACACGAGTTTTCTTCACTTTGCAGTAGCAAAAAATAAATAGGCAGCAGCAAAAATAAAAAAAATAAATAAATGTAAGATTTTCGAATTATGTTATCACCAGAGTAAGCAAAAAAATATTTGCCCCCCCATGATTTGCTCTTTCCCCCGCCAAATATCCAGCTGGCTACGTGCCTGGTCGCAATTACAAGCACCTGAACTACTATTTAACAGAGAACGAGGTACTGCTGTTGATATTTTCAAATAGATGTGCCAAAAACAAAGCATCTAATGATCTAACTCATACGAAGATATCAAAGCACCTAATTTTGTGACCTTGAATGTAATTGGCATTTCGCGTTTTCTTACCAAATTATTGTTTGCAAAAATATTTTTATAATGTTATGTATAGTGCAAAATCAGATCTTGTCTAGAAAGTGAGCATTGTCGCTAAAAGTTTTTAAATTGCTCCATGCATCGCTTTGCCTTTTGGTTGAACGTATTCACAGATCGGGCACTCCAAGTGTTTGGTTATTTCCTCTAATTTTACTTTTCTACAATCACTGGTGACACCTCTGTGTCAAGAACAGTCTCAGGTCACCAGTTTGCTATGTTAATGTGATAGTCAATGAATGAAGGTGCATCGGCAATATGGATTACCTGTTGGTGCTGTTTGGAAGCTGATTAGTTAAACATTAATTTACTAGTTTATACCCGAACAAGATCTTTGTGTTGCAATGGTCTTAAAAAGACCTAACGTGTATTACCTAGTGAGGCCAAGCATTCCTACCAAAAGACTGAAAAATAAAACCACTAATGGCATCCGGTTTTGAAACGGCAATTTTTTTTGTTGCACTTTATTGGTTTTAATTATGTTTGCTCCAGCCAACAATATTCTTCAAGCTGAAATCAATGACTTCTTAACTGGTATGACACTTATTGCCGCGTGTGTTGAAAATATTCGCAATCTTCGAACAGAAGACAAATTTTATGATGTATGGAATGAGGTCGTTACTCAAATTGATGCTCATTCAAGACGAACACGACGTGATAATGTGTTGCTAAAAGACAATGTAATCGAAGAAACAACCGGAAATAATAAAATGAATAAAGATGAAATGCGGAGATTATTTTGTAGCACATTGGATCAAGTCATCAATGAAATAGACGCGTGTTTTATCCATCAAAATACAAAACTAAGTGCTGCTGTCTCTGCTCTTCAACCTGAAAATAGCAACTTTTTGGATGTAAAGATGGTGGCATTCTCTTTTAGATTTGTTAGACCGCACGAGTGTCGAAGCAGAATTTGATGTTGCCAAGACGTACGTTGCAAAATTGAACGGCAATGAGAAGACAAAGCCGACAACAACCAAACTTCTTTATGAACATTGTGAAGCACTTAAGTCGATGCCTACTGTACATCTTGCACTAAAACTAGTAGTGACTCTCGGAGTCTCTTGCGCATAGTATAAGAACACTTTTTCTGTTCTGAAAACTATTATGCGAGATAACAGGCAATCAATGAAACACGCTCGCAAAGCCCATCTTGTCCAACTTGCATTTGAAACCGACCTGACAAAAAAGCTAAAAACTAATTGGAAAGAAAACGTTTTTCGACAGTTCAGTACCTAAAATCGTAGAGTCAGTCCCGTAGCACTCCAACTTCGGCCCCCCCCCCCAAAGTAAGCGCAAGAGCCCCTGCGCACAGGTCATATCACTTTAGAGGTGTAAAATTGAAAAGCTGCATTGAGAAAATACACCACAATTTGTACATAAGTAAACAGGCTAATGTCAGAATAAAGCATGCCGATACCGAAGGTGCAAGTCATAAAAAATTCGGCACCGAGGCCAGAGTTCAGTAGAACATTTATGCAGACACTGCGAAACGAAAGCAATGACACTGAAAAACATGAAAAACTTATAAAAACACAGTATCATTTAAATAGTCTGGAGCGAACCTTTTTGTTCGCAAATGCTGTTATGACATTGTCATAATCAAGAGATCGGGCGCAGTCATTTTCGATTGACAACATGGCTAATGAAGATAGTCTACTGTCTGTCATAGACGTTCTATTAAAAGTTTTGATCAGTTTCAATTTGCTGAAGCTTCTTTCAGCGCTGGCAACAGTCACGGGGCAAGTTAGTAAGATTCGAAGTGCGATGTACACATTCGGATACAATTCAAATAAATGAGTCTTTAAAAGATAGTTCAGAAAGTCTTGAGCCGTATTGAGATTGCGTTTTTTTTGTAAAATTAAAACAAACCGCTGTAGCTCAGCGCTCATTTCATCAGAATCAATGTCACCGAACTTTTTTTGGAACTCTTTACAGCAAGTAAGAAGAGCATTTTCTTGTTGCACAAGCAAAAGTTTGTCTCGTGTGTACAAAAACGAAAAGGCGGAAGAAACCTCACGTAACAAATTAAAGCGCTCCTTTATTGACATAATAGCCTGGTCTACTAATGGATAGAAAAAGTTGCTTTTAAATTTCAGTTCAGGAGTAGCTCGTTGTTCCTCTTCACCTTGGTAATCAAACAATCTTCTTTTCTTTCCACTTCTTGACGGAGGAAAAGAAGGATCAATATCCAAATCCTGTGCTATTTCAACAGCAGATGTTGCGGCACTGTCATAACCCGTTGTGCGATAGTTTTGCAAAAACTTTTCAGTTGCCTGGATTTCCGTTTCCATTGTATGAAGGATTGAAGGGAGACTCCATACGATTGAAGAATCTTGCTTGCTTTATTGACTTGGAATAGGATATCATACCAAATAAACACCAACAAAAAAAAACTCCATTTTGATAAATGAGCTATCAACGATTTTGTTTCTGAGGCAGCTCTTCCATCTTTTCTTTCTATGGAAATAGCTTCCAAGTCTTTCAGTGCCAGCAACACCTCTTTTAAATTGTATCGAAGAGGTTTGATGCATTTAATTCTGCTTTCCCAACGAGTATCAGATTGTGACTTTATGGACAGCTCCACATGTTTCTTCAAAATTTCCCAACGCTGAGCAGAGGAAGAAAACAGCACATACAACCTTGTAAGTACTCCAAAAAATGTCAATGCTTCCGTCGATCAATTAGCACTGTCAACAACAACTAAGTTAAGGGTATGGTTTGCACAGGGCACGTAAACAGCTTTGGGATTGATGTCTAGCATTCTTGCTTGGACCCCAGAATGTTTTCCTTTCATGTTAGCACCATTATCATATGACTGACCTCGACAATCAGACAATTCGAGTTGCAGTTCGGTCGCTTTTTCTAAGAAAGCGTCCAACAAGCCTTTCCCAGTACTGTCACTTATTCTCAAGTAGCCAAAAAATGTTTCTTTAACAACAGCAGCTTCTTCATTATATAGTACATAACGGAGAATGACAGACATTTGTTCATGATGTGACATATCTGGAGTGCAGTCCAAAATTATAGAAAAATATTTGCCAATTTCAATTGCTGTAAATTTTCTTTTTCAACTTCTGTCGCTAGCAATTCAATTAGTTCATTTTGTATGGTAGGACTCAAATAGTGATCTTTAGTGTTTTTATTCTTGATTCTGTCTTGAAGCTCTTTTAGGATCGGATCTCTTCTTGCCAAAAGCTCAAATATACCCAGAAAATTTCCATTGTGAGGAGATTCTAAGACTTCTTCAGATCCTCTAAAAGCAAGATTCCTTTCCGATAGAAACGAGGCAATGTCGATAAGTCTCTCTAAAACATTTCTCCAAAAACGTCTTTCATTGAAAAAAATATTCATCTCGCGTTTGTCGATAGTGGATGAATTTCTTATCCCTTCAGCTAGCAACATCCACTGACTGCAGCATTGTTGGTGGGAAATGCCGTTTTCATGGTCTTTCAGTTTTTTCGAAAAACCCTCCCATGTATTTATACCACTACAAAAGGGGCTTAGTGTTTTTCCAAATAGCTTACAACAAAAGCAAAAAACTTGATCTGATTCCCCAGAATAAACTAGCCACGACCGTGAAACACTTTCACCATTAGGTAACACACGTTTATAATGGTTGGAGGAAAAACGTCGCCTTGGAGTTGTGTTATTATATGGAAAATTCATTATTAGTTGATGTGGTCCACGCTTTACTATATCACATCGTTGAGCATCAGAAATACTTTCAGGCCATTTACATGGGTCATCAGGGATAGGAGTAAATTGAGATTCAGTTATTTTTGATATTGAAGGTTGCGTATTGGCAGGTAAATCACAACTTACATTTTCTGGAAATTCACAATCACTTTGATGCTGATCGTCATAGTCTTCTTTTTCTTGTACACTATAGTTTTCTTCATCCCTCTCGGTACTAGTGCCAGGTCTACTCTGCTCAGTAATCTTGAAAAAATCTGTCATTTTGGGCAATTTCGCTACAGCATCTCGAGCAGTGGCTGCTTCTTTTCTCTTTTGAGCACCACTTTTTGAACGTTTCATTCTATACAATGTCAATAAAATACTTTATCTGCACTCTGCAGTGTATATATATTGTCCCGGTATTTATATCCAAACAGAATTGCAGACCATTCTATGATTGTTGCGTAACAACGGCATTGTTACGTCAATCGAATATTCAAGATTCTACCAGAAAATCAATCGAAATATTCTAGATTCTGCGAGATAAAATGACGTTGCATTCACTTATGATGTCACAAGCCAATTTCTTCCTACAGTGTAAACAAGTCTGCTGAACTGAAAATAGTCACGTAGCCAAAAAGCAATTTCAGACTAACTTGGGCCCCCAAAGTTGGCCTGGGCCCCCCCGAATTGGGGGGTTTGGGGGGCGGCTGCTACGTCTCTGCGTAGAGTGCACTTGTTTTAATTAAAGTCAGTTGATTTACTTTATTTTGAACTTTTCGTTGTTCTTTATTTCATAGTATTGGTTCCGCGTTTGTGCGTTTTTTCTTTAAAAATTCATTGTTTCAGAATTCGACAATGTTCTTTTTACGTATTTAATCGTGATTCAGTGGTTACCAACAGAACAACAAAATGTATCTTGATGCGTCCTGTGCTTGACTAAAGTTACCTATGTTCGCAGTATACTGAATTTTTTGATACCGGTAGTTCGATGCTTTGAAACACCATTTCACATCCCAAGTTTACACCATTAAACCCATTAAGTCATAAATTTTGGGTTTAATGGTGTAACCCATCAGAGCAAAAATCTCAAGTTAGATTATACTGTATTATAAATTTATCTAATCATCAACACACGATCAGTCAAATGTATTTTAAGTTCAGTAAGGTTCGCACCGTGTGCAATTCAGAACGCTCTATATCCTATAATGACAGTTTTTTAAACAAGAATAGAGAATTTTCAAAATTGCTCAAGATTTGCTGCCGTTTTCATAAGATTTGCAGCCAAAATCAGCTTTAATATGCAAAAATTAGTCAAATTTATTGCCCCCAATTTTAAGGTTCCTCACTGATGAAAAAAATGGAATGATCTTATTTTTTTCGTTTTTTCACTAACCACGGTTTTAGGTATTTTGAGATAATGCCAATCCGGCTGAGTAAACAGAATTTGTGAAAATAGCCTATAACTGCCCGAAATGAGAGGTCAAAGTTGCCATGTACTATTATCTGTTCCATAGCAACGAGCCTTAGCAACGCCTTTTACAACCTCTCCGGACTAAGTCTGCTGTCATTTCTATAAAATTTCGCGTTTTGTATCAGACCAGGATATCACCTAAGCGACCAGAAAAAAGAAATGTTGAGTTTTCGTGAAATAATTTCGATTTTTCGCAGCCATTATTTATAGATTTTTGGTGATTGAGGAATGACAGTTTCTCCCTTTTTGCCATTTTTCTCAATTTCAAAATTTTCACGAAATTTCTATACTAAAATGCAGATAACTTTCTTAGTATTCGTAGGAGCTTCATGAAATTTTCGCTGTATATTCTCCAATGGATTATCTTAAAACGCTAGTCACGAATTTGGAAAATATTTGATAATTACAAAGTTATTGAAGATTTGCATTATTAATTAGGCGTTTAAACCGTGATTTTTCGAAAAAGTGCCACTATTTTTTTTCTGTAAAGTCTTTTCAAATTCTCTGACTAGAAAATATTCATTAGTCTGTTGTCTATCGATTCTGTAAATTTCAATAAATTCCGTTGTTATATGACAAAGTTATCAAAAATCTGTATTTGCTCTATTTTTTGGACAAAGTCGGCCATTTTGAATGCTAATTAGCATAATTTATGCAAATTTTTCAAAAAATTAAAATAGCACTTCAAGGGTGTTCCGACAATAATAGAAACATTTCCCTGCATAGCATTGCTCAAATTTTTCATTTTTCATCAGTGAGGAACCTTAATGCCCCCAAAATTCAATCAATTTTAGGTTGAGATCAATTTAACTTTTGGCTTGTGCCCCACCACCTCATTTGCTGTGGCGACGGCATTGATCTCAACTCTTAAAAGAAGCTGGACACAAAAATCTGCCGTTGCATTGCAATTGCGTTAGTGGGAGTAGCAAATTGTACGAATTAGACATGTTTTGCCAATTTCTTTTCAATGTTTTTTCATTTTCTGGTATCACACGAAGTAGTCAAGTAGACATGCAACCCAATCAGACCGCACCGTTACTATTCAAAACGATGGCACTTTGCAACTGTGGTAGAAATACAGATAAATGTCGGAAGACTGACGGTTATCCAATCATTTTATTTCATTTTTTTATTGTCCATGTTTATCCTTCATTTGCGAAAAAGCGAATTGTATCGCTGTCTTTTGGTTGGGATGTCAGCAGTGTGTAAGCCGCCTGTCTTTTACATAAAGGTGGGACCGCCCCGTTGAATGGCTTGTCCGAGCAATCTTGTCCCCTTGTTCTTCATAACGTCCCTTGAATGCCGAGCCTCAAGCAGGGAAGCTGTAAATACCATTTTTAAAAGCTTTTGCTGCGACTAGTCAAGGGAAATAAATCCCAGGTCTACCGACCGCGAAGCGAACTTTTTAACCACTACGCCATCGCGTCGCCTTAATCTGCAAATTTAATTAATTTGCAAATGGTGCGACAAAGGCTTAAATTTCAGAAAGTGGACTTGTCCCAAAAAACATTACAAAACAAAGTGACGTATGGGCTATCTATAAATGGCGCAAAATTCATGATCTTTTATGACAAAAAGATGCTGACAATGATGTTTTTCTTTTAGGTATTATAAAACTAAAGCTGTAATGTCCAAAAGAGCACCCAAACCGCAAAGCTATTATATAAGGGAAACGGCTTAGTCTTAGCAATAGACTACACTGATCTCTGGACCAATGCAGCTCAGCACCACATGGAAAACTAAAATTAAATAGGCTTGCTGTATTTTCACTAACTTATTCATGATTGCAGCCAACACGACCAGCACAAGCTAGCACGTTGAAGGCAATGTGTGCGAAATCTACAACAAAATAATACTGTAGGCCGGGGCTTCTCAAACTTTTTGTTCTGCGACCCCATTTTTAAAAAATTTCTACTCAACCCTTGGATGGGTAGCCTACACGTTAATGATATTTAAGCAATAAATCTTCCATTTTAGACACTGGCGTGCGTTGTTTTGAGAGGGGAGCGGGGAACGAAGTATTACGTAAGCTTAATCTTATTATCAAGCAATTGTATAAAATACGTGAACTCGATCTTCTTTCGGAGGGCGAAGCATTAAACGGAGAAAACCTTGCGAAAGCAAGAATTTTGTATATTTTGGTCACAAAAAATTTGTTCCTTTACATTTTTTTACTTCTGTCATATCCTTTGAGAGCTATCTCTGATGTTTCCCTTTATAATTACACCAGTGAACACAAATCTCAAATATCTTTTTCCAGGACAAAATCATGCAAATGCGCACAATCCACAAAAGTAACTATAGAGTATCAAAAAGACACATGATGGAAATAGTGAAGCAAACAAAAAATGAACGAAATAAAAAGTCATTTTATAAAATTTATCAAGCACATCTAACTGGATGGATATTGCGCATGATGATTTATGAAAGAAATGAACTGATACATCAGAACAGCTTGGTTTTGAAATAATGTCTTTATCTGCATATTGAAAAAAGTCAACAATTGATGCAAATGTAGCTAACATAATTAGTTTTTAAATTCTAGTGGAAAGGCCAAAGCAAGGGGAACATGACACTTTCTCAAAATACGCTGCTGGTGTGGTAAGCAACTTGCATAGCTTACGCATTTTGCATTGGCTTCCGCTTGGCTCTACTTAAACAAACCAATCTTCCCAAGATTTGTAGTAGTCGAAAGCTATCTTGTCAGGCTTGAAAAATACGATTTTAAATCAAAGATAAGGCATAAACATTTTTCTTTTCCTTAGAAGTGTTTGGACCACGGAAAATTTGAAGTTTAGCAGCGTTTTTTTCCACAATTTCTGTGTTTTTACATGGCATTTTATTTGACACTATAGGCCATTTTTTGTAATGATATATTGTGGTTAATGTTCCTGTTTCCTCCTGATTTTTTTGTCTTGATCATTTCCGCCTAGTTTCCCCTTTTCTGACTTTTAGAGTCAAATTTTCTCAAATAAGAAAATTTTCTCAAATAAGGAAATTTTCTTCCAAGTTGAAGCCGTTTCAACAAGGTCAATATCGGTCAGCATGTTACAACAAACAGGAAGTAGCAATGAATAACTTGTTTCGATTTTTTGATTATTTTTTCTTGAAGGCTCAGGCAGACATTGTAATATACAACTGAAAGCGTAAAGATGGAGTTACCCCTAAAAATGCAACGCAAATCATTTTACTACAGGTCAACTTTTAATTTTCTCGTAATGGTTTCAAAAGCTTTTAATTGACATGAATACAGCCAATTTGTCTTGAAATTGTTTTGCGACCCCAAATGGGGTCGCGACCCATAGTTTGAAAAGTCCTGCTGTAGGCCATTGGTTATTAACCGGTGGGCATGCGTAAATTTTCAAGGAGGTGCCAGCCCTAATGTGTTTTACAAGACATACTTCATTAATTTTGAGATTAACGATTTCTCGCCTATTTTATGGTTGTCAGCGCTTAAATACTGTCTGAGATATTATTGTGAGTAATTGTAGTCTACCATTACATGGTAATCCTGTTTCGTAAACTGAATAATGTATGATGTCATAAAACAACTAAATTATCAATTAAGTTTACTTCATTTTGACAATTTAGCAGTTGCAAATCTACATTGTAGAGTAGACTGTAGCTTACCATGTCATGCTAAATTCAGTCAGTGAAAAATCTGAATGGATTAAGACAGCTATTAATCAGTTTGGTAAAGTGGTAGAGCGGTACATGTAAATTTCGTAAAGCAATCTAGAATGGACCTAATCTTACAATTGACTAAGTTTATGTTCTTATCATGTTCCAGTGTCTGCGTAGCTGAGTAATAAATCTAGATAATCAAAATGACAGGGAAAAATGAAAGTGTATTGATGAAATGCAATTGAAACACTACTTTTGCATTAATTTATAAGGGTGGGAGCGTAAAGCGGAAAACCATCGCTCAAGGGAGGCGCGGTACCAAAAAGGTTGAGAACCGCTGCTGTAGGCCTATCAATATTACACAAACTGGACCGGTTAGGCCAATCCAGCAAGATAGATCATGTCTAACCTGCACTAGAGCATTACAATAAGCTGCAGGCTATCTGTATCTGTGATGGTAACAGCAATAATACACCATTGCTTGTGAAGCGCACTCTAAAGGCTAACTAAAGAACGGTTAAAGGTACTAGTAACGTTAAACTCAAGTCACCACAATAAATAAACTAAGAAGAATACCAATGCGCAGTTGTAAGCTGGCCTACAAGATACTGGTCCCAATTGAAAAAGGAAATCTAATATTGCTACGAGGCGTTTTCCAAGTAGTTTTGAAAGTGCTGCCTGTGCATTCCCGCCGAGCTTCTTATAAATATAAATACTATAAATATAAACCGCCCCCACTCTCATAAATTAATGCATTATGACTCAATGCAATAGGGAGGACTAAATGGAAACCGTCATGAAGAATTGCCAAACAGCGAAAACATATTAGGGCCGCAAGGACTAACGGGTATAACTGAGCGAAATCAAGTAATTATCACACCGGGCTTACATTGGGTAATGACGACACATCTCTCACCGTAGCACAGGCCATTTAACATTTTTGAAAAATTTTGGAGCAAATTTTAGCAAGCAAGTACACAGACTTTTTTTCAAAGAATTTAGCTATCAGTGGAGCTGTGGCTTTCTTAGTACCTCATTGATAGGCCTCTGCTGGTTTATGTGGAAAATTTTGTTTCTGACTTAGAACGGACTACTCAAACTTGGACTTATACAATGAACTTGGAGTTGGATTTGCCTAAAAATGCCTGCAATTCCAATGCTCTGATTGCCAGCTTACAAAAATTGAACTCCGAAGTTTTTGCTGAATCAGTAACGGGATAGGCTAGTAAATACGTAGATCACTGCTTGTGCAGTTTGAATATTCTGCGATGAAGCGTGAAAAATTTGTTTCATAGGCCTACCGGTACCATAAACCAAATGGCTTTTCAGCTCTACATAACTTGCGGATGTGCGCAGTGCATCCTAGAACACTTTATGCTCTCATGATGACACCACCCAGTCAAAAACAGCAACGATTTGAAGATTGAGTATGTATTTGTAGCAATATCACATGAAACGGTTGATTAGAACTTTTATTGAAGGTCAACCAAAAACTATCTCACAACCTTTTTTGGTAAAATACTAGGCTGGTAAATAAGAATTATGCTCTAAGCTTATCATTGTACGATCAAAATCTTTTTACTTTACTCTTTTGTAAAAGATGCAGTTTAGTTGCATTTAGCTTGTAGTGCTCCGGCAGGCTTCTGACTGTTGTCCGGGTTAAAATGAGTGCATTTCGTATGGCAACTAATCACTTCTATCATAATAGCTGCTGACGTAGATTATGTTCCATATACGAGGGACAGTAAAAAAATAATGAACTCTGTTCCATGTAATCAACTTGTAGTTCATATTTTTTCAAGAAAGTTATACAGTGTGTATTCAAAACACTCGTTTACAGATGAATTATTAGAAAAGTTTGTTTGAACGTAACCACTTCTTGTCAGCCATTTTGGAAATGACGTCATCATTGGATGTCTGTCAGAAGCAAGAAGCTGTGATTAAATTTCTTGTTTGGAACCACCAATAAACATTTTTAGAAAATTGGAAAAGGTTTAGCTTATAGGAATGCAGCAATAGGCTACAGCGCTGTCAAAAAGTGGGTATCCAGAATTAAAGGTAAAGAAGAAGATCCAAGCTTGAGTGATCTCCGGGACAAGCAATCGAAGAAGTGGAAGGCTATGATCAGCGGCTAATCCTAAAAACAGAGTTAAGATCAAGGAACTGATCAGACACGATCACATAGTCACTATTGACGGCATTGCCGAACGTCTTGGAATAAGCTGTGGAAGTGATGCACAAATTGTGGAAGAGCTAGGCTTTGCAAAGGTTTGTGTCAGGCTGGTTCCAAGACAACTTGCGGACCGCCAAAAGTAGTCTAGTTTGAAAGCTTGTTTGGAGTTTTTGAGTGTCACTCAATTTTAAGTGTTCTTCTTCACTTTTAATTTTGAATACCCGCTTTTTGATAGCGCTGAAGCCCAGTGCTACATCCCAACAAATCTTTTCCAATTTTTTAAAAATGTTTCTTTGTTTGTTCTCCTTCCAAAACAAGGAATTCAATCACAGGTCTTTGCTTCTGATGGACATCCAAAATGGCTGACGGTAAGTGGTTATGTTCAAACTAACTTTTCTATCAGTTTATTTGTAAACGAGTGGTATAACTACACAGTGTATAAAATTTCCGGAACAAATGTGAACTACAAGCCAATTAATTTACTTTTTGACTGTTCCTCGTATAAGTTCACAATGCTGTAAGGGACTTTCGGTTTGTTGTAGCTTCCTGCTGGTACTACACTGAGTAGCTGGATCAATGTCACCGCGATAGCTGCACATGTGCGCACCGAAGTTGCTGAGGTTGCAATATGCCTTTCCTGCCAACGTTGAGAGAGAATCTTGCCTTTCGCAGTAAATGAAATTCCCGTCAAAACATGGATTGGAAGGCGTTTTTGACGATTGGGCTCGACGATGGCTCATGCTGCTCGGCTGAAGACGCTGCCGCCCAACTATGTCGGGAAAGATGTGTTTTCTTCCCGGAGTGTCCATAGTCCTAGGTGTATGACTTAAAACTACAACCGGCGACAGGGTTTATGTGCCTTGAGACGTAAAGGAGCTGTCTCTTAGCTGTCGTTGCTCCCAGGTCACCCTTGGGCAAGGTGTAGCACCTGATAGCCTCCCCTGTTAGGGTTACAACTTGACAGTTTTTTATTTTTACTGTATCTAGCGACATTTTGTACATATTGTATATACTTTTCTTCGTGTGTGTTTTTTATTTTACCTAGTATCTTACAGGTGCGATGGCCATGCCATTATCTTCACATTTAATCTAAATTCTATTCATGTGCATGTATTAACGTATATCGTTTTGCCATCGTCTCCTTTTTTTGTCCACTGCTGTGTTATTTATTTCTATGTATGCTGATTTGGACAAAAATAAAATAAAATTGATTGATTGATTGATTGATTGAGTCACCATTGCTGCGCTCGGACAGGCATCTAACTGTAGTCGGGGTTAAAATGAGTGCGTTCTGAGTGGCAACTAATCACTCCTATTATGATTGCTGCTGACGTAGATTGTTTTCTATATATATGTATAACTTGACTATGTTGTTAGCGACTTTCAGCTTGTGTTTGTGGTTTATAGTACTTTCGTGCTCATACGATATTTAGTTGCTTGACCACGTCACCGCGATAGTTGCGCAAGTATGCATCGGAGTTGCTGAGATTGCAACAAGGTCATTTTGATAAAATTTAGCCGAGTATTGGTGCTGTTCTGTGTCTTCTTTTTTTTCTTAATTTGGGATAAGGATTTCATTTTTCTGATAGTTTTATAAAGATAAACCTTGTAGGAGAGGTAAGCTAAATCAAATAAAGGAAACTGGCCAAATAATCTTCTGCTTCATCGTATGGCAGGGCATCCATGATCCAGGTCAGACACAAGAAAAGCACTGGGGCCGATAGTTTATCCTTTTACCTCCCCAGCCTGCTATGTTGCTCAGATCAGATGCTGGCAGTGATGGAGTAGAGCCAGCACCTTGTTTCGTCATCCAAAACTGTCTGACAAAGTATTCCTCGAGGTGCCCGATGCGTGGAACATGTTGAAATAACGTGTTTGCTCAAAAATGTTCTGCAGTTTGCTCACTCGCGCCACACTTACGATTTGGTGAAGAAGCGAGACCTATTCGTGCATGAACGAATGTAATGAAGATATCTTATTCACTTTATAAAGTATAAGAGGAATAGGGAGTTTAGGATACAGGATACCTTGGTTCTTCCCGGTTATCTCGGAATTATTATTAAGATATGGCTGTACATTGACAGCGCAATAAATGATGGGGCTGTCTGCGTTTACCACAGCACTAGATCAATTTGTAAGAATTCGTAAAAAGTTTGTGCGTAAAAGAAGTGCTGAAAACTTAAAAATATTTTTGTAGTGATTATATCATCATCTTAGATCAATTGGCTCTGTGCTGTCACAGGTGTAGATCGTCCTTTTGTAGTACATGTTCTGCATTTGCAACAAAAAAAAAACTTGTTCTGCGAAAAATCCAAAAATGTTTAAATGTCATCCATTCGCAATTAAATGTGCATTTTGAGATAAATGTCCACTAAATGGATTGTAAAATAAGTATTAAAGAAATAAGCCAAGGAATTGGTTTTGAATAGTTGATCTCTAAACAAATGTCTTCAACTTGTGTAATGAATATGAGCAAGGCAAAACAAAATTTGGCAAACAAATGCTTTTGATCGGTTGGTTTTTAAATTTAAAACAATCTTCAACTTGGAAAATAAATGCAAAGAGATCTGCATGACAAAATTAGCCTAAAAATGCTTTTAATATAGTTGGTTGTAAAAAAAGTCTTTTATTTGATAAATCAGTAGCCTCAGAAAAGTCGTGAAGGTTTGTGTGTGACAACGTTGGGCAAAATGCAATTTCAAAACGTTTTCATTTTTCGAGTTGAAGTAGCTTTAGCTTATCTTACAGTATGCTATTGTGCACAAAGCTATTCTACCTTAACAAATTGCAGTTGAATGACTTTGTTATACAGGATAAGCTGATAGGGTAATGCTAGCCTATGTTGTAAAATGAAAAACCATAAAATAGTAAGTAAATAGCAACATTATAAAACCTAGAGTTTTACTATGAGCTGAGTTAAAAGGACTACAGGGAGTCCTCGGGTTACGACGGTCTCGACTTACGCTGTTTCGAGGTTATGAACGCTCCCCACAAAAATATAAAAAATAATGTGGAATAGAGCTGCTGGAATCTCATGGAGAGGAGTTATCTGCTGGGGACTTGATACAACTGGAGAAGCAGATTATAGAGGAGGAAGAAGAAACCCCCACCTCAGAGCCTAAGGCTTTCACAAGGCAGGGCTTGACACAAGGTTTTTCTGAGATACAGCATGCGTTGGCAACTTTTGAGGCTCAGGATCTTAACATGGAAAGGTTCACTAAAGTTTCCAGAGGCATCATAGATTTACTGCGGTGTTAAAAAGAGATCTTGGATGGGAAGAGGATCCTGTCGGTCCAGTCTAAGCTGGAGCAGTATTTTAAGAAAGTGGAGAGACCTGCACCCTTTACATCAGCTGCTTCTACTGCTACAGAGCCTCTACCGTCTACCTCAGCTGCCTCTACTACTCCAGCTTCTTTATCATCTTATTAATATTTCATTTCATTCATGTAGTATGGAATTGTTTTCTCTTTTTCAAATGAAATACGTTTTTTACATTAATTGTTACATTTTATTGTAGTACAATACTTTATAGCACAGTACGTATAGAGTAATTTATTTATGATGTTCCGACTTACATTGAAATTCGGGTTACACCGCGCCTGAAGAACGGATCAACGTCGTAAGTCGAGGACTCCCTGTATAGTGTAGCATCTATCAATAGCTAAACTGTGATGTATTTCAGATTTAGTAGGCTTGGAGTATTTGCTCGTTTGCTCTAAATGGTCGCCTAAATCAGTGTGATAAGTGGTGGTAGTAGACAACACTAAACAGGTGTGGTAGACAGCTAAAATGAAAAAAATCCAGTTTTGCAGAATAGAGTGCTTTTCATTAACATGCAGGCTAGAATTGCAAAATTATGAAAATTTATTGGACCAGTAGACAAAAATATAAAAAAGTTACTACTAAAGAATTTTCTAAGACTGAAAATGTTGCTAAACTGTGAAAATTTTTAAAAGTTAATTAAAAATGAAAATACAATCAGGCAATTGGCTAAAAGTAGACAATTGAATTAAGCTAAACTATGCATCTCCACATTTAATCAGTAAATTTGTCTGAAGATTTTTCTCAATTTTTGAAAATTTTTATAGTTGTGCAATTTCTTTAACCCTGTCCCTGTTTATTTCATATCTGACTCAGTCAAAATTTTTTTTGGATTTCTTTATTTTATTGTTGCCCTATAGATTTGTCTGTGTTCCTTGTAAACGCCAACAAATATAGATTTGCAAGAACATTTCTTTAAAATTTAGCAGTATAAAAAAGTCCAGTAGTATTTTGTGATTAGTTGGCATGTGATTATTGTATAAGTTTTAATAGTTTTTACCATCTTTTTTTTTTAACATGAGAAATCTAATGAAGAATTTAGTTGCTATGATATACCGCCTGTGTAGCATATTTAGTTAAAAGAAATTAATCTTTATCAAAATTAGGGGTGTCCAACCTTTTCAATACAAGGGCCACATCCAGTTACCAATACTATTTGAGTACCAAAATTGGCAGCATTAGTAATAGACAAAAAAAAAGAATTTAAAACATAGGTTTTTATTTCCAAAACATACAGTAAATAAAAGCAATACTTGACATTGCTTGTTATTAACAAATTTTGTGATATAAAGTTTACACGAGGACATAGCAACATGCAGAGAATTCTTCAGATGGTTATCAAATTGCAGTGATCTTTCAGAAGAATCAGTGTCCTTCATTCTGAAGAAAACTTCTTTGCTCAAGTACTTGCTTCCAAGTAGTGAAATCACAACATTGCTTGTTTGCAAATACTTAACAGCCTAATTACTTTTGTGAAGAAACATAATGCTTGTAAAGGATAAATATGAACTATTGTTAAATTTATTCTTTAATAACTCCATTTGAAAGTTTTCAGGGACATCGTCTAGTTTGATAGAAAAAGGACATAAAAGTTTTTAACATAGCAAGCAATGGTTTGCCAAAAAAACTTTTTCAAGTTGTTCTTCTTGAGATACATGACATCTGCAAGGTGCTGAAAGCATTCCTTCACAAATTAGTTTGGTCATGGCAATTGGCAGAACAAATTTGATGTGAGGATCAGTCAATACAGATCTAAGGTTATATTTGCTAAAAATGGCAATTGCCAGAACAAATTTGACGTGAGCATCAGTCAATACAGATCTAAGATTATATATGCTAAAAATGGCAATTGCCAGAACAAATTTGACGTGAGCAATCAGTCAATACAGATCTAAGATTATATTTGCTAAAATTTGTAAGACTAAACATCTGTTTACATCTGTACGTGGAGCCAAACAACACCAGGATTATCTGTGCCACCTTTTTCACCACCTTTTTGATTTTCAGAAACGTGATATTACTGGGTGAAGCATAAAAGTCATTTTTAATACCTAGTTATGCTGAAAGTTGACCAATTGTAACTGCAGCTCTTGTGGTGTTGTTACAATAATTTGTGATAGAGAGTATAAGACAATTTAAAAGGATTTTTGGTGTTTGAAAAAGCAGACTCTACAGCAGAATTTTTGATGCAAATCATTCAGTAGTTTGTTTTTAGTCACATGTTTAAGAGCATTTTTCTGCATTGCTAGTGAGGGAATTTGCACAAAAGAGTTGTTAGATCTTTTGTCTTGTTGTTTTACTCATTTTTACAGCTCTGTAATTTGCTTAAAAAATTTGATGGTTTGGTAAATGACAATATAAAGAAGGCAGTCAATATCTTCACGTGGCCATTAAAAATTTTTGCAGGATATTTTTAAGCAACTGTAAAAAAGACTGTAAGCTAGTTTTACGTGTTCGTTAGAAAAATCTTGCAGGCTATTTGTATTTAATTGATGGAAAGCTTCTCTTGGCTTTTTTACACAATTGTTAAAAAAGCTGTTTGCTGATTAGAGAATTGTTTTTATTTGCAAATGAACGAAGCACAACAAAAGTGATTTTTAAGAGATATTTGTATTCATCTCTCATTTGTGAGATTTTTCTTGCAAGAAGTGACATGGAATTTGTTTCATGGGTGCACTGCCAGGTAGCTGCTGGATTGCAGCTTAACTTTTTATTGCGTTGTTGTTGTGTGAATCTTATTGATATGAATATTACCACTTTATTTCTTTAGGTAATATTCTCATGAAAATTCAGGTTTTACTTTATTCCAGAAAACAAATTCAACTCCAACAAAAGTAATGTCTTTATTGTGCCTAGGTCAAAATAGTAATGAATTAGAGTGCTATTCCAAATCCATTTTGACTCTATTAACAATCACAAAATTGTCAAATTATGCAGCTGTTGGCGTTGATGTGGTTGCATTATTGTTCACGTTGTGTCCTCTATTTTCTAGCATTACAGATGATCTTTAGAATCAAGTTCAGTTTACAAAGTTGTCACCTCATTTCCCCCCTCAATTAATTCATATAGAATCGTTACAAGTCGATTTGAATCTACCAACTGTGTTCTCATTAATGCTGCTCTGGAAGCTTAAAGTAATTGTTGACCAAGCAATTATTTGTATGCTTGAAGACAAATTTGAGTGCGTGGTGACTGTGATCAGTTAAAAAATGGTGTTTGTTGTGTGTAAGATAAAAACTGCCCTTTCCCAAACTTCTGGATTAGCAGTCCACTTCCAAGATTTTCTGACCAAAAGATTATCTAGAAGATTGACTAGAACTTGTTGAAGAAACCAAGCAAAATCCTTTAGCCTGTGAAGGCTCTTTTTTTTTTGACATCCAGGGGTCATAGCTACTTTTTTTTTAACATTTAGGATCACCAATGCTACACATGAGCAAAAGTTCTAAACCATCTATATTACATCAAGGCCAAAATATAATGTGTTTACAAATCCAATTGGATTCAGTTGACAAAAACGAAAGTTGTCAAATGAAGCATGCAGCTCTGGCCATTCATGTAGCTTCCTTGGGATGGTAGCGTAGCAAAAGACCCAGAACCTGGGAAACTTCCTACTGCGACCTCCTTTGTAAGCTTTCTACTGGACCAGAGGTAGTTACAACACAAAGAGTTGCGTTAGAGCATGCAACATAAAGACTGTAGTGGGACAGAGCAATTGAGAAATGTTTTGAGTCTATTAGTCTCCCTAGCTGCTTGAAAGATCCAATGATAGTAAGAGAACCAATGTTTTGATTCTGGTTTGGTCTCTTGTCAACAGAGATGGCCAGATTCACCTTATGATCCTTGAAAGTTTATTTACAGCATTGCACCACTTTGGTTTGTGAAGGGCTTCTTTTTTAGTGCAATATCTTCAATCTGTTTAAGCCTCCGCCTTTTCCACATCATGTTTGGTTGCTCGCCCCTTCTTTTTCTAACCACTTCAAATTCTAACGCTCTTCTCAACACATTGTCGTTATCTCTTCTCAAAACATGCCCATACTATTGCCTTCCATTCACTTTGGATAATCTGTTCAAAGTTTCTTCTAAACCCAGCAAATTCATAAGTTCTTAGCTACATTTTTCACAATTAATTTAATTTCACATGTTGCTTTTGTCACTGCTCCTTCAGTTCTTTTCAAAATTGCTATTTCATTTTCATGCAAACACCATTTCTCACTCCCATAGAAAATCACTAACTTACACAGCTCCGATAAATTCATCCCTTCTATATTCAATGACAGCTTCCATTAAGGAATTCCCTACATTCTCTTAATTTTATCTGTTCAATTCTTGTTCTTGCTTTCACTACTGCTTCACTTCACTACCACTGGCATTTAATCTGTCTACCAGGTAACAAAAACTTTTCACTAGCTCCACCTGGTCATAAAATGTTTACTCTTCAGCTGGTTTGACAATTCCTTTCATCGCTTCAACACTTCTCTCACAAATAACACCTTTTGCCAGAGTTGAAGTCGCCTTCTTCATTTTGGCTCATTTACCATGCATCTAAAAGATTTTCAATTCTGCGGCAATTAAAAAGTGGTTAAAAACACTTGATTGTTGCAACAAAGACAAGAGAAGACAAATTGGAGAAGCACTAGGTCTGTAGTGGACACTGGCGAAACTTGCATGTCAAAAAATTTGGATGAGATAGTAAGCATGCATCACCATAGAAGAGATGAGCAGGTGAGCGACTGAATGAGACAAGATAGCTGAAGCAAAAAGCAAGCATGGAGAGTTTCAGAGCAAAGAGATGGCAGGCTTGTTAGATGATGTTGTTGCCTGGATCAAGCTATTTCTAATGGCAATGACAGCAGCTTGGATACAAGCTTTAATTATCCCCACAACAGAAAAATTACCCACTTTACTCTCATTTATCCTTACCTTGTTAATTTGGGTTTTGATGAATGCTGACAGTGGCAGTCAAACAAAAGTCTTCTTTATTTTTCCAGTTTGCCATCCTACATTCCCAGCCCTGGTCATGGACCAAATAAATAATGGGAATCAGGAATGCAAAAATTTTGGAATTTAGTAGAGCAAAGAAATTTTTAGTAGCACAGCAAACTGCCATTTATTACTATGTTGCTGCAAATCCTATTCATACACGTAAACTATACAGTTGTGCAGTGCCAGCACACAAGTAAGCAAAACTATATTTCTGATGCCTTTTCTTTTTCAGGAGAGGTATTTCATTGTGTTTCCATCATCATATGCATTTGTGTTATTCAGTCTTGTTAAATTTTGAACCAATTCCTACACCATTTAATCTGTAATAGTGTGGATCAAGTTTGCCAGCAGTTTTTAACTTTCCAAATAGCAAAGGCATGTTTTGAGTTCTTCCTTTAACAGATGCTTTCATGAAGAATAGAAGATTATTACTGTTAAATACCAAGCAACAGGTTTTTTGCAGTTGTGTCTTGCAGAATTTTTTTTTTATTCTCATAAAGATAGTGACAAAAATTTTAATACAGATGTGCAAGAGTTGCCTGTCAAACTTTTATTGAAGTAGTAGTTGTTCAGTTTTCATCCGATTCTGTTTCCTTAACAGAGATGTTCATCCCATTTCTTCTGCAATTGTCTGCTCTCCACTTAGCTTGATTCCAGGCATCCTCCTTCTTTAAACCAATCCAAGTAGAAAAAGACCCCTTTTTTTCATTTTAGGCTGGATTGAGAAGGCAGGCAATGACTAAATATGGATAATTCATATTTACAACTTCAAAAGCACATGCTGCAACTATAAGTTTTATGCGCTTTAGCAGAATGTACAAAAAGCAATCTAAGTTTATAAAGTGCATCAAAGTTAGCACATTTTGCCCGTGCGACAAAATTACCAAATATTTCTTACCAGCATGAATAAAATGGTTTTTTGCTGAAAACTGTATTTTTGCTTCAAGATCGCTGGCAAGTGTTAGTACACTGTAAGTTTTTTGTTTTGATCTAGCCAATTGTAAAATTTTTTTTTATGGGGGGAGAGGGCATGGAGGCAAGTTTTTTTGTTCAAAATCCATAAACATCATTCAATATTTGAGCACGACCTATTTTTTTGAGTGCAGGATTTTGCTTAGAATCAAAGGTTTGGCCTATAGACCAAATGCCAAAACTATGTAAAAAAATCTTCTGTGATGATCTTGGTACTTGATATCATAGCCCACACCAATCCTTTCCAAAGTAGGTGCCAATAGTAACTCAGTGCAATGGTGGCAGTGGTGCAATTCAAACAAATTAATTAATCAAAGAAAATTGTAAGAGATACTAATTTCAAAAAGCAGCTATGATTGATTCGATTTTAAGAGAAAGAAAAAAGGGGAAGTTGCAAATTAATAAACTTTTGATGAAGATCTTTTTTTGTGGATAAGCATTTTCATGATCTATATTTTTGTATTTTTAATGCTGATTTAAGGCAAAGACCTTTTTGGGAGAACAACATCTTTGATTCTACTTGAAAACTAGATTTTTTTCAGAGCCCAACATTTTTGAAGTCCTGTTTTTCAAAATACGTTTTTTTTTCTTGTCAAAGGGGAACGGCATGCCATCTAACCGTCTTCCCCAGTTGCATTAATACTCAATGGTACTTTGCCAGGCAGGGGCAGGATACTAATCTATGAGAAATAGTTATTTATGTAATCAGTTTAACTCAAAAAAAAGTTTAGAACTTTAAAACAGGCAAATTCAGGACCAAAATATGGCCTGAGCCACATGCTGAGAGAAAACTAATGGTTACATAAAGTTGATCCCCAAAATAGTTTTCACTTTTACCTTAAGAAAACTTTGAATTTAATTAGGACGGCCGCAAATATTCACTAGTTTTCAAAGAGCACATAGAGAAAAAAATTAGAAAACACTGGCCTATGTTAGAATTTAGCTGATTTAATTGACTTCATCAACCATTAGTCTGGGATGATCAAAGGGATTAAGGGGCCAACTTTTGTCAAGTTGTGAGCTCCACCTATGAACCAGTAACCATTTTTCAACTGGTAGATGTTGTGAGTTCGAATCTTACTTCTAAAATCATTTTTAGCTGACTGAGAAGTGAAAAAACTTGAGTTGAAACCAATAATTCGTTCTTTTGATTCATTGATATGTGATAACCTCATATTTTTATTCAGAAGTTTGTCGAAAATTTGGCCAGAACAAGGTGGAATACCAAAAGGTCTTCAAAATAATTAGAGCCATTATAAGCTCTGAGATGGAATTGTTAGTTGAAGGGGTAATTCTTGCCTTTCTTATGCCTACACCCTGGTTTGCACATGACAATTTTGTTTCTATCTGTTGTGGAACTACTTGAGTGAAATTTTTTCTTCTATTGCCACGTCCAAATCACATTTTGTGAATACTTAATGTGATTAAAAAGTTTGCAGTGACAGTTGAGAACATTGTGATACATTTGAGAAGATCTTGTGTAGAGTTGTCATTCAAAATCTTGTATACTGCATATGTAAGAGCTTTGCTGATTTCTTAAAAAATGCTCTGCAACTAAGATTCTGCATTGCAGAACATAGCACTAGGGTTGCAGTAGGTTGCCGGTGGTTATATCTTATCACTGAAAGTATGGTCTTTTTTTTAAAACTGGTAAATGAATATTTGAGCAGGTTTCCATAATTCAGTCAAGTCTTTCGTCGTATTTTCATAAATTTGCCTAGTTTAGTGTTGCACACATGTGAGTATGGGCTACATGTAAATAAAAGGATGTCTTATGGTTAGTAGCATGGTGCCATATACTGAGTGTGAGATTCATAATAAAACGACTCCAAAGTTGAGTGGTTGGAGTATCACGTTTCGTGTGGAATTGGCCAAGCAACGTGCAAGTTTGCGTTTCAGGTTTGAACTTTGGTTTTTGTTGTTTGCAGTAACATCTACGGGTGACTGCTTGCTTGAAAACCATATGATTGCAGTGCTATCTTATAAATTTTCTGCTCTGTTTGTGTTCGATGAGTTAACAAGCTCACACTCTATATTTCATTGCATAATAGATATGATGGTGGTCAATTATAGACGAGTCGCTGAAATCACTGTTGTGAGCTTGAAATCAAAAGTGCCTAATTCAATGTTGAAAACAAGTTTGTACTGTTGAAAATACTAATTGGTGGCAATAATCTTAAGTTAGTGAAATTTTTTTCAAAAAGAGTGATTTACTCCTTTATGCAAATGTATTAAGCCGACAATATTGTCCATAGAGGACAACCACATGGCATAACTGAATACAGATTGGTGGGTCATTAGCAGTAGCAATAATATAAACTTATTCATGTCATTAAGCATAACGTCATGATGACGTCACCAACCCCCTTATGGCACTCACCAGGAGGTGGCGATCAATCGTACCAAGTTTGATGCTTGTACTGTAAGCAGTTTCTGAGGAGTAGAAACAGACAGACGGAATTGTGCTTTATATATTAGATTCAAGTCATTAGGCATAAGAAATAAGAAGTTTGAGAGATTCTGCTGTAATCTTGCCATAGATGTTACTGTAGTCAATACGAGCCATAGTTCAGACTTCACGAATGAACTGAACACGGGCATGCCACATGCGATAGTTTTGATGTCAGTGTTTGATGCTCAGTCCGTCAGCGCAGTAAACTGAATTATACTTTTTCATCATGATAATGGCAGTTTATAAAGGTGATAATGGCAGTTGTGTATTTTTGGTACTGGTATTTTTCATCAGTAATTATTTTGTTTTGATGATGAGATAAAGGCCTTAAAATTGATGGTATAATCACGAACAAGGTGTATCTTTACTTTCTCTTTAATTTGGGGTATGTGACGGTATCAATACATTGTGGTAACATCATTAGGGAAATTAAATAATCAAATCTTTTTCTATTTTTCTGGTAAAGTGCTTGCAATACTCAAGTTTGTGATGCTGACTTAGTTTTAAAACTAATCAAAAAACATTCAAAATTGAAAGAGCCACTGTGCAAATATATGTTATGTCTCGTTAATATATGTCCAGAGTAATTGCTAGCAAGAACTTTTTTCAGACATCACCAGTTTCCAATCGACACGTTTTTGATTCAACAAGTGTGTAAAGATCCTTTTAATAATTTAATAGATCATAATTTTCACCATTGGTGGGTATTGGTATCACTATTGGTAGTATTTGAGTGGTTATCTGATTCTTGTAAATTTGCTGAAACATAAAACTGTAAAATACTATTTTTGTTTTGCTAAATCTACAAGAATAAGAATAAATCTACTAGAATAAGACTGCAACCAGTAAAAATACCATCTTAAAAAGTGTTTTCAATTGATACATTTGATCCTTTTAATATCTCAAAATCACACATTTGCGCCATTTCATTGTTAACAAAATTAAGTGTGGTGGGCCACAGGATGCACGCTCTTACAGTAAGTATATGAACGTACGAACGAAATCACTCAGAGGAGCCGCATTCAAGGTCCCAAAAAGCTGCAATTCGGCTGGCCCTGCTATGCGTGTGAGAAGTGCGATTCTAGGTATGTCAACATTGCCCGCATTTCTAAAAGTTTGTTTATTTATCTAGAGTTTCAATTGTTGTAATGATGGATGTAAACGTAGATGACGTTAGCAACAGATCAGTCTTGCCGCCAAATCCTGATGTGACAGCGCCGCCTATAATCGCTAGCAACATCGGCTCTTTGCCTTTGAACGCTGGAAGCGTTGCTTCTTTGCCTCCAGACGCTGGTCTTAGTAATGCAATGACACTTAATACTGATGATAGCGGTATCCTTGTGCCATTACAAAATAAAGATGTTAAGACCAGTTCTGAGTCCGCTGATCTAAATAATGAAACCGAATCACAGACAATGGATGTTTCCGTTGAGCCAGAAGAAGAACCTGTGCATAAGGCGACTCCCTCGAATCGTGGCACCACTGTTGTATTCAAAAATAACGCTGTACCTTCAAACAGCACTGTTGAGGAGGTAAGTTTTCTTGCGTTGTAGCATCTTACTAATTAGTTTGCTTCACCTATCTCATCTATCCCATAGCGGTTGCCGTTGGGGCGCTGCAGATGACCTATAAACCAGTTCTCTCCATTTCTCTCTGTCTTCCGCATGTCTGATCGCCTCGCTAAGCTTCAGTCCAGTCCATTCTGCCATGTTGTTTTTCCATCTCTTCTTTTGTCTTCCTTTCTTTCTTCCTCCTCTCACTGTTCCCTGTAGAACTGTCATTGCAAGGAATTTTTTTTAATTTGCTCAAAAATCAGTGAAGTTTTGAAGTTCTGCTTTTTATATAATGTCTTGTGTTGTGACCCACGTGGAAGCTATCAGTACTGACAGTGCAGTATAATCTTACCTAGCAACTAGCTAGGCAACTTGCTGAAAAAGGTCTTAACTACAATCTTGTCTTATAACTTCATGCTAAACATCTTATATTACTCAGCTGTTGCAGGCACGGAAGATTTCAATATCTGTAATTACACTCGATCTGATAGTGATTTTATCATTAACTGCAAGGGCTTGACATAATTTTGAAGTCAAAAATTTTGATGTAGATATGTTGGATTACGTTTGACCTCATAAGGACTCATATCAGTTTTTTCACGATTTTGTAATCTTAACTTTGCCCTGTTCAAAATATTATTTTGAAGTGACTTTTGTTATTTTCTTTAATTAACTTATTAATTTTGCGCCTTTATACTTTTAGACTGAGAATGGTGAAAAGTTTTACATTATTCCAGCTGATATTTCTCGAACACCTGATGAAGGACCTACTCAACCAAAGCTTGATGCCTATCCGAAAACGCGACTGAGTAACACACGATTTCGCTCATTTTGTGCTAATTGGTACAATCGCTTTCCCTGGCTTGAATATTCTGTTTCTCACGATAAGGTGTATTGCTTTGCATGTCGTCATTATGGGAATTCACTGTTCAAGCCAAACCCTTTAGACACACCAGGCAAGAAGCATCCTTTAAAAAAAGGTGCAACAATCTATGCCACAACAGGTTTTTGTCGTTGGGCAAAGGCTCACGAAAGAATGCAACGACACAACAGCAGCGCTAGGCATTTGGAAGCCATGGGACCTTGGCTTGAAGACACGTTGAACAGGGAAAAACAAAACATTTCCTCCAATGGAGAAGTGCTGCGAGTGTTAACACAATCTTCTACGAAAAAAGAGCAACCTAAAAGTGAGAATTCGTTCAGCCCCCTTCCATCCAAGCGAAAACGAAGCCGACCAACAAAGAAATTAGCAAGAAGCGATGAAGATGATTATGAAATCACTCACAATTGCCCATCATGGTTAGACTCAATTTGAATTTTGTAGTTGCTAGAACCTAAGTCACTAGCAGGCATCGAACCAAGCTTGTCTGGCAATAAGCCTACCCCTGCATTTAGAAGTTAATCAAAACATTGAAAAGTTCTTGGTAACGTAGTTAGTTAATTTGATTGAAGAAATAAGTAAAACGCAAATACTGCCTGTGGTTATTGAAAGTTTCGGCGCGAAATGGAACTCTCGGCCTGACGCCGCGAACTTAGTTTGGCAAGTAGGAACACACTGGTCATATCTTTCCATTTAAAAAGTAATTACCCGGGTGAACCAAGTACCACTTATCAATAGGGGACCCACCACGGTTATGCCACAAAAAAAAACTAGTCACACAAGGCTGGCACTAAATACCAAAAAATAGCTAGCCGCCAAAGAATTTAGTTTCGCAAAAGAGGTAGTGCTGCAAAATAGCTAGCCATACGCTAGCCCTAACTTTGTGGGCTCAACTCTTCGGTACTAGCTCTTTTGTGGCCTAGCTGTTTTATGACCAGCTCTTATGTGGAAACACAACCCACCTCGCACAGAGCGTGCTGCCGTTGGTGAGTTTCCATGCTTATCGTCGCGCTTGGTGAACATCTTCACTATTCTGACGTTGCTAAACTTTGTTAGTTACGTATGCTCGTGCAAAGAATCAGTTTGTGACTCCTGAAAAGTAAACAGTTTGTTTTTACTAAATATCTTTTTAGGTGTTCGTGTACAAAATGTATTGAAATGTCAAAAATGCACGAATGTGTATGTTGTTGCGATGTACCGGAGATACGGGTCAAGGTTGATACATTTGATGCCAATATGATTTGCATCACTGATCACCCTGGTTTTGCCTCCATTTGCCTCAATGAATGGGCGATACAGGTCTCGTACTATCAATACAGAGAGGAAAACGGCACGCCATCTGTCAAAGAAGAGCACGAGTAAGCTTTATGCAATGCACTTGTGGCTGAATGGTTGCGTTATCGAGATGAAATATAATTACATTTCATCATAGAGATTTACTGCATTTGCGTCACACTGGATTTTTGTGGTTGTCTTTGACCTTGTTATAGTAAGCCATGTCTTTAACTCAAAAATAAACCTGTCATGGCTTACTTGTTAAAATGTTTATCGCAATTTCAGCGTCGAACAACGCTAATGCAGTTCATGTCTTCTGCAGACCAGTGTCTCATTTGATGTTACGTCAAAAAATTGTTCTGGGCAAAAGAGAACATCATTCAAAGTTTTTCTTAATGCACTGTCGTCATTTATCATGAAACCTTCCATAATTTTAAGAATTTAGTGAACGTTACTTCCAATAATAACAAAGAATAAATTTGTTGAAAGCAATACCAAGACATTCGAGGGGACTGTTAAAATTTGAAAACTCCTTAGCGAGTCTGGATGGTTGCGCGATGTTTAGCTTTATTGCAGCTGACTTATGGGTCTGGAGGATAAAAATATAATGCGGGATAAAAACATGGACTCTGTTTTGGTTGCAAACGAAATAAAAGTAGAACTGCTTGTGTAAGGCCTGCTAAGATCTTTTTCGTATCAAGAAAGATGTTTTTGTTTAAAAAAGTACGGGACAGGCCCTGCTGATGAGTCCAAAAGGACAAAACGCGTCCAGGGATCGTCTCGTCTAATTGGGTGGGGCACATTATTTGCAATGCACTGTAAATGTGTTTTCAACATAATGTTGTTGTTGTTGTTAATGTTGATTACCCGACCCCTTTCGAGGGATGGCGGCATGGCGGAAGACCATGGAACCCCAGAAGCCAGGCAACTCCCCAGGGTCTGGACCAGAGGTGCTAGAGAGTCATCAAAGAGTGAGCGACACAAAGAGTCTGGACAGTGCAGAATGAGATGAGAGATGTCCTGGAACGAGTGTCTGCAGGCGCTGCAGCAAGGATCCTCGATTCTGCCAATCCTAGGGAGATGAGAACTTAACAGAAGACTGTGTCCGTTGCAGCGTAGACGAGAGAGAACACAGCGAGCGTGACGTAGAAGCACAAGTTCCTTGGTGGAAATTGTGGGAACTTGTGTGTCAAAGAATTTAGATGAGACAGTATGCCTCCAGTCTGAGAAAAGAGAAGAGTGGATACAAGAGGAGAGAGACTACAAAGGATTACGGAGGGTGTAAGTAGCGCTCCCCGTCTGGCCAGCTCATCAGCCACATTGTTCCCCAGGAGAAACGAGTATCTGTGGACCCATTGTAGCCTGATAGAACAGGAGGAGATAGAAGGCAGTTCCTGCCAGATCTGCCACAGAGTTTGAGATAAAAGGAAACATGGAGGAGAGGACAGAACGAGAGTCAGATAGAAGAAGAGAAGAGAAATGGTAGACTTGTTGGTGCTGCAGAGACCAGCAAAGAGCGTGCAAAATGGCGCAGGCTTTAGCGGAAAAACTTGAACATACTGGGCCTGCTGAAAAGGAAAGAGTGGCCTCAGTGCCACAGAGAGAGCAGTTGGCAAGAACGCCGAAGCCGCTCCAGTCCAGAGTCAGTCCAGAGTACCAGATCATGAGAAGGGAGAGAGTCAAGGTGGTTGAGAGCCGCACTTTGGCAAGGGAGAGGAGGATCAGAGCTGGAGCATGAAGAGAAAAGAGTGGACTTCACAGTGAAAGAGGGCATATTCCAAGGAGAAAAGGGAGGGCAAGCAAGAAGAGCCTTCCCAGGAGAAGTAGAAGCAAGTATGAGTGAGTGAGTGGACACAAAAGCTCTCCAGGAAGATCTGCAGAGTCTTGGTTTCACTCCAAGTCTGGCCAAACCTGAAATAGGAAAGGAGGTTGGGAGACGAAGAGCCTGCTCATAAGGAGTGAAAGGAGTCAGTGTGACTCATAGGGGAGGTAAAGAAGCCTCCAAGAGAAGAAAATCGATAGAGGAGGACGAGAGGCAGCCGGTAATGGTGCGACTTGCTGCTCGTTGCAGGCGTTCCAATTTGGTTAAATTGGTAACGCTTAGAAAAGGAAATTATCTGGGTGAAGCACAAGTGAGAAGAGGCCAAAGAAAAGCTTTAGAGAGGGACGCCTTAGAGGGGACCCATGAGGAAGCAAAGATACAGCGTAAGGCTTTGAGACGTGGGAAGAACTTGGCCTTCAGCGAAAATACATGTTTAGAAAAGAAAAGAGTGCTGTCGTAGGTGACCTCAAGAAAAGTTGGAGTGGGATTGAAACAGAGACGGTAGTCGAGTTAGAGGAGTTTGGACTGGAGGGTGGCTTGGTGGGGATCTACTGAGAAGAAGGAGGCCTCACATTTGCTCGAATTGAGAGGAAGACACCAGTACTCAGACCAGCGCTCCAATCAAAACAGAGCTCATTGTGTGGCCTCCGCTGTAGCGGAGACCGAGGGGGAGTAGGACCAAATGGCCAGATCGTCAGCGTAAAGAGAGCAGCTGACGGAAGAAGGCAGAAAAGCCGGAAGATCATTGATAAAGAGAGAGAAAAGAACAGGGCCAAGAATGGATCCTTGCGAAACACTTGTGGAACAATTAAATCCTACTGCACCAAGCAACAGCCGCCTCAACGTGGTGGTGCGGCTCCCGACCTCGTTTGGGTTGGGTCGAAATGGCTGTCGGCCTTGCCAAGGGTCCCAGTTACCCCGGGCACTCCCCTTCAACATAATGTTTGTGATTTATGTCGGTGTGAATCTTCAAACCAAAAAGTATTATGTTTAACTACAACGTCCGTGTATTTCGTAACATTGCCACCACCGTAACCAAGCAAAGAATGGAAACGTAAATGTTTGGTGATGATCTTTTTCAGAGACCCCACAAGATTTTGGTTAGAATTAGGAGTAATAAGCTAATATTAAGAGGTGTTTCCTGAAGTTAAGCTTTTGTGTTGACCATTTTTTTGAAAGCGCTTTGGAATTCATATAAATACAGAGCTTTGACAGATCTTTTGGGAGGGGCAATTGCTTCCCACTAAGTGGAAACCACTCCTTGGGTTCAAGTTGGTAGGTGTAGCACTTTCTTCAACCCTTGTTGTTTGGGCTTATCACGTGGAGATATCATGTAGAAAAAAATGCCCTCTAGCATAGCGTTAAAAAACTCGTGTTTTGGGTCTGGCATCCATAAATATATGTATATATCAAAAACTTCCCGCAACGCGACGTCTGTACGCATGTGATTCTGACTTTTATTTTGACATTATCCCAATTTATTCTATGATCGAAATCCATGACATATTGACCCTCATAACCCCCCTATAACGTGTTTTCGGGTGGCGCCCATCACTGGCGGTGTCGGGTAGAGAGGAAAGAGCGAGAGCCAGCGCAAATTTTTGTGCCACTAGCTATTAAAAAAAACGACGTGAAACATTTTATTTACGAGCGTTGAAACCAATCAAGGAGTGTTGTTATGAAGCCCTGGTCCAAGGCGTCTTGTTGGACCTTCTGACGTACGGCACATCTCGTAGAGCTGTCTTAATAGTTATTTGTTGTGCATGTTTTGTTATGTTTCAGGCGGTTTCGGTACATTGCATATTGTCAATTCGTGCGATGGTGCTGGGGATATTTTCGTGAGGACATGCACATACCTCTTCCGTCCTGTGTAGTGAATAGCATTAAAGCGACATTCCATAGCCAGGCGTCTTTGCCGGCTCTAGATGATCTGCCTGCTTCAACAAACATTTTGAAGCATTAATTTTGGATACCAGTTGCGGAGCTTGCTATCATAGCGAATCTATCCAAGCTCTGTAAGCGTGACTGCCACATCGAATTTTCTTTAAACTGTTGTCAAATCCACTGGTGCAACAAAGACTATTTGTCAAAATTATATACTGTTTTGCTGTTGCAGTAAGGTACTGGTTGTGTACATACTGCTTGCTAGTCGTTGTATTAAGCTTCCTTTGAGACGGTCTTTTAATTGCTTTATCTTGTGGCGACATACAATGAAGCGGACAAAGAAATCCAGCCTCGACGAGGCCAAACTATTACTCCAAGTGTAATGCTAACAGTGCTTGTGAAAAGCCGTTACACCTTTCAATAACTGTAAGTTACTCGGTGTAAGTTTTTTTCCGTTGCGAACTTGCAGCTAATTTTTTGCTTAAAGCAGTCTTGACGATACGCAAGGCAAGTCACGAACATTAACGACGTCCGTGAGGTCATTGTCGCTAAAAGACAAGCCAAAAGTTTGGCGATGAACACCTATTACTTGTTGAGTTGTGAGATATTGAAAGCAGCGGCAGCTTATTGGTCGTAGCAAAAAGATCTTCAGACTTGAGGAGATCCCCTTTCTGCTGTTTTTCGATAAACCATTGAAAAAGGTTTCGGCGATCCCCAAAAACTCGCCCATTGACGTGGAGCAACAGAACAGTTCGTTGAGCTCAATATCTTAAACACAGCACATCAATAGTTTGAGCACTGTAAAACTATTTTCATTGGCTGGCCGATTGTTATTGTCCTCGATGAACACTGAGTTTTCACAGACTTTGGAGGTTGCAATTAGCTGCAGGGATAACTAAGAACTACACAAAGCCTATGGTTAGTTATTCATGAAAAGATGCGCTGAAGATTTAGAATTTATAATTGATTTTTGGTGAGAGTCCGAGGCAAGAGAATTGAAATCACCAAAACTCTGATATGTTCGTAAGGCTTCTTCACATTTTCTTTCATAATATCAACCTCATAAAGCTATGCTACATATGTTTCTCGCAAATCAGCCCTGACGGCCATTATTTGTACATAAAAAAGCGTATTCCTAAGTTAGGTAAGGAACACTGTTGCAACGTTTCAATTTAGTACAGCGCTTGTACATAGTAACAGATGTTGAATTTGTTCTAACATCATTAGCAAGTCTACGCTCGCTGCTCCGGCTGCCGACTGTTGTTGCACTGGCACGCATTCGACAAAGGGTTGAGACGAAAATTAAAAAGCTATAATTTAATCGTTACCGTAATAAATTAATGTGCAAATTTTATTTGTGGTGCGATTTTTGCTCAATAGACAGGGTAGGAAGCGGGTGCTTTTTACTCATTTGCCAAATCTAGAACGTTCGAGGCCAATCACTCTCTTAATTACACAACTGAATAGTGCCTAGCTTTTACAGTGCTAATTAAACTACACATAGCGCATAACGCTGATCTTGCAAGTTTTTCTTATTTTGAGGTCCTTTTTTGCGAACAACAACTTTTTACTTCAAGTCCATCTTTAAGTACAGGTTCATAAAATGCACCTTAGATACCACATGATTATGTTTTCAACTCGCCACAGAACTGAATTTAGACTACACGATTCGGTGTGGATTGGTGGAAAAACACGTAACAAAAAAGATCTGAAAGGAGGGTGTTCGTTGCAATGGCGAGGTGGTTGGCGGAGGCGTTCCCATTTTGTTCCCATTTTGTTCCCATTCCCATTTTGCAGTATTGTTCAGTTTTTGTGCTGTAAAAATAGAAATCTGGGCAAATTACGAATAAGAGTTCCGTCAAGATAGTAGCTTGAACATCAGGTTTAAGCAGCGGCACCTTTATAAGCATTTCAAAAGAGCCAAAGCATTTTTCAAAACTGCAAAATATCTGAATTCGGAAGAAGTGCTTCGGAACTTTCAATCTTAACATTCTATATAAAAATTGTAGTACGAGGCTAAAACTATTAGTCAAGTGATTCTAAGCCCATTGTGTGGCTTTAAATAGAGCTGCCACAAAGAAAGGGCCAGTAATTTTTCAAATCAAGCAAAGGGATCGCATAAAGCTCATTGCACGTTCAGACAAAGTGCTTCTATGTGCGTTTTAGTGCACGCGCTCCACGTGTGTTGTGCATCAACACACGAGTCTGACATCATGCTCTCTTAGTGTTTACTGTTTTTCGGTGGAAGCCTATTTGCGAGCGTACACTTGACTATGTTGCCGTTTGTTGGAAAGGCATTTTGTTGCGCTTTCCAAGTCGTTCTAGCGAAACATGGATCTTGTCGTGCGAACATGTGCTTTTAGAGCAGGGTTCCCCAACATGGTGCCCGCTGGGACGACAGTTGTTGTCCTCGGGCCAGTTCCAAGAATAGCACTTACCTCTAGCGAACTCAGAGTAATATAATAAACCGTATGCCGTGCAACTTTGTTATTCAGAAGTTTATTGTCCAACTGGTAGTCTTCTGCATTACCCAGAACCCCTAAAACAGCTCAAAGTTGCAAAAAGGTCGGTGACCCTTGTTAAGTACCGCTGATTTGTCCGCTGCTGTTTATGATGTGGCGACTGATACGACTGGTAACACCAGACTGCCGTATTGCCGGTGAAACTACTTTTTCATATCCTGAACTTGATCCAGACTAAAAACGTGCACCAATTGTATTTCAATGTTAATGTTTTGTCTTATAGCAGTAAATGTGCCGTTGTATTGTATTTTATTGTCGCGTTAGTTGAGTTGTTACTTATGATGTTTTGATTGCTTTAGTGGCAAGTGATAAGTCGTTTTAACTACAGGGTGTTCGAAAAGTCACTATATACTTTCGCATTTCTCTTTTTTTGATTTCAGATTTTAGGATTTTTTATTCAAGATTTGCAATTCTTATTTGAAATTTGCTAATTTGAAAAAGGTTCCGACTGTGCCGTGATGCTAATGGAAACCATATTCAGCATCTACTGAAACAAATGCAACACATACTGCATTATAATGAATATAAGAGTGCACTAGTAACTTTCCGAACACTATGTATATCAAAGCTTGCGCAGAAAGCGCAGATGTCTTTTTGTTTCACCCAAAAGGCATTGTGGACACTGACGCTGTCCCGACCTGATTTGTCGGTCACCAACTGCACTGACGAGACCCGATAGAGCGAAACTGTCACTGTTTTTTATTCCGTTTTTGAAAAATATTAACTGACTGAATCAACACGCTCCTTCTGCTCTATAAATAACCCATGCCATGTTGCTGCTACCATATTTTTGCCGCGCAGCGTGTATGCATACGTCATTCCGAAAAAAGTAAGGGTTTTCTGCACTGATTGCTTGCAAGCTGTCGCGCAGCGCTGGATAAATCTTCGCTTCTGCTTCCACTCTCCACAATAGCTCAGTGGAGCATTTCGTACCGTTTATTTTGCCGAAAGTAGACCTACAACATCCGGCGTTTTTGGCAGAATCACATGGCAAACTTCCAGAATGCGATGTTCCATAGTAAACGGAATTGCCGGTACTACAACGGCTTTAAATTTTTTCTTTCGTATTTTGTTAAAATGCTAGACTAATATCTTTTCAAATTTATGTGCTTTCGCTAAGAATTTGTTCAGCGTGGGTTTAGGCTGTTATTATTGGTAGAATTATTTGTGTTTACCGCAAACACTTTTTTACGTTGCTAGGTTGCAGAAGTGGCTGCGATTAAGCTAAAGCTTTGTTTTTTTGACCAATAACGGCGACAGCAGTTGGCAAACTACTGCCATAGGTACAGGTCATTAGATTTAGGCGACCATTTGAATCAATTGTTCGCTTCGCGCTTTTGATTGCGATGAATACTGCAACGTTTGTCTCTAAATTCTTTAAATTGCCATGCGTTTACACTGCTTTAACAAATTTCACTTCATCCGGAATCATGCTTTCAGTTATTGTGAAATATTCTTGCGACTTGTGACGTTGTATATTTAATCGTGGTGATTTTTGTGCAAAAATCCGGTGGCATAAAGACGGAACAATGAACCTTACATCATTGTTTGGTTGAAACAATCAAAATCCCTAAAACTTTTGGGTGAAATGCCAACATTTTTCAAACGTATGTGTGTTTCGGAGTCTACGACTACAAGTGATCTTGTGCTCTATGTACATCACTTGGCTGGTTTTGATACCACTTAAAAGTAACGTAAAATTTCTTAAGTGCAAACTCTGCTTTTTGACGAAAGTGGCTGCTGAGGTGGAATGACTTGTATTGGCTTCTGCATTATTCGCCCAGCCATATAACCATGTAGTCTTTGAAAATCTAAAGACATTATCCTATGGCTCTCAAGCCTTTTGAGTGTAAGTGTGCGGCAACGAACAATGTTTCCACTTTAGCATTAGTATTATTTTTACGTGATTGCCATGCATGTACCACTGCACCTAACAGGAGAGGGGTTGCATTTATAGCAGGGGTGGGCAATTGTTTTCGCTTGCGGGCCGCATCGCGGTCACGGAAGCTAGCTGAGGGCCGCACTTTTTAACGAACGCATTGGTATATTATTGGAATTGACTTGCATTTTAAATTTGGTATAACATTAAAAACCAACAATCATTAGACAAATGAATCAAAGTAGTTTTATTCAATTGAAAATGCAAGCACATTTAATTTTCAAAGTCTATCAATGAGAAATGTGCACCCAATCACGTTCTTCTACGTTAATTAATTTTTTTTAATTATTTGCTTGAGGCTTTCGCGGGCCGCAGTTTGCCCATCCCTGGTTTAAAGGATACGTGCACCCCCCCTCCAACTGCAAAATGTAAAATCGCCTTTTACAACCACGTTGCTTTGCGTCCTTAGTCGTGTGTCTATTCGCCTATATTGGCTTTATTTTTCGAAATATGTGGCCCATCAGGTTATGGAAATGAATTCGTCATCGGACAAAGCCCTGGGCCTCGCATTTTCCAACGAAGTTGGCTCAGCACTGCGATGTGAAAGAGTAAGGTCGAGTTTAAAAGCCAAATGCCCAAGGTCGAGTTCAAAATATTGGTCTGAAACTTTCTGCAAACACGCTTTCTTTGTTTTTGTCTTCTAACTTCATTTCAGCACCTACTATGAATAATCATGCTTAGCCTACACGCATTTGATGTGACTTGGGGTCGCAACCGGTGCGCGTATGTGCGCGAGCGAGTTCGGTTACGGTCTGTTGGGTTCAAGACAACTACAAAGGCCGCGATGGATCTTTTGTTCGGGTAAAAAGAAATCACGAAGCCAATTTCCTGGTGCGACTTCGTGAATGTTTCATGCATCGCTCGAAGGCTTGGCCTAGTCGCTCCAATCTCCCCGCTGTTACGACATGCCGTCTTTGATCGCACGCATACACACCAACCGCTTTTCCAGTGTACAGCAGTTGCATTGTTTCGTATTAAAATCTCGCTGACGTGAAATTAACGATTGCATGTGTTGAGGTTTGCAGTTTTGTGAGCGATGGCGACATTGTTCGGTTGAGGCGGACAGAGTGAAAGACTTGCCATCGAAAGATCACAAGTTGAGCTCTCTGACTTTTTTGATTGAGAATGTGGAACGCACAGTTATTGTAGGGAGGTCCGTGGGCATGCCCCCCCCCCCCCCCCCCGGGAAAATTACTTTAAAAATAAGCATTTTCGTGCTTTCTAGAACAAAGTCCAAGCTAATACTTGCATCGATTTTTTATTAACTAAAAAATTGTATACTATTAATATTTATGGGGTTTTTTCACCCTCCAACTCTCCGTGCGTACGCCACTGCCACAGAGTGTTTCGTTGCGTGTGACGTGGCCAAGCAGAACCGGCGTTCGATTTCAAACTATGTCTTACGTCAACCGCCACGACATGTATGGTTGTGCGTAGTCATTTCACTGTCTCTCTATGCTCGCTGTGCTCATGTTTGATGGGTTGAATAACTTCCCATAGTTTAGTGACAACAATTTCCTCCTTATTGAGTTTAAAAAGCTGCAGGTGGGATAGCAATCAATCAGGAAAAAACTTTGCCAGTCTGAAATCGGTCTTGTTTCACAGGCAGTACCTTCTTGACGTACAGGAGCGTATCCAGAAATTTCAAAGAGGGGGGGGGCGTAATTTCAAACTTAGTTGAAACTTTTTTGCTTGTATCAGCTTATGCAGGGCTTCGCCTTCCAACCTGTGCGTTTCGCTACATTTCACCATTTAATACTTTGTTTTTATTTATATTAGTGTATCTAGGCCTTCGGTAGTTTTCTGCGTTTGCTCAGTGCTGCAGTTTAATGCTACACTTTATTTATTTCGGACTCCAATAGTCCATATTACAAAAAAGCTCAAAACACACACAAGCAATCAATTACACCCATATAGTTTCATCCCGCTGAAAAATCATTTGGTGCAACCAGCATTAGCTTAATAAATCTGTACAGTGGCATTATATGATAACTCCCAACAAACATGAAAAAGGAATTGAAAGATATGCCTAGAATTTTCGAGGTATTGCATTGGAGATTAGGGACTATAGGCAGTAGCCACAGGCCTACTTGACGAGCATTCTAAAAAAAATGCAACGAATCAGGCACTTGCTCCGTCAGCTTTTTAAAGAAATATTAGCTTAACAGACTTGTTTTGCCATAGCACGGCAGCGAGAGCAATCACACAAAACTCTTTTAGGCCCATGCCCTTTTTATACTACAGTAGAGTGGTCACCAACGTCACTATTAATTTAAAAGCACATCATTCTTGCGCGAAGGAATTATATCGTCTTACACTACACCAATACGGTACATTAACCTTATTCAAATACTGTTTTATTCACACTTATTCAATTACAAAGAAAATAATGAACTAAAACTGCTAAGCTACTCCTACAATTTTACGTTTTGATGACCTTTCAATACGCTTGTGCTTTTAGTTTAGTCAACTACAGGCTGCTAAAGCAACACTATCTTCAGATTGAAGTTTGCATATAAATTATGATGTTGTATGTAACTTTGTATGAAACCGGGTTGTGTAGGCGCAGCCAAAATCGCAATACTTCAATTCCGCTCTTTGCAAAAAATGATTTACCAATCAGCCTGCAAAAATACAGGGTGTCCGAAAAGTTGCTGTGCAGTAGAAAATATTTTTAACAATGGGTGTTTTTGTGACGCAATATTTAGGTGCTAATATCAAAACAAGTTAGTCATTATAACAACTAGTCCTTTATCAAATATCCAAATCAATACCCAAGGTTAGAGCTATACGTATGTAATCGAAAACACTACACGTCAGGATAAAATAATAAAACCACTACAGCTATTTCGCCAAGCGGCTCATCAGGTAGCAACTTGCTACAACCTTACTATTATCTTTATTTAGTCAAGAACGAAAATATTTTCCGTATGCACTTCGACACGCGTCGTCGTCGTTTGGTCCGGCACCCAAACTCAATCCGTGCCAGCACAAATCAAAGCCAGGGCCGAGGGTCTATCCTTTTACCACCCCGGGCTGCTGTGCTGCTCAGATTAGATGCTGGCAGTGGTGGTGTTAAGCCAACATCGAGTTGCGTCATCCAAAACCTGCAAACCTCGTGTTCCCCTTGGTACATGATGTATCACACATGAAGATATGACGTGATCTGCCGTTTGCTTAGTGGCGCCACATTCGCAATTCGGTGATGGAGCGAGACCTTATTTGTACATGGACGAGTGAAAACGTCCTACCTTGGTCCGCAGGCGATCCAGCCTTATCCAAAATGTTCTGGGCATACTAATCCCAAATGGCCTGGAACTGACCCTAAGGAATGAAAGCATGGACCCTTGAAGTGCTCTCAAGTAGTCCGCATTCCATTTATGTTTCGTCCACTGCTTCACACGGATGTTCAGTTTAGACAAACTACCTAATAGTTTCCACGCAGCAGGAACAAATGGACATTTTGATCTAAGTCTCCCACAGGTGCGCATCCAGCTGTTCATCCAATTGTCCGTGCAGTACATGGTTGGGATCATGGATAGCACGATTTGCCAAGGAGAGTGTCGCACCTAATCGGCGGAGCTCAGCTGGCTGGATACTTGCGAGGACAGGCAAGTCCTCCGTTGGTGTGGGACACAAGCATCCAGTGACAATGCGTAAAGCACCATTGAGAATGCTGTCAATGAGGCGAATATGCATACTACGACACCAAACAGGCGAGCAGTACTCAGCGGTGGAGTAGACCAAGGAAAGAACAGAGGTGCGCAATGTCTTGGCACCTGCACCCCATCCAGATCCTGCAAGTCGCCTCAATAGCGCAACTCGGGTGGAGAGTTTCTTGCGCAAAGCCTCGGGGTGGTGACGGAAAGTAAGCAACCTATCTAGCTTTACCCCAAGATACGTTGTGACTTGACAGGGTAGCAATAGGTTGCCATTGTTGTAAACATTGAGGTCACGTTTGGTCTCTCTATTGTTAAGATAAAAGGCCGCCGTCACCGTTTTCGTATTGCTGAGCTTTAGCCTCCAAGTCTGGAGATAACCTGAAAGTGTAGTGATGTCTTGGCTTAGAGTGTCCTCCATAGCCTTCCGATCTTGAGAAGCATACAGCAATGCTAACTCATCAGCATACGCATACTTCGACGCTGATTAGGTTTTAAATATGCCTTAACGCTTCTATTAAAAATTCTGCAGTCCCCTTAAAGCATGTAAACAATCTGTTTCTTGCGCTTACAACTTGTAAAAAGAATATTTTTAGATTTTGTAGGGAACTTTTTTAGTCCGCTACCTCACCAATCTGATACCGGTATCCTAGGCTGAATATTTGTCTGGTAGCTTGGTAAATTGGCTTGCCGGCTATACAGGGTGGCCGAAAAGTCCCAGGACACTCTATTTTTAATATTTTAATGCTGTTAAATATGATTGTTTTAATATTCCAATGTTGTTAAAACAATTTATTTGATTTATTTTTTCAGGTTATTTAGGTTATTTCAGGTCATGACTGACATCAGTGTATTTACTGTTTTAATATTCTAATATTGTTAAAACAATTTATTTGACATATTTTTTCAGGTTATTTAGGTTATTTCAGGTCATGACTGACATCAGTGTATTTACTGTTGAGGAGCGCTTAGTTGCTGCTGTTTGGGTTCAAGACCGCATCAGGAATGACATGACTATGGAAGATATTCGAAGTGCTTTTACAGAAAGATTTGGAAAGCCCGCGCCATCAAGAAGTAATCTATATCTGTGGGAGAAGAAAGTTTTTGAAGCAGGTAGCGTTCTGGATCAGGGAAGAAGTGGCAGGCCTGAAACACGAAAGGAAACGTGTGCTGGTGTTCAAGAATCACTGCAACAGTCCCCCAAGAAATCCACCAGAAAACGTTCTGCTGAACTTGGAATACCAAGGGCTACCATGATGGATATTATGAAAAAGGACTTGGATGTCAAAGCTTATAAGCCACCCAAAATACATGTATAGTGTCCTGGGACTTTTCGGCCACCCTGTATATATTTGATTGCTAGCAGCTAGGCTATAGCTTCTAGCCTAAGCTAACGCCCGGTTATACAGTAACTTAGGCCCTGTGTACCTTCTACTGTACTAAAGTTCCTGTGATAAACTACTTGTCTGAAGTCCTTTTTTGAACAGCTAGCTTGAACTATCACCTAATTGTTCCATCTTAGTGCTTCTGGGTTGTACGCTAAGTTTTTATATCAACTTTGGTAAATCGGTACCAAGACTGCAAACTTGCAACCGTGACTGGTTTGTTCATTTATTTCTCTCCTAGCATGCTTGTTTTCGTTGGTTACGTCAAAGTCATAAATTTGAGTACATAAATCTCACAAAATATTGAAGTTAACGACAAATCGTGAGTTATTGAAAAGTTGAAAAGTTTTTCACAAAGAAATTTATTATACACTGATTCATCGGGGGGGGGGGGTCCCAGCGGCTCCCCCTTGGATACGCCTCTGGATTAGGATCCGGGGATGAAGGTGGCTACAGTTCTTCAAACCAAAAGGACTTAAAATTATTTTTACACCAGATTTGGACCGTTCTGGCTGTGTGGGAAGTTGCTCCGTCTTGCTGAAGTGTAACACCGTCTTTTCCAATCACAGAATTTGATGAGTCTTTTTGTTCTCACAAGTTTTTTTGGAGTTTTTCTGATCCTTGGCATACAGTTACCTGTTTCTCTCAAGCGTTTTACGGCTTTTAGTACGTCAGAAAGACTTACGTGCTTTTTCAATGACTTTAAAATTTTTGTAGCTGACGTCCCATGACGGTACATACTTTCAATGGATTCATTTATTATTTATGGTAACCCTAATTTATTATATTTTACTGAATCTCACGTCAGTTAAACTAATGACTGTGTAATAAAAACATCCTCAAAAATTGTTGCGATTTGCAATCGATAAAAAACATAAAAATTACTATAAAATTAGTCCAGACTTCGGTAAAACACCCTGTATAAGCTCGTGCTGTGTTTTTCAGTCTTGTTATGTTGCTAAGCTACCATAACGGCGAGTAGACTGCTTGGCTTCCAGATTAAAATAGAAGCAATTAAATGGCTTGCCTCCGATCCCAGAAGAAGCTCATACCACAATCCATTCCAATGTTATGACCAGCGGGATGGCTTATAATGTTAAATAAATATAATATTTCGGGGCTATAAGCGGTTTCGGTACTATCTGCATTACAGATCTGAATTCATTTCTCTTGACGAGACTTGAAAAATGGTATTCACAGTTTCCCTGGTTGGCGCTCATCACGACAAAGGTAGTGATGAGCCCGCAACTTCGATAGGTATTGTTTGGCAAAGGCATTTAACGTTATATCAAATGGCTCCATATTTACAGTAGTAGACAGATGGTGGGGCCAAGCGGTCTCTCTATTGTGGTACCCAGTCAAACAAAGAACTAGAAAACAATACTCAACAGGAAATGTAGACGTGTGGGCCAAAAACAAAGCATCTAGCTCACGTGAAGAGATTAAAACATCTTTTTTGTGCTTAAATTTAGTTAGCATTTTGCATTTTTTTACCAAATATTGTATGATGCAATAGTTTGCATGCAAATATTGTAAACAAATTACAGCTTGCGTAATGCCAATAATTATCATTTGCAAAAATATTTTTATAATGTTATATATAGTGCAAATTCATATCGTTCCCAGGAAGCGAGAATTGTCACTAAAAGTTTTTAAATTGCTCCATGCATTGCTTTGCCTTTTGGTTGAACGTAGCCACAGATCGGGCACTCCAAGTGTTTGGTTATTTCCTCTAATTATACTCTTCTATCGTCACAGATGATATCTCTGTGTCAAGAACAGCCTCAGATCACCAGTTTGCCATATTAATGTGAAAGGCAATGAATGAAAGTGCAACGGCAATATGGATTACCCGTTAATGCTGTTTGGAAGTTGATTAATTAAACATTAATTTACTAGTTTATACCCGAACAAGGTGTTTGTGTTGCAGTGGTCTTAACCCTGCTCTGGTACCATGGGGTCAATATGACCCCAGGCTTATTTGATAGGCTAAATATTCCAAGCTTTGACATTATAAGCTTCATCTCGCTTTTTATTTTCTTTGCAGGTTTTTGTCAACTGTTTCTATTCATGCAATCTCAATTTCAATCTTGCCTTTTTTGTAAATTTCACATTTTGTTTGTTTGAGGTCATATTGACCCCATGAAAGAACTATTCATATCGTTGATTGTTCTTCAAGCTAGGCGCAGATTGGTGACCCCGCCAACACCTCAGGTTGTGAAACAAATCATTTGCAGCTGTGGGATTTTACCAGTAGCACCTCAAGCTGTTCAAAATATCACCCAGCATTGCCCATCAGGGCGCAAGAGATGCGAGATTGTCCGAGATTGAAGGACAAAAAGTATGGATGAACCTGCAGTAGATGTCATGACACCACTTGCGAAGAACACAGCAAGATGGTCTGTAACCAGTGTCAGAAGTAAAATATTTATGTATTGTACACTCCACTACATTTTTCAAGCAATAAACACAGACTGATAACAAATCGAGTTTTTCTACTGGTGGCAAAATGTATTTTTTGTAATGGGGTCATATTGACCCCAAGGTACTGCTAAAGTGATTTTTTTCATAGTACTAGAGCAGGGTTAAAGAGACCTAACGTGTATTACCTAGTGAGACCAAGCATTCCTACCAAAAGACTGAAAAATAAAACCACTAATGGCATCCGGTTTTGAAACGGCAATTTTTTATATTGCATTCTTTAGGTTCTAATTATGTTTGCTCCAGCCAACAATATTCTTCAAGCTGAAATCAATGACTTATTGACTGGGATGACACTTGTTGCCGCGTGTGTTGAAAACGTTCACAATTTTCGAACAGAAGACAAATTTTGTGGTATATGGGGTGAGGTCGTTACTCAAATTGATGCTCATTTAAGACGAACACGACGTGATAATGTATTGCTAAAAGACAATGTAGTCGAAGAAACAACCGGAAATAATGAAATGAATAAAGATGAAATGCGGAGATTATTTTGTAGCACATTGGATCAAGTCATCAATGAAATAGACGCGTGTTTTATCCATCAAAATACAAAACTAAACGCCGCTGTCTCTGCTCTTCAACCTGAAAATAGCAACTTTTTGGATGTAAAGATGGTGGCATCCTCTTTTAGATTTGTTAGACCGCACGAGTGTCGAAGCAGAATTTGATGTTACCAAGACGTACGTTGCAAAATTGAACGGCAATGAGAAGACAAAGCCGACAACAACCAAACTTCTTTATGAACACTGTGAAGCACTTAAGTCGATGCCTACTGTACATCTTGCACTAAAACTAGCAGTCACTCTCGGAGTCTCTTACGCAAAGTGTGAGAACACTTTTTCTGTTCTGAAAACTATCATGCAAGATCGCAGGCAATTAGTAAACCACGTTCACATCTTGTCAAACTTGTGTTTGAAACCGACTTGAACAAAAAAGCTAAAAACTGATTGGAAAGAAAACGTTTTTCGACAGTTTAGTACCAAAAATCGTAGAGAGCAATTATTTTAATTAAAGTCAGTTGATTTACTTTATTTTGAACTTTTCGTTGTTCTTTATTTCACAGTATTGGTTTCGCATTTGTGTGTTTTTTGTTTAAAAATTCGTTATTTTAGTGTTCGACAATGTTCTTTTTACTCATTTAATCGTGATTCAGTGGTTACCAACAGAACAAAAAAATGTATATTGATGCGTCATGTACTTGACTAACGTTACCTATATTAGCAGTATACCACTCAAAGGGTTTATAGTAAGCGAGATCTATTTAAAACCCTTACCTCTATGAACACAGCACGTAATCACTATAACCGTATCATACATCGATTTATGAGTTATAAAGGTAATTTATACGCTTTATATGCATGTTCACACGAATGAAGTGGTTATTTTACAGTGTGATAGTATTGCAAATAATAAAAAAAGCCCCCTCCCATAATTTAAGGAGACCATCCCTGAACGCGTTTGGTCCTTTTGGACTCATCGGCAGGGTCTGTACAGTATATTGAATTTGTTAATACCAGTAGTTCGATGGTTTAAGTTTGAAACATCATTTCACATCCCAAGTTTACATCATCAAACCCATTAGTCATCACGTATGGCAAAAATCTCCAGTTAAATTGTATTTTAAATCAATTTAATCATTAACACACGATTAGGCATATTTATTTTAAGTTCATGAAGGTTGGCATTGTGTGCAATTCAAACCATTCTATATCCAACAATGTGTGATTTTTTAAACAAAAGTAGAGAATTTTCAAAATCGCACAAGATTTGCTTCCGTACAAACTCAGTTTAGTACGCAAAATTGTTCTATTTTAATGCCCCCTCACTTTTGGCTTGTGCGCCACCACTTCCTTTGCTTTGGCAACGGCATTGTTAAGAAGTCAATGAGTTTCACAAATCTCACTGGTCATGCAAGCCTGATGTTATTCCGCTCAGCGCGAGAATCAGTTATTGAAAGAAAGAAGCGATTTGTTTCGATCTGTTTCAGAAAATTTAAACTAGTATTGTTATCGTTTCATTGCTTTCAGAAATACCAAAAACCATAGGATTGAAATAGATGTTAAAGCACACTGCAAAATAGTAACAAGGAACGTGTGAAAATCGCTCGTAAAGTAATATCATTACTGCTTTCAATATTTCGCAAATACATGATGGGGCGAAAATATGGAAACACATGAAAATCAATATTATAATTTAACGAAAAACATGTTTATCAATTTACAGATATGTGCGATTACATAAAGGTCAATACAAAAAAATATAGAAATTTTACTCGAAATGGGTCCCCTTCGCAATTGATTACCGCTTGTAGTTTCCTGCAAACTCCCTCTCCCTCTTCTGTTCCTGTAAAATTTCTCGCCACGCTCCCAATCGAGACCGTTTTAAATCGTCAACAGTGCGGTGAGTTTTTCCACATGCTTTGGAGAGTGAAAGATTTGTCTCTTTTGGAGAGTGAAAAAGAACACTTTTAGGTCTTTGTGGACAAGTCGTCTCAGGGTTCTGGGACTCATGTTAGAGGTCTTCGCTAGCAACCTTATGGATCTTCTCGGGTTTCTCCTTGTCCTTTCTCGGATGCATTTAATCATTGATTTAGACCGTTGGGAGCGTAGTCAACCACATCTTGGACGATTAGATAAATCCCCTCTCTTTGAAACGCTTCGGTGTTTTCCAGACAGTCGATCTCGTTATTGAAAGTGTCTTTGCGATAACTGAATCCGACTTTCCGGCACTGTGTACTGCGAGTATAGCTTCTCTCTTGCCTGACATTTTCGAACTGACCAAAGTTTCCCACAAAAACAAATGGTGATGTGATAAAGTATTGCAATGGCTATGAAATAAACCCTATTATCTAGTTATGAACTACTATTGAGAAAAGATAATTAAGTTTTTTAATTTGTTTCCAAACTTATGCCCCACCCTATACAGGAACAGCTGCGTGCCTCCGGAGAGAGTTCGCAGAAGACTGCAAGCGGTAATCAATCGCTAAGGGGACCCATTTCGAGTACAATTTCTATTTTTCTTTGTGTTATTGACTTTTATATAAATGCACATATCTGTAAATTGTTAAATATATTGATTTTCATGTGTTTCCATATTTACGCCCCACTCTGCATAGCGGCGTTACCGTTGTTGCTACCCCAAAAGTAGCCAGTTAGCCACACCCTACCACTGGTTATAGGTCTACGTGAGGAGACCGCAAAAAAGCGTAGAGCTCACACACGTACAATATGCAATTACCCAAAGTATTTCAGAGATGGCTTATATCGAGCATACAGAGAAACTAGCAAATACAACAAAATTGGCAAAAGCAAACAATAAATAAACCAAAAGTAGAAATAAAATAGCTGTTAGACGTTTAAAAATTGGTATCTTGCTTTCACTCGATTAACTATATATAGGGGGTCTAGTCCAATATTTACTAACTACGATTTTTCTCAAACTTGGGACTGCGTTTATTAATTTGTTCTTGGTTTGTTTTCATACAAAAATTTACTTAATTAGCCGTATGAAGTAAATGATATGTTAGGAGTGTCAAACTCGCGATGGCGTAGTGGCTAGACGCGATGGAGTAGTGTAGTGGCGTAGTGGTTAGAGCGTCCGTTTCGCAGTCGGCAGACCTGGGGTTTATTCCCTTTGTCGAGTCATACCAAAAGACTTTGAAGAATGGTATCTATAGCTTTCCTGCTTGGCGCCCAGCATTTAGGGGAGATTGTGGAGAACAACCCGACAAGTTCGCTTGCTGTGTCCTTGGGCAAGGCCTCCACCTTTATGTGGAAGACAGGTGGCCCAGACAGCTCGGAAATAGCAACTGCTAAGCGAGTGCCGACCTACCGTCCAAAATATAGCGATACAATTCGCTTTCTGGTGAATCGGGGATAAATATGGCAAATAAAAAAAAAAAATCATTCAATGTAATGGGCCACATTCACATAGGCCGACCTAGATTTAGATTGAGCCAGCGATTATTGAATAAACTAGCGATTGTTTCGATCCAGCGATACACCCACAATGCACCATGAAGGCTGGTTTCCATCAGGCGTAGTGGGAAAAATTTTTTGTTTCTCTATTTAGTTTTATGCGCGCAGCGCTCTCGCTGCGCAAACAAAGAATTTTTCACGCTACAAAGAATTTTTCACGTTCACGCCAAATGGAAACCAGCCTTAACTTAGCAATTTACCGTGCTGAAGGACGCAGCTGACAGTTGAAAGAAGTAAAAATGTTATGGACAAAAATGTAATGTGTTAAAAAGTTTTCGAACTTTTTGCAGTTGGTTGAAAATTTTATTTATCAATTCATAGGTTTTGGGTCTTACAGTGCAAGACCAAGATAGTTTGAGTAAAGTTAGAAAAGCACAAGGTTAAAAACTTCACAATGCTAAGGAAACTGTCCAGTCTTGTTTACGAGTAACAAGCATTTTTCAAGATGGCGGTATAATTTTGAATTTGGCCTCTAGGCAAATTTTAGTTGGGCCGTGGGCCAACTTGAGATTCTCACTTGCTATAATAAAATTTTTATATACCTGTTTTAAGTAGTCATATTTACACAACTTTATTTTATCATGTAATCAGAATTGTACTATGAGTAGATACTGTATAAACAGCTAACCTAAAATAATGCTGTACAATAAATATAAGCAAGGAAAAGTTCCAACTTCATTGAAAAAGTTCTTCCAATATTAATCTTATTGGAAAGGAAAATAAAGCCTAATGTTTCGTTTGTGTTGTTGTGCTTGTTTAGCTGCTTATCTGATGCACACACCTCGCTTTGTACACTTTGACGGTATAACAAAACAAAAGTTAAGAATCTTTTGCGTTTTTTTTAACCTAAAATGAAAAAATTAAACGATGGTGCTCTTTGTCCCTTGAAGCTTATAAAGATTTAAATTCAGAGAAATTAGACGTAAGCAACTACGCATCGTTTTAATCTACTTGACGAGGCATTGGCCCAATATCTGCCATTATGTGTCAAGTTGAGGCACCTGGCCCAATTGAAGAACAGAGGTGGACCGACTTGTGGACCCGATTCCAAAATTGAGTTAAATTAAACTTTTTTTTTTTAAACATAAATATTTTGTTAATTTCGTTGCTAACGATTTTAAATAAATCTTTGTTTCACAGCGCATTTGTGGAAATATTTCTTCCTCAAAATTCATTGAGTTTTCTACAAAACTTGAGTGTCTAAAGCAAATTTTGCCTAAGGGGTCCAAGTCATGTCACTTTCCCATACAATCAATACTATTACAGCTAGCGATGGCCATTTCAGAATTTCAAATCTCCTGAATCCAATTTATAAATTGATTTGAATCTTAAATCCCCATTTTTTTCTAATAGTTGGAACGGAAACAGATAGGCATGAAAATTAATTTGCGAACGCGTAATGTAAATTTCCATGACTTTTAAGTCGCAACTTCAACTGAAATCGCTCATTTATCGATACCTGTCAACATTGAAAACTGTTCAAAAATTTTTTTTATGAGCAAAAACCAAACTCTGAGGGGGAGCCAATTTGACCCCCGTTTATGTTTAGCGCCTTTGCCCTTCACCTGAATGGATGCTGTTACCCATGATCCGTGCTCTTGCAAAGCGACGGCCGCGATCACAAAATCTTGATTCAACTCCCACCTATGCACTCAACCTGCGTTTCCTTATCCTTGGATAATATGTTTTACGATAACAATTTCTGCTTGGTGGGTTTCAAACAGCAAATTGAACAAGAAGCCAGAAAAGTTAACGGAAAAAATGGTACTTCTAAGCGAGTTGGGTCATATGGATTCGTCATATGAGTAGCGCTTCGGTTGCATTCTCGTGACAGCAGGATACAGACAAAAAACAAAAGCAAAATTGTGAATATCCACCCTAAAACTATCTCCTCACACACACACACACACACACACACACACACACACACACACACACACACACACACACACACACACACACACACACACACACACACACACACACACGCACACGCACACGCACACGCACACGCACACACACGCACACACACGCACACACGCACACACACGCACACACGCACACACACGCACACACACAGACAGACAGACAGTGCGTATTTGGTTTCTTCAGAACCGAAAACTGATTCCCTTTAACTTTGTAATTTGTGTAGTTTGGGTTTTTTCAGATTTGTACTTCTTGGCCAGTTTACTTCCCGGAGACAAGTCATTGCAAACTTAATCTGCGTATAAATAACTTTATCTATCTCATTTCGTTATCATGGAAAAAAACTAGAAATTTTCCGAGTCTCATAGGGAGTTGTATAACTCTTCTTGTGATTCTCTGATATAATAATTGTGTTACATCGTTTTTCACTTCGAGCAACGTAATATCCACCTCACAGGAACAATATTTAACAAATCCGGAAAATCCTTTAAAGTCACCAGTAGTATGTAACTACCTTTTTGATCTGTTTTTTGCGGCGCTCTGCGGCGCCCTACGTCATTTCCGAACGTGACTTCCGAACGTGGTGATACGTCATTGAACGTGCGGCTACGTCATTTCCAAACGTGTTGATACATGAACTTGTAACAACTTGTAAACACGTGTAACAACTTGTAAACAAATGGTAACACAAAGACAACGTGTACTTGTAACAACTTGAAATCAAATGTCAAATACAAATGTCAAAACATCTTAAACAAATGTCAATACAAAACAAATGTGAATTCAACTTGAAAAGAAATGTTTATAACAGCTTGTAGATACAACGTGTAACAACTTGTAAATTACATCTTGAAAACAAATGTCAATACAAGTTAAAACAAATGTCAATACAAATGTGAATACAACTTGAAAAGAAATGTTTATAGCAGCTTGTAAATACATGACAACTTGAAATTGATTTGCTGTTTATAGCAGCTTGTAAATACATGACAACTTGAAATTGATTTGTTATAGGCACCCTCACTTCAGAATACCCCCACTTCAAAAGTTCTCCAATTAATTTCGCTTTTCAACTCGTTAACGATCTTTTGCCTTATTGTAAACACAGCTATTGTAAAGCGGAAATACTAACTTTTAAATCGTGACTGCAGCCTTTGATAACAACTTCCTTTCGAAGCTTAAGCATTAATCGCGCGTTACCATTCACTTCGTGAAATTGCTTATAAAACCTCTGATCGATTTGATTCTCTAGAATGTTGTTTCTTTACTCTTCTATTGGGGGTATTTTCCCTGTTATATTTCTGCAGTTGATTGGAATTAATTTACATCTATTTCAGTAGAACTAGGTAGGTAATGGGTTCAGTCTTTTTGTCAATAATTTTGTGACCACACACAGCTCTCATCATAGCTCTCTCCATAAAATTGCGTTTTCATTTTCTTTTAAACACCATACCTCACTTAAATCACTACTGTTGACATCGTAAAATCGAAAAGATTTAGTTTTAATTGCGCAAATCATAAAACACTCATCTCAAATTTACATTCATTTTCATAAAACGAATCTAAATTGTATCCTATCATCACACTGTTTAAAGATTTTTCCGAAATTTAGCAACTTTTAAACTTATTAATACGAAATTTCTTAGTTTTCAAAGTCTCCTCAACTCCGCTACATAGCAATAAACACATCTTTTAGCATTATTCGTGGGACATTAACATGAAATTCATGGTTTTACAGCGTCCTTAGCTCCTCTACATAGCAATAAGCACAACTTTTAACATTTTTGTAGGACATTACCATAAAATTCATGGTTTTACAGTGTCCTTAGCTCATCTACATACTAATAAGCACAACTTTGACCTTATTCGTGGGACATTAACATAAAATTCAGGGTTTTCAACATTTATGTTTATTACAGCTAGTCGTTAGTTTTAGAGGAAAATAGCCAACAGTTTTCTAGATTATCAGGTTTGTGGGAGAAAAATCACAGACAGTGACGTTGTGAGTTTGGTGGAAGAAACAATATTAAATTTGACACAATTTCAAACTTTTATCGTTACTTTTTAGATTAAAATTTCGGTAGCTTGACCAGACTTTTGGGTAAAATGTAGATTTGTTTCACATGTGACAGTGAGGTAGTTACATTTTTATGTTTGTTTCACACTTTCTTGGAAGAAAATTTTAGATTGACCAGACATTTGAGTGAAATGTAGATTTGCTTCACATATGACAGTTAGATAGTTACATTTTTATGTTACTTTCACACTTTCTTGGAAGAAAATTTCAGATTGAGCAGACTTTTGAGTGAAATGTAGAGTTGCTTGACATATGACAGTGAGGTAGTTGAAGTACAACGGTGGAAACCTTTTGAAAAGATCACAACAAAGAAACTTGTTCAAATTCAGCATCACTACTAAATATTATCAACCAAGAAGATTGAACTTTGCTGTGTTTGGAGACTACTTCAAACTTTTACTTGTAATCATTCACCATCCATCTAATTTACAATATCTTTTCATGCAACTAAAAAACAATTATGACGCTGGTTTAAGTAAAACTATCAAATTTCTCCACCAACATTAAATTTTTCAAAATCAGCTAAGCTTACTATCAACAAAAATCTGATGCAAGCGGAAACATCAACATCACGTCAGCAAACCTTTAACCAATCACAATCGATGTAGAACTTCAAAATGGTTTTCTACCAACAAAAATCTGATGCAAGCGGAAGCATAGACCGTACGGAGGTGATTACGTCTTTAAAGTTATAAACATTCTTACCTCTTATTTGACCAATCACGAACCAGCGGGTGTTTTGATTTGCACTACATCACAAGTTTTCATTACACAATTGTTGGAAAGAGCAAGACAGGTCTAGGCAAGAATAGCAATTTTTCTTCTTTCTTTGTTAACATTTTTCTATAAAAGTCGTATGTTTTACGTGAAAATTGGAAGAAGAACAATGGAAAACTGCGGCGAGACACACACTTCAATTGCTGACGAATATGAAGAGAGGGCAAAAGAGGTCGACGTTACAACGACCTACCCCTACTCCTCATGCTACGACGGGTTGATGGAGCAAACAGAGTTGCTGGGGCGTGCAAGAAAACATCAAGAAGAAGCAAGAAAAATACGAAAAATCTTCCTCGACATTGACAAAGAAGGAAAATCAATACCCGCAGACGGTGAGATGTTGAGAAAAGGCGTGCTGACTGTCTCAAGAGGAAAAGCTCTCTTTTCAACCAATCAGCTTATTCAAGTGTGTGAGCATATGTTTGAAGGCCTACCGTTTGTGGTTTTCAAAGGTCCAACAGACGCCCGGTCATATGTGGTGGTCATTTTCTCATCTGATTGCCAATACGGTGATGGCTGCGAAGTGAAAACAAGATTGGAAATCTTCAAAAAAGAGGCGGCTGTAGAAAATTTTCTTATCAGATTTAATGAGGAAGCTATCTTTTCACCCGAGAAATATTTTCAACATCTACAAGATCGATCATCCGGATTCATCATTAGAAACGAAAACTGCGGTATCAGCAAGGAGCTACCAGCTCTTGTGAAAACCTTGAAAGAGGTAAAACACACAGCTGGGAAGAAAAAACGCTCAAGTAGTCTGCCTAGAAGTACTGAACTTTATCAAAAGAAGAGAAAACCATCTCCACTTAATATAAATGTGTGATTTAACGCATGTAACCGTCTTTAGATTTGAGTAAAATTTGTTTAAAATGCTGTGCCCTTCTTTCGAATTTGAAGAAGATCGAGTCGTATCCTTCACAGACAATTGGCCTCACCGAGTCGATAATTTAAACCCGGAACGAATGGCTAAAGCTGGATTTGTATACAGAGGCAGTGACGATCGAGTATTTTGTTTTTATTGTGGTCTATCTATTTATCAGTGGGCGGACACGGACATCCCAGAAATTGAACATGCAAAATACTGGTCCGCGTGTGCGCATCTAGAGAGAACGTTTGGAACTGGTTTCATTAACCAACACAGTAACTTCCGCATTCCAGAAGAGGAGTTTTTGTCGGGAACGAGATTCGGGTTTGATACTCGCGAAGAAGCAGCAGATCCAACGCTAACGAGAAACCCTCCAGTTGAAAATGAAGAACCGAACATAACCCCCCTAACTGAAGCAAAAGAGTGTGACACATCTCAAGAACTTGTATGCAAAGTGTGTTTTGATGCGAGAATTAATGCTTTAACCATGCCGTGCTCTCACTGTTTCGGATGTCTAGCTTGTACTACAAAACTTTATTCAAAGGAATGTCCCATATGTCGTGTGATTATTTTGGATGTGAATCGTATTTATATTGTATAAAAAACACTCGATTGTATTCAATTCTGTTTATTACACGTAAAACAGTTACAACAATTCCTCAACAAAACGCTCAACAGTTTGTTATTTAGACTAACATTATAGGACAAATGAGTCAATATCTCGGATAGAGAGCAACCACGCGAGTGAAATAAGATGTAGTACACGGTATAATGTCCACAGACTTCAGATATCAAACTCTGTAAGGTTTTTGAGTTGTAGTCCCAGGATGTGGAGTGAGAATCCAAAAATCTGTCAAACCATAAACAATTGGATGTAGACTATAGCTATCGAAAAACTCAGCAGATCTTGGATTGTTGAAAAACATAGCAACCCAGTGTCCTCCAGGAGCAGTGGTCGGTGTTAACAACATAACTCCCAGGATACTCCACAGTAGGTAGCTGATCTTTAGGATAAACACCCTTAAAAATCTTTTTGCACTGGAGTCATTCCTCTCAATCTGTAGTGTACCCATCAGTCAACACGTTTCGATCAGTCGGTCAATCAACCAATTCTGCATGAATTACGACATTGCTTCTGTTGGAGGAGTGTTAAAGTCTAGACGAATGTTTTTCATCAACTCCAGATGTGCACAAGAAACCCCAGATCTGGTGCAAGAATTCAAAACATGACAAGAAAAAACTCACCGCCAACAGACATAAAATCATCTCCGCAAAATTAGGTAGAAATCTGTACAGTAGGTTTTATTTTTCCAATCACAATACCTATTTGGGACACTTCAATGCTGCAGTCATCACCACACTCATACAAAATAAGTGCCCAGACCCGGGTTTGAACTGGTGACCTTTAGATCTTCAGTCTAACGCTCTTCCAACTGAGCTATCTAGGCAGTAATGGCCAGTACGGGGCTCGAACCCGCGACATTAACACGACACTGTAACCGACTGAGCTAACTGACCACTTGTCGAAATCCCAGAAATTTCTGTATTAAGTGAAGCAACTGTCTTTGATGTTATGCGTCTGTAGGAAATAATGATTTTCTTGAAAAAGTATTACAGATTTATCTAGTTACAGTGCTTCCCAACAAGCCTCCACTTTCAAAATCACAATTTCCTTTCTTACCTACTTATACTTCTTGAGGGGTTGCTGATAGTTATTGTTTTATGCACTGATGTGTTAAAGTAAGATATTCATGAAAACCGTAAGTTCTAGATCTGCAACAGTTTATAAGGTAATTGATGAAATTATATTTTCTTCCTCCTGGACAACATGGAATGAAATATTTTACGCTTATGACAAAGTATAGTAATTTTAAAAGTTTTTCAAATCTGATTCTGACTCCAACATTTGGAGATTCTTTAAAGCTTGCGAGCATGTCGAGTGCAACATGTAAAGACAACAAAAGAGACTGTAGAAATATTGGTAACGCTGAATGAAGATTAAATAACTTGACAAATGTTTGGAAATATGTAGTTTTTGCTTCACCACATTCAACTTTTATGTCAATACACTTGAATTCGTACCAAAAGTTAAGTTTCATTGGTTGAAAATGCAGTGGGAGACTAACATTTCTTTCAGATCACTTGTTAAATTCTCACCAAATGTTGAACACGTTGAGACAATTAATTTTATCTGACACCCTTGCGAAGACCACTAAACAACCTTGTGTGCACTCAATGTACAGTATTTTTCAATTTTAAGTTATCAATCACAACTATTATTTCTGAGCTAAATCAAAAATGGTGAATGAGTGGCGTAATGTTTTGCACTATGTTAATTCTTTTGCTGTATGTTTATTCTATCCTATAAGGTTTTTAAACTTAAATTTTCTTACTGTGAATTTACCTCACCTCATATCTCTGTACATAACAGCAAATCAATCCTAATATTTGTAACTTTCAACACTACATAATCGCTGAAACGAAACAACACCAATTGTTTGTCGGATTTTGATTACCTTACAAGTTATTTTATGCAACTAAAAATCAAACTTATGACGATTGAAATCTACAGATAGGTGGTGGGTTCGGTGTACCAGCTGCAAACATAAACTTGTATCGTCACTACATGTAATTTCAAAGACCACCTGTTTCCAATCTACACCTAAATCGTTCTATTGCTACTCCTCTTCTCCTATTTTGTTTATTTGCAGTACAAATTTCTAGTGATTGTCTCTCTAACATATTGCTGCATAACATCCAGATTACATCAATTTTATTTGATAACTTCCAGGTTTACAATTCGTGGTCATTAATCTAAGAGTAATAACTTTACCTTGACAGATATTGTTCTCAGAGCTGAGAAAGTAACTTTTCACTAAACTTTTTGAGATCATACTACAAATTTGATTGGGTTTACCACATTGACCAAGGTTTACATAGAGATGGATTTGAACAATAAATCTTATTTACTAATACTTAAAACCGCAAGCAACTTTAATAAATAAACATTTCAAATTTCAAACGTTTTCAAAAATTAAAATCTGTAATAATTTCAAATAATAAAGATATACAGTGTGTCCAAAAAATAGGTACAGTTCAAAATATTTACGTATTTTCCATCACTTTTTCACAATAAGTCCATACCGTTCAAAATATCAACGTCTTTTTCATCATTCTTTTCACAATAAGTTCATACCGTTCAAAAAATCTACGTCTTTTCCATCATTCTTTTCACAATAAGTCGGTACTTTTCAAAAAATCCACAGGTCTTCCATCATTTTTTCACAAAGAATGTGGTTCTCATTTCTCATATACATAACTGACATTTCACACTTTGTGGTTTATTCAATAAAAATGATTGATTCAAGTGACTACACGGTTGAATATAGAGTTCATGCCGCTTCATTTTTTATTGCAAGTGAGCAAACTAGACACGCCATGAAGCTTGTTAGAGACAGGCTGCGTGTGCAATATGATATTGAACCACCAGAACATCGCATAATCAAGGCTTGGAGTACCAAGTTATTGAACAGTGGTAGCTTGTTTGACAGACCAAGAAGTGGGAGACCAACTGAACGGAAGATGCAATCGATGATGTGGAGAAAGATGTCAAAGATGAATGAAGAGGCTATCCAACAAACTTGATATTCCAAAGTAATACGTGGATTTTTTGAAAAGTACCGACTTATTGTGAAAAGAATGATGGAAAAGACGTAGATTTTTTGAACGGTATGAACTTATTGTGAAAAGAATGATGAAAAAGACGTTGATATTTTGAACGGTATGGACTTATTGTGAAAAAGTGATGGAAAATACGTAAATATTTTGAACTGTACCTATTTTTTGGACACACTGTATATCTTTATTATTTGAAATTATTACAGATTTTAATTTTTGAAAACGTTTGAAATTTGAAATGTTTATTTATTAAAGTTGCTTGCGGTTTTAAGTATTAGTAAATAAGATTTATTGTTCAAATCCATCTCTATGTAAACCTTGGTCAATGTGGTAAACCCAATCAAATTTGTAGTATGATCTCAAAAAGTTTAGTGAAAAGTTACTTTCTCAGCTCTGAGAACAATATCTGTCAAGGTAAAGTTATTACTCTTAGATTAATGACCACGAATTGTAAACCTGGAAGTTATCAAATAAAATTGATGTAATCTGGATGTTATGCAGCAATATGTTAGAGAGACAATCACTAGAAATTTGTACTGCAAATAAACAAAATAGGAGAAGAGGAGTAGCAATAGAACGATTTAGGTGTAGATTGGAAACAGGTGGTCTTTGAAATTACATGTAGTGATGATACAAGTTTATGTTTGCAGCTGGTACACCGAACCCACCACCTATCTGTAGATTTCAATCGTCATAAGTTTGATTTTTAGTTGCATAAAATAACTTGTAAGGTAATCAAAATCCGACAAACAATTGGTGTTGTTTCGTTTCAGCGATTATGTAGTGTTGAAAGTTACAAATATTAGGATTGATTTGCTGTTATGTACAGAGATATGAGGTGAGGTAAATTCACAGTAAGAAAATTTAAGTTTAAAAACCTTATAGGATAGAATAAACATACAGCAAAAGAATTAACATAGTGCAAAACATTACGCCACTCATTCACCATTTTTGATTTAGCTCAGAAATAATAGTTGTGATTGATAACTTAAAATTGAAAAATACTGTACATTGAGTGCACACAAGGTTGTTTAGTGGTCTTCGCAAGGGTGTCAGATAAAATTAATTGTCTCAACGTGTTCAACATTTGGTGAGATTTAACAAGTGATCTGAAAGAAATGTTAGTCTCCCACTGCATTTTCAACCAATGAAACTTAACTTTTGGTACGAATTCAAGTGTATTGACATAAAAGTTGAATGTGGTGAAGCAAAAACTACATATTTCCAAACATTTGTCAAGTTATTTAATCTTCATTCAGCGTTACCAATATTTCTACAGTCTCTTTTGTTGTCTTTACATGTTGCACTCGACATGCTCGCAAGCTTTAAAGAATCTCCAAATGTTGGAGTCAGAATCAGATTTGAAAAACTTTTAAAATTACTATACTTTGTCATAAGCGTAAAATATTTCATTCCATGTTGTCCAGGAGGAAGAAAATATAATTTCATCAATTACCTTATAAACTGTTGCAGATCTAGAACTTACGGTTTTCATGAATATCTTACTTTAACACATCAGTGCATAAAACAATAACTATCAGCAACCCCTCAAGAAGTATAAGTAGGTAAGAAAGGAAATTGTGATTTTGAAAGTGGAGGCTTGTTGGGAAGCACTGTAACTAGATAAATC